>CANTUR010000157.1:8045000-9245000 GCA_947683625.1 Mallotus nudiflorus | reverse complement strand
GAGGGACCAGCCTTGGATTGGTTTATTCAGATGATCCAGCCCTATATGATGACGATGACATGGGCTCAGTTTCGAGAGCGATTCATGAGGAGATTTTGTCCAGAGCCTCTTCGTTTGAGCTATCGTCTCCGTTTGACCAGTATTTCTCGTGGAGATCGATCAGTAGAGGAGTATACCCGAGAGTTCCTTCGTCTGGGTAGATATGCTGAGGATCTGATGTGAGATCAGTATTTCGCTGTTACTACCTATGTTACTGGTTTGGGTTCAGCTTTTGCTGGTATGCCTACAGCAGGTCTTACTCTGGAGTCGATGATTGAGCTAGCTAAGGAGATTGAGCTGAGGTTAGTTAGGCAGGGAGCGATGCCTGATTATTACCAGTTGGGAGTTCAGTCGAGTGGATTGCAGACTACTCCATATTCGAGTTTTCATGTTGGTTCGAGTAGTCAGCAGCGAGGTTCGACTCAGCAGAGTCAGAGACAGCAGCAGCGAGTGCATCGGAGCAGTAGACATGGTCGTGGAGGTCAGCGTAGATCATTCAGATTTGGGTCAGGTGCTTCGAGCAGCAGCAGTGGTCGTAGTTCTGGATCAGCGGCCAGTGTTTGTCAGACTTGTGGTAGAGTCCATCAAGGACCGTGTTATCTGACACCGTTGACATGTTTCAGATGCGGGCAGACAGGACATTTTGCCAGATCGTGTCCTTACCCCGGATATCAGCAGCAGCAGATTCCGCGATTCCCACAGCAGTCGATTGCTAGTGCAGCACCCGTGCCATTTCAGTTACCACCAGCCCAGCATCAGAGTTCTACTCAGTTTGTTCCACAGCAGAGTCGTGGTAGAGGTACGAGAGGAGGTACCCGAGGTGTTGGTCAGGCTTCTACCAGTCAGCAGGGAGGTCGAGGCTAGGCCAGAGTTTTTCATCAGACTCAGCAGGATACTCAGGCATCTAATGCAGTCGTGGCAGGTATTCTTTCTGTTTGTTACCTGGATGCTTTGGTTTTGTTTGATCCGGGTGCCACGCATTCATTTGTTTCTCCCATTTTTGCTTCTAAATCTTGTTGGCAAGCTTCGAGGATGGCTTTTCCTTTATCTGTTGCCACTCCTCTGAGTGATTCTTTGGACGCCGATATTGTTCTTTCTGGTTGTCCAGTTCTCGTGGGAGATAGAGAATTACCCGTTGATTTGATTTTGTTGGATGTGATGGAGTTTGATGTTATTTTAGGAATGGATTGGTTGTCTCAGCACTTTGCCGTGGTTGATTGCAGGAATAAGGAGGTGATTTTCAGAATTCCTGGTGAAGTAGAATTTAAGTTTGTTGGTGACAGGAGTTCAGCACCTCAGAATCTTATTTCTGTTATTTCAGCTAGGAAGTTGTTGAGGAAAGGTTGTCAGGGGTTTTTGGCATTGGTTAGGGATACGTCAGTGGAGAAGTTGTCACTCACAGATGTTCCTGTTGCTTGTGAGTTTCCTGATGTTTTTCCCGAGGAGTTACCAGGTTTACCACCTCATAGAGAGATTGAGTTCTGTATAGATGTGGTTCCAGGTACTACTCCTATATCTATGCCACCCTATCGTATGGCTCCTGCAGAGTTGAGAGAGTTGAAGGAGCAATTGCAAGAGTTGTTGGATAAGGGTTTTATCAGACCTAGTGTTTCCCCTTGGGGTGCACCAGTCTTGTTTGTGAAGAAGAAGGATGGTACCCTGAGACTGTGCATTGACTACAGAGAGTTGAACAAGGTGACAGTGAAGAACAAGTATCCTCTCCCGAGGATAGATGATTTGTTTGATCAACTACAGGGTGCACAATTCTTTTCTAAGGTCGACTTGAGGTCGGGTTATCATCAGCTGCGGATTAGTGAAGCTGATATTCCTAAGACAGCGTTCCGCACTAGATATGGTCATTATGAGTTTCTGGTGATGTCTTTTGGTTTGACTAATGCACCAGCAGCTTTTATGGACCTGATGAACAGAGTATTCCGACCGTATGTGGATCAATTTGTGGTAGTCTTCATTGATGATATACTGGTATATTCGAGGAGTATGGAAGAGCACGTATATCATTTGAGGATTGTACTACAGACACTGAGAGATCATCAGCTTTATGCTAAATTCTCGAAGTGTGATTTCTGGATGGAGAGTGTTTCTTTTCTTGGACACGTAGTGTCTAAAGAAGGTATTCAGGTTGATCCACAGAAGGTTGAAGCAGTATCTGAGTGGCCTAGACCTACTTCAGTTACTGAGATTCGGAGTTTTCTGGGTTTAGCCGGGTATTATAGGCGGTTTGTGCAGGATTTTTCCAGGATAGCAGCCCCTATGACTCGCTTGACTCAGAAGAATGTTAGATTCAAGTGGTCAGAAGCTTGTGAGAATAGTTTTCAGTTGTTGAAGGAGAAGTTGACCACAGCGCCAGTATTAGCTTTGCCTAATAGTGTGGATAAGTTCACAGTTTACTGTGATGCCTCTAGAATTGGTCTTGGTTGTGTGTTGATGCAGAATGGAAGAGTGATAGCCTATGCTTCGAGGCAGTTGAAGAAGCATGAGCAGAACTATCCTACACATGATCTAGAGATGGCTGCAGTGATCTTTGCTTTGAAGATTTGGAGACATTATTTGTACGGGGTGACTTGTGAGATATTTACTAATCACAAGAGCCTTAAGTACATTTTCCAGCAGCGAGATTTGAATCTGAGGCAGAGAAGATAGTTGGAACTGTTGAAGGATTATGATTGCGAGATTCTTTACCATCCGGGTAAAGCTAATGTGGTAGCAGATGCCTTGAGTAGGAAGTCCTCAGGTAGTCTTGCTCACATCGGTGTGGAGAGGAGACCATTGATCCAGGAATTGCATCTGATGGTGGATCAAGGTCTGATGATGAAGATCAGTAGATCAGGTGGACTGTTAGCTCAGTTTAAAGTACGATCTGTGCTAAGGGATAGGATTAAAGCAGCTCAGAGCCGAGATCCTATTCTTGAAGAGCTTGCAAAGAATGTCAGAGCAGGGAAGTTCACTGATTTCACACTCGATGATGATGGTGTGTTGTGGATCAGTGGTAGATTGTGTGTTCCTGATGTGGATGATTTGAGAGAGGAGATTTTAGAGGAAGCACATTCTACAGCCTACAGCGTTCATCCTGGTGTTACTAAGATGTACCACAGTATCAGAGATCTATACTGGTGGGATGGATTGAAGAAGGATGTTGCTGATTATGTTGCTAAGTGCTTGACGTGTCAGCAAGTGAAAGCCGAACATCAGAAGCCTTCTGGGAAGCTTCAGCCTCTTCCTATTCCTGAGTGGAAGTGGGAAAGGATAGCTATGGATTTTGTGGTAGGTTTACCTCGTTCGAAGGATGGATATGATTCCATCTGGGTGATTGTAGACAGATTGACGAAGTCTGCACATTTCTTGCCTGTGAAAGCCACATATTCAGTTGCTAGATTGGCAAAGTTGTACGTGAAGCATATTGTATGCCTTCATGGAGTACCTGTGTCCATTGTGTCAGACAGAGGTTCGGTGTTTACTTCTCGTTTTTGGCAGAAGTTGCAGGAAGCGATGGGCACTAGGTTGGATTTCAGTACTGCTTTTCATCCTCAGACAGATGGTCAGTCTGAGAGGACGATCCAGACACTGGAAGATATGTTGAGGATGTGTGTCTTGGATTTGAGAGGTAGCTGGGATGATCATTTGTCGCTTGTTGAGTTTGCATATAATAACAGCTACCATAGCAGTATTGGCATGGCACTATATGAGGCGTTGTATGGAAGGAAGTGTAGATCCCCGTTGAGTTGGGATGAGATCGGTGAGAGAGTTTTGACTGGACTAGAGATGGTTCAAGATGCTGCAAAGAAAGTCGCCGTGATCAAGCGCAGATTAGAGACCGCAGTTAGCAGACAGAAGAGTTATGCGGATCCTAGGCGCAGAGATGTGGAGTTTCAGGTTGGAGATTTCGTTTTTCTGAAAGTATCTCCGATGAAGGGTGTGATGAGATTTGGCAGGAAGGGTAAGTTAGCACCGAGATATATTGGACCGTTTGAGATTCTGAAGAGAATTGGCACTGTTGCATATCGGTTGGATTTGCCTCCGAGTATGTCACAGGTGCATCCAGTATTTCATATCTCGATGTTGAGGAAGTATATCTCAGATCCTTCACACGTGTTGCAACCTGACAGTGTGGAAGTGAGTGAAGATTTGACGTTTGTGGAAGAACCTGTGGCGATCGTAGATTTTCAAGTTCGACAGTTCCGATCGAAGCAGATTCCGATGGTCAAGGTTTTGTGGCGTAGTGACAGAGTTGAAGAGCATACGTGGGAGACTGAAGCTGAGATGCGAGCTTCTTACCCGTATCTCTTTCCTTCCTGATTCTGTAATCTTGTTTTTAGAATTCAGGGACGAATTCTTGTAAGGGGGGAAGACTGTAATATCCCGTGTTTTTTAAAATATTTTTACACTGTACCGGGATATACAGTGTCAATAATTTTCATGCATTATACGATATTTTTATGAGTTGATATGTATTTTAAACCTATTTTAATTACTGTCTATTATTTTCAGTATTTTACGTAAAATTTTCCCAGGACTTTCATTTTCGGGGAAATTTCCACGTAAACAATGTATTATTAATTATTTTAAATGTATTTACGGGTTTGCATGAACTCATACATATTTTTAAATTATTAAATAAAGCCTGTGTGTGTATATTTATTTAATTAGGGTTTATTATTACCCTAATATTTTATTATTTATTTATTATTATTTGATTATTTTATTTATTATTAAATTATTAAAATTTATTATTTTATTATTAATTATTTATTAATATTTAATTATTTTAATTTATTTTATTTTTTTCTTTTTTTTTTCTTTTCCTTTTTCTTTCTTTTTCTTTTTCTTTCTCTTTCCTTTTTCTTTCTTTTTCTTTTTCTTCTTCTTCTTCTTCTTCTCCCGCGGGCGCCGACCACCACAATTTCTCACCGCCGTTTCTCCCTCCTCCGGCCACCGTTTTCGACACCGCCGGTCTCTATCTTCTCCTTGAGCTCCGGTGAGTGTGATTCTAGCTTTGGTTTGAGCTAAAATGGTCTAGAATTGCTTAGGTTTCGATTTGAAATTTTCGGCCTCTTTGAGTTTTCGATTTTTTTGAGCTTCGATTTGGGTGATTCATGGAAACTTCCTTCACAAATGTTGTTCCTGGTAGCTTAATCTTCATGTATGAATTTTTGTAGAATTTTTGGAGATTGTTTGGATTTTTGGGTATTTTTGAATATTTTAATATTATTTTCTAATTTTCGGAAATTAATTATTTAAATTATGAAATTGGAGTTTATGGTTGAATTAGGTGTTGAAATGAATTATAGAAATTTATTTGGAATTTTTATGAATTTCTAAGTATTTATTTTTAATTATTGAAGTTTATGTGATTTTGTAAAATTAAGTTAATTGTGTTTTTATTTGAATTTAATTGGTTAATTGAGTTTAATTATTGATATTATTGATAAATATGTTGAGAAAATTAATTTTGGATAATTGTATGATTTTTGGTGAATTTTTGAAGTAATTTAGGTATATATATATATATAGGGGTATTTTGGTAATTTTACCCTAAATTGTCTAAAAATGTAATTTAATTGGTTTTAATATTTA
Organism: Mallotus nudiflorus; assembly: GCA_947683625.1. Classification (NCBI taxonomy): domain Eukaryota; kingdom Viridiplantae; phylum Streptophyta; class Magnoliopsida; order Malpighiales; family Euphorbiaceae; genus Mallotus; species Mallotus nudiflorus. The sequence goes on along the minus strand of CANTUR010000157.1, from coordinate 9,239,369 downwards.
TTTAAGGTATAAAAATGATTTCTACAAAATATTTAGTATTTTTAACTAATTAAAACTATTTTCTGGGAATTATTTTCAATTATATATATAATATACGGTTTTTCTAATAAAGTGAGTTTTAATCGGTTTTTACAGTGTTTCAAGATTTATTATGTAATTTCTACGTATGAAATGTATTTTTATGATTTAAGGATATTTTCGGTATATCTGGAATATATATTCTGTGTTTGTGGACCCCGGTCGACAGATTGTAGTCTGGAGTCCGACCGAGGGGTTGTGATTGATTGTGGTGTTTATTTTTGAAGTGTATTTTCTTTGCAGGGTCGGCTCTACTCTTTTGAGTAGAGAGATGTCCGTTTTACATGGGAGGTTCTGCCGGATTTTCGGTAGAATTCTCGTAAAACGTGATATCCAGTCGAACCCTAATTCTGTTTCCGTATTTTAATACTCTAGATTGAATTCTAGGATTTATGTTAGGGTTATTCTGATGTCGATTAATTATTTCTTGTTTAGTTGCGCCGAGACCGAGGGTTAGTGGACCAGGCCCGTCGGACCTGTCTCGTGGAGCGCATTAGGTGAGTTACTATATTATATATATATGCTTAGGATGCATGATTTAGAAAATGCATGTTTTATTTTGACTAAATATGCATAAATAACATGATTTATATTCAAGTATATTTTTGGTATATAATAAATTATATACATGTTTTATTAATAAAATATATTTAAAATGTTTTTAAATATATTTTTAGTTTAATTCATGATTTGATTGGATTTATTTGACATATATATACTCAAAATATACCCGATTTATGTTTGGTATATTTTCGGTATATATATGGTTTATATTGCTATTTCATTTATATCCATGCATCATTTATTTTTGTGAATGAATGTTTTATATTTAAGAATGAAGGATATCAATAGAACGTGCTACCTAGTGGGCAGCACTAGGACCGAGTACGTACCGGTACGCCTATAGCTTTAGGCTTTATTACTAACTATTTGTGGATATTGATTTGATTATGATTATTGTTATATGTGAGATGTGGTTTGGGTGTGATTGCTGGAGCTCGGTTGACCAAGTGTCTCGGGGCCAATCACACTGGCAGTCAGACTGCTGGAGCTCGGTTGACTTAGTGTCTCGGGGCCAGTCTACTGTCCATATGGATTAAGTGGATATATTTGGAATCAGTGAGCCTGTATGGCTAGAGTGTTGTTTAACACTATTTTCTGATGTTGCGATATTCTAGGGTTCTATGTGATCCTTCATAAAAGTTGATTTTCAGACAAAATATATAAAATGATTTTTCTGCATCTGTATGAACTTGCCTATATATATACATATTACTCATATACTGTTGACTGTATGCATTATCACTTAGAGTGTATGTATATATATTATAGTAATTCACTCAGTGAGGTCTGACTCCCCTCCGTTGACTATTTTTCAGGAGAGTCAACTTCCTCAGACCTCAGTAGCAGGTCGATACGCCGGATTTCTTCCGCCCCGGCTTCTTTATGTAAATTATATACTTGAGTCTTATTTATTTTATCTAGACACTGCAGTAGTTGTGATTTTTAGTAGTTGTGAAATAAAGTATTTGTTTTAAAGAGATGTATTATAGTAAAACTGGATTTGTATAAAGATTATACATTTATGAGATTATATATGCGATGTGATGAGTTTTGAATTAAATCCAGTTGATATGGATGATATTGTAAATTTTATGATTTTTATTTTCCGCTGCATATTATATTTTTATGGTTATTATTGCATATTTATTTTATTTTTAGGCTTGCTACGGGTTCCGGATTCGAAAGAATTCCCATTCCCTAGCGCCGGTCATGGCCCCTGTTTTGGGTCGTGACAGTTTCATTTTAAATAAAAGGAAGGAAAAGTGTTTTAAATGTAATAAAATTAGAGTGTTTTATATTAAATAAAATATATGTATTTTAATAAAATAGTTTTTAAATATTTTTTATAGATTAATATTGTCAATTTTAATAATTCAACACAAAAGCTTTAAGAGTGAATATTTAAGTATGAGGTGAGATACTTGTTAAATTTTTGAGTTAATTACTTTTGAACTTAACATTTAATATATATATATTCTTAAATAATTAATTATTAGAAATTTTTTTTATTTTCTATAATTCTATTTAGGTCTGACTCAGAGTTTTATAAATTTTAAATATTGGTAATTTTGACAAAGCTCATTATTAAAAATATAATACCTTTTAATTTTAATTTATGTATTAAAAAAATTATTAAAAATGATTTAAAAGGTAAGTTCTTAAAAGTAATTTCACCAATGTAACATTTTTAATGTTATAAATATAAATTATAATTTAAATAATTTAATTTTTTTTATGAATTATAAAAATTTAACTATATACGTTTAATTATAAAAATATTCACTATTAGTTACTATTTATAAAAATGGTATTTTTTTAAGTAAAAGATAAATCCAAATCAATTGTCATATGATAGAAACAAAATCCATAATGAAAATAATGTGTTAAGACTTTTATGAGCCATTTATTTTTAAATTTTCCCAGAATATTTATAATTTAATTGTTTGATGATAAACAGTCACTAAATTGCTCCATCCACTAAATTATATACTATTTTAAAATTATACATCTAATAAATTCAGTATCCAATGTAGATTTTATAATGTGTAATTGATATGTACATATAAATTTAATTATAAAGTATAATATATGAAAGACCTATCTGTCTAAAAAAATTTAAAGATTTGCAGTTTCTTTTAATTTTAAAAAGAATGATATGTTTGAATTTATATTAGAAATTACTAAAAGATTTTCATAATATTAAAGTCCACACTAAAAAATTTTCCATTATCAAGGTTCATGCATTAACTAATGCACTCATGATGGAGTTGAAAATTAAAAGATAGGCAATTTTCCATACAGTAATTAACTAATCAATTAATTATTTTTTCATGCAGTAATTTCAGAATTTCATTTCTAATAAAATCTCAACTATTGGATTTGTATTTAACCGCTGAAATAATCCTAAAATTTTAGGTCATGTTTTCAATAATATGAGAGTATATTGATCCCACTAATAAAATGCCAAAGGAGCGGAGCGTGTGATTAGTCGCCTGCGTGGGGCGTGTTTGTAAGCAAGCACCTCCATTAATGGTAATCTATTTCTGTGGTGGTAAACTTAAAAGAAGAATGACTTTTATTTTACGGGTAATTAAAATTTAGATCAAATAATTTTTTATTAAAAATAAATACGGTTGATAATTTAACAAAGTTAAAAAAAATTATATTTGTAACCATTAACATGATTTTTCAATTTTATTTAATTACTTTTAATACATGATATATAAATTTATTTTTAAATTATAAAAAATTAATTAATTAACTCAAAATTACATCATAAAACAATTAATATTCAAATTTGATAAAAATAATAAAATATGCATCATTTATAAAACCAAAATATTACTATGTACTGTATAATTGAATTTATTCATTGACATTTTAATTTACAATAAATTATTAAAAATAAATATCAAAATTTAAATTTCATCCAGCTTATATTAATTATTAAAAAAATTTATTATTTTTATAATTATATTCAAATTAAATTAAATTAATTAAAGTTCTGTTATATGAATTCTGGTAGTTGATATAAAAAAATCTTTAAACCTACTCAAGTTTATGATTTTTTTCGAACAAATCAATTTTATGATTACAACAAATAAAAATAAGAATTAAAGCGAGAGTGCATGAGGAGTTGAGTAATTTATTAAGGAAAACTAAATAATATAAAAATAAAAAATAAAAGTATATTAGTGTGAAATAAATAAATAGAAAAATGGATTATTAAAATATTTGAAAAGGGAGGGGGGGAATAAAGATGGTACATTCTGAAGAATATGCGGGAGAGAGAGAAGCTGAAAGGGAATGCGAGGACCCTGCGCCACGTACTTTCCTTTGTCATTTGCCGCCCTCTCAAAAGCGCACAAAAAGTGTACTCAAAAAGAAGCCAACCCATTTGCCTTTAAAAAAAACACAAACACAAACACACACATTAAAAATTTTTTATTGGTTTTTTTTAATAATTTTTATGTGTAATTTTTTATACAATAAATAAAATAATTAGCATATATAATTTCTATTATTTTACTGAAAATATTAATTAAAAAAACTTATTTCAATGTGTTTCAGTAGAAAAAATATCCATCATATCTATAATATATTATTATTTTATCAGCTCATAAAATTATCAGAGTTATATTTTTTAAAAGATATCACAGTACCATTATAAAAGTATTTTTTTTCAATAATGCTAATATCATAAATTTAATTTTAAACTGAGTGATATATTTTAAAATTATAGTAATATAAATTATATATTTTAATTTTTTATAAAAATTAATTAATTGGATTATTTCTATATATTTTTTATTTTTTCCATTTTTATTGTCATTAAATTTTAAAATTATTTTTTAAAAATAACTATATAAATAATTTAAGTTTAAAAAATTAATTAGTTTGACTAAAAATTATTGAATTTAATTGGAAAGATCATTTAGTAAATTTATTTATATTCATACAGTTTGTTTTTTTTTTTTTTTTTTGACATAGAGATAGAGGCTGGAGGAATTCAAACCACCTATTTAAGTGTTATGTCCTGTAACATGATGGAGAATCATCCCATCATAAGCAAGCTAGTTTTCTACCACTCTTAATATCAAGTAAGAATTAATTTATCAAAAAATTTTCAAAAATTGTATTTATATAAAAATTTATTTAAATAACTTTAAAATTATAAGCAACAGTCAGCTGTAGACTATTCTCAAACTAAACTTGAAAATGCTTTTTAATGTTCTTAATTAAAATTTTATGCCTAAAAACATGCTTCCTAATTGCTGATTTTATTGAACCAAAGAGAATATATTCGATAAAAATTAAAGAATTAATTATTAATTAACATGTGATACCCCTTAACTTAAAGAGAAAGAGAGACCTCTCCTTTTTCGAAAGCAACATTAAAAGGGACTTCAGTTTTGTAATAATGCTATGAGCCGCCAATGAGAATTAAACTAAATGGTCAAAACGGAGACCCTAGATATTAAAGGTTAAAGATTCAATTTCTAATGGAGTCAAAGTTTTGGATTAATTATCCTTATATATACCCACTAATATATATATATATAATAGTTTGTGATAATTATTGTAATAATATTTATAATGGCCATAGTTAATTTATAAATATATATTTGAAATTGTTGTAACCTCTCCAAATGGGATCAACTAAGAAAAATCTATTAGCCAATTGAGCTCCAACCATAATTGGAAATTGTGGGTTGATGTTCACCCAAATACACACTTTTTTGTGCCGAAACTTTAGCAATCTAGTCTTAGTAGCATAATAGTTTAGAATACCATTTATTTATTTAATTTAATTCTATCAAAAAAAAATTTATTTTATTTTCAAATAAATTTTAAATAGAATTTAGTTTTGAATCAATTTTACATTTATTTAAATCAAACACAGTTTATTGATAAGAATTAATTTAATTTCAAATAATTTTACAAAAGTAAAAAGTTGAAATTTAAAATAAATTTTACAAAATTTTTATTTAAATTAAATATACTTATTTGGATTTACAAATAAATTCTACAAAATTTCATAAAATTCATTTAAATCTAGGGGTGTGCAAAACCCGCCTGTATCGATTTTCTGAACTGGAATTGACCCGACTCGAGTTGGGTCGAATATCATTTTAATAATTTTACAAGTTTTTGGTAAGGACCTTACCGAATCGAAAACCTGAATTTTAGGTACAAAATATGTATTTTTATAACTAAATTGATTTATCAAACCATTTGTAGTCAAGTGGTGAAGCATTTAACTAAATTTTAACAGGTTATCGGATCAAATCCCGATCAATTTTATCAATCTGACTCGATCCAAACCCGTTCGATGCTCATCCCTATTTGAACCAAACAAATTCTTAACATATGTGTAGATTAACAATTTCATTTTTTTTCCTTTCTCTTTCTCAATTTTTTTTAAAAATACTCATCTTGTAATGTGATTTATTACAGATAATTACCTTCTAGTTTAAATGTTTTATTATTGAAGTTTGTGATTTTTTTGATAATTTAGCATTAATAATTTTATTTTGATAGATTTAGGTAATAAAATTTGTCACATATCATAATTTTTTCTTTCCACAATAAAAAAAATTTAAATTTAACTTTAATCAACTTCTCATTATTATAATTTTTATTTAACAATAGTTTCATCGTTTATTATTATAATTACTTTTTTGAAAAAAAAAATATTATTTTAATATTTTCTGTATTTTTATTGTTATCCAAAACTATCATTAGTATACTTATTTTTTCCCTTTATTATTAAATCGTATAAAATTTTAAACTTTGAAAAGAGAGAAATTATATGTGTTGCAAATCTCATATCTCATTAAATAAAAAGGTAACAATCACAAAATATCAAAATGTCATAAAAATTACAAATTTCTAATAATAAAACAATAAAATCATAGTGTATTTATATGTAGCTATCCCTAAATATTATATACTAAAAACTAAATAGAAAATTTTTATTATCCTACAATATTAGAAATTGAATTCATAATTTTTCAATATATTGACAAAAAATTTTTATCATTAAACTTTTTAATTTTCAGCCTAAAAAATAAATTTATATATTATGATAGAAAGAGTACATATATTATAAAGAAATTGAGCATCTAAACTCATAGACTTAGCTTTTGCTGAATGATTAAGGTCTTTTGAGTGAGTTGTTTGTTGTAATTTGAAGAGTTGGAGGGGACAGGTCGCATGCTTGATTAGTCATTTTGATTGGGGACAGGCCGCATGCTTGCTTAGTCATTTTGCTTGGGGACATTCAAAATTATTTTCATTAATTTACATATTTATTATTTTGAATAAATTCTAAATAATTGATCAAAATAAAAAAAATTACATAAAAATTAAAATTAAATTACCATGGCATGCATAATAAAAAAATTAGAACAATATAAAAATACAAGAAACTATTTTTTTTTGAAAAAATCTTGCCTGTAAGGTCTTAATCTAAAGACAAACCTTCTATGGACGTTATAGAGGATGGACTATTTATTTTTCCTTCCTCAACACTGATGTATACTATTTGAAGGCCTGAAACATTCCAAGGGTTGTGCTCATTCCACATAGGCAAACAAGAAATTGCCACAGAAAGGGAAAAAAAAATAATAATAATAACAAAAAAGCCATGAATCCTGCCTAAACTCATACTATGTTTTTTTCGGTCACTGCTGACGTTTTCTGCTAATAATTAAAAAATTAAAGTGGTTCTAATTAATGATTGCATTCATAATCCCAATTTCAAATGATCAAAACATTAAAAATTAACAAAAAAGAAACAAAAACCCACCAAAATTCATTGGTTTTCTTAGATTTCTTTGAGTTAGTTTGTTGATAAATAATTTTGTGATAGCTATTTGAATAGATATTTTGTTACAATAGCTATTTAGATATGGGTATGGTTGAATTTCAAATAAGAAGTCATCAACAAACGAACGAAGAAAGGTTGAATGATAAGGCTCATACTTTCTGTTACACAATACCTCACTGGACAGTAAGAACTCAAGCCACCTATACTACTGTATCTCAAAGCATAAATATTCTTTCAAAGTGCTTTATAGAATTGGATCATTTGCTCTCCAACATTAATAGTATTCTCATAACTGTTGTGAGGTTGTTAAGTTTTCAGAAACTCACTTCTAAGCTTTTTTCTTTTCAAGCATGGCTGCTGATATTCAAGTTTTCTCTTAGCATTCCTAGGCTTTAAAGTCTTGATTTGTTTGTTAATTGAGCCCTATTATAATATCTTTATTTTCTAATGAAGTTGTTAAACAAAAAACATTAAATTTAAAATTATTTCTGTCGGTGAAAGTAAATCATTTAAATAATGGATTAGTTTTTTATATTTTTATTGAAGGATGAATTTTTTATAAGAAATGATACAAATTGGACTTTCAACTTTACCCTAAGTTTATATTTGACTTTAATACTTTTTTTTTTTTGTTTCATTTGAACTTAATCTTTGAAAATTAGATTATATTAGACTATCCTTTAAAAAATTATTATAATTTGAGTTCTAAAATTTAAAGAAGAGTTTAACATTAAGTTAATTAATAAAAATTAATTTGAATAACAATAAGAATTAATAAAATTACTTTTAAAATATACATTATAAATATTTATTTTGAAAATAATTTTATCAATTCGCATTATTATTTGAGCTATTTTTATTAATTAATATTAAAGTTTTTAATTTTTAGGACTTAATTGCAAACAACATTCTTTAAAAAAGTTCAATATAATTTAATTTTCAAAAATTATCTAAATGGGACAAAAATTTTAAAGTAAAATTGAAGATCCAATTTGTATTTTATCCTTTTTATTAATATTTCTTTTTCTTTTTTTTCCTCAAGTTATAGAAAAAAGCGTTTGTACCACAGGAAGAGCCTTTTTTTTATGTCATCATTCCTTTAATTTATTGTACTTTTTGTAATTATTATTAAATGCATCTAGGTGTTTGTTCTATATATATTGTTACATAAGTATAGCGAAATTAAAAATAAACTTCTAAAATTTTTTATGAATGAATTAAATTTTTTCCATAAAAGAATTAAATTCTAATTAGTCAAATAAACGAATTATATATATATATATATATATATATATATATATAAAAGAACTATCATAATTTTTGTTTGTAATTTTTACTGCGAAGAGGATATTCCATTCACTTGGAAGTCCATTTAGGAACCTGAAAAAAGTATTCAAGTATATTCAAAAGTGGTTGCATTAACAAATTAGTGAAAAAACAAAAAATCTTCTCATACATTATTAAGACGATGATAATGATATTGACATGAAAAATAATTAAATATTATCATAATTAATGTGTTATAATAAATTAGAGGTTGGTAACGCACTTAGAACTCATAACAAAGTTTAATATTTCTTAGTGATGCATACCAATTTTAGCAATGTAAAGTACAAATGAAATAAAGAAAAGGTTATATTGATTTGATTATTCTTTATATATATTATTATATTTTTGACGAAAGATGCTTGTGAACTTTGTGTAATCACTAGTTTTAATTGATTTCTAATTTAACTATCTTGGAATATATACAAAAGCTCTTTTTACTTGAAAGGGTTATATAAGACTTTAGTCGCTATATCCATATGCTTTTGTTATTAACTTTTAGAAAAAATGCATATAAATTACATGTGATTTGCTCATTTTATTATTAAAAATTTATCTTTTTTAATATTTTTACATATATTTCATACTGGTATCATAAATATAATAAAATTTATTATACATAGCAATTTTTCTCTTATTTGATGATATAAAAAATTAGATTTTAATTTTAATTAATTTTTTAAAATTTTTACTGTAACTTATCAATGGTGTTACTGTTTATGGTGATAAAAATTGTTTAATAAAATGAAAATATGTAAGTAGTAATTAACAACATTAAGTTCCAGCTGCTACTAGTTGCCGCTGAAAGCTTCTGCAGCTTGTTCAAGCTAATAAAAAAAAATCATAGATGAGCTCATTCATCATTAAAATCATTGTCACTTACTATAGCACAAAGTGTGATTTGGATAGATTTGGCTTAAGATCAGTGAAAAGTTCTTCAAGATCTATTCTCCCAAAGTGATGCTGTGAGGATTTGTAATTTGCAAGAAGACGTAGCATTGTTAAAACAAGATGCCAAATCTGTTACTGATAAGTACTATACTCATCTAAAGATCCATGGGATGAGTTATTTTTAAGCCTTAGAGTGTGTGTTTTTCTAGGGTATCCTTCCAACGCTAAAGGCTTCAAAGTTTATGATCTTGCCTTAAAACAAGTTTTCATATCCAGAAATGTTAGATTCAACAAGCAAGTCTTCCCTTCTAAAACAATTTGCATCATTCACCATTAAATGACTGTGTTCAAGATAAGCTTGCTACTACAGATTTATATTTTCTGTCAAACACAAATATACCTTATTTTATTGACTTACCAATTACATCTTCTAATACTAATGTTTAACCACTTTCTTTCTTACCCAATAAAAAATATACTAAAATTATTAAACCAGCCCAGTACATTCAAGATTACTGAACTCAAGCTAAACTTAAAACTAGTCCTCATCTCGCTAACCATGTTTAAAGATAAGATCATATTTCACCCTCCTATAAGCACTACATTTGTTAAATATCATCTATCATTGAGCCAAAGACCTGTAATGAAGCTATTCAATTTAAATGTTGCAATAGGTAATGGAAGAGGAGAAGGCATTTTAAACCAATAACACATGGCAACTCATAACATTTTTTGAATCCAAACAACCAATTAATTGCAAATGGGTGTATAAAATTAAATATCGAGCAAATAGCTCCATTGAGAGATATAAGGTTCGGCTCATAGCAGTAGGATACACACAGAAGCCAGGGATTGATTACTTTATGAACGCAATTAAAGTCCTTCTCACTATGAGTGTGTAGAACCTGCTCGAATAGATGTTTCAGCTTGAATCTAAATAAAAAATTAAGGCCAATTTGATAATCGATTCGATAATCGAACCTGTGCAAGGGTTAGCTTAGTTGAGTGAGGAAGAGAGTGTCATTTTTGGGGTTCAGTTAGGTTGAGGTATTTGGAAAATTGAACCACCTGAAAACATGAATATATATATATAGTCATTTTGCCTAAACCTAACCTAACCCTACCTATAAATAGATCTTATTCTCCCTCCTACCCCTCACACTCTCTCATTTCATGCCTCCCTATATATATATATATATATATATATATATACCTAATCGAACTCTACCTATAAATATATCTTATTCTCCCTCCCACCCCTCACACTCTCTCATTTCATGCCTCCCTATCAAACTCTTGAACCTTCCTGACCTCTCCCCTTCTCTTAATCCACTATGCAACCTCTCCTTTCTCTCTTCTTTATAATCAAACCCTAGCTACCTCTTGCATTATGTCATATACTCTTATATCTCATGTCTCTAGACTCAATCTCTTCTATGATGTTTTCTTGAGATCCATTGAGCTCTTCTATGATCTCTCTTCTATGAGTCTTTTTTTGTATGTGCTTCATCTTTAATCTTATTTTTTTTAATAGAAACCACTATGTAAACTCAAATTTTTCTTAAGATGCATTGATATCTTGCATATAAAAATATTTTGACTTTATGGAAACAAACTCAATATTTTAGATCTAAAAAATGCTATTTAAACATTTTTTTGAATATATTTAAGATTTATTTTTGAATATATTGATAAAAAATATTGAAGATATTCAATTTTTTCTTGAGATCCATCAATATCTTCTATAATCTATCTTTTGTGAGTATTTTTTGTGATTGTAATTTATCTTTAATCCTTGTTTCTATGATAGAAACCACTTTGTACACCCAATTTTTTTTATTATATCTATCACTCTATAAAAAGGGTAATGGTTTCTTAAAATCCATTGATTTTTTTTTATTAGCTCTAACTCAATATATATTTTGCATGTAAAGAAATTTTGAATTTATGGAAAAAACTCAATATTTTAGATCTAAAAAATGTTATTTAAATATTTTTGGAATATATTGAAGATATATTTTTGAATATATCGATCTAAAAATATTAAAGATATTTAAATATTTTTCTGAATATATTTCTTGAATATATTGATTCAAAAATAAATCTTTTGATTTTTTTGTTTGGTTATTTTGAATGTAACTGTGACCTTTGTATTTTTTTTTCAATTTCATAAATCATTTGATTTAGTTTTTCAATTTGCTTAATTAGTGACCTCTATGTATTTATTTTTTTAGAGTTTATCTGTGCATAACATTGTGCACAACAATGGTGGAATCTTAATATAATTTGGGGTCTATAATTATGGTGGAAGCTTAATATTAAGAATATTTCATTCCTCATTTGAGGGGTGTGCAAAATCCTCTTGAACTGATCATACCGACCATCAAAATGTAGATATCTATTTTTGTGCTTGTTATATTTTCTGCAAAATACAATTGAATGAAATTTATTTTGATACTATCTGTTCTAATGGTGTTTGTGGTGTGTTTTTTGAGATGGATACTACCACTACTAATAGCAACAATAATGCTACTAGTACCATTGATGAGGTGGAAGCATAGATAAAAAAGAAAAATATTGAGTAAACGCAAGCAAAATGTTGAGCAACCTAAGCTTGCAAAGAAGAGAAAAAAAAAAGAGTTTAGAGCTGTTGTGTCATAGCACTTTGAGTAAATAAAGGATGGATCAGGCAAGTTATCTAAAGCTAAATGTTTGTATTGTGTCAAAATGTTTAATGCAAACCTAAAAAAACATCGAACCTCTTTATTATACCTTAAATTTGACTATCCCCAAAAAGGTCCAATGATGAAACAAATCTTCGAAAAGACCAGAGTTTGCTCATTCATAACACCTCTGAAGTGTGCAACCTTAAAACCTTAAATCATCCCATTAGTGTGCAAAATCGATCATTGAGCCACTAAGTTATGCTCCAATTTTATGAAATACAAATTATTAGAGTAATAAGAGGCTTATTTCGAGCAATCTTCTCTCAGAACATGCAACTTGTTGAGCCGATATTTATTTCATCAAACTAGGACCCAACTTTATGAAAAAATGAAAATCAATTTTGACAAAAAAAACTTCAAAAACACAACTGGAAGGCTCCAAAACCTTAGAAAGTGGTCTTAGAATAGTCCAAAATAACTCCAGGATTAGAGTGCATTGCTTAAAATTGCGCATGTAGCCATTAACAATCCTAGGTGTCATGTGTTAAAATTGAAGCTGAATTAGACAAAATGAACTTTAAGAACATGTTTGGACGACTCCAAAACCTTTGGAAGTTGTCCTAGAATAGTCTAAAATAACTCAAGAATTAGCGAGCCTTGTTTAGAAGTGCATGTACACACCCCTAGGTGTCATGTGCTAAAATCAAGGCTGAATTAGACAAAATAGACTTTGGAAATGCATCCAAAAGGCCCAAAAGCCTGAGAAGCCAACCTTAGAATAGCCTAGAAAAGCCCCAAATTGAGTGCGTAACCACAAGCGAGCACGTGTGGCCACATGCTGGCAAGTGCGCAATCACACACACTTCACGTGGCCATGTGCTCCGTCCTAGGGACATGCATGTGACCATACCTATAGCCCCCTCTTCTTTAATTTTTTCACTATAAATAGGTGTCTCCACCCCCCATTTTGAGGGGGGAGCAAAGAGGAAACACACACTTAAAAATATGTCTGCTCGAAAACATTGAAAACTTACTTCTAGATAGTTTTAGCTCTCCCACTGTGTTTTTCTTAGGTTATTAGGTCTCCCTTCCACTAAACCTAGCCTCATATTTGTCAAAGCATGCTTTAAAGGTATACAAACTAGCATCATTCTACATGTCATTTTGAACCTCTTAACGAGAAAAGCTTGATAATCCCTTTAAGCTAAAGCTTCAAAAATCATACAAGCTCAGTTGGATATGAGGACCACACAATCATTTTAGCATGTTTATTTTATCATATTGCATTTTATTTCATTATCACCAACGTTTATGAATATTATTATGCTTGAGTAATGAGACTGGTAATTTGCATACTATATGAATAATTTATGTTTTATTTTGCTCATCGTATGTCATTATTTTGCATCCTCTATTTTTAAAACATTAAATTATGCCATAAATATTAATAACATGAAAAGTTCATATTCCGGACTAGAGACGTCATGTTCCTGGTCCAATGAAATCATTATGTGTCCCCTGTATTATCATCATATATCATCATAGCATAAATAATCACTGTAAACATGCATCATTGTGTACATTTTACTTACTCTTTCAAGTGATTGAGTGTCCATTGCTTATCTCATTATTCATATGATCGAGCAAGTTACGTGCATAGTTATGTTAACCTTACAAGTTCATAATATCTAAGTTAAATTACTTTTCTGCAATCTTTTTTCCTTTTATATGTATTTTATTAGGAAAGCAATGTAATAATGATATTTTAGCTCTTTTATCTTCCACTATCTGATGTAGTATGTGAATGTTATACAAATTGTCATCCTAAAACTACGGTGTTACAGTAACTATTCATTGAATATCGTATAATGAGAAATAGTAAAAAAATAGATGCGATCTCTCAAACCCGAAAAACTCTACTAGGGGTAATACTCATTGAGTGACCCGATGCTGTCCTTTTTTTTATTTTCTAAAAATCGGGGTGGCGACTTTACAAAATAAAAAAAGCTTCTCGTCCCTCTTGAGACTAATCATTTATCCTTATTTGGTAAAGTTTCCATGTCCTTTGGAAATAAAAAACAAAGATTTTTATAAAACTTTCCAAAGGGAAAAATCATCAAAAAGCTATTTTACTAACTAGGGAGCAAACTCACCCACATCTCGATCGCTCACACTCTTCCTTTAGAAATCATGTTCTTTATTATTTGAAAAACCTGTATAACAAAGACAAAAGATAAGCTTTGTTAACATTTAATCCTAACAATATTAGAGAAGGATTTGAAACTATTAAGGTTATGGGTGCTTGGAAATTTGATCAGGACATGATTAGAAAAGCACTTGCATATATAGTCATAGTACATGAGCTACTTTTTAAATTTGTTGAAGGGGAGGGTTTTAAAAATTGCATGACATCTATATGTCCTAGATTTAAGATCCTATCTAGATGGACTGTATCTAAGGATTACTATGATTTATACCTAAAGAAGAGTCAATCTTATTACTAGCTCTTGGACTTCAATTCAAAGTATTACCAAAATGTGTATCATTGCACATTTTATAGATGATAAGTGGAAGCTACAAAAAAGAATTCTTTCCTTTGTGCCTGTTACCTCATATAAAGGTGAATACATAGCTAAGGCTTTAAAAATGTGTTTGCTGGAATGGGGGATTAAGAATATATTTAGTCATTATAGATAATGCATCATCTAATGACACTGCATTAACTTATTTTAAAAATAAAATGATGAGTTAGGGTTAAAGAATTGTTACAATAAAGTATATACACATGAGATGCATTACACATATATTTAACTTGGTTGTAAATAAAAGGTTAAAAGAAGTTTCTATTTCAGTTTAAAGAGTCAGAGAAGTTATTAGGTACGTATAAAATTCACCAGCTAGGTTGCGAAAGTTAAAAAATATAGTGATTTAGTTAGAATTGAATCTAATTCTACCTTATACCTTAATGTGCTAAATAGGTAGAATTCAACTTATATGATGTTGAAAACTGCATGCGTTTATGAAAAAGCATTTCAGAAATTTGAGGAAAAAGAAATTGCATTTAAGGAAGACTTAGGAAAGTACCAAACTTCTTTAATTGGGAGGTTGTGAGAAAATTAGTTTACTTATTGTAACATTTTTATGATTCGATAATGAGAATTTTTGGTTCTCAATATGTGACAAAAAATTCATTGTGTATTGAAATTTCTGATATACATTTCATGTTATATAACTAGAAGGAATATGGGGATAATTCTGTTATATTAATGGGCATTAATATGAAAACTAAATTTGATAAATATTAGGGGGGATCCTAAGAAAATGAACTTTTTAATCTTTTTTGCAAACATAATGGATCCTAGACATAAATTGGAATACATGGAATTTTCTTTATCTCAAATGTATGGTGAGGTCAAAGGTGTAAGCTTATTTTATTTGGTGAACTTTGCTTTATATGAGTTGTATAATGACTATGTAATTGTATATCAAATTGTTTCTATGCATGAAAATTAGTCACAAAGTAGCCTCTTGGTTGAAAGTAGTCAATCTGATTTTATTGGTAATCTGTCTATTGGAAAATGAATGTCGATGTTGAAAGCAAAGTTTACAAAAGCATAAGATGGAGACTGGTGTGGGGGGAAGTAAAACATTTGAATTCGATATATATTTGAGTGAGGTAATATTATAGGAGGAAGGAAATTTTGATGTGCTATAGTGGTGGAAATTGAATTTAGAGAGATTCCCAACCCTCTCTAGATTAGCTCGTGATGCGTTGGCTGTCCCAATCTCCACTATTGCTTTTGAATCAACTTTTAGCATTGGCGGCAGAATCCTAAATGTATTTAGGAGTTCATTAACTCCTAAATTATTGGAGGTATTTATTTACACCCAAGATTAGCTTAGAGTGGCTTCAAAGCCAATTTTAATTGAAAAGGCTATTGACGAGCTTGAAAACTTTGAAAATGGTAAGTTTTTTATGTTTGATTTTTATTTTGCCATTTAAAGGCTAAGAAATGAATAATATCTAACCAAGTTTTCATACTATTGTTGCAGATTTATTTTTAGTTAGTGTTGGCCCATCCTCACAGTTAATATGAATATGATTTTCTAACACACAGTAAGTTAGCTTATCATTCATTTAACTTTTGCTATGTTTGATGTACATATTTTTCTACTGTTTGTGACTTTAACTGTGAGTTATGACCAACACTTAAAAGTTGCATATGTTATTTGTGTTGCATTAGCAATATTAACTCAGTTATGTGCCTATGTTATTATTTGGTACCTTAACCCATGTTGCCTTTATGTGACCAACATTTAGATGCATTTAGTGTTGTTGTTACGCTAATGTCTATTTTTTAGGCTATGATAAAGCTCCCACCTATTGTTTTCTGATTTTGTAAAGGAATTTTTAGTTGTATTTCTTTGGTGACTAAGTTTTTTATATTGCCAAAAGTATAATTGTCTTCCTTAAGTGACTAAAAATAACTATTTGAGCCTCTTTTTGAACTTATGTTCTTTATCTCTAATTCTATTGATTGGTATTATTCTATTTCTTTAAATTGGAAGAAGTTATTGATTTTGTTATTGCAGAATAAATTTACTCTTATAATCAGTTACTGCCTATTACTAAGTTAATGCAGTGTATCTGAACCTTACTGCCTTAGTACTTATAGTGCATTATACTTGAATGTATTTACATTGACTTCATAGGGAGTATACACTTCACCTTTAATTTATATTTGTCTTTCTTTTTTTTTTTGAATTTTAAGGCAATGATGAAATGCTTCCACCTTCAATACTTTCTAAGAAATGATTTTGCTATAGTTTTTGTGGTTTGGTGGCATTTTTTAGTTGCTATTACCAAGAAATTATGCTATATCTTCTAATGATTTCACACATAATTTCTAAGCCTTAAAATTCACTTATTATTTTTTTCTTAAGTAATATTTTAACCTAATTATTTTCTTTGTTTTTCATATTCACTTTTGCTGTTAATTGGAAAATGAAGGCCTTAATTAATATGGCTCTTTTTTGGCATGCTATTGACATTTCTAAATTGAGAGAAGAATATTTAGTTTTGAAAACTGTATAAATTTATAAGGATAGCATAAATATTTTGTTTACCTATTAATATTTAGGTAATTTTACAGGTGAAAAGATACATTTGTAATGGGCCTTGGGCCATAATATTTTTTTATAAGAGTCTTTATTCTTGTAAAACATTTAAGGGCTAAGCCCACAATTTAATGAAATTTATAGAACTTTTTAAGTTGGGCTCAGTAAATATAGCCAAATTAATTAGGAAAAAAAATTGGCCCTATCCAATTACTCGAACTGATCTACTAGAAATTATTATTCCACCCGAATCGTTGGTTCCTTCATCTAAAATAATGTGGTTCGGTGTAAGTTATTAGTAACTACAAATTCATCAATATTTCTTGTTTATGCCCTTAATTGACTTGATCCACTCATTTCTCACGTCTACTTCTCATTATTTCAATAGCTAAGAACTCATTTTTGCATCAATTGGACATTAATAATGCCTTTTTACAATAAGATTGCTTTGAAAAAATGGACATAGAGCTTCCTCTAGGGTTCCACTCAAATCAACCAAATTAAATTTACAAGTTAGATAAAAGCTTATATAGCCTAAAACATGTCAGTAGACAATGGAATGCCAAGTTAACCTTAGTTTTTATTACTTAGGAGCTTGTGTAAACTATTTCTTATCCTTTTTTATTTTTAAAAATAAAATTTAAACATGGTTATTGCTTTTCTAATCTAGGTAGATGATGTTATCCTTATAAGTAATGATCTTTATCAAATTCATTAGATTAAGCATTTTTTGCATAACTAATTCAAAATTTAAAATCTTGGTCCTTTAAAATTCTTTTTAGGACATGAAGTTGCGAGATCTCAGTATGGAATTAACTTGTGTTAACACAATTACAATTTAAATCTTCATATTGAAACTAGATTTATCAATTATGAGGTTATTACTACTTTAATGGTTATTAATCATAAGGTATGCAAGATGTTATAACTTATAAAAGACTTATCAGTAAGCATATAAAAGAGTTATCTTTTAGTAGATGTTACTACTTATAATGGACTTATTAGTAAGCTTATTTACTTACCAATACGAGACCTGATGTGTGCTTTATAGTCCAATAATTTCCCTCATTTCTTGAATACCTGTTTAGACCCACTTGTCAGCAGCTCATTGTGTTCTAGAATACCCTAAAGGAACATTAGGGCAATGTTTATTCTTTCATGCTCGTAATGACCTAAAATTCAAAGCCTTATTAAATTCAGATTGTTACTTGCTTAAACACTCAAAGATCAATCATTGAATACTATGTGTTTTTAGGGTCTACTCTTACTTCCTAGAAATTAAAGAAATAATAAAACATCTCAAGATCTTCAATTAAGGTAGAGTATATGGCCTTAACTTCTGTTACCTATGAAATCCAATAGCTATACTCTTTGCTTCAAAACTTTAAAATTGATAAAATACTAGTAACTGTTTATTATGATGATCTTTTTGCCATTAAAATTATAGAAAATCCAATGTTTCATGAATGTATAAAGCACATTGAAATTAATTGCCACCTTATTCATCAAAAAGTTCAACAAAGACTTGTTCATCTTCTTCCAGTTACTTTATAACATCAATTTGCTAATTTCCTCATTAAAACTCTACCTCCTCCATACTTTAATTTAACCATTATCATGTTAGGAATACATAATTTGTATATTCCCACTTGAGGGGCTAACAAAAATAAGTTCCAGTTGTTACAAGTGTAATTAAAAGCTCTTACAACTTGTTTAAGCTAATCAAACATCATAGATTAATCACAATTGAGCCCATTCATCATCAAAGGTTCATGTTCAAGCTTATCACTTTATGTACATATGCATTAGTTTATATATTTTTAACTAATTTATGATTTGGTAACACATTGTAACTGGTAAGAAAAAGATTCTTAAGTAGTTAGTCAAATGCATTTGTTGTATATATACAAAATAGTTACTAGAATAAAGGTCATGAGCTTCATACTCCAAAATCACTAAAGTTGTTAATAATTTTTATATTATTGTTATTATTATTATTGTTGTTGTTGTTGTTATTATTATTATTATTATTATTATTACCACTTAAAAATAATTATGAGCTGATTTGTCTTTTCCTTATCTATTTTATTAAATGATAAAAAAATATTAAAAGTTTTAAATGCTTGTTGAGTTTATGACATGAATTATGGAGATTTATTAGTTTTGAGGTTTTGAATCTTGGCACAACCATACTTACAACCATGTTAAGGTGCACGTTTTGTCCAGTAAGAAGCACAACCTAAGCATGGTATGTTGGTACTTATGAAAAAATCTGCCATTCTGTCTAGAGAGTGATACGGTCGTGTCATAGGTTATGTCAAGGTTTGCCATTTTATCTAGTGATAAGCATGAACGTGACATGGCTGTGTGACAAACATTGTGGTTAACCTTAATTTAGGAAGTTATTTTCTCCTTATTTTATCTTCACTTATACCCTAATTGTACAAATGCCTATTTTTAAGGTTTAACAAGAAAGATCTCATTATTGTTAGTCATCCTAACACTCTTTTATAAGCTCTTTTACAATATAGTGAAATCCTCTCCTCTTCAGCTTGTGGTTTCTCCCCATCTTGAGGTTCCTACATAAATTCTTATATGTTGTTTCTTTACTTTTTTTTATTTTACCATTATTCTTTTATATTTAATTATTTGTTTATGCACTCTGATTACTTTCACAAAGCGAAAGACTAGTATCAAAGCTAAGATTCTATTAAACCCTTTCAATCTTAGCATTTATAATTTGAATAATAGCTTCAGTGAAGTATGAATTTCCACTCTTATATTGCAGCATAAGATTTTCTTTATGGCAGCTAAAGATATGCACTGTACTCATATAAATGGATTTTTATGGTGCTATTTTAAAGGATGATCATATGCTCACCTTGTGGATGAGTGAAGAAAAATAGGTTAAAGATCGTAATGCCTTAGCTCAAATATGTTTGCATTTTTTTAATAGTATTTTACAATATGTATTGAGAGAGAAGACCCATATTTCATTATGGATAAAGCTTGAGCAATTGTGCAAGAAGAAGACCCTCACCAGTAAAATGTATTTGAAGTACCATTTATGCTCTCACTGTATAACAAAAGGTACGTACCTTGGGGATCATTTGATAGTTTTAAGGAGATAATTTCTGACTTGGAAAACATGGAGCTAAAGGTGGAGAATGAGAATTTGGTATTGATTCTCCTTTATTCCCTACCTTCATCTTATGCTACTTTTATTAAAACTTTATTGTATTGTCATGATAAGATTTCTCTTGAAGAGGTGAATGATGCTTTTTTTCTAAGGATAAAATTAAACAACTAGTGGTTAATCCTAAGACTCTAGCAAAAAGTTCATGGTAAGACATCTGAGAGAGGCACTATTAATGATAAAAAGAGTAGGTTAAAGTCTAGGAACAAGACTGTGAAGCGCCACTAGTGCAAGAAAAAGGGTCATGTTAAAGCGACGAGTTCAAAGTTGAAAAAGAATGAGAGAGGTGATCATAAAGGTGGTGTGGCAAGTGTTGTTAAATATGTAAATACTTTTAAAAATTAAAGGGATCTTCTTATTATCACTAATAGTAGGGTCAATTCAATAAATGACTAATTTTGGACACTGCATGAACATTCTATATAACTCGTAATCAAGAATGGTTTACAAAAGTAAGGCCAATTCAATAAATGATTAGATTTTGATGGCCAATGATCATTCCTTAAGGAAAGTTTATGTGTTCTTTTTAAAATAAAATAGTGAGGTGTTTGCTATTTTCAAGCGATGGAAAACCATGATTGAGAAATAGATTGGAAAGTAGGTAAGGCATGTCCGCATTGATAATGGTTTAAAGTTTTATTCAAATGAGTTTAACTCATTTTGTAAGTCTGAAGTGATTATTAGACATTTAATAGCTCCGAGGGCTTCACAGTAGAATGGTGTGGCTAAATGCATGATTAGGACATTAATAGTGAAAATTCAGTATTTGCTTTCAAATTTTGGATTACCAAAGTCATTTTAGGCTGAAGCTACTATTATAAACTATTTTCTTATTAACTGTTCTCCTCGACGGTGATTAATAAGAAAACTTTAGAAGAGGTATGGTCTCATACTCCTAGTAGTTATTTTGACTTGAAAATATTTTAGTTATCTTACTTATGCTCATATTAATGATGGTAAATTGGAACCCAAGTTTAGAAAGTATGTCATTCTTGTGTATATGTATGGTTTTGAGGGTTATAAGTTTTGGTGTCCCTAGTTAAGTAAGGTTACTATCAATCATAATGTAATTTTTGATGAAACTTCTATATTACTTAACATGTCTCTTAAAGACTGACGTGAAAAATCTATAAGCATACAGAGTCAGTTCAAGTAGTAAAATAAAGTATCGATCCCACAGAGATTACAAATTAAGTATTGAAATACTAAAAGTGTTTGTTTATTTAAACACTAAATTTTGGTTTGAAAATCAAATAAAAATTAACAAAACAAATTTAATTAAAACTTAATAATCAAATTAAAGGCTAGGTTTCTTATTATCATTTCAACCTTTTCTAAAAGTTAATTAAACATCTAAGTCTTTAACTAATCTTAATTTAATTTGAAAGCATCTTTAAAACCATAGATTTTCCTCTCAGATAAACCTATAATTATTTGAGTAGAATTAACACATAGTTTACTAGCTCTCACTTACTAAATGTTTCTTAAACCTAATTTTAAGTCCAACTTTTTAATCAATATTAGTCACTTAAATGTCTCTCAACTAAGTAAGTGACTAATAGGTTATTGTTTTAATCCAGTAGAACCTATCTCTCAATTAAGTTCTAAAGTATAAATTCAATCTAAGGTTGATCAAGCCTAAGATGACATTAAGTTCAATAACAACCAAAGAATTAAGATTAAAGGCTTAGATTTTAATTCAAAAAAAATTACATGGTTGAAATGAAATAAGAACCCTAAAAATATGCTTAGTTATGCATGTTAAGAGAAAGAGAATAAGATGAAGTAAAGAAGAAATAACCAGTTATTATTAATTAAAAGAAAATAATAACCAAAGAGTTTAAATAAGAAAACCCCCTTTACTACTTTAAACAACTGCAATAGAAGGTCTTGTTCCTTCAAAAATTTAAAACTAATTTTCTATTTAACATTAAAAGAAACTTGAATGAAAATTAACTTTGATTCTCTAAAGTAAAAATTTAGAGAAGACTAAGTGTGGCCTTCTTTTTGCTCTTATAAAGGCCTCCTATTTATAGCCTCCAGCCTCTAACAACTTTAAGGTTTGTTACAATTCAAATCCTATAAAATCCCTTTAAATCATTAGCTCAAAATTTGAATTTAAGAAGTTGTTACAACAACTTGCATAGTTGTGCACACCCAGGCACACAGTTGTGTCATAGGGTGTGTTAGCTTTCTAACACTCAAGCACAACTGCGCACACAGAGGCATACGACTATGTCAGAACATGCTACTTTCAAAACTTCACTTTTCTTAAAGATTTTGACTTGTTGTAACCTCTAAATCCTATCTTTGACTTGTTCAAATCTTTCAACTTCCTTTATGCATCCTTATTTCAAAAATTAAATAAAGATTAACTAAATAAATTTAAAAATAAACAAAATTAACAAAAATCCTAATAACTAAACAAAATTAACAAAAATAAATAAAAGATCTAAAAATTAACTAAATTAATTAAAAATGCAACTAATTAGATTCTATTCCCATAGAAAAGAGTATTCAAAATACAAGATTTTTCTCACTCATCAAATTCCCCCACACTTGAGTCTTTGCTTGTCCTTAAGAAAACAAAAGAACACCCCATTCATATAAAGAATCAAAATCATTAGCTGGTGTTAACTTGACTAACCATTATAATCTTTCTTTAATAGAAAGCTTAAAGACTATAAATTAAAACAATAACTCGAGGTCAAAGTTGTAGCATTTACCATGTGAAGAGCAGACTATTCCATTGAATTCATGTAATTGAACAATTAACACACAAGAAAATTGAATGTAAATAGGAATTATCTCTATACTTAAGTAGTCCAAAAAATCACATATATAGGTAACCATATGGCACTTAACTTATTTATTTAATCTAGGTTTTCCCAATCTCAGTATCCCCCACCTTTCCTGCACTACTCATTGTGGATACTTCCAAAAAGGGTCATTTGGATACTCTTACTCTATAATCGAGCATTGGAGTAGAAAGAGCATATAATAATTTCAATTTAAAATTTCATCTCTGAACGAGTGCGTTTTATGCTCTATCTTGTTGTTTTCTTTTTTTAGAGAAATAGTAGCTCATAGGTGCCTAAATACATATGAACTAGACTATCCTAAGGAGAGAAACTTAATTCCTAATTACAAGCATTCAAGTTTAATCATTCAATGGAACAGTAATTATTAAATTCATTAAAAATAAAAAAATCCTTAACCACAAGTCATTTTTCTAATTTAAAAGTCAAAATAAAACTTTAAAGGAAGATTATTACACTTTCTCAAGAAAACCATCTCTGATGAAATAAAATCTTCATAGGAATAGGTTTAAAAACTCAAATCAAATGAATCTAATAACATGCATGACTCTAATTTATTGAAAGAAAAATAAGCATAAAAACTGCAAAAACAAAAACCAAAAAGAAAAGGAAAGATTACTTCCCTTATTTGTATGCACTTGGAGGCGAGGTAAAGATGAACTCTGCTGGAGATTCACTTGGTCCCCTTAATCTTTTTTCTTGAAAGATTTTATTTTTAAGCTCTTCAATTTAGATTAGTGTAAGCACCCAATTTTGCCATGCAATTGTGCATAATGCGATGAAAGCCTCTATGATGAAAAATTAATTGAGAAATTGATCTCTAGCGTTGAAATTTGAGATTTCAATGATTAAATTATAATTTTTTTAGACCTAATTGCAAAATCATAATTTTAGGAGTGTCATTTTGTTAAAGTTTTTCTTTTTTGGGTTGCATAAGCAAAATGCCAATCAGCATTTAGCTAATGCTGATCGACATTAGCGAAATGTCGATCGACATTTGCCTAATGCTGATTGGCATTAGGTGAATGCCAATCGACATTTGCTTAATGTTGATCAACATTAGCAAATTCCCAATCGACATTACGTAATATTTTTAATTTTTTGGTCATTTTTTAGTATTTTTCTGTTCATTGATTGGTTGAAAATTAATTTTGAATATTTTCTTAAAAGATAATTGTGGTTTTACATGTTCAAAACACGTAAAAATTTTGAAAAATAAAAGATAGTGTCAGTTCCTAGAATAGAGGAAAGTCCATTCACATATCTCTATTTTAAAAAGCTAGAGACTGCGTGAGTGAGGGCTAGCTCTTAACTGCGTAGAAACCTTAAAAATCATAGAGAAAAAGAAAAAAAAAAGTTTTTCTTCACTGCATAAAAAAGTACACTTTTTTATTTTCAATAGTCCAGAATAAAAAAAAACGTAAAGCCAATTCATAAAATATTGACAATCTCAATCTGATGGGCCATCCAGGAGCATATGCATAACATCTCATTTCTATTTTCTCATGTCTTTTGATTTTCTTTTTAATTTAATTTCCTTTAATTATTATTTGATTTCCTTTTTAATTTAATTATTATTTTGTTTATTTGGCTAATGTGACTTTTGTGTTTTTTTTTTTTCTTTTTTTGTGTTTTCCTTTTGAAATCCAATTAGAGATTGATGAGGTCACTGCCAAATATCCAAAAATCAAATAGAAGATCCATGGAATGCCATGGATTCTAAACTGTGATTAGATTTTAGGGTTTGATGTTTTTGTGTTTCTTATTTTTTCTTGTGTTTTGTGTGTTAATTAATTTGGATTTGTAATTAATTTCAATTTCTAGTACGTAGAATATTATAATAACCCCAGTAGTGAGAATAGTAAAATTTTACTTTTCTGCTTTTAAAATGAATTAGTAATTAGGGTTTCACTGGGTAAAAATCAATTAAAATCAATGATGGTTGTAGATTAATTTAGGGTTACATGTAAGTCGATTTAGGTTTTTTTAAAAAGTCACTTAAATGTATGTTTGATCTATTTTTTTTGTGTTTTATTTGTTTTAGACTTGTTCTTTTATGTTTCTATTCTTTTGGGCCCCAAGCTCATGAAAGGTTCAAACCTATTAAATAAAATAGGCTTAAAATGGTTTATGTTAATTAATTAAAATCAATTTAGGCCCATTAGGTTAATTTAGACTTAGGCCCATTTTTAGATTAACTAAAATTAATTTAAACTTAGCTTAGCCCATTTAATTTCATTTCCTTTAAAATAAATAGAGTTAGGCCCACATTTCACTTAAAATAAAATCAAGTTAGACTAGGCCCATTTATAAAATCCAATTTCTTTAAAACTTATAGATTTAGACCCACCTTTAGAATATTAAAATCCATAGATTTAAGCTCACTAACTAATAACAATGTAGGTCCACCTTTAGTTCATTTTCATTTGTAAATAAAAATTGCAAATCTAGCTAACTTTCAATAAAATTAACCTAGTTTAGACTTAGGGACAATGCGCTTAAATGCATTTTTTATATGTGATTTTATTGACTAGATGCCTTAGGGTTAGATGGATGTTCAAATAGGGTTTAATAAAATTGCATGTAATTAGAGAATGAAGTAATAATTTATAAAGTAATTCTAAATGAACATGAGACTAAGAGAAGTTAGTATTCCGTTCCCAAAATCTCCTGGTTGTGGTGCAAGCTTTATTTTAGAGAATCGAGTACCACTTTTCAATTTGTGCAAGTTATTACCCTGGGTGGCGACTCCTCATCTCCATGCCATGTCTTTGTGATAATGGTTAGTGTGTTCTTTAGGGCCCTGAGCCTAAACAGTGTTACGATTGCTAAAATCTTAGGCACGCGCTAAACCCCGCCTTCTAGAGTGGCGACTCCATTGAGGATTAGAGATACTGATTCTACTTGTGTTCTTTAGAATTATTTTATTGATTATTATTTCATTCTTGCATTCATTCTGCATGTCCTAATTAAATTGATGGTATTGGTTTATGATTCCATGATTCCACTAGCTTCATGGAGTTGTAAATTGACTAACCATCACTTTTAGCCTTAACTTGGTTCAAGAGAGATTATCAAGTTCATCTGACCCGAGTCTATAACCTAAGTCCTTAAGGGGGGTAATCTTCTCTCGAGTTGGTAAAAGATGTCAGGCCCCTCTGACCTTGGCCTGTAACTCAACGTCCATAATGGAGGGCATCTTGCTAAGGGAACCTTGACCTTTTCACTAGACTCCTACCACATATAATGGCTTAGTTACTTCCCCTAAGAATATACCTAAATAGCTTATATGATTTTTTCCATGAGGTATTTATAAAAGCCCATGCCCATACTTTTGAAGCCCACTTAGACCAATAAAGATTGGGCTAGACCTTTATACTTAGAAATGTTATTTCTATGCTTATTACCATGAGGTATTTCTATCTATAAAAGCCCATGCCCATACTTTTGAAGCCCATTGGGGTAATGAAGATTGAGCTAGACCTTTATACCTAGAAATGTTATTTCTATGCTTTACTACTTTAAGAGAGATATGGCATGCACATCAGTCCCTAATATCTCCTGTTAACATTAAGACCAAGATAAAAAATCCTAGGATAAGAGACTCACCATTGAACACGTGTGTGGGAGGAATAAGGTTAGAAGGATGTATGTTGTACACTTGATTGATATTTGCTTGCTTGCTACTTACTACATAGCACGTGCATTATGTATACATGAATACATGCTTTCCATGCATCATACTAACACCGTGTTTTGCAGCCATCATAGATTCATCTGGGTCTTCTCGTATCTAGGGACAGAAAGGTGGTAGATTAATTAGGACAGATCTAAGCCCTAAGTCAATAGCTCAAGAGAACTTTCAAGAACTAGAGAAGAGTCCTATCAACCCGCTTTACCTAGAAGCTGAACTGACTCAAATTGAACAGACAAAAATGGAACAAAAACTAGAGATGTGGACCCCAGAGGACATTAAGGGAGTTTTAATGGATGATATGAGAGCTATGATGCAAGATGAACTAAGACAAAGCTTTGGCTAAACTAGTGCAACCTACTGTTATACCACCACCTACTGTTGAACAACCACTTATTGTTGTTGTTGAATAACCACCTACTATAGGAGCTCTGCATGTTGTTGCAGCTCTTCCACCTATTGTTAATAATATTGGGGGGTAAAATATTGTTAGAAATATACTTGCTACTGATGTGAGACTTGAGGACGTCGAGAACTACATGGTAGAGAAGGTGAAGAGAGAATCACTTGTACTGGTCCATGATTATGAGTCCAAGTAAATGCAACCACTGACTTAGAAAATGTCAAAAATGGAAGAGCTGATTAGAGGACAAGGAAGAGGGTACTCATTTGACTTTGATGACATGCTGTAAATAGAGGGAGATAAGTTGCTTGAAAAATTCAAGATGCCTCAGCTGCAAAAATTTGATGGGAGAGGAGATCCAAGGATTCATTTGAACTAGTACACAATAATTATGAGCACTACTAACTATCTTTGAAGGGAATGGCCATAAATTGGTATCATGGGCTGGAAAAATCTGTCAGAGTTGATTGGAAAGAGTTATGTACTGCCTTTTTAAAGCAATATGATTATGATACTAGACTGGAAGTGTCTGTCAGAGACTTAGAATTGACAAAGCAGAAACCCAATGAATCCTTCTCTGATTTCCTTACCAAGTTCATGAATAAAGTAGGATTGATGAAGAACAAACTAGTTAAGAAGGATCAGGTTAGGATGATAGTTCGTAATGTGTCACATAATCTGGTCGAGAGATTGCAGATGATGAACCCCAAAACATTCATAGACCTATATGATGATGGTCTGCAAGTAGAAGAGATTGAGAGTGAGAGAAAGAGAAATGCTAGAAACACCAGAACCTAAAATTACCCAACTGGGGGCACACAATATAGAAGTACCAGCCGAGCTGTAGAGATGCACGTAGTTCAACAACCCCAAAGATTCTCTAACTTCAACCAACCACTCTCAAAAGTCCTAGAAAGATTAATCCAAAAAGGCCTACTTTGACCCTTAACCTTTTCTAAGCCACAAAACCCAAATGTCCCTAGTTTTGACCTTAACAATTATTGTAAACTCCACCGAGTTACTAGCCATTCCACAGACACATGTACCCACCTTAAATACAAAATTCAAAACCTTATAGACTCTGAAAAAATCATAGACCCAGAAAGCCCAAGCACCAGAAATAATCCTTTCCCAAACTACCAAAATGTTCCACCATTAGCCACCATGATGATCAATTTAGGGGTTAGCAAAGAAGAAGTGCTAAAATCCTTTGAAAACCTAAATCCTATAGCCAATGGAGAATCCTTTGGACAACCACAGAGAGGAGTGAAGGATTTACTAGGCCAACCCTCATGCAAGTTTAATTATAAAGTGTTCTATTCCAAACCACCCTCAACTGATATTCTAATTGAATTAATTGAGCCCTCAGGTTGGGGTGATCAGTTTGATGATGAGCCAATGAAGGTAGAGAAAGAACCTAAAACTCCCGAATAGCCACAGAGAGGAGATTTATTGGGACAATATTCAGGCAAGTTCGATTACAAAGTATTTTACTTTAGACCTGCTTCAACTGATATACCCATTAAAGAAAATGTGCCTACAGGATGGGATGATGAGTTTGAAGATGAACATTTAGCTCTTGAACAGTCTCAAGAAGGAGTTGAAGATCTGCTAAACCAACACTTAGGTAAGCTTAATATGGAAGAGTTAAAAGGGAAAGAAACATACATAATGGAAGTGTGGAAAGATGGAAAAAGAGATCGAATCATTGGAGTTATTGACTTCTGGTATGAATCTGATGATGAAAGTCTGGGTGGTCTCGATATAGAAGTAGAGGAAGATAGAAAGAGGATATGCTTTTGGAATAATTAAAAAGGGCTAAGGGAAATGTTAGCATTTGGGAACTACTAATGCATTCAAGCAGCCACAGAAGAGCTATTGTGAAAGCTCTATCAAACATGAACATTGAAACAACAACCACACTCGAGGCTATGGTAGCGAAGGTTATAAAAAAGAAACATAGGCTGATAATGTTCTCATATGTTGACCTGCCTTTGGAAGGAAAAAACCATAATAAGGCATTATTTATCCCAATTGAGGTGAGGGAAAGAGAACCAATTTTACTATGGTTGATGATGGTTTTGCTATTAATGTGTGTCCTTTGAAAATCCTGCCTAACCTAGGTTTGAAAGCTAAAGACTTAACGGGTTCAAACCTCATAATCAGAGGTTACGATGATAGCACTAGGAATATGGAGGGGACATTCCAAGCTCTAATTAAAATAGGACCTGTGGAATCAACTATTGAGTTTACTGTGTTGGATATTCCAATCACTTATGCCTTGTTATTGGGAAGGCCATAGTTCCATGCCTTGGGAGGGGTACCCTCAACTATACATCAAAAGATAAAATTCCCTCATAAAGGAGAGATTGTGACTATATAAGCTGGGACCAATTTTATTGTGGCAGCCATATTGGATAAACAGAAGCAAATGTGTGCACCCCTTGGTTTCCAGATTGTTGGGGTATTTGATGGAACTAAAATGGATATGAGAGTAGCAAAAATGCTAGAGAGTATGAATTACTGACTTGGGCAAAGGGTGGGGAAGAATGAGCAAGGAAGCCTTAGTCTTCTAGAGTTCAAGAGTCAAGGCAACACAACTGGTTTGTGTTATGTAGAAAGAGGTTCAATGCCAAACAAAGAAAGCACTCAAAGAAAATTGGGCTGATAAGTGAGAATTTCATTAGGCCAGGGGAAGGCAAATACTATTTGGGAGTTAAGGAATTAATTAATGTTGTTGGAGGGGATGTTCCTAGGTTTGAGATCTTTAAGGAGCAGATTGTAGAGAATCTGGTGAAAGACAATAAAGAGGAAGTGAAGAAGCTGGCAGCTGAGAGAATGGGTGATGTTGTTGTCGAAGAGTTGTTGTGTCTGCCACCTGAATAGGAGCCACCCCAGGATTTAGCCATTATCATTAATGATAGCTTTATTAATGTTTTTTATAATGAAACTGATGTAATAATGTTTGCTCTGTTTGAGGATGAAAACTCTATTTTTCCATGGTCAATGATATGAATGCTAATTTTGCTTGCTTATGTGATGTGCATCTTGATAGTTCTGTGCATTATAACTTTATTCGTTCATGCATGTTTGACATTAATTTAATTTAATTTGATTCATTTAACATGGGCACAAATGATAATCCTAAGAATATTTATATATCATATGAGTAGCTCCTGAAGAGTGGGAAAATGTTAAGAGAATATTGACAAAAAGAAAGGTAGTATTTGCTTGGACCTATGAGGATATGCTAGGTTTAGATAAAGAAATTGTAGAGCATCATATTCTTACTCATTTAGAAATTAAACCTGTCAAACAAAAACTACACAACCTAAGACTAGAGTGGACTAAAAAGATAAGAGAGGAATTTACTAAACAAATCCAGGCTAACTTTCTAAAAGTAGTAGATTATCCTCAGTGGTTAGCAAACATAATGCCAGTACCCAAGAAAGATGGTAAGGTACGTATGTGTGTAGATTTCAAGGATCTAAACAAAGCATGTCCAAAGGGTGACTTCCCTTTGCCCCATATTGTTGTAATAGTAGATAGCGCAACATCTAGTGCAATGTACTCCTTCATGGGTGGGTTCTCGAGGTACAATTAGATAATAATGGCAGTTATGGATAAGATTAAGACAACTTTTATTATGAAATGGGGGACATATTACTATAAGGTTATACCTTTCAGGTTGAAGAATGCGGGTGCAACATATCAAAGTGCAACCATCGCTCTTTTCCATGACATGATGTATAAGGAAGTTGAGGGATATATGGACGATATGATGGTTAAATCAGAAATAAGAGAGGGACACTTTAAAGCTCTGGATAAGTTCTTAGCTTGAATTAAGAGGTACAATGTGAGGCTCAACCCAAAGAAGTGCATTTTTTGGGTTACTTTAGGAAAATTATTAGGGCATATAGTTAGCAGCCGAGGAATTGAAGTGGATCCAGAAAAAGTGAAACCTATTCAAGAAATGTCAACAAAGAAGATAGAGAAAGAAGTGAGAGGATTCTTTGGCAGGTTATAGTATATTAGTGGAATAATGATTATTAGAAGGCATTTGAAATGATTAAAGAAAATCTCACCAATCCACTTGTACTGAAACCATCGAGGCAAGGTAAGCCATTAATCCTATACTTGGCCTTAAAGGAAAATGCAATGGGGGTAATGTTAGCATAAGAAGGGCCAAAAGGGATAGAGCATGCAATGTAGTACCTCAGCAAGAAGTTCCTACCATATGAGGAAAAGTATGACTTGGTAGAGAAGACATGTTTGATCATGATCTGGAAAATAAGGAAATTAAGGCATTATTTTCAATCCTATAACATTCAAGCAATTTCAAAGATCGATCCTTTAAGGTGCTTATTTCAAGCGCCTACTTTGATTGGAAGAATGTCTCGATGGCTAGTGCTTTTGACTGAGTTTAATGTAGAGTACATCACTATAAAGTTCATCAAGGGAAGGACAGTAGCAGAATTCCTAGCTCAGAATGCAATTGATGGTAATGAATAGTAGAACTTAGAGTTTCCAGATGAAAACCTGATAGTCATAGAGCATCGGGAGTGGAAGCTTTACTTTAATGTGGCTATAAACAACAAAGGAGCTGGATTAGGAGTAATTCTTGTTATGCCAGAAGGCGAAACCATACCAATGGCTAAGAAATTAGACTTCAAGGTAACGAATAATATGTCAGAGTATGAAGCATGCATTTATGGAATTGAAGCAGCTCTAGCAACTAGGGTAAAGGAATTACTGGTTTATGGGGATTCGATGTTAGTTCTTAGCCAAGCTAATAAAGAATAGGAAGTGAAAGAAGAAAAGCTAAAACCTTACATTTGCTATTTGACAGCTTTAGCAAATAACTTCAATAAATGCCTCTTTATCCATTTGTTAAGAGACAGTAATCAGATGGTAGATGCATTGACAATACTCTTTTCAATGTGTGATAGTGTGACGGGATTAATTATGAAGCCTTTGGCAATAATGAAATCAAGAGCTCCATATTATGGGGGAAAGCAGATTATGAGTGTTCAAATAGGGCCTGAAGAGAAACTGTGGTTTTATGATATTTAGAGGTTTATCGAAGAAAGAAAGTATCTTGATGAAGCAACCTCAAAAGAGAGATATGCTCTTTGTGTTCTTGCACATAACTATGCAAGTCATGATGAAGTATTATATAAAAGAATGCCAAATGGAACACATCTCAGATGTCTCAAGAAAGATGAAGCTGAAGAGGTGATGAAAGAGATTTATGCAGGACCTTATGGTTCTCACATGAATGGGATGATCCTAGCTAAAAAGATACTTAGGCAAGGGTATTGTTGGATGAGTATGGAAAAGGATTGTATTAGAAAAGTAAGGCAATGTCATCAGTGTTAGATTCATGGGAATCTTAACCATTTACCTTCGATGGTGCTAAATAGTTTATCGTCACCTTGGCCCTTTACAGCCTAAGGATTGATATTATAGGAGAAATAAGGCCGACAACATTGAATGGGCATAAGTACATAGTTATGGCAAAATAGATGGCACGATTCATTAAGAAAAGTCTTAGTTACAGGTATGGGTTCCACATCACATTGTGATAGATAACGATGTCCAATTTCAGGAAAAAACAGTGGAATTATTATAGAAGTACGGGATTGAACATCATAAGTCTTCACCGTATTATCCTCAAGCCAATGGAGCAGTAGAAGCAGCTAATAAAAATGTTAAGAAAATCCTTTTTAAAATGGTCAAGACTTACAAAGATTGGTTTAAGTTTCTTCCTTTTATTTTATGGAGATATATGACTACAGCTTGAACAACCACAAGCCAAACTCCATTCTCCTTAGCATATGGTTGTGAAGTAGTCTTGCCAATAGAAACGGAGATCAAATCCTTGAGAGTAGTCATGGAAGCTAGAATGCTTGAGAGTGAATGGGCATAAAAGAGATATGATCACCTTGCATATCTGGATGAGAAAAGGATGAATGCTTTGTTTCACACTCAGATATATCAGAGGAGGATAACAAGATCATTCAATAAGAAATTTAAGCCTAGAAAGATGAAAGTTGAGGACATGGTATTGAAATAGTTTAGGGTAGTGGTGTTTGATCCGAGAGGAAAATTCAGACCAAACTGGGAAGGACCATATTTAGTTAAAACGGTTCTGCCTAAAGGAATTGCAAAGATATCAGACCTATAAGGGAATGAATTCATGGAGCTTGTTAACTTGGATCTCCTTAAAAGATACTAGCTATAAAAATAAAAAAAAAGTAGTAAAAAGAAAATAAAGTCTGTTGATTAGAAAACCTGGAAAGGCTAGTTAGACAAAAATTAGGACATTCCCATTATTTAAAAAACCCGTAAAGGGCTGGCAGGCAAAAATTAAGGAATAAAAATAAAAGAGATGATCCCATTGGCTAGAAAACTCATAAAGTGCTAGTTAGGCAAAAATTAGGGTAAATAAATGAGAGAGAAAAATATTCAGCTAGAAAAATCGAAAGGACTAGTTGATAACATGAGATATATCAGGTGATGTAATAAATGTACTCATTTTGGCCCTAATTAATGAATCCTCTTGAAATTGAATTTTTGTTTTAACATTACATGTTCTATCTTATTTTAAAATGCATAAGTACTAGAAAGAAAAAAAAACATGAAAGCTTAAAATTAGCTTTATGAGACAAATTCCTAGTGATGTCTGTGTTTCTTCTCTTATGACTCATCATGCAAAGCTTGAAATCCTGGTGGCTCTGTAGCTTAATTATCAAAAACAACAAGAAAACTCAACTTCTCCTATAACCAGATCTAGAAAAAACAAAAATAAATAAAAAAAAATGAAAGCCCATTAAGTAAAAAACCTGAGAGGGTAGCTTAGGCAAAAGTTAGGGCAAGCCTATTAAGTTGAAAAGTCGAAAGGGCAGCTTAGGCAAAAGTTAAGGTAAAAAAAAAACACATTTACTTTACTTAAGTCCATGTATCTAAGTCTGAGATTAGTTCAACATAGTGCATACAAATAGTACAGGATTCATAACACAATAGTACTACAGCAAAAGAAAAAGGTCTGATACAAATAGAAGTCAGAAATAAAGATAACCTAGATCAGTCATCATAAGCTCTATGGGCTCCATCCTCTGGTAGGATCATCTCGATGAAAAGTGTTCGAAAGTCTAACAGATGAAGTCCCAACACTATGAGGATCAGTGCCTAAATTTGCAAGCTATCGACGAAGCATCTAGATCTCGTGTTCTAGATCACTAAAGTAGCTCTGTACATATAGGAAATAACATGTCATATGCATTTCATGTATAATATGCATACATTTGCATTTTTAGTGCATATACTTATCCTTCAACTGTTTGTGACCTGCATAGTAAATAACCTCTGAGATGAGGTGAGTCCATACAAGTACTTTAAATGTGTCTGAGGAACCTGTTTTGAAATTTACTAAAGTTATTATTAGGTATATAAATTATGCAGGGAATAAGATAAAAAGACTCACATGAGAAGCATCCGTTGGAGAAAAGATAGAAAGTTGAGCATCACTAAAATGCATCTGCTGCTTAACTAGAGTCTGAACAATAGGAGCCCAGTAGAACATGGACTTGTCCATAGGAGAGATATCACCAAGGGTAACGCCCATAAAAATACTATTATGATTAGTCCCAAAATGCTGAGTATGATGTGCAGGGCTAGGTATGGGCTCAGGCTTCTCAATATCGGGAATAACCTCAGTCTCTAGAGCAATGTTAGTCTCTTCCTCTGTTACCTCATCAATAAAAGAGCGAACCTCCTCAAACTGTAAAAAGAATGAGTGATTCATAGGTTCCAAAGAAAGAAGCTGAAATAATAAGAAATTACCTCAGTGTCATCAATGGGAATATGCTCTAAAAGGCTCTCATGAGTGAACTACTGATAATGTTGAGAACGCTCAAGAAAATCCGAGGTGGTGTATCCCTGTAGTGCATGTCTTAACTTAGAACCTGTCAGACGTGAGCTGCAGAGCATAGAGGAAGGGATATCAGATGGAATGTGGCATCGAGAAGGCCCAGAAGACTAGCGATACTCTCGCTGCCCTAAATACCACATCAAACAACCATATCTAGGAAGTAGAGCCCTCATAGACTCAAGCTATGTTGCACCAGCCATAAAGTCATATCTTTGGACATTACGAGCTTCCGCCAACCAATCAGCATTAATCTGCAAAATCATGTTAATTAATTTTTATTTTCATCAAATGATGAGGTACTAATGAATTTTCTTTTTACTAAGTGCCACTCGATAATGTTCAACTGATCATGATAGGTCTGAAGAGTGTTCTTAACACTAGCAAGGCGGGAAGAACCCCATCTCATCATCAGAGGAAAGCTCCTATTAGAGCTTATAGCACTGAAGCCTCGAATCAACCCGATCTTTATGCTCCATATTTGAAAGAAAGAGTGTATATCAGTAAAATGTAAAGGAAAATAAGAAAATAAAGATTGAACAAAAGAGAATATAGGTGCAAGACATGTCAAAAGCCATAAATCGTGACAATACCTCTACAGATAGTGTCTAGTTTATAGTAAAGGTAACCGAGTGCAACAGATCGCCAGTCAAGTGTGGCAACCCGATCCAAGTCACGAAGAGGATCGAGCAGAGCAATACTGTCCTTATGACCAATCTCATAAAAGAGAGTCGTACCTAACAATATCAGAAGAAGACACCTCACCTTCTAGGTAATCTGATGAGGAGTAGTAGTGGGCAAACATCTAAACCCCTGAACTAAGGGTGAAAGCTGAACATTCTTTCGATTCTTCCATATCAAAATGAACCCTATAAGGTCACACACATACTGACTTCGTGCATCTTTAGAAAGATGGCAGTAGCTGACTTCAAATGGAACTAGAGTCCCTCTGAAGGCAATCCTAATGATAGAAGAGAAGCTCATAAGCAAAATGGTAAGCTCACCCACACGAGTATGAAATGTGTGGGTAGTATCCATCCATCGCTCGATCAAGGCAAATAGAGAGTAACGGTCAGATCGGCCATGAACAGTAGGAAGTGCAGTAATGAAATGCCTAAACTCAGAGGCCCAAATCAGATGTGTCACCTGCTTCAGTAGTCCATGAAATAATTCTCGAGCTAGATTAAAATAGCCCGTGAATTTCATCGAACATTGATTAAATTTTAAAATAATAATTAATTAATTAATTAATCAGAAGCTTGAATCAAAAGAATTGATTAATGGATTGATCAACTAATCATTTTCTTTTAAAAAAATTAAAAAAATAAAAGAAATAAAAAATTTTGAAAATTGAAAATGTTGATCGGCAATGTAGATTGCTGACTGGAAATCTAGAATGCCGATCAACATTCTGGATTGCCAATCGGCAACCCACTAAGTTGATCGGCATTATCCAAACCGATCAGAAATCTGGAATTCCAATTGAAATTCCAAACATTCGATAAGTCATACAGGCTACCTAATGGCTGAATTTCACATTTTCAAAATTTAATTTTAATTTTATTATACATTTTCAGTCAATTTCTCATTTAATCTAATTAACAAGCATATTAATTTCTACTTTGAAACTGACTATGATTACTAATTATGCAGGTAATTTTTTTGCAGAAATAAAGAGAAACAGTAAAATGTTACCTCATTACCCACATCTTTGCACCTATAGGTATGTATATAAGTCAAAGGAAAAATAGTCAAATTCCAAGATCATTATGAGGTAAACAAGGGGGCAGACTCCTCTGATTCTCTGAAATCTCTACTCTCTCATGTTGATTGTGTTGAAAAGAGGCCATAGGATTAGACAAATTGTGAATCAGACGTCAGATGATCAAGAAAACAAGAAATGAAAATCAATGCAAAGAAAGGAAATCAAAAGGAAAGAAAATAAAGAATAAAAGAGAATGAAATAAGACATACAAAAAAGGGAAGGAATATATGAAGTGGAAAATATCCACTTTGGTCCATTACTTTTGTTTGCATATAGGTACGAGTTCTCTTATTGCAATTTGATCCATAATTGCATTTTGATTGGGAATTCATTCTTAAATTAAATCTTGACATTCATTTCATCAAATTAATAGTTTACTAAATTATTAATCTGCAATTAGTTTGTGATTCTGAATTTTCTATCAAGTACAAAATGCAGAGCAAAATCACAGAATTCAACCTTGAATTTTTACGTGCATTATTTCAATCAAATGTTAAAATTTGTTTCATGTTACACAGTAGCTGAAACAAAAAAATTTCAAAATTATCATGTTATGTGCTACACAATAGTTATAGCATGAATTTTAAATTCCACTTGGTATATGCTTCAATAGTGGTTATAATATGACCTTTTTTCAGACATTTACCACCAAACACTACACTATAGTTATGGTGATGTCATTAGATGTCCTACAGGGAATCTAACGAAAATCATTCTCACTAAACGTCCCATAAGGAATATAGTGTACATCGTTAGACGTCCCACAGGGAATATAATGAAATTCATCATTGCTAGACGTTCCACTAGAACTATAGCAGACTTTTAATTTATCATCATTAGATGTCCCACAAGGAATATAACGAAACTCATTATCATTAGACGCCCCACAGGGAATATAGTGTGCATCGTTAGAAATCCTATAGGGAATATAACGAAATTCATAATTGCTAGACATTCCATAGGAACTATAGCAGACTTTCAATTTATCATCGCTAAACATCCTATAGGAAATATAACAAAACTCATTTACATAAAGTTCACTAGATGTTCAGTAGGAAATATAGTGAGACTTGATAAACATTACATTTGCTTAAAATTTTACAACAATTTAAGCATCAACCTATCAATTAGGATACAACTAGGTATCCTAGTTCTTTCCTTCAAAATTGTGTGCTTATACTATTTTGCTATTTGTCAAGCAAACAGAGATAAAGGGGGGCAACTGTAAGCACCTAATTTTATGATGCAATTGTGGATAATGCGACGAAAGCCTCTATGATGAAAAATTAATCAAGAAATTAATCTTTAGTGTAGAAATTTGAGATTTCAAGGACTAAATTGTAATTTTTTGGGCATAATTGCAAAATTATGATTTTGGGAGTGTCCTTTTGTTAAAATTTTTCTTTTTTGGGCTGCATAAGCAAAATTCCAGTCAGCATTTAGCCTATACCGATCGGCATTACATAATATTTTTTAATTTTTTGGTCATTTTTTAGTTTTCTTCTGTTCATTGATTGGTTGAAAATTAATTTTGAATATTTTGTTAAAAGATAATTGTGGTTTTACGTGTTTAAAACACGTAAAAATTTTGAAAAATAAAAGATAGAGTCAGTTATTGGAATAGAGGAAAGTCTATTTATAGGTCTCTACTTTAAAAAGCTAAAGACTGCGTGAGTGAGGGTTAGCTCCTGATTACGTAGAAACCCTAACAGAGAAAAAGAAAAAAAAGTTTTTCTTCACTGCACAAAAAAGTACGCTTTTTTTGTTTTCAATTGTTTAGAAATTAAAAAAAAAAATAAAGTCAATTCTCAAAACGGTGACAATCTCAATCTAAGGGGCCATCCAAGAGCATATTCATAAAATCTCATTTCTATTTTCTCCTGTCTTTTAATTTTCTTTTTAATTTAATTTCCTTTAATTATTATTTGATTTCCCTTTTAATTTAATTGTTATTTTATTCATTTGGCTAATGTGATTTCTATGTTTTTTTTCTTTTTTGTGTTTTCCTTTTGAAATCCAATTGGAGATTGATGAGGTCACTGCCAGAAATCCAGAAATCAAATAAAAGATCCATGGAATGCCATGGATTCTAAACTGTGATTAGATTTTAGGGTTTGATGTTTTCGTGTTTATTATTTTTTCTTGTGTTTTGTGTGTTAATTAATTTGGGTTTGTAATTAATTTTAATTTTCATTACGTAGAATATTGTAATAACCTCAGTAGTGGGAATAGTAAAATTTTACTTTTCTGCTTTTAAAATGAATTATTAATTAGGGTTTCACTGGGTAAAAATCATTTAAAATCAATTATGGTTGTAGATTAATTTAGGGTTGCATGTAAATTGATTTAGGTTTTTTTTAGAAAGTCATTAAAATGTATATTTGATCTATTTTTTTATTTTATTTATTTTGGGTTTATTCTTTTATGTTTCTATTCTTTTGGGCTCCAAGCCCATGATAGGTTCAAACCCACTAAATAAAATAGGCTTAAAATTGTTAATGTTAATTAATTAAAATCAATTTAGGCCCATTAGGTTAATTTAGACTTAGGCCCATTTTTAGATTAACTAAAATTAATTTATACTTAGCTTAGCCCATTTAATTTCATTTCCTTTATAATAAATAGACTTAGACCCACATTTCGCTTAAAATAAAAGCAAGTTAGACTAGGCCCACTTATAAAATTCAATTTCTTTAAAACTTATAGATTTAAGCCCACCTTTAGATAATTAAAATCAATAGATTTAAGCTCACTAACTAATAACAATGTAGGTCCACCTTTAGTTCATTTTTATTTGTAAATAAAAATTGTAAATCTAGCTATCTTTCAATACAATTAACCTAGTTTAGACTTAGGAAAGATGCGTTTTAATGCATTTTTTATGTGTGATTTTGTTAACTAGATGCCTTAGGGTTAAATGGATGTTCAAATAGGGTTTAATAAAATTGCATGTAATTAGAGAATGAAGTAATAATTTATAAAGTAATTTTAAATAAACATAAGACTAAGAGAAGTTAGTATTCCGTTCTCAGAATCTCCTAGTTGTGGTGCTAGCTTTGTTTTAGAGAATCGAATACCACCTTTCAATTTGTCCTAGTTATTACCCTAGGTGGTGACTCCTCATCTCCACGCCATGTCTTTGTGACAATTGTTAATGTGTTCTCTAGGGTCCTGAGCCCAAACAGTGTCACGGTTGCTAAAATCTTAGGTGTGTGCTAAACCCTACCGTCTACAGTTAGCATCTTCTCTAATCTTGCTTCGCTCCTCCTTTCAAAATGCTCTATCTTATCTAACAAGTCCATAATTAAGTTCCTAATTCTATGATCAGAAAGGTTGATCATCTCTTTTACTTCCTTTATGATTTTCTCAACCCGTTCATCTGCTCTCTTTCTTTTTCCCGAACAAACTACTTGATATTCTTGATCCTCACTAACATCATTATATCCTTCTACAGCTCTTGGTAGAGGAATTTTACTAAGCTTCAATGTGTTTTGTCAAATCATATAGCATCTCCTAAGATCAACATCATCTAACTCTCCTCATTTAGTAATGATTTTAGCTTTAATGAAGTATTCTTCATCAAACAACTCAGGCTCTAATGGCTCAAGCCTATGCCTAGCAATTTTGAATGGAGTGAAATACATGGCTAAACCCATGACAATGTGTCCCATTGATATCAATGCCTTCCTAGCCTGCACAACTAGCCACATAGAGTGAAAAAAAAAGGCACTACACACCTTTGTGTTAGAATGCATGCACCATAATAAAAACAATTCATCGGGAGATGCTTTCATGCTATCCTTTTTTCCAAATATTATATGTGACATGAATTTTTGTATTGGCAAACATGAGTGACTTTGAATTAATCCACCAGTTAGAATTTGTCCATCTCAAATTTTATCTCTACTAGTGATTTTAGACTAAAATTTACTCATATTAAAATCGGATGGAGCTTGACAAATACCTCTATTAGAAAAGCCAAAAATTTTAGAAATCAGTTCAGAGTCAAAAGTGTATTCTTGCCCAAAAAATCTACAAGAAAAAATTCCTTAATTTTCATTTGAAATCTTTAATGTAGTACAAAACTCAATTGTTAGCTCAAAGAATACATCATACTAAACTGACTTTAATTTCATCCAACCCATTCTTTCACATAACGCATTGATAAAATCCTTTATTCCTATGCTTTCTAACACATTATCATAAAAAAATTGAAATGTCTTTTAGTTAAGGAGTAGAACCTCTTACCTTCTTCCTCAGAATAAATGGAAAAGAAAGTGTCATACTCATCCCTTAGATCAAGTGGCTCACCTTTTCTTCCAATACGCTTCTTTCTCTTAGTAGTGGGTTGTTAGTTCTTTGTTCTGGCCATAAAAAATGTCTTCTAGAGCTCCTCTTCTTCTATGATTCTTGAAAATACATAATAAAACTTGAATTAAAAATCTTGACAAATTAAAATTAATTAAAATAATAAAAATTAAATTTAAATAAAACAAGTTTGCTTGGGTCCCCAAGAAGTGCTCTTTAAGGTCCATAAGCTAGACCATAATGCTCATCATTCAATTGAATCTTTTAAATAGGCAACTTGGCAAAAATTCTCCAATGTGCCTCCATGATACAACTTCAATCTTTATCCATTCACTTTGAAATTTTCTCCTTGATTATTGCATAATTCCATAGCTCTATAAGGATGTACATGAGTAACCATAAATGGACCTGACCATCTACTCTTCAACTTTCTTGGAAATAATCTAAGTCTTAAATTAAACAACAACACTTGATCACCCTCTTTAAACCTTTTGATCTTGACTTTTGCATTATGCCACCTCTTTATACGCTCCTTGTTAATCTTTGAGTTCTCATATGCAACTTCTCTATTTTCTTTAAGTTCACTTATTTATA
Source organism: Mallotus nudiflorus (assembly GCA_947683625.1). Taxonomy (NCBI): domain Eukaryota; kingdom Viridiplantae; phylum Streptophyta; class Magnoliopsida; order Malpighiales; family Euphorbiaceae; genus Mallotus; species Mallotus nudiflorus. The sequence continues at coordinate 9,197,185 of CANTUR010000157.1, read as the reverse complement.
AAAAAAATTTCTCTACTGCTTTCTTGAAATCATAATTCAAAGCTTTTATCGCCCAATAAGCTTTATACTCGAACTCAACGGGAAGATGACAAGCTTTTCCATAAACCAACCTATATGGGGACATTCCAATATGTGTTTTGTAAGCAGTTTGATATGCCCACAAAGTATCATCAAGCTTCCTTGCCCATTCCTTTCTTAACTTACTGACCATTCTTTCCAAAATTTTCTTTAACTCTCAGTTGTTAACTTTAACTTGCCCACTCATTTGGGGGTGATAAGGTGTTGCTACTTTATGGGATACCCTATAATGAGCCAACAAATTTTCCATATTTTTGTTACAAAAATGTGTTCCCCCATCACTTATAATAACTCTAGGCATACCAAAATGAGAGAAAATCTTAAAAATTTGCAAACAACCCTTACATCATTTACAAAACAAGGTTGAGCTTCTACCAATTTTGACACATAATCCATACAAACAAGTATGTACTTGTTTCCTTTTGACATAGGGAATGGTCCCATGAAATCAATTCCCTAAACATTGAATATCTTGACTTCTAAATCTCCTGATTAAAGCATTTCATCTTTCTTTGAGATGTTCCCACTTCTTTGGCATGCATTACAATTGAGTACAAAATTTCAAGCATCTTTAAAGAGTGTAAGCCAAAAGAAACATGCTTTAAGAACTTTAGCAACTATTCTTTATGGACCAAAATGACCACTATTTACCATACCATGACAACTTAGCAATATTGACCAGATTTCACCACTTGCTACACACCTCCTTATCATGTCATCATTTTACAATTTCCATAGAAAAGGATCATCCCACAAATAGATTTAGAGCCATGGATTAGCTTTTTCTTTTTCTCTTTAATGAATTCTTCTGGAAGTTCACCACTTGAGATGAAGTTTTTTATATCAGCAAACCAAGGAGCACTCGAGCTTTCAATTGCCAAGAGCATCTCGTAGAAATATCTCCTTGATAGGCTTTTCTTCTCCTTCCTCTAAATCTAACTCCAACCTTGAGAAATGATCAGTTACAACATTTTCTGATCCCTTATTGTCTTTGATCTCAATATCAAATTCTTGCACTAAAAGCACTCATATAATGAGTCTTGGTTTAGAATCCTTCTTTTTCATAAGGTACTTCAATGCTGCATGATTTGCATACACAACACTTTTAGAACTAAGAAGATAGGATCTAAATTTGTCAAATGCAAAAAATCGCCGACATCTCTTTTTTTGTTGTTGCATAATTAAGTTGTGCCTCCATCAATGTCATGCTTGCATAGTAAATCATATGGAGCTTATTCTCCTTCCTTTGGCTAAGTACTGCCCCTATTACATGATCACTTGCATCACATATTAGTTTAAATGAAAGGTTTTAATCAGGTGCTACAACTATAGGACTGGAAATGAGTGCCTCCTTTAACTTATCAAAAGCCAATTTGCACTCATTAGTAAAGTCAAAAGATGAATCTTTCTCAAGTAACTTATAAAAGGGTTTAGAGATTTTTTTAAAATCCTTAATAAACTGTCTGTAGAAGTCTGCATGACTAAGGAAACTCCTGACTCCTTTCACATTCATTAGATATTGCAATTTCTTGATAATCTCCACCTTTACTTTATCAACCTCAATGCCTTTAGTTGAAATCTTGTGGCCAAGAATAATTCCTTCATCAACCATGAAGTGGCATTTCAGCCAATTTGGTTTCTTCACAACGTGTAAGTACTTACTTTAGATTTTTCAAGCATCCATTAAAATAATTTCCATAGACTGAAAAGTCATCCATGAAAATGTCCATGATTTTTTCCACTAAATCTGAAAATATGGCCATCATACATCTTTGGAATGTTGCAGGAGAATTACATAATTAAAATGACATTCGTCTATAAGCAAATGTGCCATAAGGACATGTAAAAGTCATCTTCTCCTGATCTTCTAGAGCTATTGCAATTTGATTATATCCTAAATATCCATCCAAGAAATAATAGAAAGCATGTCCTGCTATTCTTTCTAATATTTGGTCAACAAATGGTAATGGGAAGTGATATTTTCTTATAGCTGAGTTCAACTTCTTGTAATTTATACATACCCTCCATCCATTCATGACTCTTATAGGAATTGCTTCCCCTTCCTCATTTTCCACAATGGTCATTCCTCCCTTCTTTAGTACACATGGATTGGGCTCACCTATGAACTATTGGGTAGATAATTCCTACATCTAATTATTTGACCACCTCCTTCTTTACCACTTCTTGCATGTTTGAGTTGAGTCTTCTCTTTCTTTCAATAGTTGGCTTGTATCCTTCCTCCATTAAGATTTTATGCATACAGTATGTAGGGGTTATACCTCTAATGTTGGAGATTTGCCAACCAATTAATTTTATCCTTCTTTTAAGCATTTCCACAAGCACATCCTCTTGATCTTGGGTAAGTTTAGAGGATATAATTACAGGTAAGGTTTAACTTTCTCCTAGAAAAGTGTACCTCAAATAATTAGGCAAAGGTTTCAAATCCAACTTTGGTGGGTTTAAGGTTGAAGGTGGTGTTGGTTTAGTGTGTGGTAATTGTATATAAGGTAAGTGGGTTTAGTGTTTGAGGTGTACTTCATCTTAAGAGGATTGTTCCTAAAAACATTTCTCAATATTTTCAATTTCCATAGATTTTTCCAACCCCCTTTGTTGGACTTCACTTACGCATTCATCCATAATATCAACTCTTAAGCACAAATCATTATCAGATGGGAATTTCATATCTTAATATACATTGAACTTACAACTTTCATCTCTTATTCATAGTGTAAGTGTCCTATTAAAAACATCAATTATGGCTTTTACAGTGTAAAGAAAAGGCATACCAAGGATTAGGGGAACATCCTCATCCTTTTCAAATCTAGCACTACAAAGTTGACTGGAAAAATAAATTTTCCAAACCTTACTAACACATCTTCCACTAAGCCTTTTGGTTCCTTTATTGTTATATCTGCAAGCTGCAAGTGGATGCTTGTCAGTTTTGCCTCTCCTAATCCAATTTACTATAAATTGACAAAGGCATAAGATTAATTGAAGCTCTAGAATAACATAAAGCTTTTTAAAATTTTAAATTTCTAATAGAATATGGAATAATAAGACTCCCTAGATGCTTCCTTTTTAGAGAAAGTTTATTAGAGATGATTGCACTACATTCTTTATTAAGTGTGACTATCTTAAACTCTTGCATTTTCTTTTTGTTGGAAATTAGCTCCTTTAATAATTTTGCATACTTAGCCATTTGAGATAGACACTCCATAAGAGGCATGTTGATATAGAGTGACTTAAATCTCTCCAAAAATATTGTAAATTATTGGTCATGCTTCTATTTTTTCAACCTATGAGGATATGAAACTAGAGGTTTATAAGGTTGAATTGGTGGAGACTTTGGCTTCTCTTGATTTTCATTTTGAACTTCTAGCTTCTTCTCCACTTTAACTTCTACCCACTCATCTTCTTGTTCTTTCTCCCATTCCTTTTATTTCTTCTTATATTCCACTATTGCTTTTAGGGTTTGGATCTCAATTTCGCTTCTCAAGGTAATTTTTTTTAATTGCTCCTTTAGATTCTTCTCAGTGTTGCTTGGCAATGAACCTTTGTTTCTCATTGACAAAGAGTTTTCTAATTGCCCTATCTGCATTTCTAAGTTATGAATAAAGGAAGAGTGATTTTTGAACATTTGATCAAATCTCTTTGTAACCTCATCTTGTTGGTTCAGTTTTGCTATCATTACTTCCATGAACTTCTCCAATTTGTTCTCTATAGATACTCATGAGGGTGAACCCTTATCTTGATAAATTTGAGATTGGTGATGTTGACCGTTCAAACCTCCAAAACCTAGTGGTGCTTATGGTCTCCATTGGTTATTCCCTTGATTGCTCCAAGAAAAGTTAGGATGATTCCTTTAACTAGGGTTGTAGGTGTTTCCATGCACTTGATTTTGTTGGCGTTTATTGAATTTGTTCATATAGTTCACATTCTCCATTGATAATCCTTGCATCATTTGACATTCCATAGTCGGATGATCACCCTAGCAAAATTCACAAAAAGAAGAAACTTTAGATATTGCATTAACACTCATCTTGTCCATCCTCTTGGATAAAGCATCTATCTTTGCATTAAGCATTATCAAACTATCAACTTCAATTGATCCACCTCTTTTTATAATAGTCTTCTCATTAGACTAGAGGCTTTGTGTGTTGGCCATTTCTTCAAAAAGGTCTAAAGCTTCGTTAGGTGTTTTTGACATTATGGGTCCTCCAGTTGATGCATTAATATTCACCCTAACTGATGGATTGACAACCTTATAAAATGACTAAACCAAATCCCATGATGGTATCAATTGAGATGGATATTACCGTTGAAGATCCTTAAACCTATCTTAGAACTCATAAAAGCTTTTATCCTCTCTTTAATAGAAAGAATTAATCTCATTTCTTATCTTCAAGACTTTAGTTGGTAGGAGGTACTTGTTAAAGAAAGCATTGTAAAGCTCTTACCAAGTGTTAATGGAGTTAGGTGGTAAGCTTGTAAACCACCTATTGGCTCTATCCATAAGGGAAAATGGAAAAACAATAAGCGGAATTGCTTCAGGTTGTACTTCATTATCTTGAAAATTGAGTAATACTCTAAAAATCGAGTCATGTGACCAATTAGATACTTATATGGCAATCCATTAAATTATGAATTTTGAATTATCTAGATTATGGCGGGTTTTATCTCGAAATTATTTACTGCAACCACCGGCCTCATGATCAAATTTTGATCATCTTAGACGTTAGGACTCACATAGTCTCTCATAGTCCTTTGCCCATTTTGTCCATCTTGGGTTGCTTGCTGTCTCAGATTTCTTTCTTCTTCCATTCAATTTGTATAATGTCTTCTTCTTCTTCTAACTGCCTTTTTAAGTTCTAGATTAATTGGTATTAGTGGAACTCCTTGTTTGCTTGCACTACGTGTTACGTGCATACACTAACACAAGTCCCTACAATACCACAAATGAAAACAAAATTAAAAATAACGTCTAAATCAAACAACATAATTTTCTTAGCAATATCAATTTTGGCAATCCCCGGCAACGGCGCCAAAAACTTGACGTGAGAAATCTACAAGCATATGGAGTTGGTTCAAGTAGTAAAATAAAGTATCAATCTCACAGAGATTACAAATTAAGTATTGAAATACTAAAAGTGTTTGTTTGTTTAAACACCAAATTTTGGTTTGAAAATCAAATAAAAATAAATAAAACCAATTTAATTAAAACTTAACAATCAAATTAAAGGCTAGGGTTCTTATTATCATTTCAATATTTTCTAGAAGTTAATTAAACATCTAAGCCTTTAACTAATCTTAATTCATTTGAAATCATCTTTAAAACCATAGATTTTCCTCTCAGATAAACCTATAACTATTTGAGTAGAATTAACACATAGTTTACTAGCTCTCACTAACTAAATATTCCTTAAACCTAATTTTAAGTCCAGCTTTTTAATCAATATTAGTCACTTAAATGTCTCTTAACTACGTAAGTGACTGATAGGTTATTGTTTGAATCCAGTAGAACTTATCTCTCAATTAAGTTCTAAAGTATAAATTCAATCTAAAGGTGATTAAGCCTAAGAAGACATTAAGTTCAACAATAACCAAAAAATTAAGATTAAAGGCTTAGATTTTAATTCAAAAAAAATTACATGGTTAAAATGAAATAAGAACCCTAAAAATATGCTTGGCTATGCATGTTAAGAGAAAGAGAAGAAGATGAGGTAGAGAAGCAATAACCAATCATTATTAATTAAAAGAAAATAATAACCAAAGATTTTAAATAAGAAAACCCCCTTTACTGCTTCAAATAGCTACAATATAAGGTCTTGTTCCTTCAAAACTAATTTTCTACTCAACATGAACAAGAACTTAAATGAAAATTAACTTTGATTCTTTAAAGTAAAAATTTAGAGAAGACTAAGTGTAGCCTCCTTTTTGCTCTTATAAAGGCCTTCTATTTATAGCCTCCAGCCTCCAATAACTTTGAGGTTTGTTACAATTCAAATCCCATACAATCGCCTCAAATCATCAGCTCAAAATTTTAATTTAAGAAGTTGTTGCAACAGCTGTGCACACCCAGGCACAAGGTTGTGTCACAGGGTGTGTCAACTTTTTAACACTTAGGCACAGCTGTGCACACCCAGGCACATGGCTGTGTTAGAACAGTCTACTTTCAAAACTCCATTTTTCTTCAAGATTTTGACTTGCTGTAAACCTCCAAATCCTATCTTTGACTTGTTTAAATCTTTCAACTTCCTTCATGCATCCTTATTTTGAAAATTAAATAAAGATTAACTAAGTGTTACAACCCGAGTTTTTAAATTATTTAAATATTAAATAGGAAATGCAATGTTAATAATTTTAAAACTTATATTTGATTATTTTAGTATTTTTGAATTATTATCGTTATTATTTTATGCTTAATTAATATATTTTACATAAACATGTCTTTAAATTTTTTTTTATTTTTGGGAAATAGTGTTTTAATAAATCTTTAATTTAGAGCATTTATATTTTAATATTATTTTTTTAATGAAATACATTATTTTGCATGCATGAATATTATTAGGGTTAATGACTAAATTATGTATAAATTATACTTTTATTATGTATATATATATATATTGTATTTTATTTGTGTTATATATATATGTATATATATAATTATGCATGTGGGTAAAAGAATGTGTAGTGCATGTTTATTGTCTATATTATAAAATTTATATTATTATAATATAAAGTTAGGTTAATATATATATATATATATATATATATATACACACACACACACACACACACAAATATTAAAAAAAAAAACCCTATTCCTTCTTCTTCCCCCCCCCCCTGGAAACCGAACCACCCTCACCATCACCATCCGTTCCCCTCCGTTTAGAGCTCCTCCAGCTCATCCACCGTCAACTGCCCCTCCAGCTAGCAGCTCTGTCACTCCTGTTGTCGTCTCCGGTGCCGACAACAACTCATGGAACCTGATTTGACTGAAAGTCTCCTTCTTCTCCGTTCATCATCTTTCCGACCACCAAACTCGGTGATTCCGGTGCCGTTGGACTCCTTAGACTCCCTAGAGAACGATTCCAAGCTTCCTTCTATATAAAAACTCGATTTGGTAAGGTTTTAAGCTAGCTTTCAATTTCGGCCATTTTTAGTTCTTGATTTTTTTGAACTTTATTCTTTGAGATTCAAGCTTAATTCCTTCACAAATAATGTTCCCCTTAGCTTAATCTACCTCTGGGAATTTTTTTGTGTAATTTTTGGAATTTATTTTGATTTTTGTGAATTTTTTATTATTTTATTATTATTTTCTAATTTTCGTAAATTAATTAAATAAATTGTGAAATTGTGATTTTTAGTGTTTTTTAATGGTTTAAATTAATTTTAGAATTTAATTTATAATTTTTGTGAGTTTTTTCTAATTATTCTAATTTTATTTAGTTTATGTCAATTTTGGAAATATAGGTTATATATGTATTTTGTTAAAATTAATTGGCTAATTGAGTATAATTGTTGATTTTATTGAATAATATGTTAAGAAAATAATTTTAGAGTAATTATATAATTTTTATTGAATTTTTGAGTATTTATAGTATATTATGTGAATTTTTATATACTAGGGGTATTTTGGTAATTTGACAGTCATTTTAGTTAAATATTAAGTTTAATTGGTTTTAATAATTATTTGAGGTATAAAAATGATTTTTAAAAATTATTTAATATTTTTAACTAATTAAAACTATTTTTCAAAAATTATTTTCAAATTATATATAATATGCTATTTTTGTTAATAAATGGGTTTTTAGTAATTTTTAGTATGTTTTTGGACTAATTGACTAATTTGGATTTATAAAATGAATTTTTATTAATATTTGTGAATTTATCGAAAAATATCGATTTTTAATATTATTATATTAATATTAGGGTTTTTAAGTAAATATTGGTGAAATAAGTATTTTTTTTAATGTTTAAATATTTAAATTGCTATATTTTGATATCAAAAGGGTATTTTCGGTATTTATTGTGAATTGTGGACCTTGGTCAGTGGAACTTGCAGTTTGGGATCCCGACCGAGGCTTGTGGGAATGTTTTGTGAATTGTATTCGAAGTGTATTTTCTTGCAGGACCGGCTTTACTTTTTTTAAGTAGAGAGATGTCCATTTTACAGAGGAGGTTCTGCCGAATTTTTAGTAGAATTCTTATAAAACGTGACATTCGGTCAAATTCCTATTCTCTGTCTGTATTAGTAATCCTAGATTGAGTCTCTAGAAGTTAAGTTAGAATTATTCTGATTTTTGTGTTATTATTTTATTGTTAGTTGCGCCGAGATCGAGACCTAGTGGACTTGGCCCGTCGAACCCGTCTTGAGGAGCGCACAACTGTGATTTATTATAATGTATATGCATTGCTTAGATTGCATGTTTTAGACTTCTATGTTTTAAATATCAATTTTTGTATAATTTCCTATTTGAATATTTAAGTATATTTTTGGTATGTTATAAAATAAATGCATGTTTTCCTTTTTAATTAAATATAGCTTGTTTTTTTTAATATATTATTGGTTTAATTTAATATGTTTTGTGATTTAATTGAGTTGATTATACGTATATATACCTGAAATATACTTAGTCTATTTTAGGTATATTTCTGATATATATATATGGTATATTTGTTTATTTTACATATCATTATGCATCATTTATTTTCTTGAATGTATGTTTTAATATAAATGAAGGATATCGATAGAACGTGCTTCCTAGTGGGCAGCACTAGGACCAAGTACGTACCGGTGTGATAGATCGTAGGGTTAATTACTAACTTATTTGAGGAAATATGACATGATTGATATGATTGAGATTAATGTGATTGAGAGTGTGATTGCTGGAGCTTAGTTGACTAAGTGTCTTGAGGTCAATCACACTGACAGTCAAATTGCTGAAACTTGGTTGACTTAGTATCTCAGGGTCAGTCTACTGTCCAGTTGGACTAAGTGAATTATTTGGAACTAAGTGGACCTGTATGACTTAAGTGAGTTCTATTGATATTTGAGGTTGCAAAAATATATGGTTCTATTTGATCCTTCATAACTAGTGATTTTCAGTATTAAAATTATTTTCGTTGCATCTATGTGTATTTGTTTGTATATGTATTTATTATATATACTATTGAGTGTTTGCATTTGACATTTAGCTATGCATGTATATATATTATAATAATTCACTCAGTAAGGTTTAACTCCTCTCTGTTGATATTTTTCAGGAGCGTCTTCATCTTCAGACCTCAGCAGTAGACCTATCCGCCTGATTTCTTTCGCTCCGGCTTTATTATGTAACTCACTTACTTGAGTTTTATTTTGTACTTTAGACACTGCAGTAGTAGTTGTATTTAAATCTGTTGTGGGTTGTATATGTAACTATAATTGTATGAGATTTGAAATTCAGAGTGGAACACTGAAAATTTATACTTAAAGATTTTATTTATATATAAGATGTGCTTTTGTGATATTAAAGGATGTTGAGAAGTTATTTTATTTTGTGAGATTTAATTTTCGCTGAATAATATTTTATTTATTTTATTTTATTGCATGCTTTTATTTTTAAGGCTTGCTACAGGTTCCGGATTCGAAAGAATTCTCGTTCTTTAGCGCCAGTCATGGCCCCCTGTTTTGGGTCTTAACACTAAATAAACTTAAAAATAAGCAAAATTAACAAAAATCCTAACAACAAAACAAAATTAACAAAAATAAATAAAAGATCTAAAAATTAACTAAATTAATTAAAAATGCAACTAATTAGATTCTATTCTCATAAAAAAGAGTGTTCAAACTACAAGATTTTTCTCACTTATCAAAGACATTTATGATTAGTCTATACAATAATATAATATAGACATAAAGGTGGAGTTTCAAATTGGGACAGAATCTACATTAAAAGCTACATCATATGAGAGTTCAGAGGTGCCTAATGATTATGAAGCTATTACACCTTAGTACTCTATTGTGAGGGAAAAATTTATGAGGAGCACTAAACCACTGTAAAAGATATGCTAAATAAGATATTATAGCTTATGTGCTGAATGTGGTCGAAGATATTGAAGCTAGCAATCTATGTATAAAGAGGCAGTGAGTTTTATGGATTCAGAAAAGTGGGTGATTGTCATGCATGAGGAGATGGATTTGAAGAATTCTCTTTATGGATTAAAGCAATATCCAAGGAAGTAGTAAAAGTGATTTTATGCTTTCATGATTTCTCATGGGTTCAGACATAATAGCTATAACAATTGTGTCTATTTTAAGAAGAACTATGATGGATCTTTTATATATCTTCTACTCTATGTTGATTAAAGCTGGAGATATAGAAGATTGGATAGGTTAAAGCTCAACTTAGTGTTGAGTTTGAGATGAAGGATTTGGGTAATGCAAAGAAGATCCTTAGCATAGAGATTATGAGAGATAGTATTGTTGACTCATTGTATCTTAGTTAAAAGGGGTACATTGACAATAATAATAGGTCATTATATCTTAGTTAGAAGGGCTATATTGAGAAAGTATTATGTAGGTTTAATATGCACAATTATGAACCTGTAAGTACCCCATCGACTTTACATTTTAGGCTTTTAGGTTTGTTGTGTCCATAGTCAGATAATGAGATTGAGTATATGTCTCGAGTTCCTTACTCTAGTGCAGTGGGTTCCTTTATGTATGTCATGGTTTACACACGTTCGGATTTATCACATGTCGTGAGTTTAGTTAGTAGATACATGGCTAATCCGAGTAAAGAGCATTGGAAAGAAGTTCAATGGATCCTTTGTTACTAGTGTGGCTCTTCAGGGATGTGTTTGCATTTTGGGAAAAGTAAGGATATAATCATTGGTTTTGTGGACTCTAATTTTGCTAGTGATCTTGATAAAAGGAGATCATTCGTTGGGTTTGTTTTTTGCACTTATGGTTATGCAGTTAGTAGGAAGGCTATATTGCAAGCTTCAGTTCCATTGTCTACTATAGAGACTAAGTACATGGCCCTTACTGAATCAATGGAGGAGGCCATTTGGTTGAAGGGGCTATTTGGTGAGAAGCTTATGACTTTGTATTATGATAGTTAGAGTGCTATTTACCTCACTAAAGATTAGATGTTCTATAAGAGGACCAAACATATTAATGTTCGCTATCACTTTATTTGAGAAATTGTAGCTAAGGGTAACATTATTATGGAAAAGGTTAGTACTCTTGATAATCCCGCTGATACAACAACCAAGTCATTTCCTTTATCCAAGTTTGTTCATTGCTTGGACTTGATTGGCGTTTCTTGTTGATTGGTGCTCTTAGGGGCTTTTCGGAAGAGGTGGAGTTTTATGTTGTGGGGTGTTTTATGTTTTTGGGGCTGATTTTAGTATCTTGGAAATTCACATTGAGGTGGAGATTGTTGTTTTTGTGATATGAATTTAATAGAGATTTGTTGGTTTTAAGGTTTTGGATTATGGCACAACCATGCTTGCAACCGTGTTGAGGTGTATGTGTTATCCAGTAAGGAGCACATACTAAGTATGGATGTGTTGGTGCTTGTGCCGAAATCTACCATTCTATCTAGAGAGTGACACAGTCATGTTCCATGTTGTACCATGACACGACTATATGACAAACAATGTGGTTGACTTCAATTTAGGAAGCTATTTTTCTTCTTATTTTGTCTTCACTTATACTCTAATTGTATAAATACCTATTTTTAAGGTTTGGCAAGGAAGATCTCATTATTGTTAACTGCCCTAACACTCATTTGTATACTCTTTTACAAGTGAAATCTTTTTCTCCTCCACCTGTGGCTTTTCCTATATTTTGGAAGTTTTTTACATAAATTTTTGTATATTATTTCTCTACTTCTTTATTTTACCATTATTTTTTTGTGTTTAATTATTTATTTGTACACTCAAATTACTTTGGTTGCGCAACAATGAAGAAGAAAAAAGTTTCAAATCACAAATTTTATAAAAAAAAAAAAAGTTAAATACCCAGAGAAGCAAAAAAAAAAAAAAAAACTGCAAACTTACGATAATAAAACGATAAAGTTTCAATATATTTATCCAAAATTTTACTCTTTTGTATAAGACTTTTCAATATTCATTTAAGTTTCAATTAATATTCAAATGAATAAATAAAAAAATAAATTCGACATTCTATTCTTGTCATATATATATATATATATAGAAACGCACACACATTTTACTTGTAAGGATATAAGACTATAGTCAGTAATTCCAAATGCTTTTTCATTGTTCAATATTTTTACTTTTTAATTTGTATCTTTTCTATCATTTTAGGGTCGGTAATTTTTATTGCACTACATTTTTATATCTTATTAACTAATATCATTAATTTAGTGATGTAACATTAAAATTCAGTAATAAAATTAATTTTTAAATAATTTATTATCAAACTAAATATTAGAAAAAATTTTAATACATTGTAAATTTATTTAAATAATTATATTTTTATGAGTTATAAAATTAAAAATACATATTAATCTAATTTATTTTAATATATTATCAACTAGACACAGTATTACTGAAAAAATTTATTAGTATTATTCTAATTATTGTTATTCTGAAAAAATAATAATTACTAACAATGATAATGAATAAATACTAACATAATAATAATTACATTCATAATTATTTTTTAATTTAAATTGTAATATATATAATTATATTAATTTAATTATTATAAAACTTTTATTAACTTTATACTTTTATTAAAATTGAATTAAATTAATTAAAATTTACCGATTTTACATTCCTACTCAAAGTCTCAACATATAGCAATTGTTATAAGACCTTTCATAGGCTGTTCGAAATCATTTGGTTTTATTTTTGGTTTTTTGTCTGACAAATTTAAATACAAACAATTACTTTATACATAATATTCCCAATTTACGTCTCTTCTTCTCTATAGGAACAACTTTTGACAAAACTGATTGAAGAACTTCTTAAGGAATTATCTTATTGTTCTTATAATATCTTCTCTTATTCTTGTAATAAAATCCAAAAGACTCAAATTAAATTTCTAAAAGGTTAGATTTGACTTGTGAGAAATCGAATTAAACTTTTTTCTTATTTAAAAAAATTCAAATTCAGAACTTGAGTTTGAATTCAGATTATAATTGGAATAAAATAAATAATTAGCTGCAAACCTTTTAACACATATGCTAATGAATCTACTAACGAACTTTTTAAATAGTTTGGTTCATTATATTAATTAAAATAAAATAAAACAAAATAAAAATAAATTTAAAATAAATCATGAATCTCTTAATAAATTATAAATCTACCAACAAGTTAGTGCACAAGTTTATTAAAACGAGTTAGCTAGCGAGATAAAATGAGATAAATATTAATGTGCTCAATCTCAATTTTGTTTATTAAACAAATTCTAAAATTAAATTTAAGTTAAACTCATTTAATTTAACAAATGATAATAATTAATTTTTCTTAATTAATAAAAGATCATACGCACAAAAGGAGGAGTCTAATGAATTTTTCTTAATTAATAAGAGATTATATGCACAAAAGGAGTCTTTTGCTTTAAAATCATATGAAAATAATTCTATAAATAGAATTTTAATTCCACACCTGATGACATTAGTTTTATCCTGCCCTCTAATTACAAGCCTAGGCCCCTCTTTCTTAGCATATTAATTAATAATTATGTTTTTCCAACAATGAAATCAAAACATAGAAAAAGGAAAAAGAAAAAAAAAGGCTTATAATTATATTTAAAAAAAGATTTGAGCCGAAAAATTAATATCTATTAAGAAAAATGATTTTTTTTTCTATTTCAATATTTATCTATCCAAATGTATAAAATAATATACATTGAAGAAAAGTTAAATCAAAACATACAATTACATGAAGAAGAGAAGATATTCATAAAGATGAAATATAAGTGAATGTCATATTATCAGTTCTCAATGCTAAAATTTTACTTAACCAACCATCCTCTTGTACTCTAATAATTTTTTTTTTTTTGAAAATTATTAGGAATAAATATTATTGGTTTTTATTTATTGAACTAAATTTAAAAATAAATATTGTTTTTTTTTATCTTAATGTAATAGTTAAATTTTAATTTTTTTTCATTTAATTTAATTTAAGTTAAGTTGTACTTTTCTTTCATTGAACAAAACTTAAAAGATTATTTTATCTTTATATTTTTAACTACATTAAATAAATTTTTATTTTTTATTTTATTTTAGTTAAGTTACCTTTTGTTTTTTACTTTATCAACTAATGTTTTTTAAAAAATAATATTTTTATTTTATTTTTAATAATTGTAGTTCAATTTTTGTTTAATATTAATTAATAATTTCTTTTAAATTTGATATGATGAGGGAAAGAAAAAATAAATTTTATAATTAGAAAAAATATAAAAAAATTAAAATACAATGTACAAGGAGGGCATTGAAGTTATAATTTATTTTTCAAAATTAACCATATAAGCATTTTAACTTGTAAATTTTACTAGACACATTGCTTTTAAAACTTTTTATGAATTTAAATATTTTATTGCAAACAAAAAATCAAACACCAAAATAAAATAATTAAAAAATTTAATTGTTTGTTTATTTATTTATTTTTTAAATAAAATTAATCGATTACAATTCTTGCAAATTGAAATTGAATGATTTTTCTAAAACTAAGGGATACAAATTATAGTGCTAGTAAGTAGTTAAATAATAATTTTTTTAATGATATATCTTAAGGTGTATAGTTCGAATTCTATTATTATATATTTAAAAGGAAAAAACTATATTTATTTTATAGTCCATTAATATTTAAGTAATATTGTCTCAATATTTAAAAAAAAAAAAAGATACAAGCCATAGTAATGATGAAATTAAACCTAGAATTAATTAGATATTATATATACTCATGAAAAAAAAATCTTGAGTATGAAAAAAAAATCTTGAGATTAATTAAAAAACTGTAGTGTCTGACCAAAAGAAACTAAAAAATTGTAGTGTATGAAGGTCATTATCATTGTGTGCACTAATAAAGGTTTAAACTATCATAATAAAAGTATATTTACGCCACACAACTTGAAGTGTCATACTCCATTTTACCATATCAAAGACGCAACTCCTGTGTTAATTAATTAATTAATTAATTAGTTAGTTAATTTATATAATGCTTAACTAATTTCGTTGGTTCATGTTTAAAGTTCGTGCGGCCCACATCACTTTGCTTGCTTTCAAGTTAGTTTTTTTTTTTTTTTTTTTTTTTTTTTTTTTTTTTTTTAATAGATTTATTGCCAAAATAAATTGAACAACACTTGAGTATATAAAAATTAAAAAAAATTATATTTTTTATATTATTTCAAAAGTTAGCTAATTGTTATTAATTTTTGTAATATAGTTAATAAGGATTTTTAATGATAACATATTTTAATAATTTCACATCAAACTGATTATTGTGAACTCAAAATAAATTAAGTTAGCATATATAGCCCCTTGGTAATTAGTTTGATGATAAAATTATTTTAGGAATAATATTATCATTAAATTTTTATATTACATTAATATTACATAAGCAAGACTTACTAAAAGATAATGCAATAAAATTTATAGACCCAAAATGATACGAAAAATCACAAGTTAGAAAATAAAAAAATTGTATTATTGTGGTGTATTTTTAAATATATTTCCCTTTTTATGCATATTTTTTACTTATGATCACATCGCATTCTAAATTTCGTTGTAAAATCATACCCAATTTTTGCAATATTCAAATGATTTGGATGGGGGTTTGAAATTACAAAAATAGAAGAATATTGTTAAATATAGGTTAAAGGGTCAAATTGGATCCTGAACTTAGATCTTAATATATATATATTTTTTTAATAGAAACTTTTTTTTAAAAAAATTATATTTTATTGAAATTTATTTTAAAAAATTTGTACAATTAAATACTATAAGTCAAATAAAATTTTAATTCTAATAGTTAACTAAAGAAAAAATTATTTAGACTAATAAATAAATTGATAATTTTTAAAAAATATATATATCACCTAATTATAAAGTTATAAAAATTTTCAAGACAACATAGTAATTTTTTAATCTTTTAACTTTTCTTAAAAATTTATTAAAATTACTTAAATTTTTTTATAAATTTTAAATTTTTACAATTTTACAATTAAATAATACATATTTCAAAAAAATTTCATCAATTGTAATCGTTAATTTAAATTATTTATTGCTACTCAACTGTTAAAATTAAATTGATGAATAAAATTTTATTATTACACTGTTGAAATTAAATTTATAAATAAAATTAATAAATTTTTATATGAATATCACTTGGTTCTGAAATTTAAAAAATTTTTAAGTCTAAAAAAATTTAAAAAATTTTTGAAGATTCAAAAAAAGGCCAAAAGAATTTTAAAAATTTTTTCTTAAAATTATTATGTAGGATTAAAATTTTTTAAAATTCTATAATTAAGTAATATATATTTTCTAAAACAAATTATAAATTTTTTTTATTAGTATAAATAAGTTTTAATTAGTTAAGCATTAAAATTAAATATTTATTTGATTTATAAGATTTAATTGTAAATTTTTTTTGGATAAAATCCAATATAATATAATCTAAAAAATAATTACTATTACAACTAAAAAAATTAAGATCGAATGTTAATTTACGTTCAATTTTAGCTGTTAAATCGGGCATTGTGTCAAAGATAGTGAGGGTGTTTCTATTTGCTAAAGTATTTGGTCTGTGGTTTGGTTTTCTGAGGACAGGTTTGTGTATCGATATGCTGCTGCTGTTTTTTTTTTTTTTTTTATTTCTCTTCTTGTTGTTTCTTAATTTATATGTTATTTGACTAATTTATTTGTTTGATTCTTCAAGTGTTTTTTCTCAACTATTAGTAAAATAGTTTTTTTTTATTAAAAAAGGTCAATAAAAGAGTGATTCAATAATTTATAACTTTTTTTAAAAAAATATCTCAAAATTAAAATTATATTATCATTAATTTATAAAATTAATTAATTTTTTATCACTTTAAAAGAGTAGAAAGAGTCTATACTGTGTAGTTTATCCTTAGTTAGATCATTTGAACTTACTACTAATAGTAAAAGAAATGAATGCATTCTTGAATTTATTTCAAAAATATACTAATCAAGATATGCATAAAGATTTATATAAAAATATCTTATTATTTTTGGTTTAAGCTAAAAAGAAATATTTTTTTTTTCACACCCAAAACTACTTTTAAATAAAAATATGTTATCTTTTATTCAAACTCTCGACCGTCAATATATAACCTAATACTATTATTTAATTACACGATAAATAAATTAGAAAAATGAAAATTTATTATAATTTAAAGTGATACAATTTTATGTAAGAATTTGTTTCTAAACATTATATCTCTTATTAAAAATAATAATAATAATAATAATGTTTTATGTTGTGAACTGCAGCATGAACATTTTTATCGCGACTGCAGAGATAAAGAAAATACGAGGCATCAACAAATTAAGAGATAACAGTGTAATTTTTGCATATAATGGGGCCAGGAAAGTTCTCACATAATGACCGGTGACGTTTGTCAATGTCCTAAAGAAAACTAGAAAAGCTGAGGGATGGGGCAACTAAGCTCTGATGTCAACTACTGATTAGGGGGATAGCCTTTTTATTGCTTGTAATTGTGGAAGTAGCCTGCCAATGTCAACAATTAACATGTCGCACTCCTTTGCTAAGTTGGCAAGCAAAAAAATCAAACAATAGGATTAGGCATTAGTTATATATATATATATCCAGAAATAGCCACATTTTTTCTTTGAATTGACACCACATCTCCACTTGAGAAAATAATGTAATGTACACAACTAAATAATTAGCAAAGTCAGAAGTAGATGTCAGTTTATTATTTGGATAATTTTGTGCATGTCATGTCTCTATTTGTACGACATTTTCCATGATTTTGTTTTCATATTTCAATCCAAATTGCCTATTTCTGGCATAGTATTTTATAACCATATTAATTAAAATCCAATTACATTTGTTTATCAAGTGTAAAGTCTACATTATTGAACATTTTGCA
The DNA here is from genome assembly GCA_947683625.1 of Mallotus nudiflorus. NCBI lineage: Eukaryota > Viridiplantae > Streptophyta > Magnoliopsida > Malpighiales > Euphorbiaceae > Mallotus > Mallotus nudiflorus. Next base: position 9,179,007 of record CANTUR010000157.1, on the reverse strand, counting down.
TTTATTTAGAAGGCTTCCAAATACGATGTTTATTTAGCGTTATGATTAATATGTACACCATTTACAATATATGACTCAAATTTATTGAAAATGCATGATATGTATCAAAACTGAATTTTCTCAAATAGAAACAAATTCCCTTCAAAATAGAAAATAATTGAATCATAATTAACTAAAAATTATACTTATTATGTTTCAAATATATATATATATATATATATATATATAGGTTCATAAAAAATAATATAGAGTTGCAAAAAATCAAAGAAAGCAAAAAAAATGAAGGGGGCTTAATTATCAAGAAATTAAAACCTTAAAAGAAAAAAATTAAAAAAAAAGTCTAAAGTAATTACGTGACTCAATCATGTTTGAAATAAAGAAGTAGATGAATGTGCTATGATGTTATCAATTTCAATTTGCTTAGTGAACGGCAAGCGAGTAAGTTTGACATTGATTACTTGCAATTGCGCATTTCTATTGTTTGAGATGAGACCTTGAGGGAGATGACTAGCTATAAGGTCGTTAGTCAATTTATAATTAATTTATTTTTCGTTAGGGTTGGATAAGAATTATGTCAAATTATATCACATGATTTTCAAACTTATTAATATATTTTACCATAAAAAATTAGTTGATATATATATATATTAGCATAGTAAAAAATATATATATATGTAATATTATCGTAATTGTATAAATTATTGAAGAATTCTACATTGAAAAAGTACAAATGAATAAAATGGTTAATAAGTTATGTAAATTGAGTTTTAACACAAACTACTTGGTTTTGTGTTAGATGGGCTCAACCCCATTTATAAGTCCACATATATACGTGCGTCAACACTCTCTCAAACTCGTGGACATGTTAACATGGTATCAGAGCAGTAATCCCGGGTTCGTATGTAAAACATGATTGTATTTGAATTTAGGAAGTGTTCGTGGTTGGGTGCGGCCCGTTTGAATTTGACAAATATAATTGTTTCAGATCCAATTACACTTGAGGAAGGTGTTAAAGAATCCCATATTGAAAAAGTACAAATGAATGAAATAGTTAATAAGTGATGTAGATTGAGTTTTAACACAAATCAATTAATTTTATATTAAATGAACTTAATACCATTTATAAGTTTATATATATACGTGGCTCAACACTTTCCCAAAATCATTTACGTATTAACATAAATATCGTAGAAGAAGCAATGAAAAACATAACAAGAAACTTGGTTTTCTAGGAATGGGACTTCGGAGGTTTTAAGGGATTCATTCAATTAATTAATTGTTGATAAAAGAATATATGGCTACAAAAGATTGCCAATATCGCCAATCTCTAAGAAGTAGAAAGACATTTTAAGAAGTTAGGTCTGAATGTGCTGTGTGACAAGGTCAACCACACAACTCCCACAAACACAAAAGGATATATATATATATATATATTGAAGTACCCAATAGACATGACAACTAAAAAGTTGAGAATCGACTTGCTACCTATTCATTGGACTTCAAAGCGATGCAAAATTAAGAGGATAAAAGTGGTGGCAACTTAGATACATGCTATGTGACTATGCACTATGTGTCTTTGTTTATTAATGCCTTATTTATGTTCATCGTTTTGCTCATTGAATTTTCATTTATGTTTCAATTTGCCACGAACAAACTCTTTTGTTAATTTAACACAAAACTCACACTTTTGACTGAATTTAATATAAAATTTTTAATTTTTTTAAAAGTTAAATCAGCACATCATGCCACAAATGATGCCTACTTTTTTTTATTTTTGCAAAGTTAATAATTATTGTCGGATAATAAAATACACATTTATTTCATAATTGTAAAAATAAAATAAAATAAAATAAAAATAGTTAACGAACAAAGTTACCTAAATATTGATAGCTATATTAAAAATAATATTTAAAATAAATAAAAGTTTATATCTAAAGAATAATAAATAAAACCTCAAAAAAATATTAAATAATTCTTTGATAATATCAAAACTTTAAAAATCTAACTCAGCAACATAATTTGTTAAAATATTTATTTAATATTTAAAATTAAAAATTATTTTTTCTATTTTAAAATATTTATCAAATCATATACTAATATGATTCAAAAAGTGAAATTTTTGTGCTAATATCCGTTGGAGAACATATCCCATATTAAAAAATGTAAAACAATAAAGTTGTTTATAAGTGGTATAGATTAGACTTAATATAAGCTAATTGATTTTATATTATATGAGTTCAACTCATTTATAAGTCCACATGTGTGTACATGGATCAATGTTCTTGGTGCCTATGGATTTATTAATATGGTATTAGAGTAGTGATCTTAGGTGTGTTTCAAACTAAAGTTGGGTAGAGTTTGAGTCGTTGGGTTCAAATATAGTTACACCATGACTTTAAGTCATCGAATGTGATCTATTTGTATTTGACAAATGTAATTGGTCTAGGTCCAATTACAATTGAGGGGAGTGTTATAGAATATTTTCCACATTGAAAAAGTTGAACCTTAATACAATTCAATTAGTTTTTTGTTATATGAGCTCAACCCAATTTATATATTCATATGTGTGTGCATGGACCAATACTCTTGTGATCATGAATTTATTAACAATCTCAACATTAATGCAAAGTAATAAAGTAATGCATAAGTAGTATAGATTGTACCTTCACATAAGCCAAATAATTTTGTATTATATGAGCTTAACTCTATTTTATAAATCAACATGTATGTGTAGATCAATGCTCTTGAGGCCCATGAATTTGTTAATAATTTCAACATTAAAGAAAAGGCAAATTGAGTCTTTTTCTTGCCAGCAGCACATGTGTATTAAGGGTGCTTTTAATAAAAATAAATTTTATAAAATTTATTTATAAATTTAAGTAATTTTTTATTTAAATAAAATGTTTGTGTAATTCATTGTCAATTTCGGCTTTTTAATTTTGTAAAATTACTTAATACTAAACTAAACTTCAAAATTATTAAAATATTTAAATAAATTTATTTAATAAAATATTTATTTAAACTAAACACATTTTATTATAAAAATTTATTTATACATAAATTTTCATTTAAAAATGAAATAAATTTTTTTAAAAAATTGTATCATAAGGATGAAATTTTTATTTTATTGTTTAACAAAGCTAGAAGATGAGCTCCAAAGCCGCTAATACCACCACTCCTATAAATAATCACATATAAAATTAATAAATAGACAGACTGGATTACTATTTGTTTAAGGTAGGGGTGAACACGATTTAAGAAAATCTAGAAATTTAAAATTTTCAAAAGCATACCAAAATTTGAAGATTTTAAAAATAAAATCTCCAATACCAATATAATAAATTTAAAAATCTTCATATATGTATCATTTCGTTTTTCAGGACAATTTAATATGAAGATTTAATTTTTTTGGAACGGATAGATATGGTATGATACAAAATGAAAATTTAAAAATTTATGTTATAAACAAATTTATATTAGTGATTGAATTTATATTGATTACCAATAAATAAACAGTAAAAGTTTGTGCATGTTTTATATACTCCTATAAACATATATTTAATATATAATTTTGATGAAATTATTGTATATGCTTAACTCTATATTATATATATTTTCAGCATCCTCCGTGTGTGTATATAAGTTATTAAATATAATAAGATTATATTATTTTTTTAATTAGTAAAAATAAACTAATTTCTCTTGTTTTTATTTGTAAGATCACTACTTATTTTAATTAAAGTAACGTAGTATTGGGCAAAACTAAGTCATTTTAATAATATTGAGCAAAATTACATTGTTTTGATTATTTATAATATCAGTATATATATATATAAGTTTACAATAAAAATAATAATTATAGTTAATATTATTTTCCTCATTAATTCTAAATAATATCAATAACATTATATTACCTAATAACAATAATAATTAATAAGTTATTAAATATAATAATAACAATATATTTTAATTAATAAAAATGAGCCCTTTCTTGTTTTTTTTTATAAGATCATTACTTATTTTATTCAAAATGACGAAATTTTGGATAAAACTATGTCGTTTTGGTTATCTATAATATATGTCTATATATTAATATGCAATAAAAATAATAATTATAATAATATTATTTAGCTCATTAATTTTAAATAATATCAATAAAATTAGATTACGAACTAAAAAATAATTAATAAGTTATCATTAATAATAATAATAATAATAATAATAATAATAATATATTTTAATTAATAATTATATAATTTGAAATTATATAATGTTAATTTTTTATTTTAAATTGAAATACAATTAATGGGCATTCCATATATTTACTTGTTGTTGATATTAATAATAATAATTCTCTTATGTCTCATATTTTAAGTTTAGACTATATTGTAATGGACATTTCACATTATATTATAATAGATATTTCACTTTCTTATTTATTAATTGAATTATTGGAAGCTATACAATATAAATTTTCTTATTTTCATATTTTAAGTTTAAATTGTAATATAATAGATATGAGGAGTGGCAGTAGTAGGAGTACTACTACTAATACTTTAATAGTAGTTTATTTATTATATTTTCAACACAAAATATATTAATTTTTATCATATATTATTATACATGTACCACTTAATTATACTACTTAATAATGTAATGAAAAGTATATAATTAAGTTCACTACTATTAATTCATATTTATACATTACTTATTAAATTAATATTTAATACTATATTGGTTATTAATTTAGTACGATTTCAATATAGTTTAATACAATTTTTGATCTATTTTTTAAATATTTAGTATCATATTAAATTAGTCACAAAATTTAATTCGATGTGATTTGAGGTTAAAATTATTTAATTCATTATGATTTAATATCTTTTAATTTGATACACTATTTTTTTTCGTTTCATGCTGGGCTGCGATGTTGGTGCCTAAGAAAAGTCAGTGTGGGCTTGGTTGTAAGTCATATTTGTTGGTCTGGATCACTCAACCAACTTATGGCCTTCAATATAGAACTAATATCCCCTAAGCGATTTTTAAAGAACTGAATCAATAATCGTTTAATATTAGGAAATAAAAGTTAATTTTTTAAACTTATAAAAAATTATAATTTAACTTTTTCCGATATTTTAATCATCCATATATATATATATATAATGTTGAGCCAAAAAGTTATTAAACCAAAAATTTAATAAGTGTCTGTCTTTATATTTGAGTATTTATCCTAAAATATAATGTGTAAAATTCTTAAAAATTCTAATTTTTATTAAAAATAAAATATTTATTATAATTTTAGTATTGTTTTTTAACTAAAATACTATCATACATATTCTAATACTACTCAAACTCTAAAAGTTTATATATAATATGTTTTTTTTTTAATCTCAAATCATTCAATCATTTTTTCTAAACTATTAGAAATTATATTTTTTAAAATTTTCTTAGCTAGAACACTATTATACATACTCCAATAGTAATTTATAGTTTCAAAAAAAATTCAATTATATTTAAAAATAATGGCGATAAAAATTAAAAAAATTAATGTAATATAATTTATTTAGTTATCTTTTCTCTTTATAAAAATTCTCATTTTAAAATACATATGTTTTATTGTATATAAAAGAATTTAATTATATTACATCCAAAAAACTACTCTTCTTTATCATTTGAAATTATGGCTTATATATATACATATATATATATATATATATATATATATATATATATATATATGAAAACACACACTTTTAATAAAAAAAATTATTAAATAAAATTGGTATAATAACTTTCTAAAATTTTGCTTTTATATTTTATTAATTTATAATTTTCAATTTATTAAAATTATTTAATAATTATATCAAAATGTGTATATTATTTAAAGTCTGCGAAACACATAAATTTATGACTAATTATTAGAAATATTAATTTTTATTAAAAATAAAATATTTATTATAGTTTTTTAGTATTATTTTTTAACTAAAACACTATTATACATATTTTAATACTACTCAAATTCTAAAAGTTTATATATTTTATTCTAATTAAAACATCCACCTCTTATTCAATTAAAAACACATTTTTCTTTTTATTTAATATAAGTAAAAATGTGTAACCAGATATGGGTATTCAGATTATCAGAGGATCATGATAGTGGAGTTATCCATCTTCGTGGCAGCTCAGGACTGGTTCATGCAGTCCATTCAGTCTTTCATGACCACGATGACTTGATTGGGATTGAAGGAGCAGTTTATGAGATTCTTCTATCCTTCATCTATGTGAGAGAACTATAGATGGCAACTGCTTCATATCAACAAGAGAGATCGATCAATTGAGGACTACACTTAGGAGTTCTACAAGTTGATGAGACATGCTGAGGATGTGAGGCAAGATGTTGCCAAAGTAGTTAAGCTGTATGTGACTGGGTTAGGCCCAGCTTATATTGGCATTCGACCAAAGGGCCGTAGTTTGGAGAGTGTTGTAAAGGAGGCGAGATAGCTAGAGCGGAGGCATATCTGACACGACACCATACCTAACCCGTATGATAGTGGCATTATCAGACTTATTCAGAGGGTGCATCAGTCAGTGTTTCAGATAGGTAGAACGGGTGCTTAGTCAGTAGGTCCTTCTCAGCAGAGTAGATAGTTTAAAGCACATCGGACTGGTAGGCACCACTTTACTCAGGATCGCAGGAGTAGTAGGGTTGCTAGATTTGGTGGTAGTTCTAGTAGCAGTAATGGACAGAGCTCTAGACATGGCAGTTTTAGGTCTGGAGCTAGTGCATATGCCATATGTAGGCTAGTGCATCAGGGTCCTTGTCTCTTGATGCCAGGAGCGTGTTTCAGATGTGGTCAATTTGGACATTTTGCTAGAGCTTGTCTGAACTATGGATTCCAGCTATCCTTTGCTCAGGGATCTTCACCTTCTGTTGTCTAGCTTTTACAACAGGTGCCTCAGTATATTAGGCACCCATGTACCCTCAGTAGTGATCGATTAAGTTTACAAGTTAGTCGGGTCGAGGCAGAGGACATACTCAGCCATTCACCTCACAACAGCCAAGATGTGGATAAGCTAAGGTCTTCACTTTGACTCCTCAGGATGCACAGGCATCCAATGCTGTGGTAGCAGGTATTATTCCCATTTGTTGCTCTGAGGCTAAAGTCTTATTTGATCCGGGTGCTACGTGTTCTTTTTTATCTCCTTTGTTTGCTTTGAAAGTGGCTTGTCTTCCTTTCAAGATGAGTTTTACCTTATCTGTTTTGACTTTGCTTAGTGATGAGTTGGAGACAGACATCTTCTTTCCATCTTGTCTTATATTGGTTGAAGGTAGAGAGTTGTTGGTAGACTTGGTTCTTCTAGATGTGATTGAGTTTGATGTGATTTTAGGAATGGATTAATTGTCCTAGTATTATGCTTTTGTGGACTATTGAGCAAAAGAAGTAATTTTTAGAATTCCAAGTGAAGAGGAATTCAGATTCAGAGGTAGTGAGAGTTTCGTACCTCATAATCTTATTTCTACTATTACAGCTAAGAAGATGCTTAGTAGAGGGTGTCAGGGCTATCTAGCTATAGTTAGGGATGTTCAAGCAGAAATAGGATCAGTAGAAAAGGTACCAGTGGTATATGAGTTCTCAGATGTTTTTTCAAAGGAGTTACCTGGATTGTTGCCAGATAGAGAGATAGAATTCTGTATTGATATTGTGCTTGGTATAAATCCTATCTCTATGCCACCTTATAGGATGGTACCTACAGAGCTAAAGGAGTTGAAAGAGCAATTGCATAAATTATTAGATAAAGGGTTTATTCAGCCTAGTAAATCTCTTTGGGGTGCTCTGGTTCTTTTATGAAGAAGAAGGATAGTAGTCTTTGACTGTGTATTGACTACAAACAACTAAATAAGGTTACCATCAAGAACAAGTATCCACTCCCCAAGATTGATGATTTGTTTGATCAATTGCAAGGAGCTTGGTATTTCTCTAAGATTGATTTAAGATCTGGGTATCATCAATTGAGGATTAGAAGTGAGGATGTACCCAAGTCAACATTTCAGACTAGGTATGACCACTATGAGTTCTTAGTAATGTCCTTTGGGTTGACTAATGCCCTAGTAGCCTTTGTAGACTTGATGAATAAGGTGTTTAGGTCACTCGTGGATCGATTTGTGATCATGTTTATTAATGACATTTTGGTCTATTCCAAGAATAAGGTGGAGCATGCAATGAATTTGAGATTGGTGCTGAAGACTTTGAGAGAGCACCAGTTGTATGCCAAGTTTTTAAAATGTGAATTCTGGTTAGACCAAGTAGCATTCTTAGGCCATGTGGTGTCTAAAGATGGCATTTAGTTGGATCCCAGGAAGATAGAGGTGATCATTGAGTGGCCAAGACCCAAAACGGTCATAGAAGTGAGAAGTTTTTTGGGTTTAGCAGGCTATTACAGAAGATTTATGAAGGTTTTCTCCAAGATTGCCATGCCTTTGACTAGACTAACCTAGAATAATGTTAAGTTTGTGTGGACTGATAGAAGTCAGGAGCATTTCCATTTGCTTAAGGATTTATTGACTTCAACTCTAGTGCTGACTTTGCCTTTTGGTGACGATGGATACACAGTGTATTGTGATGCTTCCCGTGTAGGATTGGACTGTGTGCTAATGCAGAATGGTAGAGTGGTTGCTTATGCTTCGAGGCAGTTGAAGAAGCATGAGCAGAATTATCCCACTCATGATCTAAAGCTGGCAGTATTTGTTTTTACACTAAAGATTTAGAGGCATTACCTATACGGTGTCACTTGTGAAATATACACTGACCACAAGAGCTTGAAGTATATCTTTGAGCAGAGGGATTTGAACCTAAGGCAAAGAAGATGGATGGAACTTCTAAAAGACTATGATTGTTCGATTCTTTACCATCCAGGCAAGGCAAACGTGGCAACTGATGCGTTGAGTAAAAATCAATAGGTAGTCTTACCCATATCAATACTGGGAGGAGGCTAATTATTTAGGAGTTGCATGAGCTGATTGATCAGGGTTTTTAGTGGAAAGTGACTAAGAAATACCTTGTAGCTCAATTCAGAGTACGATCAGTGTACTTGGATAAAGTTAAGGCAACTTAAAGAAAGGACCCACAACTATAGAGAATTATGTTTGACATGCAACAGGGTCAATCCAGAGAGTTCATGATTGACAGTGAGGGTGTTATACGCTTAGGTACTCGGTTATGTGTGCCAGACGTTGATAATCTGAGAAAGAGATCTTAGAAGAGGCACATTTTTTTACTTACAGTATTCATTCAGGTTCCACCAAGATGTATCATAATTTAAAGGATACATACTACTGGAATGGAATGAAGAAGGATGTTGCAGAATTTTTATCTAGGTGTTTTACATGCTAGCAGGTGAAACTAGAGCATCAGAGGCCCTTAGGATTGTTATAGCCCATGTCTATCCCAGAGTGGAAGTAGGATATGATTGCCATGGATTTTGTGACTAGTTTACCTCAGACGATAAGTGGATTTAATGCAATCTGGGTGATAGTTGACAAGATAACTAAGTCAGCTCAGTTTCTGCTAATAAAGAAGATATACTGCACTAACAAGTTGGCACAGTTGTATGTCAGTAGAATTTTTTATCTTCATGGAGTTCTAGTGAGCATAATATCTGACACGGAACCACTTTTACATCAGTTTTCTAGCAAGAGTTACATAAAGTCTTGGGTACAAGGTTAGACTTCAGTACAACATTCCATCCTCAAATTGATGGTCAATCTGAAAGGACCATTCAGACTTTAAAGGACATGCTCAGAATGTGTGTGATGGATTTTGGAGGTCAATGGGTAACCACTTACCACTGATTGAATTTGCATATAATAATAATTATTATGCAAGTATTGAAATGGCTCCGTATGAAGCGATGTATAGTAGGAAGTGCATATCACCTTTATGTTGGGAAATTGATGAGAGACAGTTGACGGGTTTAGATTTGGTGCATATTACTTTTGAGAAAGTTTCTATCATTCAGCAGAGGTTGAGGATAACTTTCAGTAGGTAGAAGAGTTATGCTGATCCTAGAAGGAAAGATGTTTCCTTTCTAGTTGGAGATATGGTGTTTCTGAAGGTATCTCTGATGAAAGGAGTTATGAGATTCAGTAAGAAGGGTACATTAGCACCGAGATTCATTAGACCTTTTGAGATACGATCACGAGTTGGAGAAGTGGCCTATAGACTAGTGTTGCCACTTGAGTTATCTTGAATCCACCCACAATTCCATGTATCTATGTTGAGAAAGTATATTCTTGATCCTTCTCACGTACTTTAGCCTCAAGCAGTGGCGCTCAGCAAAGATCTATCTTATGAGGAGTATCCAGTGGCAATTGTGGATCGCCAAGTTCGTCAGCTTCGCTCTTGAGAGATTTCGATGGTGAAAGTGCTTTGGAGTAACCACACAATAAAAGACTGTACATGGGAGACAGAATTCAAGATGCAAACCACCTATCCTTATCTTTTTCATCAATAGACCTTGTATTTCCTTACTTTTCTTTGAATTTGAGGACGAATTCTTATAAAGAGGGGAGATTGTAATGACTAATATATTTTTAATTAATATAAATATATTTTAGGAACTCTATTATTTAAAATACTAAAGTTATTAATATACTATTGTCATTTTTTTTATATATATAGCATTATTATTATTATTTCTATTGTTATTAATATTATTATTTTAACTAGGGTTATTTTTATTATTTTGTATGTTGTATGTGTATATATATATATATATATATATATATATATATATATATATATATATATATATATATATATATAATTGTTTAAAGCCCAAGACTCGGTCAACCCCTATCTCCCTACCCTTTTTTTCTTTCATTTCTGTCCTGTTTCTTCTTATTTCTTTCCTTTCTCTAGTTGTTTTTCTTATTTTCTAGCACCATCGCCTTCTTCTTTCTTCTTCTTGCTGCGACCACAACAACAACAACAACAACAACAACAGCGGCAACAACATCAACAACAACAACAACATTAGCAACAACATTAACAACAACAATGATAGCAACAACAACAACATAGTAGCGGCCCTATTCTGTCCTAGATTTCTGCTTTAGGAGAGTTCTAGGCTAATTTAGTTGAGTTGTGAGGTTGATTTTTGAGTTGATTCTACGTTGTTTGTTAGTTAATTGTTAGTTTTTTTTATTAGTTATTGTGTTTATTTTAATTTTTAGTTATTTACTATAATTTTTGCTTAATTTATTTTTAATATTTGATTGATTTTTGAGTTGATCTATATGTACTTAGTTGATTTTAAATTATTTTAGTTAATTTTAATTATGGGTATTTTTGAATATTTTGATAATATAAATTGTAATTTTTGTTAATTATGTTAATTAATTATTTTTGGTTGGAAATTTGAGTAATTAGTGTTAGTATATTAAGTTAGTAATTTTTGTGTTAATAAAATTATTTTTAGTAAATTTATATTATTTTTGAGAAATTATTATGTTTATGTGAATATTGGAATTTTGGGGTAATTATGTAATTTGATTGAAAATATAGTTAAATTATATTTTAAATGGTTTTAGAATTTTATAGAGTATTGGAATAATTTTTATAAATTAATTACTATTTTTAACTAATTAATTCTAATTTTTAAAAATTATATTCAATATTCAATATTAAATTATTTATTATTTTGTGATTAAATGGATTTTTAATTAATTTTATAGTATATTTAAGCTATTTAAATAATTAAATGTGAATTTGACTATTTTATGATGAATAATTGTAAAATTGGATTTTATTAATATTATATAAATTATTGGGATTTTATTATCTAATTTGGAAAAATAATTAGTTTTAATGTTTTATAATTTAAAGAAATTAAATTGTGGCTTTTTGGATATTTTATGGATTTTTAATGATTTTAAATATTTATTATTAAATTATTTATTTTTGATGAATTGTAAACCTCGGTTGGGGATTTGAGTAGTTCGGGATCCCAACCTGAGGTGTTGAGTTTGTGTGAATTTAAAAAGTGTGTTTGCTTGCAGGATGAACTCTACTTCGGTATAGGGATGTCCATTTTACAGAGAAGACTCTGTCGAATTTTCGATAGATTTCTCATAAAACTTGACATCGGGTCAATCCTAAGTTTTGAATTCTAAGTCTAATCTTCTTTAAAAATTCTAGAAGTTAGGGTTTCTGTTTTCTGATTGTCATTTTAATTTTCTGTCTTTTAGCCGCCTCTCCAGTCGCGTCTACCAGTCAAGGTCGGACATGACGTATCAGAGGAGCGTCTTCATCTTATAAGTTAATATTTGATTTGAGTGTTGAGTCTTTCAATTTAAATCATATTCAATTTTAATGAATTATATATTTGTGAGATTCTAGTCGATACTTTTAACTAATGATGCATTATTTAAATTATAGTTGGTTTATTTTATTTTATTTTATTTTTATTTACTGTAATTTTCATTATTTTATTTAATTTCATTTATTTTAAATAAACTATGGTAGAACAGGCTACCTGATGGGTTTCATAAGGACTGTGTGCGCACTGGTAAAATATTTGATTATATTACTGGGGCCGATGGTTTGGTGATGCTTTACTCTCGGACATCGCTAGTAATATAATATTTGATTATTTAATAAATATTGAAGTCGAAGGTCTGGTGATGCTTTACTCTCAAACATCGCCAGTATAGTTGAATTAATATTTATTAAATCACTGGGGCTGATGGTCTGGTGATACTTTGCTCTTGGACACCGCCAGTGATATTGAATTAAGTGATGTGATTGCTGCTATGCATCCTGGTGAAGCTTTACTCTCGGGATCCGACAGTTTTGGATGTAAGGGAGCTGATTAACTGTTAAAATTAAGAACTCGGGTTCTACTTAGTTATTTTTATATTGAAATGTTTTAAAAAATATTTAAATGTTTATTTCTTTCCTTTTGAAAAATGAGTTTCTTATATATATATATATATATATATATATATATATATATATATATATATATATCAAAGAATTTGAATAAAATTATAAATATATTATATTTTCATAAAAAAACTTATTTTAAAGGAAATTTTCAAATCGCATTCATTTCTTTTATTAGCTTACTCAGTGAGGTCTGACTCTCCTCAATTTATTTTTTAGGAGTTTGGGAGTCTTCTGTTAGGCCTACTTCTTTACGCCGTGTAGCTTCTTGACTGGCTATCTTATGTAGGTCTATATAGTTGTATTTATATTAGTATCCATGTACCGCAGTAGAGAATCGTATAATTGCATATTTTAAAATTGGAAATTTTGTATTGAGATTTATGTACTGAGATACTATTTTATATAACTGAGGATGTTTATTTATTTTATGCACTATGATGTTATGGTTTAATTAAATTGAGAAAATTCAATTTGATAATATGTATTATGATTTAATTATTTTATTGTGAGGTTTTGAAGTGAAATATTTTGCGTTTTTCTTTTAAGGCTTACTATAGATTTTGGTAGCTTTATGCTTTCCCATTCTCTAGTGCCGGTCACGTGCCTCTAAGTTTGGGTCATGACAAACACATTATTTTTTTAATATATTATTATATAGAAATAAGTTTTTTTAGAATAAATTTAAAAAAATATATAATTTATGATATTATAAAATTAATTTATATATATATTTAGATTAAATGGAAATTAAAATTAGATTAATGGGATGGAAGTGGTGGCAGGCAAAATTTTTGCTTATTTTCTTTCATCTTTGCCCATTTTATATAGGATAAATTGTACAATTGGTGTGCAAACATTTTAATTTTTGTTATTTTGGTGTTCGATTTTTTTTTTTACAATCGAATGTTTAAACTTACTAATTTTGTATCATTTAAGTAGTTTTGATCGATGAGAAGTTGCCCAAGTTTATAGTTAGCTCAAGTGGATCCCTTTTGTTTTTGCTAGGCATAGTTCTACATCAACAGTCATTTTTATAATGTTACATGAAATATCTAAAATACCCTTATATCCCTAATTTTTGAGTTTTTCTAAAAAAAAACAACAATGGGTAAGGAGAAGGTTTACATCAACATTATGGTCATCGACCATGTGGACCCTGGCAAATCCACCACCATTGACTATCTCATCTACAAGCTTGGAGGTATTGACAAATGTGTTATTAACAAATTTGAGAAGTAAGCTGGTATTTCTAAGGATAACCAAACCCATGAGCATGCTCTGCTTGCTTTTACCCTTAGTGTTAAGCTTTGTTGTTGCAACAAGGTTGTAAAGACCCAATTTCAGGATAATAAAATATGTATGCGACAGAGGACTCCAATGATGAAAATTTTATAAGTAGGTCTTCAATACTTGAAGTTTGAAACCTTAAAAATTTGAATACGTTTTCAGACAGAGTTTCATTGGTTTTTAAGGACTTAATTGTAAGACCTAATTTTAGTGGTCTTTTTGTAATTAAAAGTTAAAAAAATCAAAATTATAGAATTCCAATCGAAATTATGCAATTTCGATCAGAATTACGTGTTTTCTGTCTATTTTTATATTTTTTTTATAGAATATAAAATTTTTTTTCCTAGTTTTGATTGGTTAAAAATTTTCTTAAATTTATGTTAGGATTTATCTATCTCTTCAGGAAATAAATTCTTTTTAAAATTGGAACTCTTTAAGAAATAAAGTCCTTTTAAAATTGAAACTCTTAGTACATAAAACTTAGGGTTTTTGGTTTTTTTCTATAAAAGGAGAGTTTATGCTTCTAGAGCAAAGGACTCAATTGGAGCATTCTTTTCTACAATTTTAGCTCTTTTCTTCCTAAGGATCTCTAGACTTTTCTTTAGGGAGTACAAAAAAAAAAAAACTCTTGGTTCATTGGATATTTTTTGAGAAGAAGAATAACAAGTTTTGAAGGTCTACTAAAAAACAACGGTGATTTTACTAGTCTGAGGAGCAATTCATTTACAAGCATCCATAAGCATTATTTTCTCCCTACTTTCTTTTATTTTTCTTCTTATTTTGATTTTATTAAATTTCAATTTTATTAAATTTTTATTACCATTTTATTCACTAATCATTGTTTTATCCTTTTTGTGATGGTGATTACGATGGAGATCACATTATGATTATACTTAGAGAACCAAATTCATAGAGGTCCATGGAATGTCATGGATGGAGCCTTATAGCTAGATGAAGTTTCTACACCTTTCTATTTAATTTTCTTATTTTTACTTTTTAGGGCTTTGTATTAAATTTTTTTATTATTCTCAATAGTTCATTGTAATAGCCCCAATAGTGAAAATAATGAAATTTGGTGTGTGTGCTTATGTGTTTTGTTTTAATTAATCGGTTAGTAAAATTAGAATTTTCATTCAGTAATTAATTAAAATTAATGGCTTTAGAAATCATTAAGTTGTTTAATTAAAATTGGATTAGATTTAAGTGTATAGAATTAGGGTTGCTTGTTGATTATTTTATTTTATTTGTTCATTTTTATTTTAATTAAATTAAGGTTTTAGAATAGATTCAATTAATAGTTTGATATTTTATTTGTTTATTTTGATGTTTTTTTTTTATTGTTTTTGGGCTTGTTTGTTTATATTTATGTGTTTTGGGCCCTAGGTCCACATTAGGTTTTAATCCATTTAAATTTAGGTCTTTTTAGGTTTACTTAATAAAAATACATCTTTAGGCTCATAATTAATTAGATTTATGGTAGAGATAACTTAAGCCCATTTAGTTAATTAGACATAGGCCCACCTAATTTAATTTAATTAATTTAGACTTAGCCCATTTAATTTAAGCCTTTTCCATAATTTGTAGATTTAATATCATTTTAGAATTAAAACATGTAGAATTAGGCTCACTAAACTAAATACTTCATAATTTGTAGATTTAGGCCTATCTTTAGAATTAAAATAAATAAACTTCGAATCACTTAATTAAAATTAAGTAGAAATTAGGCCCATTAGTCTTTAGGCTCACTTATAAATTAAATCATGTAGATTTAGCTCATTTAATTAAAATCAATGTAGATTAGACTAACCTAGGGATTGTGATGAATGCATTGTTCACTTGTATATTTCATGACTAGTTTGTCTGGAGTTGATTATTTTTTAAGGGTTTATATGAAATTGCATGTAAATAGAGGATAAAATAGTAATTCATAAAGTAATTCTGAAAGAACACAAGACTAAAAGATGTTAGTATTTCGTACCCAGAATCTCCTAGTTGTGGTATTGGCTTTCTTTTAGAGAATCGAGTACCATCATTTTTTATTTGTCCCAGTTATTACCCTGGGTGGCGACTCCTCATCTCCACGCCATGTCTTTGTGACAGTGGTTAGTGTGTTCTCTAGAGTCCTGAGCTTAAATAGTGTTGCGATTGCTAAAATCTTGGGCGTGTACTAAACCCTACCATCTATAGTGGTGACTCCATGGGGATAAGAGATACTGATTCTACTTGTGTTCTTTAGAATTATTTTATTAATTATTATGTTATTCTTGCATTCATTATGCATGTCCCTATTAACCGATAGCGTCGGTTTATGGTTCCATTATTCTACTAGCTTCATGGGATTATAAATTGGCTAACCGTCACTCTTAGCCTTAACTCGATTCAAGAGAGATTACCGAGCTCATATGACTAGAGTCTGTAACCCAAGTCCTAAAGGGGGATAGTCTTCTCTCAAATTTGCAAAGGATGTCGAGCCCCCTCTGACCTTGACCTGTAACTCAAGTCTTAAAGGAGGGCATTTTGCTAAAGGAACCTTGACCTTTTTACCGGACTCAACTTATGTAGTGGCTTAGTAACTTTCCCTAGGATTACCCAAATTGCTTGTGAATGTTTCCATGAGGTATTTTTATCTATAAAGGCCCAACCCTATACTTTGGAAGCCCATTAGGACTAATAAATATTGGGCTATGCTTTTATACCTAGAAATATTATTTCTATGAGATATGACATGCAGATCGATTCTTGATATCCCCCATTGATATTAAGGCCAAGACCAAAAATCCTAGGAAAAGAGACTCGCCATTGAATAAGTGTGTGGGAGGAATAAGATTGGAAGGATGTTTATACTTGACTTGATTGATACTTGTTACTTATTGCATAGCACGTGCATCATGCATACATGCATCATACTAATAATTTGACTTTCAGCCATCATAGATTCATCCGAGTCTTTTTGTGTTTGGAGTCGAAAAGGCGATAGACTAGTGAGAACTGATTCGAGTTTGCAACCAATTACGAAAGAGATCCTTACTAGACTAGAAAGGAGTCCCATCAATCCACTCTACTTAGAAGCTATATAGCCTAAACAAACTGAAGAAATGGAACAACAAGAGGGAGAAAATTGGACCCTAGAGGATGTCAAATAAGCATTAATGGATGACATGAGAGCGATGATGCAAAATGAGTAAAGACAAGGTCTAGCAGGATTGATGCCATCAACTGCTGTTGCTACACCTCCCGTTGTGGCCAATCCACTTATTATGGGTACACCACCTGCTAATAATGACAATGCTGCTAGGAACATACTTGTTATGGAAATGAAGTTGGAGGATGTCAAGAGTTACATGGTTGCAAAGGCGAAAAGGGAATCATTTAAGCAAGTTCAAGAGCTGGAATCCAAGCAGATGAAAGCACTAACTCAGAAGATGTCCATAATGGAGGGGTTGATGAGAGGATAGGGCATTGGATACTCATTCGACTTTGATGATGTGATGTAATTTGAGGAGGATAAGTTGCCTGATAAATTTAAGATGCCACAACTACAGAAGTTTGATGGTACTGGAGACTCAAAGATCCACCTTAGTTAATATACAACTACTATGAGCACCACTAAGGCTCCTTTACCTATAGTTACCAAGCTATTTGCACTATCCTTGGAGGGTATGGTTGTCAATTAGTATTATAGGTTGGAGAAGTCTATCCAAGCAGACTTGAGGGAACTATGTACCACTTTTCTGAAATAGTATGATTACAATACTAGGTTTGAAGTGTCCATCAGGGATTTGGAATTGACTAAGCAGAAGCCTAATAAACCATTCTCAGAGTTTCTGACCAGGTTTATGAATAAGGCGGGATTAATGAAGAATAAGTTGGCTGAAAAGGATCAAGTTAGGATGCTAGTTCAAAATATGTCACCCAATCTAGTTGAGAGGTTACAAATGATGAACCCCAAAATATTTGTAGACCTTTATGATGATGGGTTGCAAGTTGAGGAGATTAAGAATAAGAAAAAGAGGATTGCTAAAAGCACCAGAGTAAGAAATTACCCAACTAGGGGCACACATTAAGGAAGCACTAGCCAAATTGTGGAAGTGCATGCTATTCAATAACCAAGGAGATACTCTAATTTTAACCAACCTTTGTCAAAAGTCCTAGAGTGCCTAATGCAAAAGAGCTTACTTCAACCTTTACCTAATCCAAACCCACCAAACCTAAACACCCCAGGCTATAACCCTAACAAGCACTGCCAATTTCATTAAAACCTCAAACACTCCATTGATAAGTACATTTGCCTTAAACATGAAATCCAAAACCTTATAGACTTCAGAAAGATCACAAACCCTAAAAACCCAAGCACTCCTTTCCCAAACTACCGAAATGTACCACCATCAGCTACCATGATGATTGACTCAAGAGTTAGTGAGGAAGAAGTGCTAAACTCCTTTGAGGACCTAGACCTTAAAACCAATGAGAAATCTCCTAATGCCCTCAAAGATGTGGAAAGAGTAGAAGACTTATTGGGTTAGCCTTTAGACAAGTTTGACTATAAGGTGTTTTATACTAAACCACCTTCTTTTGACATACCTTTTGGGTCGATTGTGCTTACAGGATGGGGTGACAAGTTTGATGATAAGAAGTTGCTAGACAAGAAAGAAAAATGCACATTTTAGGAACAGAAAGATGAAGTCATGGAGATAGTCAGCAAGAAGATGCAAGAATAATTATTATGTCAGTCACTGGAAGGACAACCACTATGAGACTTAGCAACCCTAGCATCTAGAATAAGAGATAAATTTTCTTATTGCTTTCTTTGAATAAAATTTTAGTTTTTTTATAACTTATTTTGTTTTAGTGATCAATGATATGAATTTTGATCATGCTTACTTATGTATTAACATCCTAATGGCACTGTGCATTATGATATTGATTGCATCTGCATGTTTGACATAAATTCAATTCAATTAGATTCATTCAGCATGGGCACAAATGCAAATTCAGAGAACATTCATATATCACATGATGTAACTTCTGAAGATGGGAAATTTGAGAAAAAAATAAAAAGAATGATTAAAAAAAGAGAAAGAACAAAGAGAGAGAAAAAGAAATTAAAAACAAAGAACAGTAAGATAAAAATTAGAGAGAAAAAATTTAAGATTGGCTAGTAACTGGAGTTGTATCATGTGATATAATGAATGTTCTCATTTTTGCCCTAATGAATGAGTAAAATTGAATTTGAAATTTTTATTCAAATATCACATATTTGTCTTTATCATACTACGTAAGTATCTAAATGGAAAGACAATACATAATAAAAGCTAAATCAGAGCTATAAGATCACTATTTTAGTTATGTTTTCTTTTTTGCCACCCCTTTATAATTTTCCTTGTAAGGTGGTTCAATGACTCGCATTGTAACTTATGTCTTATAACTATCATCAATCATTACATCAACATCAAGCCTCATATTTAGCTCAAAAGTTCTTTGAAGAGCAAGTCCAGTTGATTTCATTATCAAGAACTCACTTCAGTTAGTTTGCCCACTCCTATGCATCTTCAATGCATAAGATTGCACCTAATGGGGTTGGTAAGTCAAAGGATCAACACCAACAGTGAAAAAACTGAGTTTCTTGCACACATGAAGAAAAAGACTATGAGAATAGCATGAATGAATTCAGAATGAAATCGGGGGTAAAATATAGCTCTAGGGGCAAATTATAGAATAGTAAGTCTGCATTCAAAGAGCAAAGAAGGAACACAAAAGTCTGAGAGCCAGTATAAGAGATCTTAGGGCAGAAAGAAGCATACAAATACATCGGGTATCATATAGCAAAAGCAATAGTAAAAAGAAAAGTTCAACAGTGCATCAATCAATCATAAGCTCCAATGTCTAGCCACCCCACTTGCTAGCATAATCAGCAGTCCAATGAACTGTATCAAAAGCTTTGACATTAGAAGTACCAACAATGAAGCATTCAATACTCAAGCCTATAGGCTATTGATAAGGCACCTCATTCTCACACTCTAATATGTAAACATAGCTTTGTTCCAAATAGAAGACCTATTAGGATTATGCATGTCATACATAACATGCATACACTTGCATACATTTGTTGTGAAATACTTGCTTTGCATAATAAAGTATTTGAGCTTAGGCGAGATTGTGCAAATACTCTACTACTAATATCAAAATTAGTGTTATAAGAATGCAGAAAGGTAGTTAGAATATGCATATGTGAAGCATTTGAAAGGAAAAAGGTAACACTATCAAAGTGAACCTAATACTCAATGGGACTTTAGACCTCAAGAGCCCAATAAATCATTAGGCCATCCAGTAAAGGAATATCATCGACAGTGATACTTATAAAAGCATCATTCTGGCAACCTCAAAAGGCTAGATAGGATGCTCAAGTTCCTCAGATTCAATATCCATCTCCATAGTCTCATCTGAAGCATCATCTGGAATATCTCTCCATAATAGTTAAACTAGTGTAGGGTATGGAATATGGTGATGAGAAGGTCCAATATGTCAACAATACATTCAATGGCCTTAAAAAGGGAAGAATGCACTTAAAACTTGAAATGAATGCACTCTAAAAAATTATTTGATCATGAAATAAGATCTCTAACTCATGAACCTTTTTTTGCAGGAGATGTCAATAAGAGGAATGAAGCCCTCTACTATAGCATTAAAGAGAATGGCAAAAATACAAATGCAGCCCAAAGCCACAACTTCAATGGTGGAGTATCATGACCCTGCAATCAAAGACATCATCACTACAATCAAAAGGGAAGAATGCAAAAGAATAACATTACATTTTGACAAAATTTATTCGCTTGCGAATAGACCATACTAAGTTATGGTATTTTATATAGGGAAAAATAAAAGAGAATGAAGAAGAGGAAAGGAACCAATACATCAATAAGAATGGGCCAAATAGCAAATACCAAACACTCATCAAGATAATAAAGGGAAGTAACAGAACTCTATTTCCTTAGATTATGTAATAAAGTACCATCTCAATAATAAAATCCATAAATTGAAAGTAAATTCATCCACTTCATGAGATCATGTACAAAAAGCCTATCTCATGACCTTTGATCATAATGGCTCTTTTTTATTAGCCTCGTAAAATTCAAATGTTTAGTTAATAGCTTTGTGTTGAGAGCTTATAAACTCTAATCAATCTAATGCTTGCTTTGCACCCAAACGAGGGGAAGAAAATGCAAAAACAAAATTTGTGGACATGAAGCATAAATTACTTGAATTTTAAAGTATCATTTTAGTCATTCGAATGATAATTGTGCATATAATCTACTCCAATGCTCTGAAATAAGTATGAGTACAAATCTCTTGACGGTATCCATGTTAAGTAATACAAGAAAGGCAGGGGAATACTAAAAGGAAAATCAAAATAAGAGTAAACATAATTCACTCCAATGCTCCAAAATGAGTAAGAGTATCAATATAAAACCTCTAACTGTATCCAAACTGAGTAATACAAGAAAGATGGGGGAATACTAAAAAAGGACCATACAAAAAATTGCTCTATTTACTCCAATGCTCTATACGAGTATGAGTATCCAAAGGACCTTTCCAATGGTATCCATGCTAAGTAATATGAGAAAAGCGGGAGAATACTCAGATAAGGAAGGAAAGCACAAAAATAACTCAAATGCTATTTTGATACTCATAATTTGATCTATTTAAGCTCAAATTCCATGAGTTTTGTTTAGCAAATTCTCCTTAAAATTAGGTGTGGAAGTAAGCTCTTTACTTTGTAAAAGATACTCTCTTAGCATAAGATGGTTAATGATTCATCTGACCTTTGCAAATGGCAAATAAATGACAGTCATGAAAATAAAAAATAGTGAGATTTGCTGAGTGCACGCTATCTCATGAAAAAGTGATAAATTTTCTTATAAATTTTCAATATTATAAGGTACTTTTGTGCATTTATCATGATTGAAACTAACTTCAACAAGCCTGTAGGAATTGAAAATCTAGAAGAAAGTGCACCCAACTTGTAGAGATGGTTAACACAGTAAAACTGAAATCAATCAATAAAGAAATTCTAAGAAGTCAATACAGTAAAATTTAAAGTCAGTTAGCAAAAATCAGTAAGCATAAAGAATTTAAAGCATTCAAGTGAAATAACCAAAGATAAAAATTCATGAGCAATTATGGACTGTAGCATAAAAGGTGAGTAATGTAAGGGTTACAGCTAATCACGAGCAATTATGGATTATAGCATCATAAGTGAGTAATGAAAGGATTGTAGCCAATTCATAAGTAATTATGGATTGCAGCATCATCAGTGAGCAACAAAAGAGTTATAGTTAATTGCGAGCAATTATGGATTACAGCATCATCGGTAAGCAACGAAAGGGTTGTAGCTAAAATTATGAACAGTTATGGGCTGTAGCATTAAGGGCTGGCAATGAAAGGGTTGCAGCTAATCAAAATTGTGAGCAATTATGGATTTTAGTGTCAAAAGCGAGCAACAAAATGGTTGCAATTGATTAAAACCATCAATGAGCAAAGAAGATATTATAGCTAAGTAAAAGCCTTGAGTAGTTACGGACTACAAAATCAAATGGTGAGCAATAAAAGGGTTGTAGCTGATTAAAGCCAGCAAGTAATGAAAGCAGCTGACCAAAATCATCAATAAGCAATGAAAGGATTATAACAAAATCAAAAGTCATGAGTAGTTACGGACTGCAGCATCAAAGGTAGACAATGAAAAGGTTATAGCTATTTAAAACTTGCTAGCAATTATAGATTGCAGTAGCATAAAGCTACATTGAGGAATGATAAAAGTGATACTGTATGACCGAGTACAATTTATCTTTCCATTTAGACTATATGATTGAGTATAGTCGACATTGTATGACCAAGTGTAATGTGTCATTTCAATTCAGACTATAAAACCGAGTGTAGTCAACATTGTATGACTGAGTGCAATGTATTAATTCAATTCAGACTATATGACCGAGTGCAGTCAACATTGTATAACTGAGTACAATGCATCCTTTCAAATTATACTATATGACTAAATGTAGTCAACATTTGTATGACTGAGTACAATGTATGAATTCAATTCAGACAATACAATCAAGTGTAGTCGACATTGTACGACCGAGTGCGATGTATTAATTCCATTCAGACTATATAATCGAATTGAGTTGACATTGTATGACCGAGTGCAATATATCATTCAATTTAGACTATACGACCGAGTGTAGTCGACATTGTACGATCGAATGCAATGTATCATTTCAAATCAGACTATACGACTGAGTGTAGTCGACATTATATGACCGAGTGCAATGTATCCCTCTATTCAGACTATACGACCAAATGTAGTCGACATTGCATGACTAAGTTCAATGTATCCTTCCATTCAGACTATACGACCAAGTGTAGTCGACATTATACGACCGAGTACAATTTATCCTTCCATTCAGACTATATGACTGAGTATAGTCAACATCATACGATTGAGTGTGAGGTATCCATCCAAATCAACACTATACATTTTAATATAGTGTTTCCTCAGAGGTTTTAAGTTTATGCCTAGTGTTGTATAGAAACACAAGCATTTATCATGAACCGATGATCGTTTACAAGCATAAAACTCAAGGAGCACAAGTAAGTACCCAAACTTCTGTTCTTAAAAAATTATGTGTTTATTTGCTTTGCCATAATTTATCAAGCAAATAACAATAAAAGAGAGCAACTGTAAACACCCAATTTCGGGATAATAAAATATGGATGTTACATAGGAGTTCAATGATGAAAATGTTATAAGTAGGTCTTCAACACTTGAAGTTTGAAACCTCAAAAATTTAAATAAGTTTTCAGAAAGAGTGGTGGTGCTGGCTTTCTTTTATAGAATTGAGTACTACCATTTTTTATTTGTCCCAGTTATTAACCTAGGTGGCAACTCCTCATCTCCACACGATGTCTTTGTGACAGTAGTTAATGTGTTCT
The DNA here is from genome assembly GCA_947683625.1 of Mallotus nudiflorus. Lineage (NCBI taxonomy): Eukaryota > Viridiplantae > Streptophyta > Magnoliopsida > Malpighiales > Euphorbiaceae > Mallotus > Mallotus nudiflorus. The sequence continues at coordinate 9,154,786 of CANTUR010000157.1, read as the reverse complement.
CTAGAGCCTTGAGCTCAAACAGTGTTGCGGTTGCTAAAATCTTAGGCGTGTGCTAAACCTCGCCATTTGCAAAGGTTAACATCTGTCTTTATATTGTTGCTTAAGAAGTTATTATTGCTACAAGGTTAACATTTGTTTTTATATTGTTGCTTAACCTTCTCATCATTACTTGATCTTTTAATATGCTTATAGCCCTAAATCTTAAGAAAATGTTAAAATAACTTAACTAAGAGTTAATTCATTTCTAAATAAAAAGTAATTCAATACAAATTCACAAAATTTGTGCATATATAAAAGTTGAAAATTGTAAAAATCATCAACGCTTGTTGAATTTAAGAACCATAATTTAATCCAAGATCAAATATAATAACTAAATAAGAGAAGAAAAAAAAAAGAAAATGGAGAACTAAACTCAAAAATAAAAATCAATGCATCAACATAAATCTAAATAAAAGCATTGAAATAACTCAATATTAAAATTTTAAGGAAAAATATTGAAGCAACAACAATACATTTAGATGCCAAGGAAAAGAAAATTTGGAAATAAACAGAAAGAGAGATGATAAGTTTATAGATTTATAATAAAATTTTCTTTTTCTTTACCTAATGTTTAAATTTTATCAAGAAACAAACAAAAATTTCCAACAAAATAACTATAACCTCGAGAGAGTAAAAATAAAAAAAAATTAAGATTAAAATAAGAGAGTAATGGTTAGAGATTTAGGTTTTGCTACTACCAATGTTAGTGAATAGAGTTGTGAAGGAGGAAAGGCCACTTGTTGACTGAAAGTACAAGTCAAATGAGAAAGCAACTATAGAAGTAGTGCAGCAGCAGCAACAACCATCGGTGTGGAGATCCAAAAGAGTGGAAAAGATAAAGGTCGTTGAGTTAAGGTTTAGAATTAGCTTTTTTTTTCAAACTCAAAACTTAAGGATATAAGGGTATTTTAGATATTTCAAGTGTCATTATAAAAGTGACTATTGATGTGGAGATATGCATGTCAAAAAATGGGACCTACTTGAGCTGACTGTACACTTAGGTAGCCTTCTGTCAATCAGAACCACTTAAATGACATAAAATTAGTAAGTTTAAACACACAATTGCAAAAAAAAGTCTAACTATCAAAATAGTAAAAATTAAAAAGTTCACACACTAATTGTGCAATTCTTTTCTTTATATATACTGAAGAATGAAAATAGGTGCAATGTAAAGAAATGAGCAACAAAAGAAAATAAAAAAGAAAGAGAGATGGCAAGCAATGGAAGAAGAAAAAGATAAAGAAATAATTTTTTGTTATGTAAATTTAATAATTTTAAAATTTTTATTTCTTAGTTTTAGAATTTAGTATTTTAGAATGGACGTCGATAGGCATCATGAGGTGCGATATTCCACCTCACAAATAGATAAAAAAACTTTTGGGTGCAATTCTAATATTGCCTCTAATATTAATTTTGATTTGATTTGATTTATTTTTTGAAATTTCTTCATTTTTTGGAATGTAAAACCTAAGGTGCACTTAAATGAACCCGTCGTGTAATTATTTAAACACCTGTAGCCTATAAATAATTTTTTATTTTTTATTAATGTAATTTAAAAAACAAATGCAAAGATAAAAAGGTCATTTTCATGAATGGCAACATCATAGTAGACATCGCTACACATGACAATAATCATTATCCTTTTAGAATATAGTAATAGGATCAAAGGTATTTAGTCATGAGTCCAGTCATTAAAATGAATCTCGCTCTCATTTTAGGAGACTAAAGAGTTTATCTAACCAATAACTATATCAATTTTTTATTGAGTAAAATATACAAAGGATTAAAATTGTTAGTTGTTTAAAGTTGATGGATTCACTTATAGAAAAAAAATGTTGAAGGGCAATTTGAAATTTTAACATATGGTCGAGTTTTTTTAAGTACCTATTGTTGTTGTTGTTGTTGTTATTATTATTATTTTTAAGAGTTCTTTTACAGTTTAAACATTTGTATCTATACAATTGGAAGTAGAACCAATAGATTACTATTTATTTAATTATAGTCATTGATACATTTTACAAGTATTAAATAAAAATTAATCTAACAGTTTTAATTTATTTGTATAGATATACATGTTTGTACCATATTAAGAGGTTACATTTTTTTCCAATTAAAAACTTTCATCTATTTCCTAATCTGCATAGCCCCATATTAATTAGTGGATAAAGGTGCATTTTCACTCCTAATATTTATATTGATGGGTACATTTGCCTTTTACATTTTTCTAAACCATTTAAGCATAAAATTAAATATTTTCTATAATTTTAGCCCTTAGATAACTATTAAAAAAAAATGGAGTTAACGTCACTACTTGCATGGATGTCTTTGGTCAAAATAGCCAATCCTTTAAAGAAATCATCTCCACCTCTTAATGAAACCCTTCCACTGATCCCTTTCCACCTTATCCAACCACTATAGCCCCATCCTCATCCTTCAGTTCAGCCTATTGCATATCCATCCCCATTACCTCATCAGTTGAATAAGCTACAAAGTGATGGAAACTCTTAAAGACATTTATAGAATTCCTAAAAATGGGAAATTGTGTAGGACTTGGCACTACAATTGCTTTCTATCTCATTCGTTGACTCCTCAAGAGGTGGCAAAAAACTTAAATTGCATTGAGAACCCAATTTAAGCTTTACCAATATAGTCTTTATAACAAAGACAAAGGAGAAGATTCATCAAGCCCAAATTACAAAGAAAACTCATGATGACTTTCATTATCAAGAAGAATTGAATTACAATTAGTAAAGAATTAGAGGCATAAGATAGTACTATAGATTGAGAGAGGGCCATCTTTGAAGATCTTAAAAGGTAGCCTCTCCTTGAAGTTATCAAGCAAAGACAATGATGATGAACTTGTCCTTTCAAACATCCTCTCTATTCTTCATATTGCTTCTACAATTACATAATAGCGAAGCATGTCTAGGTTTTGCTTAACTTAAGGTAGAGAAGGGGGACACTTCCTTTTCGTTGTTTAGCACCATAAATTAAATCTGTGAATATTTTTGTGATGCCTTTTTCAAGTACATGAATAGGGAAATGATATGCAATAACATATGAACTTAGGGTACTAAAAATAACTCACACTTTCTACATGGATAAATGTATTCAACCTTTGAATTAAGAAAATAAAATTCATTAGCAGAAAGTAATCCAATTACAATAGCTTACCTTTTTACATCGATGCATTATAAATTATTATAGATCTAAAATGTAACCATTCATTACATAGCACTTATCCTAAGCTATAATAACACAAAATATAATTATGGCTTAGTTAGAAATGCAAACAATCGATGTAGACGGTGGGGTTTAGTGCATGTCTAAGATTTTAGTAATCACGATACTATTTGAGCTCAAGGCTCTAGAGAACACACTAACCACTGTCACAAAGACATGGCATGGAGATGAGGAGTTGCCACCCAGGGTAATAACTAGGACAAATAAAAAAGGTGGTATTCGATTCCGTAAAAGAAAGCTAGCACCACAACCAGGAGATTCTGGATATAAAATACCAACTTCTTTTAGTCTCATGTTCATTTAGAATTACTTTATGAATTACTATATTATCTTCTATTTACATGCAATTTCATATAAACCCTTATTCTAGCAATTAACTCCAAGGCAAACTAGTCATGAAAATACAAGTAAATAATGCATTCATTCAAACATATAATCCTTAAGTTAGTCTAATATACATGGATTTTAATTAAATGAACTAAATCTACATGTTTTTAATAAGTGAACCTAAAGGGACTAATTCCTTTTAATTTTAATCAAATGAACCTAAGTCTATTTATTTTAATTCTAAAAATGAGCATAAATCTATAAATTATGAAGGCATTTAAATTAATGGGTCTAATTATACATGTTATAAAGGTTTTAATGCTAAGATGATCTTATGAAGGTTTTAAAGCTAATATGATCTTAAATCTACAAATTATGAAAAAGACTTAAATTAAATGGGCTAAGTCTAAATTAATTAAATTAAGTGGGCCTATGTCTAATTTACTAAATAGACCTAAATTGTCTCTACCCTAAATCTAATTAATTATGGGCCTAAAATGCATTTTAATTAATTAAACCTAAAAAAAACCTAAATTTAAATGGGTGGATTAGAATCTAATATGGGCTTAAGGCCCAAAACACAAAAATAAATAAACAAGCCCAAAATAAATAAAACATATCAAAATAATTAAATAAAATATCAAACAACTAATTAAATTAATTCCTTATAAAACCCTAACTTCCATTAACATGCAACCTAAACTAATCTACTTCCACCATTGATTTTTATTAATTACCCAATTAAGACCCTAATTTTACTAACCAATAATTAACATAAACATGCAACCACACATATAATTCCACTATTCCCACTATTGGGCCTATTACAATAATCTATAGAAAATAATAATAAAATAATTAATATAACCCCAAAAATAAATAAAAATAAAAATAATAAAAAAAACCCTAGAAACTATATCTCTACAAGGTCTTATCCATGGCATTTTATGGATCTCCTATGGATTTGATTCTCCACGTATGATTATCATGTGTTTTCCTCCATAATCACCATAAAAAAGAATGAAAATTATGATTAGTGAATAAATTATAACAATAATAAAAAAAATTAACAATTAATAAAATAAAATAAAATAAAAAGATGCTTATGGATTATTTAAATGGAGTGCTCCTCAAATTTTGCAGAATTACCATTCTTGATAGGTCTTCAAATATTGTTCTTTAAAAATCCTTCAAAAATCTTTATTTAAGCAAAATAATTTTTGTAAAGAATAAGATTTTTTCTCTCTTTTTCCTCTTTTTCCTTTCTCTTTTCCGTGCCTTCCTCTTTTCTTTTCATTTTTTTTGCCTTTTTCTATTTTTTTGCCCTTTCATTCATTTTTATTTTTTTCTCCTCCTATTTTCATAGCCAAAATACTCCTTATATAGGGATACATCTTGAAACTGTAGTTATAAATTGATTCCTAAAAGACTTCTATTTCTTTAAAACATTAGCAAAATAATTTTAGGATAATTTCATACCAATTAGGACTCAATTTTTCTAGAAAATTCAAGAACCCGGGGCGGAAGAGGTCTAACTCCGATCAAAATTAGTGTAATTCTGATCATTTTTTAACTTTTAATTATAAAAAGGTCCTTGAAAGAATTTAAATTTTGCAATTAGGTCCCTAAAAAAGCATTATAATTTAGTCCCTGAAAACATTAAATTCTTTCTTTAAAAAAATGCAATCAGACCCTTGAAGTTTCAAAGTTTTGGTATTGAAGACCTATTCATGACATTTTCATCATTGGAGTCTTTTGTCACATCCATAACTCATTATCCCAAATTGGGTGTCTACAATCACTCCCCACTAGAGATAGAACTAAAAGTTGTAGCATTATTTTATTTTGCTTAACAAAGATGTTGAAGCTTTATGGGCACATACCAAATAGTGAGACTACTGGGAAAGAAGAGTATTTTGCATCATGATTAACTCTCTATTATTAAGTTCATGTTATTCCATTATATGGAGATCAAAAGATGACATGACATTAAGAATCTAGGAAGTGTCAACCAAGATCTTATCTTTAAGTATATTAACCATTTGCATTATTAATCTCTAAGTTTTGACTTTAAAAAGTAATTTGAATTCACTAATCTTTTCTTCTAAGTGTGTTTTAGATATGTTTAACAATTCACTTGAAGAAAGATGTGAATGAGACTTAAAAGCTCTTTTAAGCCCTTAAAACACTACTCAAAAGTCCTTTAAAACCTCAACAAGTATCAAGCATCATATGGAACAAGGTAAAAATCAAAATTAACTTGAAATAAGCTCCTTAATACCCCTTACAAGTGGTCATCATGATTGTGAGGAGCACTCACGAGTTAAAGGATAAAGAAGCCTTACCCAGCTTCAGAAGTCTGCCCCTCAAGATCCATCCTTACAATTGTAAAGAGGTTGGTCCTAATTATGAGGAAGCATCTAGTTTGTGACCTATGCGAGGTTCTAAAGACTGAGGAACTTTTGGCCACTTATAACCTAAAATTATAATTATGACTCGATCATGAGCTATACCTAATTTAGGAGACAACGGCTACTTCAGGTCTAACTACTTTTTTTACCTTTATGATCATGAGCATGCCCTCACAATCATAAGCAAACACTTCTCTAAAAAAAGGTGAAATCACATTAAATGACCCTTATAAAAGTTGAAGATGAAGTAAATGCACTACTACATTTTGATTCTCAACTATAGATACAAGTTTTGGAACAACATTTAAAAAGTAAGATACACTTGGTTAAGAAAATTCAATTCTTAGAACTTTTTTAGCATTAAATTTTCTTCTCATTTATTAATTATTCTTTATATATTTTTGAGTGTAGGATTGTGTGTTCTGGTTTAGGTTCTTCTTATTCTTTTAATTTTTTGGGTTAAAAATGAAGTGAGGAACTAATTTTAGAAAGAGTTAGTTTAATTATTAGCCATATAAAACACTTGAGATTCTAGTTTTAAGAGTGAGCCAAAAAAACTTTTGTTATAAAGTTTGAGTTGAGCCTCAAAACTCATTTGTGTAAACTCAATCTAAGTAAATAGATTAGAGTGGTTTTAAAAATCCTAACTTGGGATAAGTTAGGTGGAGACGTAAGTTTGATTGGAAACTGAACTCCTTAAATTTTCTTATGTCAATCTTCTCATCCTTTGATCTTTTCTTTAATTTATTTTTAATTTGCTCTAAAATTTCATTATCCTTATTCACTCCCCCCTTAGGGCTTTTACAATTGATATCAGAGCTTGGGTTCTAGGTACTTAATTATTAGAATTTAAAATCATGGGGAGTGAATCATTAAACTTCCTTTTTTAAGAATTTTCTTTACTAGTAGTGAATATCCATATTCGAAGTTCAAAATGGAATTATATTTAAATAGTGGGCCAATTAGGTTGTGGGATGTCTTGTTAAAAGGTTGGGAGCCTCCATGAGGCATTATAGATGATGTTAAAGTCACTCTTATAAGAAGCTAATGGTTAAATAATCAAAAAGAAAAAAACTACAAGAACAAAGTCATGCCTCAATGTTAAGAGAAAAATGAGGCAAGGTTCAACATCATTAATCTGCCAAAGAAATTTGGGACACTCTTGAGAACCATTATGAAGGAAACATTTAAGTTAGAAGCAAAAAGGTTCAACTTCATATTTATGAGTATGAACTCTTCAAGTTGAAGTTTCAAGAATTAATAACTAAGATGACCAACTACCTCAATGCTCTTCTCATCACTCTCAAGAAGCTTAGGAAACACTACTCCAAGGAGGAAGTGAACGCTAAGGTTCTAGAAATCCTATATAAGAAGGATTAGGAATCTAGAGTCACTTTAATTAAAGAAGCTCATGACCTGTCAAAGCTCTCCATCGATATTCTTATTAGGAAACTTCTTACACATAAGGTTACTTTGAAGTAAAGAGAAAAGGAGAATGAATAAAAAAAATGAGAAGAAGAAAGGAATTACTTTGAAAGTCTCTCAAGAAGCTAGTGATAATGAGAGTTTTATTGACTCTAGTGAAGATGATAATCAAATAGCCATGATTACTAGGGGGCTTTAAGAAATTCTTAAAAAGGAAAAGCTTGTTAAAGCAAAGAGACAATAAAAAGTTTAAAATAAAAAAGAAAAAGGAAGTAACTTGCTATGAGTGCCAGAAATGGGAACACATAATAAGTGAGTGCCCAAAGTTAAAATTCAAAAACTAGAGAGCAAAGAATAAGAAGAATGCATTCAAAGATTTTTGGGATGACTCCTCCGATTCAAAAAAGAAAGAGGAGTAATAAAAAGTGGCCAACCTTTATTTCATGGCACTTAAGGATAACAATGAGGTGTGCTTGAAGTCCACTAAGGCTAAAAGTCAATGGTACCTAGATAGTCAATGCTTAGGGCACATAATAGGAGATAAAAGCCAATTTACTTCCTTTGAAGCCAAGGATAGAGGAAATGTCACCTTTAAGGACAATATTAAAGGGAATATTATAGGAATTAACAAGACAAGTAATCCTCATAATCTCTCTATTCATCATCTTTTGTTAGTAAATGGTTTAAAACATAACTTGCTTAATATTTATCAATAATGTGAAATGGAAAATAAAGTCACTTTTTATCCTAAAAAAATATTTTTTTATAACTTAGATGATGATAAAGTTCTATTCAATGGTGAAAGAGTAATTCATGTATATATTATTTACTTGAATTAAATGGTTGATGTCCTTTTTCCATGACACATGGACTTGGTATTAAAGATTAAAACATGCCAATTTTGAGCTTTTAGATGAACTTAGTCAAAATGAACTTGTGGATGGTTTGCCCAAAATCAAGTTTGTGAAGGACAAGACTTATGATGCTTGTCAAAAAGGAAAGCAAACTAATTCCTCCTTCAAGCTAAAAAAATAAAGTGTCAATTTCTAGGCCGTCAAAATTAATTCATGTGGACTTATTTGGACCTACTAGAGTAGCTAGCTTAGGTGGAATGCATTATACATTTGTACATGGTGATTATTATTCTAGATTTACTTTGATATGTTTCTTAGCTTATAAAAATGATGCATTCAATTCCTTTTATAGTTTTGCAAAAAGAGTTAAAAAAGAAAGGGGTTTTTGCATTTTTAAAAAATAATTTTTCATATCTATTCTTCTCCTAGGACTCCTCAATAAAATGGGTTAGTTGAAAGTAAGAATAGAATATTAGTAAAGATGGAGTAGGTTAAGCAGGGTTATTTGATAAGTAAACTGCATAAAGGTAGTTAGTTTAATGATGAAAGTTTTGAAGGGATATGCTTCTAAGAAATGCAAAGCTTCTTTAATTGCCATTGATTTAGATTGTAAAGTAGATTGACTAAGAAAATTTTTTGAGGCCATACATATGATTGTAAATGAATAGTAGCCGGCTCTTCTGAGATTCTTAATAAAAAGAGGCATTATAGTTGACCTTCCAAGTTCCTTGATTTAGGCTAACCTGATTATTATACTAGTAAAGTTTTTTAAAACACGATTCTCATATGGTTGAGTACAGTTTTCCTTAAGATTTTAGAGATTAGTCCACATAGAGATAATTTTATGATAGTTTGCCTTGGGTCTTCATGTTTTTTTTTAAAGCTAAAGAGTTTCTTGCCCTCCATATGAACTAACAAATACTTATCGCTAGATCAAATAATTCAAAGTGACCAACCGAGTTGAACATTTGGTCTATAGTGTCTCACCAAAAGGTATATGAGTTAAAACAGACAATGTTTGGGGTATAACCCAAGGGACTAACATGCCATATGATTCTAAAGTGCTCACAAAAAAAAATGTTCAAGTGTTTCTAGGGCCAAGGCGCATGTATAGCAAACATCACCATTTCTACCACCTTTATGGCTTAGGATAGAATAGGTGGAGATTGATACATTGCAATTAGCATAGTAATTTAGGATGTTTCATGCATATTTAGGTTGCATATAGTACATATTTTAGTTTAGTTTTCATGCATTTCATTTATAATTTCAAATGCATTTTATCTCTATTATTCTTGGTAAATTTATATGAATTTGAATAAATTATAGATTTTTTTGAAGTTTTTTTGAAGCTTATAAAAGTTATATGGACATATTAAAGTCATTCAAGGTTAAAGGAATAAAAGAAGCAAGCTTTAGAGTGTTTTTGGTCTGTCACTACTCGATACCCTTTGCTTAAACCCTTCACGAGTCATCACCACTATGCCAACTCAGCACAAGATGTCTCTACCACAAGTCGACACCAACCTTCATGACTCGACACGGTGTGAAAAGACACAACCCTCCAGACCATGTTGCACTCCTTCAACCATAACTTCCTCTAAAAGACTTAGATTGAAGTGATTCAAGTGGCTATAGAAAGATAATTCAAAATAATATAACTTTCATGAAGACATATAAACCTAATTCACTCATCTGGATTGCCAAAAATGCCCTTGAGTAACTAACAATGTTGAAGCAATGTGATCCTTCACAAAGAATTGTAGCTTTTTGTTTATCATGACTTGTACACTATGGTTATCAACTTTAGAACATATAAGTACTTTATTTTTGCCTCTGCAAAGGGGATAGATAGATATAATTATAAATTAAAGAGAAATAAATATTATTATTAGAACATTCATAGTTAGAACTTCAAGTTGATATTGAAGGAAGATTAAAAGAGCATTTGCCTTGAAGTCATATTCTCTAATCATTATATTCATAGTTAATACCATTTTTTTATGTTAATAATTCATTGTTATATTCTATGTTGTAATCTCCACCTTCGCTTCTTTGAATATTGTTTATTATTATTTTATTTCTTACTAATACATAGTTTAGGATTTTACTATTTAAATTATATATATAATTTGATTAATTACTACTTAATTATTAGTAAGCCTATTCATCCTAGTATTGATTTTGTTAATACTTTATTTCCCATTATTCCCTATGCTTGACCCCTTGCTTATTCTATATTTAGCCATAGAAGCTAGGGTATACATTCTAACTCACATCAGAATTTAGCGCTATTACTAGGGAGCTTATTTAGTAATTTTTATTAACTTAGGATAAAGAAAGGTTGTGTTGACCTTAGCAATAATCAATCTTAATTTTGATATTAAAAAAATTAATTTTGAGCACTTAATTTGTTTGTTTAAGTGTGCATAATTTAGGACTCCATTGAAAGTTAAAATGAAGTATAATTATCTTGGGCTAATTCGACCTCTGAGATTCAAAGAGGCTTTTGACATCCTTAGAGCTTTATGATGAGCAATTTATCTTCTTATATTTAAAATAGACATCTTGAGATTTTTGAATTAGGTTTGCTTGTCAAAATCTGAGTTCATTTGGATATGCAAATGTTAAATCAAAATCAACATATGTAGCTGTCATTTCGGATTGCACAACTCTTAGTATTTTACAAATATATTAAGCTATAGAAGTCCAATTGAGGTGATTCAAAGTGATATGGAAAGCTATGTCAAATATCTATAACGTCTATAAAGAAATTATGGGAAAATTGAAAAGTTTCCAATAGAAAATCATGGCTTCAACTTTAGTACAGTTGTCTAATAGTAGTATGCATTTTAGATTGCATAACTCTTAGTATTTTAGACATATATTAAGCTAAAGAAGTCCATTTTAAGTGATTCAAAATGACATAAAAATATAAGTAAAATATATAAAAATTTCATGAAGAAAGTATGGGTAAATTCAAACTTCTCCAATAAAAAATCACGGCTTCAACTTGTGCATAGCTGTTTGACAATAGTCTACATTTTAGATTTCATAGCTCTTAGTATTTTGGACATATCATGAGCTACAGAAGTCCAATTGAGGCGAATAAAAATGATATGTAAATCGAACTTAAATATATAAAACTTTTAAGAAGAAAGTATGGGCAAATTCAAACGTCTTTAATAGCCAATCACAGTTTCAATCCATGCATAATTGTCTGATAGCATCACTTTCAATAATTCAAAATTATAAATATTGGATTCAAAATATAGATGTTGGACACATTATTTGCACCCTCACTAGATATATTTTTGAGTGTTTGTCTATATAAACACCTCTAAAGCTGAATGGAAGTTAGGAAACTTAATTATCATTCATTCTTTCTTAAGCATTCAATTGAGCTCTCAAATTCTCTTAAACAATTCTTTGTTTGTAGAACTATTGTGAGAGTTTTTTGCATGTTAAAAATAGAATTTCTCTTTATCTTAAATCTTGGGATAAATTAGAAGGGAAGTGAGATTTATTTCTAAAGGACTTGGTTTAAGTGTTGTCCATTAAAACACTTAGGATTTAGTTTTTTAGTGAACCTTGAAAACTTAAGTTGTAAGGTTGTAAGAGTGAACCACAAAACTCTTGTGTAATCTCAATCTTGTGAATAAGATTATGGGTGATTGAAAATCCTAACTTGGGGATAAGTTAGGTGGAGACATAGGATTGTTGTTGAATACAAACTCCTTAAATTTTTGTGTTCTGCATTCTTCCTTCTCAACTTCTATTCAATTCTTGCAAAGAATTCTTTTAATTTATTATTTTTATTTGATAGTCCTATTCACCCCCTGTAGACATCTAATTTCAAGATGATGAGTTATGGATATGACAGAAGACTCCAATGATGAAAATGTCATGAATAGGTCTTCAATATTTGAACTTTGAAACTTCAAGGATCTAATTGCATTTTTTCAAAGAAAGAATTTAATGTTTTCATTAACTAAATTGCAATTTTTTTAGGGACCTAATTGTAAAACTTAAAAATAAAAAAAAGGGTCAGAATTAGACCTTATCTGCCCCAGGTTCTCAAATTTTGTAGATCAATTGAGTCCTAATTGGTTTGAAATTCTCTTAAAAATAATTTTGATAATGTTTTAAGGAAATATAAGTCTTTCAGGAATTAATTTATAACTAGGGTCTTAAGATGTATCCCTATATAAGGAGGGTTTTAGCTTTAAAAATAAGGAAGAAAAAAACGAAGGGAGGCAAAAAAAATAGAAAAGGGAAGAAAGGAAAAAGAAAAAAAAAGAACAAAGCAAAAGAAAAAGAGAGAAGAAAAGAAGGAAAAAACGAGAAGAAAAAAAGAGAAAAAAAAGGGAAAATCTTATTCTCTACGAATTCTTTTTACTTTATTTATTAATTAAGGATCTTTGAAGAATTTTTGAAGAATAATATTTGAAGTCCTATCAAGAATGATGATTCTACAAATCTGAGGAGCACTTCATTAAGATCATCCATAAGCATAATTTTCTTCTTATTTTATTTTATTTTATTTCTTTTGATTTTATTGATTTTTAATTTTGTTTTATTATTGTTATTATTTATTCACTAATCATAATTTTTATTCTTTTTTTATGGTGATTATGGAGGAAAACACATGATGATCATACTTGAATAATCAAATCCATAAAAGCTCTATGGGATGCCATGGATAAGACCTTGTAGAGATATAGTTTCTAGGATTTTTTTTATTATTTTATTTATTGCTTTATTTTATTTATTTATTTTTAGGGTTTGTATTAATTATTTTTATTATTATTTTCAATAGATTATTATAATAGCCCCAATAGTGGGAATAATGGAGTTATGTGTGATTGCTTGTTTATTTTGATTAATTGGTTAGTAAAATTAGGGTTTTAATTGGGTAATTAATTAAAATCAATGGAGGGAGTAGATTAATTTAGGTTGCATGTTAATGAAAATTAGGGTTTAGAAGGAAATAATTTAATTAGTTATTTGATATTTAATTTAATTGTTTTAATATGTTTTAATATGTTTTATTTGTTTTTGTACTTGTTTATTTTATTTTTAGGCTTGTTTATTTATTTTTATATGTTTTGTGCTAGTTTGTTTATTCTTATGTGTTTTGGGCCTTAAGCCCATATTATATTTTAATCCACTTAAATAAATTTAGGTTTTTAGGTTTAATTAATTAAAATGCATTTTAGGCCCATAATTAATTAAATTTTAAGTTAGAGATAACTTAGACCCATCTAGTAAATTAAACATAAGCCCATCTAATTTAATTTAATTAATTAGACTTAGCTCATTTAATTAAAGCTTTCTTTTCATAATTTGTAGATTTAAGGTCACCTTAGAATTAAAACATGTAGAACTAGACCCACTAATTTAAATACCTTCATAATTTGTAGATTTAGGCCCATTTTTAGAATTAAAATAAATAGACTTACGTTCATTTAAATAAAATTAAAAGAAAATAGTCTTTAGCTCACTTGTAAATTAAAACATGTACATTTAGCTCATTTAATTAAAATCAATGTACATTAGACTAACTTAAGGATTATATGTTCAATTGAATGCATTATTTACTTGTATTTTTCATGACTGGTTTGCCTTGGAGTTAATTGCTAGAATAAGGGTTTATATAAAATTGCATGTAAATAGAGGATAATATAGTAATTAATAAAATAATTCTAAATGAACACAAGACTAAAAGCAATTGGTATTCCGTATCGAGAATCTCCTAGTTGTGGTGCTAGCTTTCTTTTAGGGAATCAAGTACCACCTTTTCGATTTGTCCCAGTTATTACCCTGGGTGGTGACTCCTTATCTCTACCCCATGTCTTTGTAATAGTGGTTAGTGTGTTCTTTAGAGCCCTGAGCTCAAACAGTGTCGCGGTTCCTAAAATCTTGGACGCGCGCTAAACCCTGTCGTCTACACCCCCCCCCCTCTAGGACTCTTTTCAATTGGTATTAGAGCTTGAATTCTAGGTACTTCATTGCTAGAATACAAGATAATAGGGAGTGAATCATAAAACATCTCTTCTCTTAGACCATTCTTTGATGGTAGTGACTATCCACATTGGAAATTCAAAATGGAATTATATTTTGATTATGATTCCATCAAACTTTGGGACATTTTCCTAAGAGGTTAGGAACCACCTACAACTATCATTGATATTGTGGTAACTACTCTTACAAGAAGCTAATGGAGTATTAATCAAAAGGAAGAAAATCATAAAAATAAAAAAGCTATGATTACTCTAGTCTCTTCAATGATAAGAGAAGAAAGAGGCAAACTTTAATATTGTATGTCGGTCAAAGAAATATGGTAGACCTTAGAAAACCACTACAAAGAAAACATTCAAGTAAGAAGTAAGAAGGTTCAACTTCATATGTATGAATATTAACTCTTCAAAATGAAGCCTTATGAATTAATCATGGAGATGATAAACCGTCTCAATGCTCTCCTCACAACCCTCAAGAAACTTGAAAAACATTTCTCCAAGGAAGAGGTAAATAACAAGATTCTAAGAATCCTACCTAAAAAGGATTGGGAATCTCATGTTACTTCAATTGAGAAAGCTCAAGACCTCTCCACTCTATCAACCGATGTGCTCATTAGTAAGCTTTTAACATATGAGCTCACTATCAAGTAAAGAGGTGAAGAACAAGAAGAGAAAGAAGAAAAGAAAAAGAGCATTTCTCTAAAAGCTCTTCAAGATGATAATGAAGAGGAAAGCATTAAAGATTCTAGTGATGAAGATGGTGACATTGCCATAATCACTAGAAACTTCAAGAAGTTTTTTAGAAAGAAAAACTTTTAAGAATAAGGGACTTCAACAAGAAGTTTGAAGGAGATGGGAAGAAGAAAACTAAAGAGGTTACTTACTATGAATGCAAAAAATTAGGACATATTACAATTGAGTTTCCGAAACTCAAATTCAAGAACAAGGGAGCAAAAGATAAGAAGAAGATATTCAAAGCTACTTGAGATAATTCCTCTGAATCTGAAAAGAAAGAGGAACAACTAGAAGTGACTAATCTTTGCTTCATGGCCCTTGAAAACAAAAATGAGATATGTTTGAAATCCATAAGAATAAAAAGCAAGTGGTATCTCGATAGTAGATGTTCAAGTCGCATGACGAGAGATAAAAAATAATTCAACAAACTTGATGCTAAGGATAAAGGACACGTTACTTTTGGAGATAATACAAAAGAAAAAACTATTAGCATTGGAGAAATAAGTAATCCTCAATCCTTATCTATACATTATATGTTGTTTGTTGATGGTCTTAAATATAATTTGCTTAGTATAAATCAATTATGTGACATGGGAAATAAAGTAACTTTCTATCCTAAAAATTGTTTTGTTAGTAGTCTTGATGAAAATAAAGTTATTTTTAGTGGTGAAAGTGTAGACAATGTTTATGTCATTGATTTGAATAAAATTGATAACAAAGACATAAAATGCTTAGTGTCTATCTCCCATGACATATAGACATGGCATAGAAGGTTAGGACATTCACATTTTGAGTTTTTGAATGATCTTTGTAAACATGAACATATGATTGGTTTACCTAAACTTGAATTCACTAAGGATAAACCTCATGATGCTTGCCAAAAGGGAAAATAATCCAAGTTCTCATTTAAGCTAAAAAAATGTAGTGTCCATCCCTAGGCCACTTGAACTTATACATATGGATTTATTTGGACTAACTAGAGTTACTAGTCTCAGTGGAATGCACTATGCATATGTATTGGTTAATGATTACTCTAGATTTACTTGGGTATATTTTCTTGCTCATAAAAATGATGCTTGTAAAGCTTTTAAAAATTATGCTAAAAAAGTTCAAAAAGAAAAAGGTTTTTGTATTTATCTATTAGAAGTGATCATGGAATCAAATTTGAAAATAAAATTTTTAAAAACTATTGTAATGAAAATGGTATTTCTCATACATTTTCATCTCCTAGAACTCCTCAACAAAATATGGTAGTTTAAAGAAAAAATATAACTCTTGTGGAAATGGATGAAACAATGCTTCATGAGTATAATTTGCCTCTATACTTTTGGACAGAAGCCGTTAACACATCTTGTTATATTTCCAACCAAGTTCTCAAAATACCAATTTTAAATAAAACATATTATGAGCTATGGAACAATAGAAAACCTAAAATCTCATATCTAAGAGTATTTTGATGCAAGTGCTTTATATTGAACACTAAGGACAATCTTGGGAAATTTGATTCTAAAGCCAATGAAGGAATTTTCTTAAGCTATTTGTCACGACCCAAAACAGGGGCCATGACCGGCACTAGGGAATGGGAATTCTTTCAAATCCGGAACCCATAGCAAGCCTAAAAATAAAATAAAACATACAGTAATAATAATAACCACACTTAATGCAGCGAAAATAAAATCAAAATTGTCAAAATAAAAATCCATATCTCATATATAAATAAATCCTTTAATACAAGTTTCAATTCAAATTCTCAAAATACATAACTCACACAAATATAATACATAAAACCCATAATTTTTATAACTACTGCAGTGTCTAGATTATAAAAATAAAACTCAATACTCAGATAAGCAGTTTACATAAAGAAGCCGGGGTGGAAGAAATCCGACGTACAGGCCTGCTACTGAGGTCTGAAGATGATGACTCTCCTGAAAAATTAGTCAACGAAGGGGAGTCAGACCTCACTGAGTGAATTAGTATAATATATATGCATGCAAACTAAATGACAATGCATACAATCAACAGTATATATCTAATATGTATATATACAGGCAAATACACACAGATGCAATAAAATCATTTTATATATTTTATTAAAAATCATCGTTTATGAAGGATCACATAGAACCCTAGAATATTGCGACCTCAAACAGTGTTAGACAACACTCTAGCCATCCAGGCTCACTTATTCCAAATATATCCACTTAATCCATTTGGACAGTAGACTGGCCTCGAGACACTAAGTCGACCGAGCTCCAGCAGTCTGACTATCAGTGTGATTGGCCTCGAGACACTTGGTCAACCGAGCTCCAGCAATCACACTCCCAAGTCACATCTCACACATCAAATAATCATATCCAATCAATATCCACAAATAGGTTAGTAATATAGCCTAAATGCTATAAGCGCACTGGTACGTACTCGGTCCTAGTGCTGCCCACTAGGTAGCATGTTCTATTGATATCCTTCATTAATAATATAAAACATTCATTCACAAATAAATGATGCATGAATTTAAATAACATAACAATATAAAATATATATATATATATATACTGGAAATATACCAAAAGTAAACCAGGTATATTTTGAGTATATATATGTCAAATAAATCCAATCAAATTACAAATTTAGCTAGAAATATATTTAAAAACATTTTAAATATAATTTATTAATAAAACATGCATATAATTTAATATATAACAAAAATAAACCAAAAATAAACTAAAACTATACTTAAATACAAATCACATTATTTATGCATATTTAATCAAATTAAAAACATATATTTCTAAAATTATGCATCCTAAAGCACATATATATAAAATAGTAACTCACACTTAGTGCGCTCCTCGAGATGGATCCGACGGGCCTGGTCCACTAGGCCTCGATCTCGGTGCAACTAAACAAACAATAATGATAGGAATCAGAATAAATCGAACAAAAGTTCTAAGGACTCAATCTAGAATATTAAACATAGAATCAGAAGTAAGGTTCGACCGGACATCAAGTTTTACGAGAATTCTACCGAAAATTCGGCAGAACCTCCCCTGTAAAATGGAAATCTCTCTACTCAAAGAGTAGAGCCAATCCTGCAAGGAAACACACTTCGAAAAAAAAAATAGGCACAACAACAAATCCACAACCCCTCGGTTGGACTCCAAACTACAGTCTACCGACCGGGGTCCACAATCACAGAACAATTATGAAAATACCAAAAATTCCCTTATATCATAGAAATTCATTTTACAAGTATAAATTACATAATTAACCTTAAAACACTGTAAAAACCGATAAAAATTCATTTTGTTAGAAAAATCGTATATTATACACATAATTGAAAATAATTCACGAAAATAGTTTTAATTAGTTAAAAATACCAAATAATTTGTAGAAATCATTTTTATACCTTAAATAACTATTAAAACCAATTAAATTACATTTTTAGTCAATTTAGGGTAAAATTACCAAAATACCCCTATATATATAAATATACTATAATTACTTCAAAAATTCACCAAAAATAGTATAATTATCCAAAATTAATTTTCTCAACATATTTATCAATAATATCAATAATTAAACTCAATTAACCAATTAAATTCAACTAAAAACATAATTAAACTAATTTTCCCAAAATTACATAAACTTAAATAATTCAAAATAAATACTTAGAAATTCATAAAAATTCCAAATAAATTCCTATAATTCATTTAAACACCTATATTTATAATAAAACACAATTTCATAATTTATTTAATTAATTTCAGAAAATTAGAAAATAATATTAAAATATTCAAAAATACCCAAAAATCAAAAAAATCTCCAAAAATTCCAAAAAAAATCATACATGTAGATTAAGATAAGGGGAAAAAAATTTGTGAATGAATTTTTCATGAATAAATCAAATTGAAGTCCAAAAAATTCAAGAACCCTAATATAGCCGAAATCGAAAATTCGAAACCTAAGCAAATCAAGACCATTTAAGCCCAAACCAAAGCTAGAATCACACTCATCGGAGCTCAAGGAGAAGAAAGAGACTGGCGGTGTCAAAAATGGTGGCCCAAAACGTCGTGATCGACGGTGAAGAGGAATTCGACTTCTCCGACCAAAACCGATCTCCAGATGCCGGAAACGGCTGCTACAGGCAGCGAGGAAGGCTGGGGAAGGAGGTGGCATGCCGGACGGTACACCAATGGCAAGGAATCGGCGGTAGCAGCGGTGGAACGGTGATGGAGGCAATCGGGGAAGAAGGAGTTCGATCGGGGGCAAAAATGTAATTTTCCAAAAGTTTTATTTTTTGATATATTATATGTATATATATATACTTTATACTATATAATAAAATAATATTAAATTACACACATTAAATATACACCACACACTTAATATTTAATATTTTTTAAAATTTAATAAGAAATAAAAATAATTAATAACAATAAAATTAATAAACAAATAATAAAATATTAGGGTAATATATTGAACCCTAATTAAATAAATATATACACACATAGGCTTTATTTAGTAATTTAAAAATACGTATGAGTTCATGCAAGTCCGTAAATATATTTAAAATAATTAATAGTAAATTATTTACGTGAAAATTTCCCCGAAAATAAAAGTCCCAGGAAAATTTTACGTAAAGGACTTTAAATAATACACAATGATTAAAATAGGTTTTAAATACACATCAACTCGTAAAAGTATCATAATATATACACAAAAATTATTAACACTGCATATCCCGATGCAGTGTAAAAATGTTTAAAAAGACGGGATATTACAGTCTCCCCCCCTTACAAGACTTCGTCCCCGAATTCCAGAAAAAAAAAAAAGATTATAGAATGAGGAAGGAAAGAGATACGGGTAAGAAGCTCGCATCTCAGCTTCAGTCTCCCACGTATGTTCCTCAACTCTGTCGCTACGCCACAGAACCTTGACCATCGGAATCTACTTTGAACGCAACTGTCGAACTTGATAATCTACGATCGCCACAGGTTCTTCCACAAACGTCAAATCTTCACTCAATTCTACATTATCGAGCTGCAACACGTGTGAAGGGTCTGAGATATACTTCCTCAACATCGAGATATGAAATACTGGATGCACTTGTGACATACTCAGAGGCAAATCCAACCTATATGCTACAGTGCCAACTCTCTCCAGAATCTCAAACGGTCCAATATATCTCGGTGCTAACTTACCCTTCCTACCAAATCTCATCACACCCTTCATCGGAGATACCTTCAGAAAAATAAAATCTTCGATCTGAAACTCCACATCTCTGCGCCTAGGATCCGCATAACTCTTCTGTCTGCTAACTGCGATCTCTAATCTGAGCTTAATCATGGCGACTTTCTCTGCAGCATCCTGAACCATCTCAGGTCCAGTCAAAGTTCTCTCACTAATGTCATCCCAACTCAACGGGGATCTACACTTCCTTTCATATAAAGCCTCATACAGTGCCATACCAATACTGCTATGGTAGCTGTTATTATATGCAAACTCAACGAGTGGAAAATGATCATCCCAGCTACCGCCCAAATCCAGGACACACATCCTCAACATATCTTCCAGTGTCTAGATCGTCCTCTCAGACTGACCATTTGTCTGAGGATGAAAAGCAGTACTGAAATCCAACCTAATGCCCATCGCTTCCTGCAACTTCTGCCAAAAACGAGAGGTAAACACTGAACCTCTATCTGACACAATGGACACAGGTACTCCACGAAGGCATACAATATGCTTCACGTACAGCTTCGCCAATCTAGCTACAGAATAGGTGGCTTTCACAGGTAAGAAATGTGCAGACTTCGTCAACCTATCAACAATCACCCAGATGGAATCGTATCCATCCTTAGAACGAGGTAAACCAACCATAAAATCCATAGCTATCCTTTCCCACTTCCACTCGGGAATAGGAAGAGGCTGAAGCTTCCCAAAAGGCTTTTGATGTTCAGCTTTCACTTGCTGACACATCAAACACTTAGCAATATAATTAGCGACATCCTTCTTTAATCCATCCCACCAGTATAAGTCTCTGATACTATGGTACATCTTAGTGACACCCGGATGAACGCTGTAAGCTGTAGAATGTGCTTCCTCTAAGATCTCTTCTCTCAAATCATCCACATCAGGAACACACAATCTACCACTAATCCACAACACACCGTCATCATCAAGTGTAAAATCAGTGAACTTCCCTGCTCTGACATTCTCTGCAAGCTCTTCTAGAATAGGATCTCGGCTCTGAGCTGCTTTAATCCTATCCCTTAATACAGATCGCACCTTAAACTGAGCTAACAGTCCACCTGACCTACTAATCTTCATCATCAGACCTTGATCCACCATCAGATGTAACTCCTGGATCAACGGTCTCCTCTCAATACTGATGTGAGCAAGACTGCCTGAGGACTTTCTACTCAAGGCATCTGCTACCACATTAGCTTTACCCGGATGATATAAAACCTCACAGTCATAATCCTTCAACAATTTCAACCATCTTCTCTGCCTCAAATTCAAATCCCTCTGCTGGAAAATGTACTTAAGGCTCTTGTGATCAGTAAATATCTCACAAGTCACCCCGTACAGATAATGTCTCCAAATCTTCAAAGCAAAGATCACTGCAGCCATCTCAAGGTCATGTGTGGGATAGTTCTGCTCATGCTTCTTCAACTGCCTTGAAGCATAGGCTATCACCCTTCCATTCTACATCAACACACAACCAAGGCCAATTCTAGAGGCATCACAATAAGCTGTGAACTTGTCCACACTATTAGGCAAAGCTAACACTGGCGCTGTGGTCAATTTCTCCTTCAATAACTGAAATCTATTCTCACAAGCTTCTGACCACTCGAATCTAATATTCTTCTGAGTCAAGCGAGTCATAGGGGCTGCTATTCTGGAAAAATCCTGTACAAACCGCCTATAATACCAGGCTAAACCCAGAAAACTCCGAATCTCAGTGACAGAAGTCAATCTAGGCCACTCAGACACTGCTTCAATCTTCTGTGGATCAACCTGGATACCTTCTTTAGACACCATGTGTCCAAGAAAAGAAACACTCTCCATCCAAAAATCACATTTCGAGAATTTAGCATAAAGCTAATAATCTCTCAGTGTCTGTAGTACAATCCTCAAATGATATACATGCTCCTCCATACTCCTTGAATATACCAGTATATCATCAATGAAGACTACCACAAAATGATCCACATATGGTCTGAATACCCTGTTCATCAGGTCCATAAAAGCTGCTGGTGCATTAGTCAAACCAAAAGACATCACCAGAAACTCATAATGGCCATATCGCGTGCAAAATGCTGTTTTAGGAATATCAGCTTCACTGATCCGCAGCTGATGATAACCCGACCTCAAGTCAATCTTGAAAAAGAACTGTGCACCCTATAGCTGATCAAACAAGTCATCTATCCTCGGGAGAGGATACTTGTTCTTCACTGTCACCTTGTTCAGCTCTCTATAGTCAATGCACAGTCTCAGGGTACCATCCTTCTTCTTCATAAACAGGATTGGTGCACCCCAAGGAGAAACACTGGGTCTGATAAAACCCTTATCCAACAACTCTTGCAACTGCTCCTTCAACTCTGCAGGAGCCATTCTGTAGGGTGGCATAGATATAGGAGTAGTACCTGAAACCACATCTATACAGAACTTAATATCTCTATGAGGTGGTAAACCTGGCAACTCCTCAGGAAAAACATCAGGAAACTCACAGGCAACAGGAACATATGTGAGTAACAACTTCTCCACTGAAGTATCCCTGACCAATGTCAAATATCTCTGACATCCTTTCCTCAATAACTTCCTAGTCGTAATAGCAGAAATAAGATTCTGAGGTGCTGAACTCCTATCACCCACAAACTTAAACTCTTCTTCATTAGGAATTCTGAATGTCACCTCTTTATTCCTACAATCTACCACGACATAGTGCTGAGATAACCAATCCATTCCCAGAATAACATCAAACTCCATCACATCCAACATAATCAAATCAGTGGGTAATTCTCTATCTCCCACGAGAACTGGACAACCAGAAAGAATAATATCAGTGTCCAAGGAATCACTCAGAGGAGTAGCAACAGACAAAGGAAAAGCCATCCTCGAAGCTTGCCAAAAAGATTTGGAAGCAAAAACGGGAGAAACAAACGAATGCGTGGCACCCGGATCAAACAAAACCCATGCATCCAGGTAACAAATAGAAATAATACCTGCTATGACTGCATTAGATGCCTGAGCATCCTACTGAGTAAGGTGGAAAACTCTGGCATGTCCTCGACCTCCCTGCTGACTGGTAGAAGTCTGGCCAACACCTCTGGCATCTCCTCTAGTACCTCTACCACGACTCTGTTGTGGAACAAGCTGAGTGGAACTCTAATGCTAAACTGGAGGTAACTGAAATGGAACTGGTGCAGCACTAGTAATTGATTGCTGTGGAAATCACGAAATCTGCGGCTGCTGATACTCAAAGTAAGGACATGATCTAGCAAAATGTCCTGTCTGTCCGCATCTGAAGCACGTCAGCTGTGTCAGATAACACGGTCCCTGATGGACTCTACCGTAAGTCTGGCAAACACTGGCAGCTGATTCATAACTATGACCACTACTACTGCTTGAAGCACCTGACCAGAATCTGAATGATCTACGCTGACCTCCACGGCCATGTCTACTACTCTGATGCACTCTCTGTTGCTGCCTCTGACTCTGCTGAGTCGGACCTCGCTGCTAACTACTCGAGCTAACATGAAAACTCAAATACGGAGTAGTCTGTAATCCACTCGACTAAACTCCTAACTGGTAATAATCAGGCATCACTCCTTGCCTAACTAGCCTCAGCTCAATCTCCTTGGCTAACTCAATCACAGACACTAGAGTAAGGCCTGCTGTAGGCATACCAGCAAAAGCAGAACCCAAACCAGTAACGTAGGTAGTGACCGCGAAATACTGGTCTCGCATCAGATCCTTTGCATATCTACCCAATCAAAGAAACTCTCGACTGTACTCCTCAACTGATCGATCTCCACGAGAAATATTGGTCAGTCGAAGACGATAGCTCAAATGAAGCGGCTCTAGACAGAATCTCCTCATAAATCGCTCTTGAAACTGAGCCCAGGTCATTGTCATCATATAAGGCTGGATCATCTGAATGAACTAATCTAGGGTTGGTCCCTCGATAGATAGCTCAACGATCATAATCCGTTGGTACTCGGTATGAGCAGTCCGAGTCCGAGTCCGAGTCTCAATCGCGTGCAGAAAATCTAACGGATCGGAAGTACCATCAAAAGCAATCCTGCCAACTCTAGCATAGAACAAAGCTGCCTCAGGGTCAGACATACCCTGCTGATAGGCAGGCTGAACAGGCTGAACGATTGGAGGAACAGGAATATCAAACTCAGGCTCAACAGGCCCCTCATCCTGTAACTCTCTCTGCCTACGGCGACCTGCCGCTCCTCGAGGTCTACCTCTGCCACGACCTCTACGTCTAACTAGCTGCTCAGGAGGTAAAACCTCATCCTAAAAAGACTCATCATCCTCGGCCTCAACGACCGGTGGAGCGACACGCGCTCGCCTCCTCATTCTGAAAAAATAAACAGAAAGATTCAGACAAATAAACAACAGAGGAATAACACAGAAAACTAAAGCAAGGAATACTCATCAAGACATACTCGAACCTAATTCACTACAGTAGTTACCAAAAGAAAACACAACTTTAAAACTAGGGCCATAACTCACACAACTAAGCCCTGACATAGAACTCCACTCTGATACCAACTTTGTCACGACCCAAAATAGGGGCCATGACCGGCGCTAGGGAACGGGAATTCTTTCGAATCTGGAACCCGTAGCAAGCCTAAAAATAAAATAAAACATACAGTAATAATAATAACCACACTTAATGCAGCGAAAATAAAATCATAATTGTCAAAATAAAAATCCATATCTCATATATAAATAAATCCTTTAATACAAGTTTCAATTCAAATTCTCAAAATACATAACTCACACAAATATAATACATAAAACCCATAATTTCTATAACTACTGCAGTATCTAGATTATAAAAATAAAACTCAAGACTCAGATAAACAGTTTACATAAAGAAGTCGGGGTGAAAGAAATCTAGCGTACAGGCCTGCTACTGAGGTTTGAAGATGATGACTCTCCTGAAAAATTAGTCAACGAAGGGGAGTCAGACCTCATTGAGTGAATTACTATAATATATATGCATGCATACTAAATGACAATGCATACAATCAACAGTATATATCTAATATGTATATATATAGGCAAATACACACATATGCAATAAAATCATTTTATATATTTTATTGAAAATCATCATTTATGAAGGATCACATTGAACTCTAGAATATTGCGACCTCAAACAGTGTTAGACAACACTCTAGCCATCTAGGCTCACTTCTTCCAAATATATCCACTTAATCCATTTAGACAGTAAACTGACCTCGAGACACTAAGTCGACCGAGCTCCAGCAGTCTGACTGTCAGTGTGATTGGCCCCAAGACACTTGGTTAACCGAGCTCCAACAATCACACGCCCAAGTCACATCTCACAAATCAAATAATCATATCCAGTCAATATCCATAAATAGGTTAGTAATGTAGCCTAAATGCTATAAGCGCACCGGTACGTACTCGGTCCTAGTGCTGCCCACTAGGTAGCATGTTCTATTGATATCCTTCATTAATAATATAAAACATTCATTCACAAATAAATGATGCATGAATTTACATAACATAACAATATAAACCATATATATACTGGAAATATACCAAAAGTAAACCAGGTATATTTTGAGTATATATACGTCAAATAAATCCAATCAAATTACAAATTTAGCTAGAAATATATTTAAAAACATTTTAAATATAATTTATTAATAAAACATGCATATAATTTAATATATAACAAAAATAAACCAAAAATAAACTAAAAATATACTTAAATACAAATCACATTATTTATGCATATTTAATCAAATTAAAAACATATATTTCTAAAATTATGCATCCTAAAGCACATATATATAAAATAGTAACTCACACTTAGTGCGCTCCTCGAGATGAATCCGACGGGCTTGGTCCACTAGGCCTCGATCTCGGCGCAACTAAACAAACAATAATGACAGGAATCATAATAAATTGAACAGAAGTTCTAAGGACTCAATCTAGAATATTAAACACAGAATCAAAAGTAGGGTTCGACCGGACATCAAGTTTTACGAGAATTCTACCGAAAATTCGGCATAACCTCCCCTGTAAAATGGACATCTCTCTACTCAAAGAGTAGAGCCGATCCTGCAAAGAAACACACTTCAAAAAAAAATATAGGCACAACAATAAATCCACAACCCCTCGATCGGACTCCAAACTACAATCTACCGACCGGGGTCCACAATCACAGAACAATTATGAAAATACCAAAAATTCCCTTATATCATAGAAATTCATTTTACAAGTATAAATTACATAATTAACCTTAAAACACTGTAAAAACCGATAAAAATTCATTTTGTTAGAAAAACCGTATATTATACATATAATTGAAAATAATTCACGAAAAATAGTTGTAATTAGTTAAAAATACCAAATAATTTGTAGAAATCATTTTTATACGTTAAATAACTATTAAAACCAATTAAATTTCATTTTTAGTCAATTTAGGCTAAAATTACCAAAATACCCCTATATATATAAATATACTATAATTACTTCAAAAATTCACCAAAAATAGTATAATTATCCAAAATTAATTTTATCAACATATTTATCAATAATATCAATAATTAAACTCAATTAAAAAATTAAATTCAATTAAAAACATAATTAACCTAATTTTCCCAAAATTACATAAAATTAAATAATTCAAAATAAATACTTAGAAATTCATAAAAATTCCAAATAAATTCCTATAATTCATTTAAACACCTATATTTATAATAAAACACAATTTCATAATTTATTTAATTAATTTCCGAAAATTAGAAAATAATATTAAAATATTCAAAAATACCCAAAAATAAAAATAATCTCCAAAAATTCCAAAAAAAAATCATACATGTATATAAAGCTAAGGGGAACAAAATTTGTGAAGGAATTTTTCATGAATCAATCAAATTGAAGTCCAAAAAAATTCAAGAACCCGAATATGGTCGAAATCGAAAATTCAAAACCTAAGCAAATCAAGACCATTTAAGCCCAAACCAAAGCTAGAATCACACTCACCGGAGCTCAAGGAGAAGAAAGAGACCGGCGGTGTCAAAAATGGTGGCCAAAAATGTCGTGATCGACGGTGAAGAGGAATTCGGCTTCTGCGGCCAAAACCGATCTCCAGACGCCGGAAACGGCTGCTACAGGCAGTGAGGAAGGCTGGGGAAGGAGGTGGCATGCCGGACGGCACACCAACAGCAAGGAATCAATGGTAGCAGTGGCGGAACGGCGATGGAGGCAATCGGGGAAGAAGGAGTTCGATCGGGGGCAAAAATGTAATTTTCCAAAAGTTTTTTTTTGACATATTATATGTATATATATATATATACTTTATACTATATAATAAAATAATATTAAATTACACACATTAAATATACACCACACACTTAATATTTAATATTTTTTAAAATTTAATAAGAAATAAAAATAATTAAATAACAATAAAATTAATAAACAAATAATAAAATATTAGGGTAATATATTAAACCCTAATTAAATAAATATATACACACATAGGCTTTATTTAGTAATTTAAAAATACGTATGAGTTCATGCAAGTCCGTAAATATATTTAAAATAATTAATAGTAAATTATTTACATGAAAATTTCCCCGAAAATGAAAGTCCCGGAAAAATTTTACGTAAAGGACTTTAAATAATACACAATGATTAAAATAGATTTTAAATACACATCAACTCGTAAAAGTATCATAATATATACACAAAAATTATTAACACTGCATATCCCGATGCAGTGTAAAAATATTTAAAAACACGGGATATTACACTATTCTATTTCTAGTAAAGCATATAGGGTCTTTAATAAAAGAACTCTAGTAGTTGAAGATTCTATGCATGTTGTGTTTGATGAATAAAACTCACTTTATCCTAAATAGGATGTTTATAGTGTTGATGATCTTGTAGGTGATAATGAGATTATGGAAACACAAAAAGAAACTGCTAGTAAGCCTTAGGAACTTGAGGGTCTAAGCAAGGAGGAAAATGAGGAGACATCTCAACCTACCTTGAAGGATTAACTTCTAAAGGATTAGCAATTCAAGAAAGTTCACCCTCAAGACCTCATCATAGGTGACACTACAAAAAGGGTAACTACTAGATCTAAACTTAAGTCTATTATTAATTTAGCTTTCATTTCGTAAATTGAACAAAAAAATGTTGATGATGCTTTGAGTGATGAATTTTAGGTCCTTGCTATGCAAGAAGAGTTAAATCAATTGGAGAGAAACAAGGTTTGGACCTTAGTTCCTAGACTTAAATATTATCCTACTATAGGCACCAAAATGGGTGTTTAGAAATAAGATGAATGAATAAGGTGTCATAACTTGGAACAAAGCTAAACTAGTACCTAAAGTTTATAATCAAGAGGAAGGCATTGATTATTGATGAAACCTTTGCCCCCGTTGCAAGGTTAGAAGCTATTAGGATTCTACTTGCATTTGTATCATACATGGATTTTAAAATTTATCAAATGGATGTTAAAAGTGCATTTTAAATGGTTTTATTGAAGAGGAGGTATATGTTGAACAAGCTCTAGGTTTTGAAAATTTTGACTCTCTAAATCATGTGTTTAAACTTTCAAAAGCATTATATGGATTAAAATAAGCTCCAAGAGCTTGGTATGAAAGATTGAGTAACTTTTTATTAGAGAAAGGTTTCTCTAAAGGAAAGGTTGACACAACTCTTTTTATAAGGAAATCCAAACATCATTTATTAATTGTTCAAATATATATTAATGAAATTATTTTCAGTGCTACTAACCATTGCTTGTATGAGGAATTCTATAATTTAATGCAAAGAGAATTTGAGATGAGTATGATAGGTGAACTCAAATTCTTTCTTGGACTACAAATCAATCAATGCAAAAATAGGATTTTCATCAATCAAACCAAGTATGCAAGAGACATTCTCAAGAAGTTTGGCATGGATGGAGCTAAGATAAGTAAAACTCCAATCAACACCACAACTAAACTTAATACATATGAGAATGGCAAACCGGTTAATGAAAAGTGATTTAGAGGTATGATCAGATCCTTTCTTTATTTAACTGCTAGAAGACCTGATATTATGTTTGCTACTTGCTTGTGTGCTAGATTTCAATCTAATCCTAGAGGGTCTCATTTTAATGCTATCAAAATAATTTTTAAATATCTTTGTGTACAATGCATTTAGAACTTTAGTATCCTAGGAGTTTATCTTTTGACTTGATTAGTTATTCTGATGTGAACTTTGCCGATAGTTTACTAGATAGAAAAAGCACTTCCAAAACTTGTCAATTTTTAGGAAAATGTTTAGTTTTTTGGTTTAGCAAGAAACAAGTTTCAGTTGCCTTGTCCACTGTTGAAGCTGAATATATTACACCAAGTCTTTGTTGTTTACAAGTTTTATGGCAAAAACAACAGTTGTTAGACTTTGGTGTAAAACTTAATCACATTCCAATCAATTATGACAATACAAGTGCTATTAACCTTAGCAAAAATCTCATTCAGCATTCTAGAACTAAGCATATAGACATTATACATCATTTCTTGGATGATCATGTTCAAATTGGTGATATCTCACTTGAAATTATTGATACAAATAATCAACTTGCAGATATCTTCACCAAACCTCTCAATGAAGAGAGACTAAATTTTATTAAGCATGAACTTGGCATGATTGACAGTTCTAGTTTATCTTAATTTTATGTTTAATTGATGATTGAACTATTTTCATGTGAAATCATATTGTGCTTATTGATTACTTTGATTGATAAATATTTTGATTTTGATCTTAAAATTTTTTTATATAGTCGTCAATTTATATTTGGTTTATCTTTTTAAATTTCCTTTTGCATTTTGTCAAAGGAGGAGAAATACGTTGAGTTTACATGTGTACCTAGTTAATTTTTTTTAACATGTGTATTTTTTTTATTTCAAAACTTCCTTAAAAAATGTGTTTATGTTAGTAACATCTTATATTTTTGTTTAATATAGGGGGAGAAATTTTGTTTAAATTTTTGTATGCATATTAACATTGTAAGTATGGCTAATTTTGTCGTACATCATATATGAAAAAAGGCCTTATTTTGCTTACTTTATTTATATAAGACATAGATTTTATAAAGATTTTGTTTATCTTTGTTTTCATTTTCCCTTTATATCTCTCTCTTTTCTTTTTACTTTTGACAAAGGGGGAGAAATATATTTGAGTTTGTTTTTGTTACTATACATGTGTATAATATTATTTTCTTAGGAATTATTTTAATCTTTGATAAGATATTAATATCTTCTTAGAAATTTTTTTGATTTTTTATAAGACATTAATATCTTCTTAGAAATTGTTTTGATCTTTGATAAAGCATAAATATTTTTACAAAGATTTGGTGTATCTTTGCTTTGTTCTTAAGGAATTTTGGACCCTTTAGGTTCATTTCCCCTTATATCTCTCTATTTTCTTTTGCCTTTGTATAAAAAGAGAAAAATATGTTATGAATAATTTGTGTTTATTTTTTTTATATGTTAAGTGCTACATGATTGATTAGCTAGCTAAACTCTATATGATCATATAATAATTAAGCACGTATAGCATCAACGTTATTATTATATGTACTATTTTTATGATGCATTTTAGTGGCACTATATGCATATATGTTTGAAATTATTTCCTCACATTGTCTAACATTTATTTAAATGATCAAATTATCATATTTTATATTTTTAATACATTTGTCGTAATAATGCCATATTGTTATCCCTCTTACTATATTTTATGTTGTTTTTATTTTTTTTCAAGGGAAATAATCTATAAATTTATATTTCTTATCATATCCATATTCGTAGGGGGAGAAATAAAAAAATATATTTTATTTTATTTGGTATCATTATTATCACAAATATTATCATACACTTTACTTTGTATTATTTTTTATCAAACTCAAAATAAGTTTGTCAAAATCAAAAAGGGAGAGATTGTTGACTTTAGTAATAATCAATCTTAATTTTGATTTTAACATACTTAATTTTGAGCATTTAATTTTTTTGTTTAAGTTTGTATAAGTTAGGATTCCATTGGAAGTTAAAATGAAGTATGATTATCTTGGACTGATTCGACCTCTAAGATTCAATGAGGCTTTTGAAATCCTTAGAGCTTTATAATGAGAAAGTTATCTTCTTCATATTTGAAATAGACATCTTCAGCTTTCTTATTTGGGTTGATTATCAAAATCTAAATTCATTTGGGTATGTAAATATTAAGTTGAAGTCAACGTATGCAGCTACCATTTTAGATTGCATAACTTTTAGTATTTTAAACATATTTTAATCTACAAAGTTAAATTGAGGTTATTAAAAATGATATATAAAGTTAATTCAAATATCTATAAATTTTATAAAGAAAGTTTGGGCAAATTCAAACGTCTCCAATAGAAAATCATGGCTTCAACTTATGCACAGTTGTCTAACAGTAGTTTGTATTTTAGATTGCATAGATCTTAGTATTTTGGATATATCTTGAGCTAAATAAGTCCAATTGAAGTGATTCAAAATAATATAAAAATCTAAGTTAAATATCTAAAACTTTCATGAAGAAAGTATGGGCAAATTCAAATTTTTTCAATAGAAAATCACAGCTTTAACTTGTGCATAGCTGCCTGATAGTATTCTGCATTTTAGATTATATAGCTCTTAGTATTTTGGACATATCTTAAGTTACAGAAGTCCAATTGAGATTATTCAAAATGATATGGAAATATAACGCAAATATATATAACTTTTATAAAGAAAGTATGGGTAAATTCGAACGTCTTCAATAGCCAATCATGGTTTTAATCCATACATAGTTGTCTGAAAGTATCACTTTCAATAATTTAAAATTATAAACATTAGATTCAAAACATAGATGTTACACACATTATTTTCACCTTTAACAGCTATATTTTTGAGTGTTTATCTATATAAACACCTCTAGAGCTGAATGGAAGTTAAGAAACTTATTTATCATTCATTCTTTCTTAAGCATTCAATTAAGCTCTCAAATTCTCTTAAAAAATTATTTGTTTATATAACTCTTATGAGAGTTGGTTGTATATTAGAAATAGAATTTCTCTTCATTTTAAATCTTAGGATAGATTAGAAAGGAAGTGAGATTTATTTCTAAAGGAATTAGTTTAAGTATTGTCCATTGAAACACTTAGGATTTAATTTTTAAGTGAGCCTTGAAAACTCAAGTTCTAAGGTTGTAAGAGTGAGCCATAAAACTTTTGTATAATCTCAATCTTATGAATAAGATTATGGGTGATTGAAAATCCTAACTTGGGGATAAGTTAGGTGGAGAGATGGGATTGTTGTTGAATCCGAACTCTTTAAATTTTTATGTTCTTCATTCTTCCTTCTCAACTACCATTCAATTCTTGCAAAGAATTCTTTTAATTGCTCATTTTTATTTAATAGTCCTATTCATCCCCCCCCTCTAGGACTCTTTTCAAGTTGTTTTAGGTTTTCATTTTGTATTTATTTTTAAAATTTATTATTTATTTATTTGTGATTGTTCAATTTTAACTCTTGATTCTTCATGATGATTACTAAAAGTGTTACTGATAATAGTCTTTTTTTTTATCCTAAAATTGAATTGACTTTACATGCTTTACATAGGGACTAAAGATATAAAGGAGTGAATCAAAGGGAATAAAACAATATGGCTAAACCGGAGAGAAGAATGCTAGGTGATTTTGCCATGCCTGACATATCGGGTAGTCGAAGGGATTATGGCCCCAACATTTGCTAATAATAATTTTGAAATCAAGCCAAGTATCATCCAAATGGTACAAAATAATCAATTTGAAGGTTTTCCAGGAGAGGATCTATATGCCCACATCCTCACTTTTCTTAATATATGTGCAACCTTCAAGATCAACAATGTTTCGGATGATGAAATAAGGCTATGGTTTTTTCCATTTTTTGTGAGGGACAAAGCTCAAATTTGGATTACTTACTAGTTTACTTAGCAATTATATCACTACATGGGATCAATTGAAGCAAGCTTTCCTTCACAAGTACTTCCCACTCCACAAGACGGCTAGGCTTCGTAATGAGATTAGCACTTTTAAGAAAAAGAAGGATAAGACATTTTATGCAACTTGGGAGAGGTTTAAAGAGCTTCAAAGGCAATGTCCTCATCATGGGTTGCCCGATTGGATGATTCATTAAATTTTCTACAATGGGCTATTTAATGATTCTATGAGCATTGTAAATGCAGCCTCTAGTAGTAAGTGGATGAAGAAGACACCAACGAAAGCGACTACTTTATTAGAAGAACTCACATCTCAAGGCTACATGGGTGATGAAATTACTTTGGCAAAAGGAAAAGGAATGCTCAAGTTAGATAGCATAAATATATTGAATGTCAAGGTGGATGCTTTGACAAAGCTTGTAAGTGAAGTTTAAATCAACTTGGTTGAAAAAGTAAGCTCAACTTATGAATTATGTAGAGGTCCTCATGCATATGATAAATGCAATGTAAGTTCTAGTGGGGAAGTAAACTATTTGCAAAGAGGTTTCAACTAAAGAAATGGACCACTCTCAAATATTTACAACCCTTAATGAAGGAACCATTCCAGTTTCTCATGGTTTAACCCTTCAGAACTTAACCCAAACTCCCCTACACCATAAAATCCACCCGGATTTCCCATGAAATAACAAGTTAAGGGAGCATTTCTTAACTTTTTTCTCTCCACTTATATTTTTTTATTTTCTTTCTTGTGTTTGCACAATCACATTAAGGGCAATATGTGATTTTAATTATGGGGGAGGGGTTATATATTTTAGTTATACGTTTATTTTATGTCTTTTGCATTTATATGTGTTTTTTATTTTTAGTTTACTATGCTATGTTGCATTATTTCAAACAATCTTTTTTATCTTATTTTTATACTCCTTTTTTATTTGGAATGATTTTGTTCTAATTTGGTTCATTAATATATTAAGTTTTAGAAACATCTTAAAAATTGATTGATTATTTACTTCTCTTGCCTTATTTGCTAAGAATTGGGATAAGGTAGTGTACGTTTAATGATGATTTTTGCCTTTTGTTATTCCTTTTGAAATCTTTAATCACTTTAATTAATTAATTTGAAATAATGAATTGAGCTTAAAGTTTTTGGATATCTTATTATTATTTTCTTTTCATGTTTAATGCCATTTTGATTTATTTGAACCACATTTTAATATTTGCAGTTTTATTCATAGTTCTTTTGTTAAATTTCTTTAAAATTTAGTTAATACTTTCTTTTACTTATATTCTTTATTTATAGATTAATTGCAAAACATATATACATATTATTTTCTTTCAGTTTATTTTAATTATATTTATTTTCTTTTATGTATTTTAGTTTATCTTATCAATTATATATATATATATATATATATATATATATATATATATATATATATATATATATATATATATATATATATATATATATATATATATATATATATATATATATATATATAATATTAAAAAAAAAATTCTTATGCCGAGTTGTCCTTTTGTGACGACTCATAATAATAAATATTAGTGTCGAGTCATCCTTTGGTGACAACTCGGTCCAAAAGGCCATACTGTCGAGTCGCCACACCATGACAATGACTCGATCCAGATAGCACTTGTGCCGAGTCGGCACATTGGTGCCAACTCGTGCCCTCTCTTGCCTTTTAAAAATTTTCATTTATATATATACACACACACACATACACATATATTTAATTATAACACTTTTTTTTGGTATATTACACACATTTTCACTTTGTTTTAACATTATATATATATATATATATATATATATATATATATATATATATATATATAGTGAAAAGTCATGTCCCTTTCCAAGAAAGGTCATGACCTTTTAACATCAACTTACAACCTAGCCTACTACCTATATATAGATAAATATCTTATTTGACTACTATTTTTTATTCACTACTACACTCTTTACATGCTTTTCCAATTTCCCATCCATTTTATTTTTCCATCTTTATACATACCTTCTTCTCTACTTTCTTGCTATTTCATTCTTCTTTAAACTTTTTCCTTTTCACATCCCCTACCTACCCTAACCGCTTTCCTCATCTTCTTCCCTTTATTTTCTTTTCTTTTCATTTTCTCCACACATTTGCTTTTATATTTTTACACCAGACCTATATTCCTTTTCATCTTCTCCATATTTTTCATATTATTACTATTATCACTATCATATTAAAGCATTTTGAAGACGGGTAAGACAAGAGGTTAATCTTTAAAAAGACCATATATTGAAGAAGAACATTAAGAGGAAGAGAACCTTTCACATACTTATAAGGCTAAATTTCCAATTTTATCATATAAGGAAGGTGCAAAGTTCACAATCGTCAAGTTCAGGTAAATTGTGAGGTCACGATCTTATTGTCAAGGGGTTGGCATCCACCACAAGTTGAAGAATCTCAAGAAGTGGAAGAGGAAGAGAACCTAAAGGAATTTCCTACTTCTACACCAATTGGTGATTTGCCATTAATAACTTATCCTATGCAAGGTGAACCTGATTGTTCTTCAAATGGACATTCTTATAGTTGGAACCAAATCCTTGATAATCAAGTTGTCATGCAGCGTCAACTAAATGCAATGGAGACTAGGAACCAACAGCTCAATCATCGATAAAGGAAAATGGAGTACAAGTTAAATTAATTCTTTGCCTATTCTGGTTACATCATTAAGTCTCCACCACCAACCCCTTCGGATGACTAGGGGAGTATTACTTTCCTTTCTTTACTTTTATAGTGACACATTAGGGCCAATGTTCATTTTAAAAATGGGGGAGAAGAATATTGGTAGTAGTTCTTGTATTTTAACATGTGTTGTGTCATAATGATTATTGTTATGCTTAATTTTGCTTACTTTTATCTTCTCCATATTCTTAATTAGTTTTCTCTTC
Organism: Mallotus nudiflorus; assembly: GCA_947683625.1. NCBI lineage: Eukaryota > Viridiplantae > Streptophyta > Magnoliopsida > Malpighiales > Euphorbiaceae > Mallotus > Mallotus nudiflorus. The sequence goes on along the minus strand of CANTUR010000157.1, from coordinate 9,118,518 downwards.
AAATTCATGTTGATCTTGATTAGCTTTTCTTTAAATTATTATGTTAGTAAATCTTTCTATGTTTAATTGGTATAATTTTAAAATTTTATCTAGTATAGGCTTTAAGTTTTTCCTTTTTATCTCTTATTATTATTTTCAAAGTCTAAGGAATGTTTAATCAACTTTTTAGTTATGCTTTAAGCTATTGGTTAGGATTTAATCTTAGGTTTTTATGATTGAAGTAACCTTAGGAAACTATAGCTATTATATGTGTTACTAACTTTTCAATAATGGATGAAAACACTATAAAAAAATAAAAAGGAAAAAAATGCTTGTTAATGTCATGCATTTTGAGTAAGTTGTGTATAAGTGAGTATGCTCTTTAATTACACTCATTCGGAAAGAATGTATCACATTACAAGTAGTTGTGTTTCGAGTAAGTTATGTGTAGTTGAGTATGCTCCTTAATTACATTCATTCAGAAAGAAATACAATTCGTTTATAAAAATATATAAAAATACAATAAATGCATCTAAAAATTCCATGAGAATTATTAGTCAATGCATGTGCTTACTCCTTGTCCCATGGCTACTTTAGTCCTTAACAATCCTAAGTTTGATGAATGAGCATTATAGCTAGAAAGCTTGATTAGCACCTTGACTTTACATTCTTTAACTTTGTTCTTAATAGTTTGAGATAAATTGTTAAACTTATTGCCTATGCTATGAAATTTGCTTTATCTATCATTGTTGAGCATTAGAAGCTTATTATCTTACTAACTCTCTCTTTTTTTTAAGTTTCTTTTTTTATTAAGATGATTTATTGAGATTACTACATCTATTTTGGAGAAGATAGAAGATTTTTTTTCTTTTCTCACTTAGGTCTTATGTCTTGCTTAAGGGCAAGCAAAAGTCTAAGTGTGGAGGAGTTTGATACATTGCAATTAGCATATTAGTTTTAGGATGTTTCATGCGTATTTAGGTTGCATTTAGTACACATTTTAGTTTAGTTTTCATGCATTTCATTCATAATTACAAATTCTTTTGATCTCCATTGTTCTTGGTAAATTTATATGAATTTGGATGAATTATAGATGTTTTTAAAGTTTGTTTGAAGCTTATAAAAGTTATATGGACATATTAAAGTCATTTAAGGTCAAAGGAATAAAAGAAGCAAGCTTTGAAGTGTTTTTGGACTGTCACTACTTGACACCCTTTGCTTAATCTCTTCATGAGTCATCACCACTATGCCGATTGGCACAAGATGTCTCTATCATGAGTTGACACGAACCTTCACAAACTAGGCATGATGTGAAGAGACACGACCCTTCGAACTATGTTGCACTCTTTTGAGCATAACTTCCTCTACAAAACTCAGATTAAAGTTATTCAAGTGGTTGTAGAAAGATAATTCAAAAGGATATAACTTTCATGAAGACTTCTAGATCTAATTCACTCATTTGGATTGCCGAAAACACCTTTGAAGTAATTATCAATATTGAAGTAATTTGATCCTCCACCAAGAATTGTAGTTTTTTGTTTGTCATGACTTGTACCCTATGGTTATCAACTTTAGAACATATAAGTACTTTATTTTTGCCTCTACAAAGGGGATAGATAGATATAATTATAAATTAGAGAGAAATAAATATTATTATTAGAACATTCATAGTTAGAACTTGAAGTTGATATTGAAGGAAGATCAAAAGAGCATTTGCCTTATAGACATTTTTATTCATCAAGTTAATATCTAAAGAGATTATTGGATACTCTAAATTCATTTCTAAGTGTTTCTAACTCTTCCTTTCTATAATTCTCTTGGTGTTTGAATATTATTTTATTGTGTTTATGCTATTATTAATTATATATCAAGACTAATTACTTAGTAGGTTGGAATTGCAATGGATGATAGTTTCAATTAATTATATTATTTGCTTTGCATTGTTAGATAAATTATTTGATTTCAATTGAGTATTTGATTGTGTTATATATGCTTGATCACCATATATGATGTTTTAGTCAAATATTCACAACGAGAGTTGGGATATTTAATGGAAAAACAATTGAATTCACTTAAAGGTTAGGAAAGTACCTAGAGACAAGAAATTAACTTTTAGGGATCAAAGAATTGACAAAGAACTTCATGGTTTTTGTTTATCTCTACAATGACACAAGAGTGTTTGTAGACTCTAAATGGAAACACCATTATTTGACAACGAGAGTTGCTCTTAAGGATTTTCATTTATCCAATCATTGCATTCATAGTTAATATAATTATTTGTGTTAATAATTCATTATTCTAATCTATGTTGTAATCTCCACCTCCACTTCTTTAAATATTATTTGTTATTATTTTATTTCTTACTAATTACATAGTTTAAGATATTACTATTTAAATTAGATTTATAATTTGATTAATTATTACTTGATTATTGGTAAACTTATTCATCCTAGTATTTATCGATTAATATTTGATTTCCATTTTCTATGTTTGACCCTTTACTTATCCTATATTTACCCATAGAAACTAGGGTATACATTCTTACCCATAGGATAATATTTTTTGTACTCATCCATATGAAAATTTTAACTTTTGGGTGAGCAGCTAAGGTCCAAATGGAGTTTCAAATTTTTGAGTGAGAAGAGAGGTGTACCGAGTAGAGGGAACTTGTTGGATGTCAATTAGGCCTTGTTTGAGAATTTTGTATCCTAATTTAACTGTGTACTAGCCATTTTTTCATGATGCTAAAAAAATTTGTTCAGACTGTTACCTCTTGAGATAGGAATGCATCAGGTTGCTTTTTGTTCTTCCTCAATAAATAGGCTATACAAGCTAGTTATGTTACATTGCCCATGTTGTTGATATATTAGGTTGCGAAACAGATGGATGTTGCAATCAAATGGTTTTTAGGAGAGGACCTAAAAGTCAGGAAGGATGGAAATCCATGCATCAGTCCAGATGGTTATGTCATTTCCAAAGTTAACATTCCATCTACTACCTTTTTGGATTATATATCTTCCATATATAATGTTTGTCCATCTCTAGGATGGCTTTAATCCTTGTCTAGCATTTAGAAAAGAGGTTGAGGGGCAGTAGATGCCTTTCAGTAGACTTGCACACAAAGTGTTTGGAGAATTGATTAAATGCCAGCCCATTTTGCCAAGCAGGGCCCTGTTGAAGAGGTTGACTTCTCTAAATTTGGCTTTGTCATATCATACCACTTAACCCAATGAATTTTCTTATCTGATTATGTCATTTAATACACAAGAGGGCAACTTGAAAATAGACATAGTATAAGCTAGGAGGGCATGGATGATAGCTTTGGTAATAACTTCCCTTCTGGTTTATGACAGAAACTTGCTTCTCCATGATTGAACCTTTTCCCTTGATTTGTCTATTGGTGCTCTTAAGTATTTTGTAAAGTAGTTTAATTCTAGATTTAGAATTCTGAGCATATGAGTTGCTTGGTGTTCTCATATGCATTTTTAAAAAACATGATCTCTGATTTATGGAGGTTTATTTTTTTTCGGAAACATTGAGAGTCTTTAAGAATGTTCTTTAAGACATTGACTTCCCCTGCATTAGCTTCACCAAAAATGATAGAATCATTCGCAAAGAAAGTGTGAGTAATGGGAGGATAGTACCTGGAGAGTTTGATGCCCTTTAGCTTGCCAATGCTTTAATTCTTAAGGATGAATCTTGAGAGTACATTTGCAGCGATGATGAATAATATGGGGATAATGGGTGGATCTCTTTACCTAAGGCCGCTTTGAGGAGCAAAATAAATAGTGGATTTCCCATTAATGCTTAGAGTCTTGAATTGATTTTACACACTCTAGCACCCAATCGATCCATCTCATATGGAACCTAAGTTTCTTTAGTGCAGCTTGGAGAAGCCCTAATGGACCTCGTGAAAAGCTTTGGCGAGGTCAAGCTTCAAGGCAAAGTAGGCCTTTTTACCTTTAAACTTGTTCTTCTGAGCATGCATCACTTCATGGTTCAAGACTATGTTATCTTGAGTTCATCTTCCACTAACAAAGTCTATTAAACAGTACAGTTTGCCTCCAAATGAAGTTAGTTTCCTTCGGCTATTTTGACCAAAGATATCCGCGCAAGCACTGGTGTCAACTCTATTTGTTTATTAGTTATTTGAGGTGCTAAAACAATATAAAATATTTAATTTTGTAATTAAATGGTCAAAAAAACTATAAGACATAAATATGCTCCTCGACGGAAATGTACATTTGCCCTTAATTAGTTGACATGCTATGACTCACACTCTTAATTATTACCATTAAACTAGTCAATGCCCCAGTAGCCAGTCTTCACTCGAAGACAAATTTTACGGGTGCTAACAGTAGCTTTTTTCTGCAATTTGATTTTCAATTCACACCCATTCTATGATTCAATAACAGTTGAAAGGCTTTTATATAGATATATATATGTGTGACAGTATTTTTAATATTGGAAAAAAAGATTTTTTTCAAACTTATTGATTCATATACAATGCTATTTTATTTATATGAGCATGCACATTATTATGCATATCCCCTTAATCTCAGTGTTTTCAGAAAAACTTAAAAATCAGGTTAATTAAAGCTTTAGTTATGTTAAAAATAATTAATCACACATTTATCGGACTCGATTTTCCTTACAGCTATTTGATAGCTCAAACAATTATATAAAAAAAATTATTAATGGAATAATTTAATAACCACTTCTTTTTAAATTATTTTAAAAATTAATTTGTACCTTTTAAAAAAAAAAGCATTATTAAAGAAAGGCCAAAAGTCCATATTGAACCCCACATTTTGCCCTAATTTTATATTGGATCCTTTTGTCTTTTTTAAGTCAAATTGGAACTTTTATTTTGTAAATTTAGATCATATTGAACTTTGGGCAAATATAATAAAGTCATATAACTTTTTTGAGTACAATTAAGTCTTATAGATTAATAAAAAAAATTAATTGTAACGGTTACTAACAAATAAAATTAATAAATTTTTTTAAGAATGTATGCAAAACCTAATTGTAAAGTTTTAAAAGTTTTTGAAGCTATAAAATAATTTTTTTAACTTTTCTTAAAATTAAAAATTATGCAATCAAATAATATAAATTTTTAAAAAAAATACTAAATTTATTCGTAAATATAAATAGAAAAATCAATTTATTTGTTAGATAACTATTACAATTAATTTTTTATTAATTTATAGAATTTAAATGCACTAAAAAAAGTTTAAGATTTAATTGTACTCTAATATGGTCTAATTTTACAGAAAAAAAAAAAACTCTAATTTGATTTAAAAATAATAATAAAATTTAATTTAAAACTAGGATAAAAGGTGAGAGCCCAATTTTCCCCTTTGACTTGAAAGAAAGAAAAGGGTCTCAGATACAGCAAAAAAACTGAGAAATGATAGAAGCAAGGCAAACATTCACTGGACCAAGTACAACAAGGAGAGAAAACAAAAAGAAAGAAGTTTTGTGCAGGGAAAACCCAGCCAGGTCATTGGTGAAGATGTACAAAGAACGCATTGACGATAAATCAAAAAAAGAGGACCATGCAATGCAAATGAGATTGACTAGACATACAGACAACGCAGAGAGTGCAGTGAATAATAATTACATACGACATGAGAATTAGGGTTTTGTGATTTGTTCTGGGAAGAAAAGTAAAAATGACAGAGACAGAGACAAAAAGAAAGTTGGAAATACGGACACTTCTGTATGCAACTGAAGGGAAAAAAATTTATTCAATTTCTGGTTTTATTCCATAATGCTTTTATTATTATTATTATTATGGTTTTGGATTGAAGAAGAAGAGAAGAGACGTTTGCTTGATTAGGTACGGATGGTGTGCAGAAGGTAGCTAATATATATTTGCTTTATGGGCAAATGGGTAACATTATTTTGTAGTTATATGTCACTTTATGATCACTTGCACTCCAACTTTTCTCCTCTTTTTTTTTTTTTTTCTTACATTGGATGATAGCAGGACTTCTATATAATCGCAAGTTAAACAATTAAATAGTAAAAAAAATTATGATATTGAGAGATTATGAGTTTAAAATTTTATCTGATGGGATGGTGATATTTTTCTCAAAAATTTAAAAAAAAAAAGATATTTGTTAAATTATTGGTGAACTTTTCGTACATAAAAATTTGATCGGAATGTGAATTAGACTATAATTTATTTATCGAGTCTATTATAAAACTTTATTAATTTTAAACTTATGATTAATTTCAAATAAATTATGTTGTATATTATATTATATATAATTGGACTCAAGTTAATTGTAATGAGCTTTACTCAATAAATTATGTTTTTTGAGTAAAATTTTATTCCTCAAGATTGTAGTGCAGCTAAAATCTAATGTTTCAATATTTAATAATTATAAAATTTCTATTATTTTTAAATCCAAACGAGATACATCTACAAAGAGGTAAAACTTTGTTGATATTTTTATTTTATAAATTTGAATTCAAAATTTAATTTAAAAAAATTTAAACTCTTTACTATTTAAATTTTTACCTGTTTATTTTTTTTTTTTTTTTTAGGAGCATTTCTATGACGTGAGGAGAGGGAGAGCAATATTTGACCTGGACCCTCTCCACATTGGACCACTGACAAGACATACATAATAGAGGTGCAAATAAATCACAAGCAAGCAGCGCCTCCTACTTTTGTACATCAGATTTTTGCCCTTCCGATTTTTTTAGTAAAATGAATTTATTATGGGCGGTTGACCCTATTAATATATGAATTTGTGAAGGAAATAAATTTTTACTCATCTCTCCTCATAGATAAGTGTGCTTTTTTGTTTAATCTCTTCCAAGTACCAGCATTAAATATTAAAAAATTTGTAATGTTATATGTATATATATTGCAATTAATAAATAAACAATTCTAAGTATTTTATTATTTAAAATTTATATATATATATCTATATATATATGTGTCAGTTTTTTATATTCTAATATTTGTAAAATAAAAAAAAGACTGTTAGAGTAATTAAATTATAAAATTTATAATTTTTATTAGAGAAAATGACATTAACCTCTCTGAGGTTAGGTCTAATTACATTTTAAAATTTTTATTTCAAAATCGAATGTTAACCTCCTATAGTTTCAAAATCGAATACTTAAATGACTTTTGTGACTTTTTTATAAAAATTATCATTATACACTTATCTTATGTAAAAGCAAATGATATTAACCTCCCTGAAATTAAACCTATTTGATATTTGAAAACCTCTTATTTCAAAATTGAACATTAACCTCAATATAATTTTAAATCAAATACTTAAAAATTCTTATTGACTTTTTTTACAAAAAATATCATTATACCTTTATTTTAACATATGTATTATCTAATCTTATTACATATAATGCATAATATGTTTTCTCTAACCTTATTATATAATATCCATAGCATTTACCTTTCTTCAATTTTTATATTTTTTAAAAAAAATGTAAAAGTTAAATTTTATTTATAGATCTTGCAATTATTAATTATTAATTATTAATTCCTTTTAATTTTTGTAAATCCAAAAATTTTTTAACTTTAATTTTTAAAATGAAATTTTTTTGTATAGAAACTTTTTTTTTTTTTATTAAATGTATATGGATTGATTGTAAAATTTTTAGATCCATAAAAATTATTTTTAACTTTTTTTAAAAATTTTTAAGAAATATTAATGAATGATTTTTATAAATTAAAAAAAATTTAAAATATTATAAATGTATATTTTAAAAGTAATTTCATCAATTCTCATTGTTATTCAAACATAAACTTTAGGGTAAATGTTATGGATTATATGTAATGGGATTAGAGAAAACATATGTTAAAACAAATGTATAATGGTCATTTTTTGTAAAAAAAAAAGTCAATAAGAGTTTTTAAGTGTTTGATTATGAAATTATATGCAAGTTAATATTCGATTTTGAAATAATAAGTTTTGAAATGTTAATTACGCCTAATTTTAGGGAGGTTAATGTCATTTACTCTTACAAAATATAAGGATATAATGATCTTTTTTTTCAAAAAAGTCAATAAAAGTCTTTAAGTATTTGATTTTGAAACTGTAAATAAGTTAATCTTTGATTTTGAAACAAAAAATTTAAAATGTAAATTAGATATAACTTCAGGAGGTTAATGTCATTTTTTATATATATATAATTATCTTTTCTGTTGAATATTTTAAATATTTCAATTAATTCAAATCGACAAAAATTATTGATTAAGAAGTAAAACTCTCTCATTGAACCTAATTTTGAATATTCAATTCTAGTGATTTTAAAGTAAAGTTGCTTGGACTTGTGTTTAACATATACAATGCAAATGGTATGGTAAACAGAGAAATATTTTGTTGCGCAGCCTGGAATTTTGTTTTTTTATTTTTTTTTTTTGAACAACCAGCATGAAAATTGATGGGCTGGCTATGGAATATCATCAATTCTCAACAGACAAATTACTATTATTCTTACTGTCCCATCCCTAGCAGAAAATGACGCATCAAACCCATCTGTTTTTCAAACACCCAATTGTACCCTCAGCCATTATTTCATTCTGAGACTCCACTTTCTCACTTCGTATCTCTGTCTTTCTCTATATATTGGACTATGACTATCCCATATGATTGTATTCCTTACCTTTCATGTCTCAAAGGTCAAACCTCCAGATGGCCTGCTACTGCTATCATCTCCAAGCTTCTGTCCTCCCCTTCTCTCTGGTTCCTACCACTACCTGTACCAGGGCTCTTCAAGTTGCTAAGCAACTTGTGCTCCTACCCATGGTTGATCCTGGTCCATGTCTTGCTCCAGCAAACCTTAGTATTATTGTACATGTATTAATGTTGTAGATGTCATGGCAATATCTCTCCTGAGCTTATCTTTCTTATATCTCCTTTCTACTTCTTTCGACTCCACAAAAGCGGCTCAAGTTTTCTTGACCTTGCAAGTCCGAGAAAGTAATGGATACATTGAGAGTCTTCCGCTCTTCAATTCCAAAGGCTCAAAATACGGAAACCCTACCTCGGATTGTGGATGTTCTTCTTCTCTTTCTATCCCTCCTGAGCTATTATATATATCCCTAGCATCAGACAATGTAGATGTGTTGTTGTGTGCTAAATAAAAACCTTGGCTCCAAGGTTTTTATTTTTTTTTTTTCAAACTTGATGTATGGATTGCATATATATGTATTATTTTTCTTAGAGCATAGCATATAGCATATATATAATGTAACGAATATGCTAAATGAATTGAGGAAAGCATTTCATGCTCAGTTTACATATCATTTTATTCATGTTTACTGCATTTCCTACACCTTAAGGATTTACAAAATGTTTAATCTTTCTGCCTGGGGACTCCAAAGTCCAAACGGTGACTACAGAAATTTATTTTACTTTACACTGTGTTTTAGGGTTTCTGTTTTCCATTTTTCCCTGCTCAAACTCATATAAATGAGTAATCTTTTTTTTTTTTTGAACTTGAAAGGATGTAGTTAACCTTCTTAAAAGCACTCATGGTCAAGTATATATTTGTGAATAAATATGCACTAATGTTCTGTTCACATAAAATCTGCCTACTAAATTAAAGTTGATGGTTTGCAAGGCCATCTTACAAAAAGGAACATCAAACTTCAATATCTTATACTAACAGAATGTAGAAAACAGAAAGGGATGTTTTTATCCTTCAATGCATGTGTTATTGTCTGGTATTATGTCACGGAAGTCTGTTCAAGCAATTAGAAGAAATAATTTAGGTAAATTTTGATGCTTTTTAATCATTGATTAAAAAAAAAATCAAACTGCAACGATTTGACAATTGTTCCTCTGCTAATTGAAAAAAATAATAAGAAGAAGAATAATGATAACCATCATGTGAAAGAGTCTATAATTTCAGTCTGTCTACGTTGATAAAATTGCAATAACTTGCAAATTTTTAGTCCATATTTAAGCTTTCCAACGACGATCTGGAGCAAACTGTTAGGCACAGATGGCAATTCCTCTTCAAAAGAGTTGAGAGGTTTAAGGATTAACTTGTTAAAACCAAGGCTTAAGCTGTGCAAGATATGGATCCAAGATTTGTGCATGCGGATTTTGAAGCTGTTGGGTGACCGCTTCTTCTGAGGGAAATGAGTAATTGACCAGCTTTGCAAACATTAATACTAGGGAATGCGAATGCATTAACAAACTCATTACTCACTACATTTCGTGTGACTACATTTCTTGTAAAAGCTTGTACAAATTATCAGCCGATAAAAAAAAAAAGGAATTGAATAACCATAGGCTCCATTACCGCCTAATCAACACCCCAATGATATATACAAAACAATAAACAAAGCAACATGGGATATTTTCAACATTTTTTCCCTTGCCCCTTGTACTCAAGCTGCAAGAACTAATACTTTTATTGTTCCCTGGCTATTTGCAGTTAGCATTGTAGGACTATCACTCTTCCAGCAGACAGCACTGATGAAATATGATCCTGCATCCTCATCGGCATCATCCATTTCAGGTGAACCAAATCTATGCCATGTAATTGGTTTGGAGATTTCCTGCAGTGTTGCTCACAAAACTTCAATTCTTTGAACAAGCAAAAGGAGAACAGAATTCATAGAGATTGATTTTTTAACAAATAGCTAACCTTGTGGTAGACAAAAACTTCATTTGTTTCACTCCCGCATGCAATGTATTCATGGTTTACTGAGAGACCCACAAAATTTTTCTCATTTGTGTGGCCTCTGAATGTACGAACCTGAAGCATCATCAAAAAATCAGAGGATTATGAATTCTTCAAAATGCATTCCTAGCACTAACAGGAAAATATACACAATGTCAATCAGACTCCAGAATTTAATCACCGTAAAAAAGAATGATAATGAATCCCTTACATGGGGTGTTAAAATCACAGCAACAGACAAAAGATAAATATGGCAGATCCTTCTTGCCATTGACCATACACAATTTGTGAATGAAATCCCAGAATCTCCTTGCGATTTTATTCCTAATTTCATACACCACCTTACATTTTAAATCCGACAAGGACTACGTTCTGGCAGCACATGGAAGCTTTGAAATTTTAAATCAAGTTCTAGCAATCTAAGAATTAGCTTAATTTCAAATTACTGACAAGTAGTTCATTACAAACAGATTTTATTTTCTCATTTACAGAATATAATTTGGCAAATTGAACATCATAGTTCAGAAAAATCAAATTCTGATTCAATATCATTAAGTTGTTTAAGAACTCTAAGAATGTATAATGCTCATCTTTAGGGGCTAGATATACTATTAAGCATTAGAGAATAATAAAAACACAGTTAATCACCCAATTTACACCCACAAACATAATACTTACAGGTAGATTCTCCTTCACATCCCATAATCGTAATGTACTGTCTGTGGATGCTGAAGCAAGCTCACTGTTAGACAAGAATTTCACATATGATACAGCTTTCCTGTGCCCACTGAACACATGGAGCGGATGGCTGACGTTCCTCAAGTCATAGTAATGAATATGGTGGTCTGCCGAACCAACCTGCAGATAGGTGAGAAGAATTTTCACTTTAGGGCTACATATACTACATCAAAAGGTTAGCCATAACATTCGGCAAGGCCACTTGTTATTGTTATTATTATTATTTTTTCTGTCAATGACATTTGACAAGGAATCCTAATGAAAATTTGTAATAAAAAAACCGTTAGAATTTCTTTGAATATTACATCAAGCATATGCTTCCTACAAGGTTTTCAACTCATGGCTACCAGAACCATCCCATTCCTTTACCAGTTGCACAATGGTCTGAGAGAACAAGGTTCCCAATAAATAAATAAACCTTAATGCAGACTTCAAAGAGCAAAAACGTTTTCCATCTACATGTGACATATATTCAGAGTAGCTAGGGTTATTAGACAGTGTAGACCATACAAAGCATTCTCTAAGCATTACCAGGTAGATGATGAAGTTGACTTCACATTTAATGGAAACGACTTAATGTCATATATTATTCAAAAATGTAAGTGATAGGAGCATACCGCAATGTAATTGCTAGATCCAGGGTTATACTTGACACAGCAAATATTTGCTTTCATGTCGATGTTGAGAACACTAGCTTCCCGATTTGTGCACCAAACTTTGACCTGATTTTTTTTATAAAGCAAAGACACAAATATAGTTAGTTAAAAGTTCACAGGTCCATATGTTGAAAAGAAACAATGTGCAAGAAAACTGTAGAATTTGACAACTGTTTACCTCACCAGTACATGTTTCATAGGACAAGCTTTCCTCTCAAAAAATTACACAAGTTTCTATTCTAATAATGCCTTTACTTGGTTTCCTTGAAAAAATGCAAAGCACGATTACTTAATTTCTGTGTTCAAGAGCTCTTCAAAACCATTTCAAATGCAAGCAGATGCTACTACATATCCATACACTGTAGTTACAGAATAATAGGGCCACATGCATTCAATATTGACGTGATAATGGGGTCACACCTGTTCAACAGTGATGATTTAAGGCCTACAAAACTTGCATTACTGAATCTGCCATTATATAACTACCAAACTATTCATATATAAAAAAATTCTCTTTGTACACAAAAAAAAAAAAGAAAGAAAAGAAACTGAGACTCCTTATATTCACATAGACAAGAAACAAGGTCAACAATGTTAGTATGACCAACTCAGCTACGTAGATAGGCAGTCATACATTCATATTATGCCAATGCTTTAAGATCAGATGCGTAAGTGGTCTAGAAATTCAGTCACATGCACTAGGCAAGAGTTTGCATACCACTTAAAAATAAATGCAAGTATTCCAGTACTATAGAATGCAAGCATCCATAAAGCACAAGCATAAGGAACCAAACCATATGCCAAAACAAATGTAATTATAGTATCATAGTATACGAGCTAAAGCTCACATAACACTATCTATTTGCTTTATCTTTTTGACATGCAATCAGGTTATATATTACACCTTCCCAAAAGTGTAGAAAGAAAAGACTTCATAAAGGATGCAAAAGAATTTATCACACCTTACAATCATCACTACCCGAGACAAGCATTGAGGGTTCTGTGCGAGAGAAATCAACACTCCATGCTCGTTTTTCATGCTCTTCATATTCCATCACACTCTACATGGAGGTTTATATGTTATTCTAACATAAACCATGATAACATATCCAATAGACAGAATGAATATATATATATATATATGTTGGATAAAAATTTAAATGAATAGAAATGAATAAAATACGAATGAAGATACTTCAAGTAGTACCTGCCTAGTTGTCACATCCCAAACTGTACTATTCCATCATAATCACTACTAGCTATCTGATTCTTAGCATACTTGTTCCAACTCAAGCAGCTAAGTTTAGAACGTGTGGACATCTCTACAACAGGGCAATGCACATCTGCAGGGTCATTCAGTACCTGGCAAAAAAAATAGCACAGGCAAAGATCAAGAAACAGCAGGAAAAAAATTTATTTGGTCAGATTTTTCTTTTGCAATAAATTTGATGAGCATGATACATGCTTTTGTATTCTCCTTTCACCACATCCACTACATGAAACCTATAACACCTACAAAAAAAGAAACTCAAGAAAACAGGCAATTTGGCGATAGTAGGGCTGGCCATGGTTCAGTGAACTGCCCGTTCCAGTTCGAAACCGATAGTTCATAGTGGAAAGGTGGAACCAGCCTCCATCCCAGTTCAAGGCCAGTTCTGGTTCGACCGCTTCAACAAGTCGTTTTTTTTTTTTTTTTTTTTTGAAATGTTCCGATTTAGAACCGGCAGTTCCGGCTCCATCCTGCCCTGAACCGGTCATCCCTGGTTCCAGGTTTGACTGGTTCCAATTCAAGCCCCAAAATGTGGCCTCCCCTAGGCAATAGTACCTTCACATTTCACTCCATGGTATGCTTTTTTTTTCATTGGTGAAAGAAAATTCCATTTCTTAACAGGTACAAAAATATAGATCAAACAGTTGGTCATGATTCCTTGTTTAATGTAACTTGTATTCTCCATTATGAGTATTATAGCAAGTAAAATGACTTACTGTGGAAAAGTCAAAAACTTTGATTCTCCTTGAAACTCCAGCAGTAGCAAAAAACTCATCATCCCGGTCAAATTCTATGCTGCAGCAATCCAACATTGTCAGCAGATGAGTTTGAGAATGTTTAGCTTTTATATGCTATGGAAAACTAAACCACAGACATAAGACCTACAGAGGCCGCTTTCTTTCTTCTTCTTTTTTCCTGTGGGGGAAGGAGGGGGATGGAGGGGAGGTGTGTGTGCATGTGCATGTGGATGTGGGGTGGGGTTGGTCCACTCTTTGAGACCCCTATATTCATAAGAATGCAGACCATTCACTTTCTAGTTTTAATTCTTGTTTGCATCTCAAAGAGAGGTAAAAAGAGTGAGAGCTAAAAATAGTCTCCTCTATCTAGGCCAACCATATTAAATTACCAAAAGCGAAGTTCAAGCAAAGATTGCCCCATCTGAAATTTCAGCGTTATCAATGTTTTACACTTAACATATTTTAATAAGTGTAAGCCAGGACAATCAGAGGGAAGTTTTTGCATGACTTTTTATGCTATCCCGCTAGCCAATAAATTAGATAATACCATTGGCAAGGAAAAGGACTATTTTCCTTGAAGAAAGAAAAGATGCTTACCTTACAATTCATTTACCACTAAAATTGTCTTCTATATGGTTCCAAAATATTGTACGCTTTTTTATAGGTCATAGCTAACAGTGCAAAGTTTGATATCATACTTACCCAAAAGAACAATGTTATATCATGGAAAAACAGTTAGCTCACCTTGAAACTATATTGGCTGAGTGAAATATATCCCCATGCCTGAGCTCAGCAATGACCCTTAACCGACTGTTTCGAAAAAATAAAAAGGAAAAATTAACACAAAGCATTAATGAACAAAAATTAAAAGTTAGAATATGGTACATTTACAAATATTTCAGAGGGAACAGAGACTGAAATATATACCTGTATTGAGTGAAGGTACTCAAGACAGATTGAAAATGCACAAGGCCATCGCTATAGCCCTCTCTATGCACAAAGCCAGCACTATAGCCCTCTCTATGTATGATGTTTCTATCTCTTTCTTCCTGGTTACGTGGCTGGTTAGCCAATTGACGACGCTTTTGCAGGTAACACTCTTGTAGATCATTGAACTACAACCAGATAAGTAAGATAGAAATAAATCTACATTTCAGGGGAAAAACCAAGAAATCTAGCTCCTCATTTTCAAATTTTTAGATATATTTAACATTCATCAAAGCAACTGATAGGCTTTAAGCATTATATGTTTCTCTCCCTCATTATCCACATAACAGATATATATTCAAAATACGAATTTTCAAAAAATGACATTAATCAAATATCATCTTTGCAATTTTTTCTTTTCTAAGACTGCTAACCTGTGCATGGACTCGCTTTTTCCTCACTACTGATAGCCCAGGTTGAGTAAATTGTGATTCAGACCCACTCAAAGAATCCTTTCTCTGCAGTCCATGAGAGCTTCCTTGAGCCTTACTGTCCATTTTCTTGATTGGAAGATTCCCTGAAGTCATCCCTCCTCTAGCACTAAAAGATCCACTAATCACTCCGTTGTTGCTCTTCTCTATTGCCGGAGGCCATGGTTTTCTAACATTGGGGTCATCTCCAAGCATCCTCAATTTCATAGAGTACCTGTCTCTGGCATGGTACAACTCAATTCTATGTCTCTCTACCGCCTCTATGTCCTCCTTAATATACTGTAGATCAGTCCGTACCTATAAAAGAAAAATTGATATCCAATATCCATCAATATCTCGACTAATGCAATTTTTTCAAAGGATATGGCAATTAACAAGCACGAAAACAGTTAATAAAGCCAATATTACAGAAACAGGAATACAAAGCCAAGCAGCTAAGACTTCATTAGGTAAGACCATATGATTTAATGGACAAACAGTAAATGTTTGTAAGGGAAAAGGGGATGTAAAATGGGTCCAAAGACATAGCAACATACCTCATTTAATTCATCAACTTTTTGCTTTCGTAAGTAATGTAAGAAGTCTAGCAATATTTGCATATTTCTCTCAGCCTCTTCCTGTTCCATTTTTCTCTTCTTCTCTGAGAGCATCGACATGAGTGTCTCCAGCTCTTTAATTGAAATTTCACAACCCTGACTAGTGATCACAAGAAGTGTCACATCAAAAGTATTCAACACAACAACCAATCTAACTTTCAGCAGAGTATGTCTAGTGTCACTTAAACAAAAGCTGTCAAAAAATAAACTGAGCCAAATACAAGGGGAAAAACAACAAGAAGTTCATATAGTTATCGTAAAAAACCTCCCTAAATTTTGAATGTTTAGCACATTTCACTTGGAAGCATTAATTACACTAACAAAAGAGAACTCCACCAAATCACCTTCTAGCATTTGCATTAAGAACAACAAAACCTAAATTGAACAAAAACTATTTCCAAAAATTTTACAAATCAACAAATGAAATAATACTTTAATTCAACTATAAGTTTCTTTGAACTTACCTGTTGCAATGCGTGGCGAAAATGCTCCACCGGAGACGCATTTTTGGAAGTTTGGCAAGCAGAAGCCTTCTTTAAGAGCTACAAATGTGGTACAGAACAACAATAAGCTGCAATTTCTAAGCAAATCAATTTCAAAAATACATAACAATCATATTCTCAATTTTTTTTCTTTTTTTTTTTACCATTTTCAAATTTAAAATTAATAATCAATTCACATAACAAACAACAAGGATAAGCATCAACCAAACCTTCTGGAGCAAAAAATTAGGGAAGAGCTGATTGGTAGTGAGGTAGTGACTACAGCAAGGGCAATCATTTTTGTTACGAAGATGAGTAATAATACACATATAACAAAAACTATGTCCACAAGCTGTTAAAAACGCGTCTTTTATTATCTGCATACAAATCGGACACAGAAAATCCTTCTCCATCTCTGACACTCCCGCTTCTTCCGCCTCCTCCTCCTCCTCCGGCGTCTCCGCCGTGTGTACCGACGCGGCTGCTGCTGCTCCGCCTTCTTCTCCTGCTGCTACTATGGGTAGAGCAGCGGAGGAAGAAGACGGCCGTGGTTCTGGCTTAACCGCGGGCACTATCGCGCCTGTGGAGACCTCTTCCATTTGGCGTTTGTGCGTGTGGATTTGTTGCGGTTGTGTTAGCTGTGAAGGCGAAGAGGAAGAAGAAATTAAAACGCATTTGGAATCGCTGGGAGATAGGAGAGGCAGAGGAGCGTTTGTGTGCGTGGGAGTGTGGGGTCCATAGCGTCGGTTGTGAGGTTGAGAAGAGACCACGCGATATTTGCTACTTCACCCCCTTTGCCACTGGAATTAACAATCAATCAATTGGTTTTCTGAATTTTTTTTATTCTTCTTCTATGTACGGTATTTTTTTTCCATCCATACATCGATTTTTTTTTTAATGAAAAATGGCATTTCGTGAGACATTACAATTTATTTCTCTTTTTTTATTTATATATATATAATAGGTATTTAAATTTTAATACAATAGTTTACCCTGTGACTTTAAATTTTAGATTAAAAAAATTATTTAAAAATTAAACTTAAAAAAAAAAAGTAAATTTAATATAACATTGAGGCAATCTGAGAAATTGAGAATTGCGCCTAATTTTTTTTTTTCTCTTTTAGACTTCTTAACGGTTTTTTTTAATTTTAGCTTATTGATCAAATTTTAAAAATTTCTAATGTATTTTTCTAAAAATTATAAAAAAAAAATTCTTTTAACCACATTACAATTAGGAAAATATTTGTTTCCAACGGTTAAAAACTCAATTATATGTAGGCAAAATTTATTTTTAAGTCCTTAAACTATCAAAGATTTTTTCTATTAAATTCTTATTTTTTTATTGCATTACACTAAATCTTTATATTATTATTTATATAGCTATTGAGTCCCAATTTAATAAATTTCATAGATATGTTCTTCATATTATAGGCACTTAATGCATTATATAAATAATAGTATAAAAATTTAATGCATACATAAATAATAATATATGAGTTCAATAATTATATAAATAATAGTATAAGAGTTCAATGTAATGAACTAAAAAGATAAGGGCTCAA
This sequence comes from Mallotus nudiflorus, assembly GCA_947683625.1. Lineage (NCBI taxonomy): Eukaryota > Viridiplantae > Streptophyta > Magnoliopsida > Malpighiales > Euphorbiaceae > Mallotus > Mallotus nudiflorus. Next base: position 9,100,397 of record CANTUR010000157.1, on the reverse strand, counting down.
TAAAAAAAAATCATTACAATTTAGGAGCTTAAAAATGATTTTTGCCTTATATCTATAATTCTATTCTATTCATAAATTCCAAGCAAAAACCATTTTTAAGCCCCTAAACTATAGTGGTTTTATTTGTTAAGCTCTTATCATTTTATTGCATTGTATTAAGCCTTTATGCTATTATTTATGTATATATTGAGTCTTTATACTATTATTTATATATACATTGAGCTCATATACTATTGTTTATGTAATTCATTGAACCCGTAATAATTTCATAAAAAATATGTGGATTTGTCAAATTGAGACTCAATGCAATCCAATAAAACAATAGAGATTTAATAGAAAAAACTGTTACACTTTAAGGGCTTAAAAATCCATTTTGCCTAAGTTCGTATTTTATTTATATTAGCCATCTCATCCCATCAACCTCTTCCAAGCCACCTTCACGTAATACTTACTTTAAATATTCATTTTATCTTCAATTAGTACCTTAGTATTTGTTTCTTAAATTATTATTGTTATAGCTAAATTTTATTTTGTTGCATAGGCACATGATAGGAAAATGCAAAGCTCCTCCTCTCAGCTTGAAGCAAGGATTTTGCATTAACAAGCATTCAAGAAGATAAACCTTTCAATTTCTTGTGTGTTTTATTCGTATATTTTTAAATTTTTATACATTAAAGAACAAAACTTGAATTTTCAAATTAGAGTCTTACATGTATTGTTTGTTTCATTGAATGGACAAAATGGGACCACAGGGTCTCAAGCCACTTAAGCTTGATGAAAACTTTTCAAGGTGTTTGAATTTGTTCCTCTAATGATTGAAATTTCTTTTTTTTTTTTGTCATGCATGCTTGATTTTGGAAGAAAAGTTATATCCATTGTGCATATTATATAAATTTTTTAACATGTATGTCAAATTTTTACAGAATGAGTTATAGCAATGATAACTTATTTTCGGAACTTCCAAATCTAAGCTCTGCAAGGAATCAACAGAGGACAAGGTGATAGGTGGGAAGGATCTCCATAGAACCTCTGATGCCTAAATCAGAGAATGTAGAGAAAGAGAGTTTAGAGAGAAAAAAAGAGTAAGGAATATAAAAGAATATAATGGAATAAAATGATTAAGAATGAGGGACATAGGGATTTATTTATAGAGATAATGATACTCAAACTTGAGAGGAATAGGATTCCTCTTTAATGTAGGAGTTGTGCCCATTTAGAGATTGTTTCTTCCTATCCGAGAATCTTCTTAATTAAAGATCCTCTTCCTATTTGGATTGGACCTTTTTCCTTTGCAAGCAACCCTGTTTGGGAAAAATAAAACCCTTAATTTAATAGGGATATATATATGGGTAATCAAAAGTCCCCCCTGAAAGTATATTTAGATATTAATGTCTGATGAGTTAAGATCATAGTAGACTTATTGGGATGGATGTCGGGTATCTCAGAATAGAGATTTCATTGCAGAAAGAGAGACTATGCATGAATGCATCGGATGCTGAAGGGTGAGCTGAGGTGGCCAGCCTCAGTCATAGAAAAGGGGTGATGCTCAGTACCGAGTCTTAAGATTATAGTGTCTAAACATTAGAGCATGAAAATGCTAGCTGGACTTATAGATGCTTGGTGTTTATGAAATGTCCCAAGGGATTAACCTATCAGTATTATAGAAAAGGCCTGATAGAATTAGCCATTGCTAGAGTTTTAGATACTCGATACTATAGAAGCAACTCGAGTCTTTCGAATCTCAATATTATAAGAAATGACATGAGGACCAGCTTTAGTTGCTGGAGTTTGATGCTCGGTGCATTAAAAGCGCAACCTAAGTGTCGAACCTCAGTACTATTAAAACGACTTAACGGTACCAACTTTAGTCACTAGACTTAAATTTTTGGTGCCTTAGAAGCGTGGCTCGAGTGCCAAATCTTAGTACTATCAAAGCGACATGAGGTTGTCAGCTTCAGTCACTAGACTTACATGCTTAGTGCATTAAAAGCGCAGCCTGAGTACCGAATCTTAGTACTATCGAAGCAGCTTGAGGGTGTTAGCTTCAATCATTGGACTTAGATGATCGATGCATTAGAAGCATGACCTGAGTACTAAACCTCAGACTATTGAAGTGACCCGAGGGTGTTAGTTTCAGTCACTAAACTTAAATGCTTAGTGTATTAGAAGTATGACCTGAGTGCTGATGAAAAGATGAGGACAGTTGGCGGCGGGATAAGTGGGATTATCAATCGCCATGCCTTTTGATATTCTTTTGAATTTTGAATTGTGTAACTATCATGTATATTCGAGTGTCAGAAGATGAGACGTTTTAGCTATCATGATGATAACTACTTGGTTAGTGAGCTTTTTTATGCCTAGAAATACCTTTGATGCTGAGTGAGAGAGATGTGAATAACCATGAGGGTATTAGTGGTCATTCTAAAACCTTCATGTCCCTTTTAAATAATGTATCTTCTTACTTATTTCACACTTTGGCTTTTCTCGTGTTTTTTATTTTTGCTAATTTTTCATCTGCTCTCCTGCTTAGCAGTGCCTTTCTGCTACTATGATCCTCAGCAGTTCTTCAAAGAAAATATCGATTTGCCTAGTTAAAGATATTTTCTCTCTAGTTGTTTTTATTTCTTCTCCATAGGCTTTTATGTCTTACGATAGCAAGTTAGTTCAAATCTTTTTGCATCTAGGATTAATGATGACATGCTCAAATGGTATAGAAGAAGCTTTAGCATTCCACAGGAACACATACTGCACACTGTAGATAAAAATTTTAAAGCTCACACCCCTCTTTTAGATTGGTAAACACTGGTTATGCAATTTAATCAATTAAAAAGGGGGGTTGAAATTTCCTTTAGATCATTTTGTTAAGAACTTCTTAAATAGATACAATATAGCCCCTAGCTGCTTCACTCTAAAAATTACTAAATCTTGACCGGGTATATAAAGTTGATGCATAAGGAGGGTAGAGAGCCTGATCTAGACATTCTCCGATATATGTATAGTCTGAATAAGAAAAAGGGAGAGCTAATATGTTCTTTATCAACTGTTCTGAACCATAGCATTTATGTTAAGCTTCCAGACCTTCACAAGAAATGGAGGCATAGATTTTTCATAGTTGAGCATCCACTATATTTTATCAAGATTCAATGGATATGGTCTAATGATTGCTAAAAGGTGAAGCGTCCCCTAAGGTTATCTGAAGAAGATACTGAATTAATGTTGAGACAACATATTTAGAGTATAGTCAATAACACATTTATTGAGAATCTATCTTGAAGATACCTTTAGAGAATTTGCCCCAGGGATATAGATGTTAGTGGTAAGTTATGAGATTTTAAAAGTATATTCTAACTTTTATTCTTCTTCACTTGTAGATAGCTGACTATTTCACTTTTGCAGACAAAATCCTTCCATATGAAGAGCTGGAAGAGCAAGTGGTATCTCAAACTGATAAACTTGCCCAAAAAGTGGAGGTCTCACTAATCCATGTCCGAGTGATAAAAGAAAAACTATGCCTGAAACTACTCAGAAAGAAATATCTGAACTTCCCAAAAGTCCCTCCCAAAGAAAGGAGTTAAATGATGAGGAATAGTTTAGTGAAGAGGTATTTATTAAGTGTCCAAAACTTTTTAGATGCCCAAATATGAAAAGATAGATTATATCAAAGACGAAACCCCCAGATGTCTTTAATCCCTAAGTTAAGGATTACTATGCTATGTCTTTGCGGTTGCTAGATGACATCTAAAGATGGCAAAGAAAGAGAAGAAGTGAACTAATCAATTCTTTGATTACCCATGCATTAGAAGTAACTTGCCTGATCTTAGCTATAATCATTTTCCATGGATGTTTCTCTTTTTTTTATCTTTCCTTACTTGTTTGTCAGATGGCTCAAAGGCTAATGTTGACTTAGGATAATCATTTCATCCTCCAAAGTGAGTATAATATCAAGGAGGCCAAAATTGGTACCATTGCAATCGACTACGAGAAGAAGTTAGATATGGCAAAGCATGCCTTAGAGCTTATCGAGATTGATAGTGTGAAGTTTAAGTTAGAAAATGAGGTGAGTTTGAAGAATATTCAAAAGCTTGGGCATTCATAAGCTCAACTTGCATTAAGGATTGAGACACAGGATGTCAAGCTTAAAACTTTAAAAAAAGAGTTGGCTGATGAAAGAAAATCCAAAGGCAATGTTATGAAAACTTATCAAAAGATGATGAAGGGATTTTTTAAATCCTATAAATTCGAGTGTCGAAGGATACTATTAGCTTAACATCCGAATTTGGATTTTTCTAATTTGGAGAAGATAAATTTTAATAATCTAGTGTGGTTAGCTGTTAAGGAAGATACTGCCACTAAGTCTGCTCCAAAGGATCTGTAAGCCATTAAAGAGAAATCCACTATTAGAGCTACTTCTTTTAGGGCCAAATCCACTTCATTGCCCAAATCTCAAAGTTTAAAAGATGCTGGACTTTCTCCCAATGATAGGATTATGCCTCATGGGTCTGAGGCTAATTTGTAAAATACTTGGTGAAAATTTTCCTTCTGATGTAATATAACATTTTTAATGATAAATGAAATATTTTATTTCTCAAAACTTACTAAACGTTAAATACATTTATTGATAGTATTTTCTGAGACTGTCTGAGTTCTAGTATCGAGGTAGCTCTTTTCTTTGCTCATATTGATCTTGTATGCTCCCTTGGTCATTTTTTCAATGACTTGGTAAGGGCCTTCCCAATTAGGTCTAAGCTTGCATGTTATGGAGTTACCTTTACCAATATCAGCCCTTATGAGTACCCAATCTCCAACCTAAAATTTCTTTAGTCGGATATGTTTATTATAATATTCCTTGATCTTCTGCCTTTGAACTTCTGCTACAATGGATGCTTATTCTCTCCTTCCTTCAAGTAGACCTAGACATATCCGAGCATTAACATTATTGACCTCCTGATCTAGATCTTCAATTACTCGATAGCTCACTGACCCAATTTCCACTCAAATTATAACATCTATCCCCTAAGTCAATGTTAAAGGTGTTTCTCCTATGGAGTTTCTCGATATTGTTCTATATGCTAAATGACATTGTTGAGTTCTTTAACTCAGTTTCCCTTTTTTTCATTTAATTCTCTTTAGTCCTTGCATGATAATCCTATTGGTGACCTCTGTTTGGTCATTTGTTTATGGATGAGCTACTACAGTAAATAAGAGATTTATATTAATATTAGAATAAAACCTTTTAAATTTCTCATTGTTTAATTGCATCCCATCATCTGTTATCAAGGTGTGTGGTATGCCAAATCTGTAGATAATTTCCTTGCAAAAAAGTGTTAAATTCGGGCTTTAATTGTCACGACCCAAAACAGGGTCCATGACCAGCGCTAGGGAACGGGAATTCTTTCGAATCCGGAACCCGTAGCAAGCCTAAAAAATAAAATAAAACATGCAATAATAACAATAACAATAATATATATGCAGCGGAAATGAAAATCATAAATATAATAATAACATTCTCATCACTAGATTTAAATCAAATCTCATCCCATATATATAAATCTTTCAGTACAAATCCAGTTTCAATATAATACATCTCTTTAAATAAAATACATGAAATCCCACCCTTTAATTCAAAACTACTGCAGTGTCTAAATTATAAAAATAAGACTCAAGTAAATAGTTTACACAAAGAAGCCGGGGCGAAAGAAATCCGGCATATCGACCTACTACTGAGGTCTAAAGAAGTTGACTCCTGAAAAATAGTCAACGGAGGGGAGTCAGACCTCACTGAGTGAATTACTATAATATATATACATACACACTAAGTGACAATGCATACAATCAACAGTATATATATATCTAATATATATACAGGCAAATTCACACAGATGCAGAAAAATCATTTTATATGTTTTATTGAAAATCATCTTTTATAAAGGATCACATAGAACCCTAGAATATCGCAACCTCGAAAATAGTGTTAGACAACACTCTAGCCATACAGGCTCACTGAATTCAAATATATCCACTTAATCCATTTAGACAGTAGACTGGCCCAGAGACACTAAGTCAACCAAGCTCCAGCAGTCTAACTGCCAGTGTGATTGGCCCCGAGACACTTGGTCAACCGAGCTCCAACAATCACACCTCCAAACCATATCTCACACATATCAATAATCACATCAAATCAATATCCACAAATGGTTAGTAATATAGCCTAAATACTATAGGCGTACCGGTACGTACTCGGTCCTAGTGCTGCCCACTAGGTAGCACATTCTATAGATATCCTTTATCATTAATAATATAAAACATTCATTCACAAAAATAAATGATGCATGAAGTTCAATAAAATATCAACATAAACCATATATATACTAAAAATATACCAAAAGTAAACCAGGTATATTTTGAGTATATATACGTCAAATAAATCCCATCAATTATAATTTAAGCTAGAAATATATTTGAAAACATTTTAAATATAATTTATTAACAAAACATGTATATAATTTAATATATACCAAAAAATAAACCAAAAATATAATTAAATACAAATCATGTTATTTATGAAATTTAATCAAAATAAAACGTATATTTCTAAAATCATGCATCCTAAGGCATATATATATAGTATAGTAACTCACAAATCAGTGCGCTCCATGAGACGGGTCCGACGGGCCTGGTCCACTAGCCCTCGGTCTCGGCACAACTAAACAAGCAATAAATAATAGACATCAGAATAAACCTAACAGAATTCCTAGAATTCGATCTAGAGTATTAAATACAGAATTGATGTCAGGGTTCGACCGGATATCACGTTTTACGAGAATTCTACCAAAAATTCGACAGAACCTCCCCTGTAAAATGGACATCTCTCTACTCAAAAGAGTAGAGCCGACCCTGCAAAGAAATACACTTCAAAAAACAAGCTCAACACAAATCCACAATCCCTCGGTCGGACTCCAACTACAGTCACCGATCGGGGGTCCACAAACACAGAACAATTCTGTTAATACCAAAAATGCCCTTAAAACCTAAAAATACATTTTATAGGTAGAAATTATATAATTAACCTTTAAACACAGTAAAAACCGATAAAAACTCATTTTATTTGAAAAATCGTATATTATATATATAATTGAAAATAATTCACGAAAAATAGTTTTAATTAGTTAAAAATACTAAATAATTTGTAGAAATCATTTTTATACCTCAAATAACTATTAAAACCAATTAAATTACATTTTTAGCCAATTTAGGGTAAAAATACCAAAATGCCCTTATATATATAAATATACTTAAATTACTTCAAAAATTCACCAAAAATTATACAATTATTCAAAATTAATTTTCTCAACATATTCATCAATAATATTAATAATTAAACTCAATTATCCAATTAAATTCAATAAAAAACATAATTAACACTAATTTCCCAAAATTACATAAACTTCAATAATTCAAAATAAATACATAGAAATTCATAAAAATTCCAAATAAATTCCTATAATTCATTTCAACACCTAATTTAACCATAAACCCCAATTTCATAATTTAAATAATTAACTTCCGAAAATTAGAAAATAATATTAAAATATTCAAAAATACCCAAAAATCCAAAAAATCTCCAAAAATTCCACAAAAATTCATACATGTATATTGAGCTACTAGGAACAATATTTGTGAAGGGAGTTTTCATGAATCAACCAATTCGAAGCTCAAAAAAATCAAAAACCCTAATGTGACCGAAATTGAAAATTTGAAACCTAAGCAATTCTAGACCATTTAAGCTCAAACCAAAGCTAGAATCACACTCACTGGAGCTCAAGGAGAAGAAAGAGACCGGCGGTGTCAAAAATGGTGGCCGGAATCGACGTGATCGATGGTAGCTCGACTTTCGGCTTCTCCGGCCAAAAATGGCTTCCAGGCGTCGAAAATGGCTGCTGCAGGCGGCAAAAAAGGCTGGGGAAGGTGGTGGCACACCGGATGGCACACCAACGGTGAGAAATCGGCACGACAGGCGTCCGGACGGTGGTGAGGGTGAAGATCGGGGAAGAAGGAGGCTCGGGGGCAGTTTTGTAATTTTCTAAAATTTGATTTTTTGATGTATTATGTGTATATATATATACTTTATACTATATAATAAAATAATATTAAATCACACATATTAAATATACACCACACATAAAATTTAATATTTTAATAATTTATATTAAATAAAAATAATTAAATAACAATAAAACAAATAAATAATTAATAAAATATTAGGGTAATACTAAACCCTAATTAAATAAATATACACACATATAAGCTTTATTTAGTATTTTAAAAATATGCAATGAGTTCATGCGAGTCCGTAAATATATTTAAAATAATTAATAATAAATTATTTACGTGAAAATTTCCCCAAAAATGCAAGTCCCAGGAAAATTTTACGTAAAGTACTGTAAATAATACACAATAATTAAAATAGGTTTTAAAATACATATCAACTCGTGAAAATATCGTAATATATTCAAAAATTTATTAACACTGCATATCCCGATACAGTGTAAAAATATTTTAAAAACAAGATCAAGAAGGAAATAGATACGGGTAGAAGCTCGCATCTCAGCTTCAGTCTCCACGTATGCTCCTCGACTCTGTCGCTACGCCATAGAACCTTGACCATCGGAATCTGCTTTGATCGCAACTGTCGAACTTGAAAATCAACGATCGCCACAGGTTCTTCCACAAACGTCAAATCTTCACTCACTTCTACACTGTCAGGTTGCAACACGCATGAAGGGTCTGAGATATACTTCCTCAACATCGAGATATGAAATACTAGATGCACTTGTGACATACTCGGAGGCAAATCCAACCGATATGCAACAGTGCCAACTCTCTCCAGAATCTCAAACGATCCAATATATCTCGGTGCTAGCTTACCCTTCCTACCAAATCTCATCACACCCTTCATCGGAGATACTTTCAGAAAAATGAAATCTCCAACCTGAAACTTCACATCTTTCTGCCTAGGATCCGCATAACTCTTCTGTCTGCTAACTGCGGTCTCTAATCTTCGCTTAATCATGGCGACTTTCTCTGCAGCATCTTGAACCATCTCAGGTCCAGTCAAAGCTCTCTCACCAATCTCATCCCAACTCAAAGGGGATCTACACTTCCTTCCATACAACGCTTCGTACGGTGCCATGCCAATACTGCTATGGTAGTTGTTATTGTATGCAAACTCAACGAGTGGCAAATGATCATCCCAGCTACCTCCCAAATCCAGGACACACATCCTCAACATATCTTCCAGTGTCTGGATCGTACTCTCAGACTGACCATCTGTCTGAGAATGAAAAGCAGTACTGAAATCCAACCTAGTGCCCATCGCTTCTTGCAACTTCTGCCAAAAACAAGAAGTAAACACTGAACCTCTATCTGACACAATGGACACAGGTACTCCATGAAGGCATACAATATGCTTCACATACAACTTTGCTAATCTAGTAACAGAATATGTGGCTTTCACAGGCAAGAAATGTGCAGACTTCGTCAACCTGTCTACAATCACCCAGATGGAGTCATATCCACCCTTCGAACGAGGTAAACCGACCACAAAATCCATAGCTATCCTTTCCCACTTCCACTCGAGAATAGGAAGAGGCTGAAGCTTCCCAAAAGGCTTCTGATGTTAGGCTTTCACTTGTTGACACGTCAAGCACTTCGTAACATAATCAGAGACATCCTTCTTCAATCCATCCCACTAGTATAGATCTCTGATACTGTAGTACATCTTAGTAATGCCCGGATGAACGCTATAAGCTGTAGAGTGTGCTTCCTCTAGAATCTCCTCTCTCAAGTCATCCACATTAGGAACACACAATCTACCACTGATCCACAACACCATCATCGAGTGTGAAATCAGTGAACTTCCTTGCTCTGACATTCTCTGCAAGCTCTTCCAGAATGGGATCTCGGCTCTGAGCTGCTTTAATTCTATCCCTCAATACAGATCGTACTTTAAACTGAGCTAGCAGTCCACCTGATCTACTAATCTTCATCATCAGACCTTGATCCACCATCAGATGAAATTCCTGGATCAATGGTCTCCTCTCAATACTGATGTAAGCAAGACTACCTGATGACTTCCTACTTAAGGCATCTGCTACCACATTAGCTTTACCCGGATGATATAGAATCTCACAGTCGTAATCCTTCAACAATTCCAACCATCTCCTCTGCCTCAGATTCAGATCTCGCTGCTGGAAAATGTACTTAAGGCTCTTGTGATCAGTAAATATCTCACAAGTCACCCCGTACAAATAATGTCTCCAGATCTTCAAAGCAAAGATCACTGCAGCCATCTCAAGATCATGTGTAGGATAGTTCTGTTCATGCTTCTTTAACTGCCTCGAAGCATAGGCTATCACCCTTCCATTCTGCATCAACACACAACCAAGACCAATTCTAGAGGCATCACAATAAACTGTGAACTTATCCACACTATTAGGCAAAGCTAATACTGGCGCTATGGTCAACTTCTCCTTCAACAATTAAAAACTATTCTCACAAGCTTCTGACCACTCGAATCTAACATTCTTCTGAGTCAAGCGAGTCATAGGGGCTGTTATCCTGGAAAAATCCTGCACAAACCGCCTATAATACCCGGCTAAACCCAGAAAACTCTGAATCTCTATAACAGAAGTAGGTCTAGGCCATTCAAATACTGCCTCAATCTTCTGTGGATCAACCTGAATACCTTCTTTAGACACTACGTGTCCAAGAAAAGAAACACTCTCCATCCAAAAATCACACTTCGAGAATTTAGCATAAAGCTGATGATCTCTCAGTGTCTGTAGTACAATCCTCAAGTGATATACATGCTCTTCCATACTCTTCGAATAAACTAGTATATCATCAATGAAGACTACCACAAACTGATCCACATACGGTCTGAATACCCTGCTCATCAAGTCCATAAAAGCTGCTGGTGCATTAGTCAAACCAAAAGACATCATCAGAAACTCATAATGGCCATATCTAGTGCGGAACGCTGTCTTAGGAATATCAGATTCACTAATCCGCAACTGATGATAACCCGACCTCAAGTCAACCTTAGAAAAGAACTGTGCACCCTGTAGCTGGTCAAATAAATCATCTATCCTCGGGAGAGGATACTTGTTCTTCACTGTTACCTTATTCAACTCTCTGTAGTCAATGCATAGTCTCAGGGTACCATCCTTCTTCTTCACAAATAAGACTGGTGCACCCCAAGGAGAAACACTGGGTCTAATGAAACCTTTATCCAATAACTCTTGCAACTGCTCCTTTAACTCTTTCAACTCTATAGGAGCCATACGATAGGGTGGCATAGATATAGGAGTAGTACCTCGAACCACATCTATACAGAACTCAATCTCTCTGTGAGGTGGTGAACCTGGCAACTCCTCAGGAAAAACATCAGGAAACTCACAAGCAATAGGAACATCTGTGGGTGATAACTTCTCCACTGACGTATCCCTGACCAATGCCAAATATCCCTGACATCCCTTCCTCAATAACTTCCTAGCCGTAATAACAGAAATAAGATTCTGAAGTGCTGAACTCCTATCACCAAACAAACTTAAACTCTTCTTCACCAGGATTATGAGCGTTACCTCTTTATTCCTACAATCTACCACGGCGTAGTGCTGAGATAACCAATCCATTCCCAAAATAACATCAAACTCCATCACATCCAACAATATCAAATCAGTGGGTAATTCTCTATCTCCCACGAGAACTGGACAACCAGAAAGAACAATATCGGTGTCCAAGGAATCGCTCAGAGGAGTGGCAACAGATAAAGGAAAAGCCATCCTCGAAGCTTGCCAACAAGATTTAGAAGCAAAAATAGGAGAAACAAACGAATGCGTGGCACCCGGATCAAACAAAACCCAAGCAATCCAGGTAACAAACAGAAACAATACCTGCCACGACTGCATTAGATGCTGAGCATCCTGCTGAGTGAGATGGAAAACTCTGGCCTGACCTCGACCTCCCTGCTGACTGGTAGAAGCCTGGCCAACACCTCTGGCACCTCCTCTAGTACCTCTACCACGACTCTGCTGTGGAACAAACTGAGTGGAACTCTGATGCTGAGCTGGTGGTAACTGAAATGGCACGGGTGCAGCACTAGTAATCGAGCTGCTGTGGAATCGCGAAATCTGCTACTGCTGATACCCGGAATAAGGACACGATATGGCAAAAATGTCCTGTCTGCCCACATCTGAAGCATGTCAGTGGTGTCAGATAACACGGTCCCTGATGGACTCTACCACAAGTCTGACAAACGCTGGCCGCTGATCCAGAACATACGACCACTGCTGCTGCTTGAAGCACCTGACCCGAATCTAAACGATCTACGCTGACCTCTAAGGCCATGTCTACTGCTCCGATGCACTCGCTACTGCTGTCTCTAACTCTGCTGAGTCGGACCTCACTGTTGACTACTCGATCCAACATGAAAACTCGAATACGAAGTAGCCTGCAATCCACTCGACTGAACTCCTAGCTGGTAGTAATCAGGCATCGCTCCCTGCCTAACTAGTCTCAACTCAATCTCCTTAGCCAACTCAATCACAGATTCCAGAGTAAGACCTGTTGTAGGCATACCAGCAAAAGCTGAACCTAAACCAGTAACGTACGTAGTGACCGCGAAATACTGATCTCGCATCAGATCCTCAGCATATCTACCCAGACGAAGAAACTCTCGGGTATACTCCTCTACAGATCGATCTCCATGAGAAATACTGGTCAAACGAAGACGATAGCTCAAACGAAGAGGCTCTGGACAGAATCTCCTCATAAATCGCTCTCGGAACTGAGCCCACGTCATCATCATCATATAGGGCTGGATCTTCTGAATAAACCAATCTAGGGCTGGTCCCTCAACAGACAACTCGACGATCATGATCCGCTGATACTCGGTATGAGCAGTCCGAGTCCTAGTCTCAATCGCATGCAGAAAATCTAATGGATCGGAAGTCCCATCGAAAGCAATCTTGCCAACTCGGGCATAGAACAAAGCTGCCTCAGGGTCAGACATACCCTACTGATAGGCAGGCTGAACAACTGGAGGAACAGGAACATCAAACTCAGGCTCAACAGGCTCCTCATCATGTAACTCTCTCTGCCTACGGCGACCTGCCGCTCCTCGAGGTCTACCCTCTGCCATGACCTCTACGCCTAACTGGCTGCTCAGGAGGTAAACCCTCATCCTGAAAAGACTCATCATCCTCGGCCTCAACGACCAGTGGAGCGACACGCGCTCGCCTCCTCTTTCTGAAAAGACAAATAAAAAGATTCAGACAAAACAGACAACGGAGGAATAACACAGAAAACTACAGCAAGAAATACTTATCAAGATATACTCGAACCTAAAACACTGCAGTAGTTACCAAAAGAAAACACAACTTTAAAACTAGGGCCACAACTCACATAACTAAGCCCTGACACAGAAAACCTCGCTCTGATACCAACTTTGTCATAACCCAAAACAGGGGCCATGACCGGCACTAGGGAACGGGAATTCTTTCAAATCCGGAACCCGTAGCAAGCCTAAAAAATAAAATAAAACATGCAATAATAACAATAACAATAATATATATGCAACGGAAATAAAAATCATAAATATAATAATAACATTCTCATCACTGGATTTAAATCAAATCTCATCCCATATATATAAATCTTTCAGTACAAATCCAGTTTCAATATAATACATCTCTTTAAATAAAATACATGAAATCCCACCCTTTAATTCACAACTACTGCAGTGTCTAGATTATAAAAATAAGACTCAAGTAAATAGTTTACACAAAGAAGCCGAGGCGAAAGAAATCCGGCGTATCGACCTGCTACTAAGGTCTAAAGAAGTTGACTCCTGAAAAATAGTCAACGGAGGGGAGTCAGACCTCACTGAGTGAATTACTATAATATATATACATACACACTAAGTGACAATGCATACAATCAATAGTATATATATATCTAATATATATACAAGCAAATTCACACAGATGCAGAAAAATCATTTTATATGTTTTATTGAAAATCATCTAAGAAGGATCACATAGAACCCTAGAATATCGTAACCTCGAAAATAGTATTAGACAACACTCTAGCCATACAGGCTCACTGAATCCAAATATATCCACTTAATCCATTTAGACAGTAGACTGGCCCTGAGACACTAAGTCAACCGAGCTCCAGCAGTCTAATTGCCAGTGTGATTGGCCCCGAGACACTTGGTCAACTGAGCTCCAGCAATCACACCTCCAAACCATATCTCACACATATCAATAATCACATCAAATCAATATCCACAAATGGTTAGTAATATAGCCTAAATACTATAAGCGTACCGGTACGTACTCGGTCCTAATGCTGCCCACTAGGGAGCACGTTCTATAGATATCCTTCATCATTAATAATATAAAACATTCATTCACAAAAATAAATGATGCATGAAGTTCAATAAAATATCAACATAAACCATATATATACTAAAAATATACCAAAAGTAAACCAGGTATATTTTGAGTATATATACGTCAAATAAATCCCATCAATTATAATTTAAGCTAGAAATATATTTGAAAACATTTTAAATATAATTTATTAACAAAACATGTATATAATTTAATATATACCAAAAAATAAACCAAAAATATACTTAAAAACAAATCATGTTATTTATGAAATTTAATCAAAATAAAATGTATATTTCTAAAATCATGCATCCTAAGGCATATATATATAGTATAGTAACTCATAAATCAGTGCGCTCCACGAGACGGGTCCGACGGGCCTGGTCCATTAGCCCTCGGTCTCGGCGCAACTAAACAAGTAATAAATAATAGACATCAGAATAAACCTAACAGAATTCCTAGAATTTGATCTAGAGTATTAAATACATAATTGATATCAGGGTTCGATCAGATATCACGTTTTACGAGAATTCTACCGAAAATTCGACAGAACCTCCCCTGTAAAACGGACATCTCTCTACTCAAAAGAGTAGAGCCGACCCTACAAAGAAATACACTTCAAAAAATAAGCTCAACACAAATCCACAACCCCTCGGTCGGACTCCAAACTACAGTCCACCGACCGGGGTCCACAAACACAGAATAATTCTGATAATACCAAAAATGCCCTTAAAACCTAAAAATACATTTTATAGGTAGAAATTACATAATTAACCTTTAAACACAGTAAAAACCGATAAAAACTCATTTTATTTGAAAAACCGTATATTATATATATAATTGAAAATAATTCACAAAAAATAGTTTTAATTAGTTAAAAATACTAAATAATTTGTAGAAATCATTTTTATACCTCAAATAAATATTAAAACCAATTAAATTACATTTTTAGCCAATTTAGGGTAAAATTACCAAAATGCCCTTATATATATAAATATACTTAAATTACTTCAAAAATTCACCAAAAATTATACAATTATTCAAAATTAATTTTCTCAACATATTCATCAATAATATTAATAATTAAACTCAATTACCTAATTAAATTCAATAAAAAACATAATTAACCCTAATTTCCCAAAATTACATAAACTTCAATAATTCAAAATAAATACATAGAAATTCATAAAAATTCCAAATAAATTCCTATAATTCATTTCAACACCTAATTTAACCATAAACCCCAATTTCATAATTTAAATATTTAATTTCCGAAAATTAGAAAATAATATTAAAATATTCAAAAATACCCAAAAATCCAAATAATCTCCAAAAATTCCACAAAAATTCATACATGTATATTGAGCTACTAGGAACAACATTTGTGAAGGGATTTTTCATGAATCAACCAATTCGAAGCTCAAAAAAATAAAAAACCCTAATGTGACCGAAATTGAAAATTCAAAACCTAAGCAATTCTAGACCATTTAAGCTCAAACCAAAGCTAGAATCACACTCACCGGAGCTCAAGGAGAAGAAAGAGACTGGCGGTATCAAAAATGGTGGCCGGAATCGACGTGATCGATGGTAGCTCGACTTTCGGCTTCTCCGGCCAAAAATGGCTTCCAGGCGTCGAAAATGGCTGCTGCAGGTGGCAAAAAAGGCTGGGGAAGGTGGTGGCACACCGGATGGCACACCAACGGCAAGAAATCGGCACGACAGGCATCCGGACGGTGGTGAGGGTGAAGATCGGGGAAGAAGGAGGCTCGGGGGCAATTTTGTAATTTTCTAATATTTGATTTTTTGATGTATTATGTGTATATATATACTTTATACTATATAATAAAATAATATTAAATCACACATATTAAATATACACCACACACATAAAATTTAATATTTTAATAATGTATATTAAATAAAAATAATTAAATAACAATAAAACAAATAAATAATTAATAAAATATTAGGGTAATACTAAACCCTAATTAAATAAATATACACACACATAGGCTTTATTTAGTATTTTAAAAATACGCATGAGTTCATGCGAGTCCGTAAATATATTTAAAATAATTAATAATAAATTATTTACGTGAAAATTTCCTCGAAAATGCAAGTCCCGGGAAAATTTTACGTAAAGCACTGTAAATAATACACAATAATTAAACTAGGTTTTAAATACATATCAACTCATGAAAATATCGTAATATATTCAAAAATTTATTAACACTGCATATCCCGGTACAATGTAAAAATATTTTAAAAACACGGGATATTACATTAATGATGGTTGGAATAGCTTTAACCTCTATCCACTTGGTAAAATGATCTATAGCCATGATCAAGAACTTTTTTTGGGAGGTTAAAATAGGAAATGGACCTAAGATATCCATTTCCCATATTACAAAAGGCCAAGGACTCCTAATTAGATGTTGAATATTGGAAGGCTTGTGGCTGAGGCAAGCAAATTGTTGATACTTATGGCATTCCTAAACCAATTTTTGAGCATCCAGGACATGGGGCCAATAGTAACCCTAGAGAAATGCTTTTTTTTATAAGCAAATGATGAGACTCATGAGCTTCATAAATTTCTCTAAGTACATAATTTCCTTCCTTTAGTGATACGCATTTAAACCATAGATATAATAGGGACCTTCTATAGAGTTCCCTGTTGTACATGGAGCAATGCATAGATTTTATCTTTAACTTTTGAGCCTTTAACTTATCATGTGGGAGTACTCCATGTTTGAGATACTAAATAATTGGCTTCATCCATTTTACTACTTTTTAGATATCCATGATCTCTACCTCCTTAGTGTTTAGCTTTGTTAACTCCTTAATTAGCTCAAGCTCTTTAAATGTTTGATTGTCTTCTGCTACTAATTTGGCTAGTAAGTCTACCTTTGAGTTTTCACTTTTGGGAATTTGAATGATTTCCCATTACCCTTATCTTGTTCGAGCTTCTTTAGGAGCTGTATGACTTTCTCTATGTACTTAATGATGCTTAGCTCCTTAATCTAGTATGTTCCTTTGATTTAGTTGACCATCAGTTATGAATCAAAGTATATTTTGAGATGCTCAATTCTAACTTCTATAGCTAACTTCAGTCCTATGATGAGTGCCTCATATTCAGATACATTATTAGTGGCTTTATACTTTATTTGAACTGTATATTTGATTATGACTTTATTTGGCCCTTTAAGAATGATTCCAGCATCGGATCCTCAGATGGATGAGGTTTCATCTATGTATAACTTCCACTCTAAGCATTCAAAATGGACAAAGTCTTCCACTATCATCTCTTGCATAAAATCTACCAAGGTTTGGGCTTTAATTTACTGCAAGGTTTATTTCTGACATCAAATTCTCCAAGCAATACCGACTATTGGACCAATCTGCCAAATATTTTAGGTCTTTGTAAGATTTTCATTAATGGGAAGATAGATCTTACAATGATTGAGTGAGCCTAAAAATAATGCTTGAACTTCCGAGATACATGTACGATAGCCATAGCGAACTTATATAATTTGGGATACCGAACTTCTAACCTTTTGAATATTTTACTGATGTAGTAAACCATATTCTGCTGGCTTTCTTCCTCTCTAATTGGTACTGATGCAATTGATTCTTGACCGACACAGAGATATAGGTATAAAACCTCTCCGAGGATTGACTTATTGAGCAGAGGTGGTGAAAATAGGAAATTTTTTATGTCTTCGAAGGCAGCTGACATTCTTTATTCTATATAAACTTCTTAAAGTTTTTTAAGGGTCAAAATAATGGTAGACACTATCTGGCTGAGTAGGAGAAGAAATGCCCTAAAGCTGTTATTCTACTATTTAACTTCTGAAGCTTGTTTAATGATAATGGAGCTTTCATTTTAAGTATGGTCTTTATATTTTTTGGATTGGCTTTATCCCAAGAATTTGCCTACCTTCACCCTAAAGACACACTTTTTTTAATTAAGCTTGATCTGGTATTGATCCAGTATTCAAAAGATTTGATTAAGATCCTTAGAGTGTTGCTCTATATATTGCTCTTAACAATGATATCATCCACATATACTTCTATATTTTTCCCAATTTGATCTTTAAACACATGGTTCATCAGCCTTTGGTATATTTCTCCAACATTTTTAGTGCAAAGGGCATAACCTTATAGCAATGAAGGCCTTCATGAGTGATATCTTCTTTCTTCATTGGGATCTAATGGTACCCCTGTGTAGCATCCATATTAGCTACCCATTTGGGTGTGTCACTTCTTTGATGAATCCTACTTCTAAAAATTTCTTTGAGTCCTCGATAATCACCTTCTATCTCTCATATGTGATGTTCCTTTTTTTCTGAACAACAGTTTTAACTCCTAGGTTGATGTTCAAACTATGCGAGGAAATTTAAGGATCTACCCCAATGATCTCAGATGCTTTAGAGGCAAAGTTGGTTGAATGTTTAAAGAGGACCTTGTTTATTCCACTTTTGACTTTGTCATTAAGCTCATTGCCAATTTTGACTATCTTTCCTTCAATAATTTGTAAATTCTGGACTTGATCAACTAGCTCAGGATTGGCTCCTTGTTTATTAGTTTATAAGGATTCTAGGGGGAATGCTTCCATCTGGGGTTTAATAGCCAGCTGATAGCATTGTCTAGCCATATATTGATCTTCATAAATTGTTATGACTTGGCTTTCTAGAGGAATCTTCATGGTCAAATGCTTGATGCTCGTGGTTGCATCAATTTCATAAAGGATTGGCCAACCTATAATACCATTGTACAAGAAAGGAAGATTTACCATATTAAATAGAGCTTTTACAACATTCACATCTCTAGTATCTTAGTTTCCAAATTCTAACATAAGCTCCACCAGTACCATTAGTTGTATAGTTCCACTGTCAAAGTTTATAATGGGATTCTAAATAGCTTTTAAATAAGTGATGAAACCTCCTAATATTTTTATAAGCATTCCAAGAGAGTGCATTGACAACACTTTCATCATCAATTAGCAATCTTTTTACTAAGTAATTGTTAATGAAAGCACTTACCCCTAAGGCATCATTGTAAGGATATTAAATGTATTTCTCGTCTTCTGGACCAAATGTGATGGTCTGTTTCTTTTCAAAGGTGAGGCCTTCTTCCTTTCAAGTTCTCTTAAGCTTTCTTTTAATCGCTTTTCCTCCGACAATCATGTTGGTGACTCTAGCTACTTCATTCCGAGCTTTCTTTTGCTTTGACTTATCTCTGTCCTAATCATCTGGCTCTCGGTTTCTTTTGGTTGTGTCAATGAAGTTACCTAGTTTCCCATTCTATATTAACTTTTTTATAACATTCTTTAATTCTTGGCATGCCTCAGTCCTGTGACCATAGTCTTAGTGGTATTGATAGTAGAACCTCCTTTCTTGCATGACTCTTTTATTTGGACTCAGTCTTCTAACTGGTGTTATACCCAACCCACTATGTCTGATACACATAAGGATTTTAGATTTGGAGGTGTTTAATGGTGTGTACCTCTCTGCTTCCCTTCTGAATCGTTCTACCGAGTTTTGAAAGGTTGTTTATTGAAATCTGGGCCTTATTGGTTCTAAGCTTTCATTTTTTATGATAGGTGCTTTCTCATTATCCTGACGCGTCCTCCTATCTTCATCCATTTTTATCATCTTTATTGTCATAACTATTACCTCAACAAAGGTGCTAGGTGTTTTTGTAATGATCTTGTCTTTGAGTTTCCCCAGCCGAGTCTTATTCTTTAAGGCTTATTTGGCTACTTCATCAATTGAATTCTCAATTTGCATAGCTACTTTATTAAATCTATCCAATAACTTTTAATGACTTTGTAGCCTCTTATCTGCACATCTGAATATCACTGATGTTTTTAGTAAGAGGAACATTGATGATAAATTAAGTCTAAAATTTATCATCTAATTCCTCAAAGGATGAAATAGAATTCTCAAGAAGTCAGTGGAACCACTTATGAGTATCCTTGGTGAGTGTACTAGGAAAAATTCTACACATGATTCCATCATTTACATTATGAAGCAGCAACCTGGTCTTGAACAAGGATATATGGTTAATCGGATCCTAGGTTTCATTAAACTGGTCTAATTGAGACATTTTAAACTTAGTTGGGATCTCTGTCTTGATTATTTTGCTCATAAAGGGTGTTTTTCCTTCCAGAATGCACTCATCTTCCTTCCTAGGTCCAGTACAAGCTTTCTACATAACCTCTTCAACTTGTTGAGCTATCTTTAAGTCATATAAGGCCAAGATTGTTATGTTAAATTTCCCTTCTAAAGCTTTATGACCTTCTTTACTTCCACCAGATACATTCGGAGCTACTACTAGTATTGCTACATTATTCTTCGAATGAGCTATTCCAGGATTACTACCTTAAGTCAAGGCATTCAATTTTTATTGCATTAGGAGCATATGGGTTTAGAAGTTTTGAATCATTGCTTCTTTTCTTAATGGAGGTAGGTTGAGTGTTTAGGTTATTATGTTTAGGTTTGGCATGTTTATGGCAAGGGTTTTTGGCAAACATAGGAAAGGTACGGAGGGTATAAGTAAGTTGTTATGTTGTTAAGAAGCATAATAAAGGAAGTCATTGCTTAGTGTTGGCCATCTCCGGGTATTATTAGTTGGATTATATGCTTCAAGTGGAGTTTATAACGAGGGTCCAATATACTGAAAAGGTGCTGGCATAATTATTAGCTGAATGGGTACTGATAGGTTAATTAGAGGAATGGGGGCTGATGGGTTAATTTGCATATCTGGAGTTGAGGTTGGTGGTGGACTAGAAGTCATAATGCCAATGTTGTATTTGGTAGATGCTTGATGGCTTTTAACTTTAGAGGTTCCCCACAAACGACGCCACTTAATAACTTGCTTCCAGAACCTCCGAGTCTAAGCCTTGTAAGCAATCAACAAAAGACAAAATGATAGGTAAAGAAGATCCCCATAGACCCTCTGATACTTAAGTCAGAGAATGTAAAGAGAGAGCTTTGAGAGATAAAGAAAGTAAGGAGTATGAAAGAATAAAATGGAATAAGATGATTGAGAATGAGGATGTGGTTACTTATTTATATGACTAAAAACATGATTGGAATAAGATTCCTTTTTTATGTAAGAGTTGTGCCTATTTGGAGATTGTTTCTTCCTATCCAAGCGTCTTCTTAATTAAAGATCCTCTTCCTATTTGAATTGGACCTTCTTCCTTTGCACAACCCTGTTTGGGAAAAATAAAACCTTTAATATAATAAGGATATATATACGGGGTATTAGGCAAGAAGTATAACTATTATTATTATTGAAACAACATTATATCCAAATGATTAGGTAAAGATAAGGTTGCATGCATGTTAAATATATAGTGTTTCTTCTTTAATGTTTTTTCTTTTTTTTCTTTTTTAAGCACAAGGATTAATCTTACCATATTATTTTTTGAGATTGTTTGATTTCTAATATTAAACATCTTTTTAAGTGTTATGATTAAGGGATTTTTTGCTTTCATTTTTATGTTACTGTATAGGTTGGTAATTGCTAATGTAGGCAATTGCCCTTGTATTACATTAATGTGCAATTCCACAAGTATACAGAATCAACTAGTAGTATGATAAAGATTGTCCCACACAAATTGAAAAACAATTAAGTATTGAATTACACTTGGTTAATTATTTGTTTTAATAGTTGAAGTTTATCCAATTTTAAATTAATTCAACAACTAAAATAAAATCTAAAGAAACTCAATTGATAATATCAATTATTATAGTTTTTACCCTAGCTCAATTCAATACAAGGCTATGTTTAATCCTTTTATCAACTATCATGTTCATTTAGTTTGCAAGTGTCTTAAAAATCATGAAATTCTCTTTTAAGTAATTTCATAATTAATTGAATATGTTGATTAATCAATTAATAAGCTTCCACTAAATTGAATAATTAACTATACCCAAATTAAATCCTAGCTTTTTCATGTAATATTAACCCTTAAATTGTTTCTCAACCAATTTAATAAGTTAATAGGTTATTACTTTAACCTAAATGGAATCTATCTCTCAATTAAATTCTATTATCTAATTCAATTCATAATGTAATTAAACTGAAGAAAACATTAATTTTAATAACAACCACAAAAATGAACTTCAAATGATTAAAGATTTAAATCATTTAAGTTCATGTTGAGTCAAGTTGAAAACCTTAATTAAGAATTTAGCCACACATATTAATTAATAAATAAGAACAAGAAATAAATAATCCAACCATCAATGTTATTTTTAAAGAAATAGTAAATGAGCAGTGATAAAAGAAAACTCCTTTTTACTTCTTCCTCAAATGAAATGGACAACTACAAATCTTTATTTTTGAATCTCTTAATCTCAATAAAAAAATTGAATCCAAAGAACAAAAGTTGATAATCTGAAAATTGAAAGAAAATTAACACTCATTCTTTGTTCTAAGTGGTGGTTATTAGAAAATCTAGCTCTCTCTTCTAAAAATTGAATAATATGAATTTATATTGTTCCCTATATGCCCTCTAAAATTAAAATTTTTATTTGCCAACTATCAACACATGACTGTATAAAATTTGCACACAGTTGTTTGCTTTTTGTACTCTAAAAATCATGGACTCAAATATAGTCATGCCTATATTGTGCACAACCATACACTTCATGAACTCTAAAAAATACCAACCCAGGCATGTTATGCCTACTCCACACACAATCGTACATTTGTGTTTAACTAATAAGTTGAAATTGAACTAAATCAGGTACTAACGTATAGTCATGCCACCTATTCAACACAGTCATGTGTCTTTTTAACAACTTGATATTGAAATTCTTTTAAGTCCCATCCAATTAAGCTTTAACCTATAAACTTCCACACTTACAAATTTCACCTCAAATCCTTCACATATAGACATATAAAATAAAAAAATAAATTCACATAAAATTCAACTTGAAAATGATAAAATCAAAATTAAACACAACTATCCATCCTAATTATATAGACTTAAAAAGTTCTTTATTAAGTTTTGCTAAGATTCAACAATTATTCTATTATTGACTCATAAACTCTAATGAATTGACACTTAAAATAGAACATTTTTCACGCTTATCAACTCCATTACAATTGAATCGTTGTTTGTCCTCAAGCAATTTCATAAAGAACATCAAATCAATAAGAATACAATTGATTGACAGACTTTAACTTGAGCATCCCTCTTAATATCCATTTAAATTAAAAAAAATAAAGGAGGGAATTACAAAATTATTTTGACGGAATAATTACATAGGAAAAAGTTTTTCAATTTAGTTTAGATTTTATTACTTTGCAATTTCTCTAACTCTATCTTTTTATTTTAAATAAGGTGCATTTCTTTAAAACTTTGTAACCCTCAATTTTTTTACAACTCTCCATAATAAACCTACATTGTTCTTTGTAAATTCTTTACTACAACATGGGTTTGAGCGAAAAGAATCAACTTTCAAGGTAATGATTTTATTAAATTCCATTAATATAATTGCATTAAAAATTTTAATGAACACATTTTTTTTGTTTATTTTTTCATTATTGAGTGTTATTCTATTCATGTATTTTTTTAGTTGATTAATGAACTGAATATTAATATTTTATAATGATTATAATATTGTTATCTATGAAAATCCTAGCATAATAAATATTTATTTAATTATTCCTTTTACTTGAATCATAAGTGAAAATGAATTGAATTGGAGGTGAAAAAAAAGAAGAAGGAAAGAAGTAATGAAGCATAAGCAAGAGAGTTTTGTCTTTATGGCAAGTAATATTTGTCTTGTTTTTATGAAAAGTCTATTATCTTTTTTAAGGTTTTTTTTATGTTCTTTTGTTTATTAGATTCTCTCTTTACTATTTTATTTCTGCTCTACATTGTGCAAAGTGAACATTGTCAAGAACAAATCCTGGCAAAGGAATATTGCAATATAGTGATCACAAATTGGGAGGATGAAGGTTTAGTGATATGTCTTTATGGGGAAATTCATAATAGATAAAGTGACAAACTTTAATGCCCTTAAAAGAACATTAGCTGCATTATAGAGGCCAATGAAAGGGGTACACATTAAGGAGATAGGGAATCATATCTATTTATTTTAGTTTTACCAAGAGATAGATAGATTAAAATATGTTGGTTATGTTGCATCTCTAATTAATAGATAGATTGATTATATGATTAAAATAAAATATGTTGGTTATGGTTCTTTTGATGGTAATACAATAGGGAGTAATATGGAGTTTAGCACCAATACAATTTGGGTTCAAATTTACAATCTACCCTTTGACTTTTCAGTTGGAGAGGGTATTACAACATATAGGTAACTTAATTGGTGAGTTCCTAGCATTAGATCCAAATTACTTTAATAGTATATGAAGAAGTTATATTCGAGCATGAGTGCTCGTTGATATTAGAATTCCTTTAAAATCTAGTATTAAGCTAAAACAGACCGGAGGAGACTAATTTTGGTTAATAGGGAGGTCATATGACTTAGGTGACAACGAAAGAATTCAAACCCTACACCTCAAGATGCCCTTCGAGAGAAGTTAGCACTTGAATACTAAGAATTCATTTTTCCTTTACCATATCTTTTATTGTTGTGTATTTATATGATATGGTATTTTTATAACTTGGTTGTTGTTATATTACTGAATTAGATTACTTAACATTTTGGCACATTGTATTTATGTCTTTGGTTGGTTGGTTGTGCCTTCTTCGAAGTTATTAGCATTATTATTTGTATTAATGTCTTATTATTGTTGCTATTTATTATTGTTCTTTGTTGTATTTTTCACAGCTATCTAATTTATCTTTTTGTTGTTGCTGCCAACTTCTTTGAGGAAGTGAGACCCTTCCTAACTACACTAAATAAGGATTTTGCACTTATTAGATTAAAACATGTATTTTATTTAATTTCATAAACACTCACTTCAAATTTTAAAAGAAATCATTCTTACAGAATTAATTAGGTATATATAAAAAAAAAGCTTTTGTGCATTACAGAACTAAAGTGCTTCATGGAGTTACTAATTTCTTGTATATGTTATAAGCTTAATTTCATATTCTTTTGTAATTAATGTGTTCTTATTTACCATTCTCTTTTCTTTTTGAAAATTTTATGTTTCAAATTCATTTAGATTTGGTGAATGATAAAATTAATTATATATGTTATTAACTATGGTAAAACATATTAGTTATAAATCAATTTGAAATTTTTCTAGATAAATTTCAATATTAAATTTAGAAGGTTAAAATTCATACTTCAGCATTAAATATCTTTAAATTTATGAACTCGAATTGATAAATTAATTGAGAAAGAATAGTGCTCTCAGTGAGCTTCGAGTGCTCTATAGGTTTCTTAGTAGAGAAGTTCATTTGTTCGGATGAAGATCATAAGTCCGATAAAAGTTCAAGTTTATATAGTCTTCCTAATAGTGCTAACCTAATCTATTCAATCTTCCCCCCCACTGGCAACCCATTTACTCTTCCATGGTTTTGAGATCTAGCCTCCCTACTCTCATGTTGAGCCACTTGCAGGGTCCAAACCCTCCTCTACTTTTCGATCTAGCCTTTCTCCCTCATTAGTCGATCCACTCTATGGCCAATTACTAGTGGTTCTTTGGCTTATTTACTCTTTTCCTTTTTCTCTTTTATTTTCTTTTTCATTATTGTTTTATTCACAAATAATTTGGATTTGAATCTAGCCTCAAATCCTCCTTGTTTCATCTTAACTTATATAGATCTTGATCTAGATTAAATGATATAGCTGGTTTCTAATGTTAGAGTATAACCCATACATAGTAGCTTGTAGTTTAGTAGATCCAAAGATTGGTGGAGGAGCTAAAAGAAAAGCCATGAGTAGTTGGATATTTGGTTTTATTGGTCAATACAACAATTACCCAGAAGTAGCTGATCCTTGGCCAGTAGTTGTCATTGCAAGGTTCATTCTAACGATGGTTAGTAAAGCTGATCGATTCTACAGGATAACAAAATGGTGATCTGAGTTCGTCAGTTGTAGTTGGAATGGCTCTTTATGTAAACTAATTTTATATTTAATTAATTTTGTTGTAATAGTCTGCATTTGTTGTTTAGTTGCTCCTTAGCTGGTGATAGTTTCTATTAGTTGTTTATAGTGGTTGCTATCTTAAGTAGCCCCTCTCATGGATGTCCTATTTCATCCATCTTTATTTTATTCTTTCTTGGCCCTAGGTGGAGTTATTGTATTCCCCTCTGTAAGGGTGTTCATATGGTTTCTTAATCAATGAAATCAATTTCCAATAAAAAAAAATTGATAAATTAATTAGATTGATTTAGTGCATTGATGTTTGAAAACATTTAAAGAGCTATCTAATGTATATTTGATGCTTAAACTCTATGGTTTTGTATAACATCATTAGTTGTAATTGTGCAATTTTATAAATACTACGTTGACTTAATCTTGTGAATACTTATAATGATTGATAAGTGAACTCAAAAAAATATGTTTTAGTTTAGAACTTTATAGGAATAAAGTTTAAACTTTTTGGAAAGTTTTAAATAGCCATTTTTTGACCTTTTTCGTCAATTTACCCCATGAACTTTGCAAGAAAGGTCAAATTAGCCCTAAAAATTTAATTTACACCCCTATTTTTTGACAAGTAAACAAATACCATAATAAAAATTAGAAAAAAAGACCCCCTAATGGTTTAATTAGTTGACAAATTAGTCCATATATTTGTAAAAATATTTAATAAAAATTTTAATTTTGTTTTTTAAAATTATATTTAAGGCCTAAATTTATTTTAAAATATTATATTACTAGAAAATTTAATTTTTACCAATAAAACTTTAATAATTTTGAAAAATTGAAATTTATTTTATTTACTTATAATAATAATTTGTATATTAATACAAATAATATCAAAATATTTTAACATTATGTATCAAAATTTTTGAAGTATTATAATATTTGTATTGGCATACTAATTTACATATAAATAACATTATTTCAAATTTTAAAAATTATTTATATTTTAAAAATAATATATTATACTTAATTATTTTAGAAGAATTTTTTAGCATATTAATATATTATATTATTAAATTTAATTTAACACATAAATTTAAATGATAGAAATTTTTTATATTTTAATGTATATATAGTTAATTATCGTGATAATATTTTCCTACAATAAGTTTTTTTTTCCTAATAAATAAAATCAATTTTAATATTTCAAAAATTATTAAAAGTTATTGGTGACTAAATAAATTTTTTTAATAATACAATATCTATAAATAAATTAAGGTCTTAAATATAATTTTAGAAAATAAAATTTTAAATTTTTTATTAAATGTTTTTATAAAAGTATGGACTAATTTGTTAATTAACTAAACTATTAGGGAGCTTTTTGTAATTTTCATAATGATATTTGTTTACATCTCAGACATTAGGGGTGCAAATGAAATATTTAGGTCCAATTTGACCTTTACTACAAAGTTCAGGGAGTAAATTAATGAAAAAGGTCAAAAAAGGGCAATTTAAACATTTCCAAAAAGTTTAAGGGCCAAATAGAACTTTGTTCCTTTAAAATTTTTATTAATTAACATTTTATTATAAAAATTTATTTAGGAGTATAAAATTATTTTTAAAAATTAATTTATTCTTAAAAATTATTTATTTTGAATCATATGTCATTTATTTTCTTAAAAATAAATTTACATTAAAATTAACAAAAATTATTGAAAAGTGTAAGAAATATCATTAAAAATTATTCAACTATATATGTTTATTCTTATAAAATAATTATTAGTTAAGAATATTTTTATTTTTAAGAATAAAAATATTTTTATTCATGAAGGCATACCATTTCACAATAATTTTCATGAATAAAAATATTTTTATTCATAAAAGCAACTATTTCACAATAATTTTCATAAATAAAAATATTTTTATTCATAAAAGCAGTCTATTTTATAAATAAAAATATTTTTATTCTTCAAAACAAAAATATTCTTAAAAATTATTATCTTTTAAGAATAAAAATATACAGTTTAGAATAATTTAAATCAATAATTTTTTATTGATATTTTATATATTTTATCAACATCAAGTAGACCCCTTAATATTTAATTATTGATTAACTTTAAGAATAAACATATATAATTTAATAATTTTTAATGATATTTATTACACTTTTCAATAAATTTTGTCAATTTTAATGCAAATTTATTTTTAAGAAAATAGGTGACATATGCTTCAAAATAAATAATTTTTAAGAATAAATTAATTTTATAAAAATAATTTTACACTCTAAAATAAAATGTTAATTAATAAATATTTAAAATTTTAAAAGGAGTCTATTTGAACTATTTTTAAAAATTTGTAGGCTTTGATGAACTTTTTTTAGTTTATGGTGCTAAATGCTCTTGTCATGAAAGTTTAAGAGTTTTTTTTGTACTTTGATTCTTGAACAAGCTGATGTATATTTTAGCTTAAGAATTGATGCTTTTAGTTATTAGTTACATATTATACTTTCTCAAAAATATATATTTTAGCTTAAGATTTGATACTTTTAGTTATTAGTTACATATTGTACTTTTTCAAAAAATATATATGTTTCCTATTTATAGGGAGGTCACATGACTTAACTTTTGATAGAATGCACAACAGAGGTAGTCTTCCCCTTTTAAATTAACAATGATAGAAATAAACTCTACAC
This sequence comes from Mallotus nudiflorus, assembly GCA_947683625.1. Lineage (NCBI taxonomy): Eukaryota > Viridiplantae > Streptophyta > Magnoliopsida > Malpighiales > Euphorbiaceae > Mallotus > Mallotus nudiflorus. The sequence continues at coordinate 9,071,220 of CANTUR010000157.1, read as the reverse complement.
TTTAAGATATTTTTAAAGAAAAATTACTACTTAACTATTTTCTCACCGGCTTCTCAAAAATATATATTATTTATGTAGCTTGCATTTTATAAAACATTGCTGCAAAACTGAAATTAATTTGATTATATGGTTGTCACGACCCAAAACAGGGGTCATGACCGACGCTAGGGAACGGGAATTCTTTCAAATCCGGAACCCGTAGCAAGCCTAAAAATAAAATAAAACATGCAATAGTAATAATAATAATATCACAGTTAAATAAAATACAGTGCAGCGGAAATAAAATCCAAAAATATCATAATAACACTTTCACCAACTGGATTTAAATTAAATACTCATCATTACATATATATAACTCTTTTAATACAAATCCAGTTCAAATATAATACAACATCTCTTTAATAATTTAATGACTACTGCAGTGTCTAGATTAAATAAAACTCAAGACTCAGAGAAGCAGTTTATACAAAGAAGCCGGGGCGAAAGAAATCCGGTGTACAGGCCTGCTACTGAGGTCTGAAGATGATGACTCTCCTGAAAAATTAGTCAACGGAGGGGAGTCAGACCTCACTGAGTGAATTACTATAATATATATATATGCACACTAAATGACAATGCATACAATCAACAGTATATATCTAATATGTATATATACATACAAATACACACAGATGCTGAAAAATCATTTTATATATATTTTACTGAAAATCATCGTTTATGAAGGATCTAATAGAACCCTACAATATCGCAACCTCGAAAATAGTGTTAGACAACACTCTAGCCATACAGGCTCACTTATTCCAATATATTCACTTGTTCCATTTGGACAATAGACTGGCCCCGAGACACTAAGTCAATCGAGCTCCAGCAGTCTGACTATCAATGTGATTGGCCCCGAGACACTAGGTCAACCGAGCTCCAGCAATCACACTCCCAATTCTCATCACACATCAGATAATCATAACCAATCAATATCCACAAGTGGTTAGTAATATAACCTAAATGCTATAGGCGTACCGATACGTACTCGGTCCTAGTGCTGCCCACTAGGTAGCACGTTCTATTGATATCCTTCATTGAAATATAAAACATTCATTCATAAAAATAAATGATGCATGGATTTAAATATAATAGCAACAATAATCATATATATACTAGAAATATACCAAAAATAAACTAGGTATATTTCGAGTATATATACGTCAAATAAATTCAATCAAATTACAAATTAAGCTAGAAATATATTTAAAAATATTTTAAATATAATTTATTAATAAAACATGCATATAATTTAATATATACCAAAAATAAACCAAAAATAAACTAAAAATATACTTGAATACAAATCACATTATTTATGCATATTTAATCAAAATAAAACATATATTTTTAAAATTATGCATTCTAAACACATATATATAAAATAGTAACTCACACTTAGTGCGCTCCACGAGATGGGTCCGACGAGCCTGGTCCACTAGGCCTCGGTCTCGGCGCAACTAAACAAACAATAACGATAGAAATCAGAATAAACCTAACAGAAAATCCTAGAACTCGATCTAGAATATTAAACACATAATCGAAATTAGGGTTCGACTGGACATCATGTTTTACGAGAATTCTACCAAAAATTTGGCAAAATCTCCCCTGTAAAATGGACATCTCTCTACTCAAAGAGTAGAGCCAACCCTGCAAAGAAACACACTTCGAAAAACAGGCTCAACCACACATCCACAATCCCTCGGTCGGACTCCAAACTACAGTCTACCGACCGAGGTCCACAATCACAGAATAATTTCAGAATTACCAAAAATACCCTTGTAACATAGAAATTCATTTTATAAATAGAAATTACATAATTAACCTTTAAACACAGTAAAAACCGATAAAAACTCATTTTATTAGTAAAACCGTATATTATATATATAATTGAAAATAATTCATGAAAAATAGTTTTAATTAGTTAAAAATACTAAATAATTTGCAGAAATCATTTTTATACCTTAAATAATTATTAAAACCAATTAAATTACATTTTTAGTCAATTAAGGGTAAAATTACCAAAATACCCCTATATATATATATATACTAAAATTACTTCAAAAATTCACCAAAAATAGTATAATTATCAAAAATTAATTTTCTCAAAATATTTATCAATAATATCAATAATTAAACTCAATTAACCAATTAAATTCAATTAAAAACACAATTAACCCTATTTTCCAAAAATTCCATAAACCTAAATAATTCAAAATAAATACATAGAAATTCATAAAAATTCCAAATAAATTCCTATAATTCATTTCAACACCTATATTTATCATAAAACACAATTTCATAATTTAATTAATTAATTTCCGAAAATTAGAAAATAATATTAAAATATTCAAAAATACCCAAAAATCAAAATAATCTCCAAAAATTCCACAAAAACTCATACATGTAGATTAAGCTAAGGGGAACAACATTTGTGAAGGAATTTTTCATGAATCAATCAAATTGAAGTCCAAAAAAATTCAAGAACCCTAATAGGCCAAATTCGAAAAATCGAAACCTAAGCAAATCAAGACCATTTCAAGTGAGACAAAGCTTGGAATCAAACTCACCGGAGCTCAAGGAGAAGAAATAGACTGGCGGTGTCAAAAATGGTGGCCGGAAACGTCGTGATCGACGGTGAAGAAGAATTCGGCTTCTCCGGCCAAAACTGACCTCCAGACGCCGGAAACGGCTGCTACAGGCGGTGAGGAAGGCTGGGGAAGGTGGTGGCACGTCGGATGGCACACTAATGGCAAGAAATCGACGTGACAGGCGACGGAACGGCGATGGGGTTAGTCGGGGAAGAAGGAGTTCGCTCAGGGGTAATTCGATAATTTTCCAAAAGTTGATTTTTTTGAAATATTATATGTATATATGTATACTTTATACTATATAATAAAATAATATTAAATTACACACATTAAATATACACCACACACTTAATATTTAATATTTTAAAATTTAATAATAAATAAAAATAATTAAATAACAATAAAACTAATAAATAAATAATAAAATATTAGGGTAATAAATTAAACCCTAATTAAATAAATATATACACACATAGACTTTATTTAGTAATTTAAAAATATGTATGAGTTCATGCAAGTCCGTAAATCTATTTAAAATAATTAATAGTAAATTATTTACGTCAAATTTTCCCGAAAATGTAAATCCCGGAAAAATTTTACGTAAATGACTTTAAATAATACAAAATGATTAAAAATAGGTTTTAAATACACATCAACTCGTAAAAATATCATAATATATATATAAAAATTATTAACACTGCATATCCCGATGCAGTATTAAAATATTTAAAAACACGGGATATTACAATGGTAAACATAATGAAAAAATTATAATTTATGGTGTTTTCTATCATTACATGATTTTTCAAAAAATAAAATATACTTGACCAATAACTACCATTAGATCATGAAAAGTATGTTCATCTATGACAATCAAAATAAAGCAAAATCAAAGTCTAAAAAAAAAATAAAGTTACTATAGAATCTCCCATAATTTATCATAAATTAAAAATTAATAGAATTTATTGGACTTAAAAAAAAAGTGAAATCTAAAATTCATTTAGTTTCTAAGGCTTTTGTTTTTCTTAAATATGTTTGTCTTAATTATTGTTATGATGGTTTTATGTTGTAATGGAGAGATGTTATGGGCTAAATTGGTCGTAAAGGTCGTAGAAGAGCCCATTTGATTTTTCATACAAAGTTCATCATTTTTGCATAGCAGTCTAAGCTACATGAAATAGCCTATATATATATGTGTGTGTGTGTGTGTGTGTCGTAGAACTCGTCATTAAAAAAAATAAATCATTATTGTTTTTGAAGGTCAAAATCATTGTTAATCTATATGTATATTAAATGCTGAACTCGAAAGTCATTCAGCCTATATTTTGACATATACCCTCTTCATAATTCAACATTCAGCTCTAAACTCTTTTGTGTTGAATTCTAAAAATTCATAATATTTTTCTATTAAAAAATAAAAAAGGTATTTTTAAAAAGGTATTCATAATCCTCATTTTTTTCGTACGCCCTAATCACTGCTACTACCTTCTTTTCCCTCCTCCTCCTCCTCTTCTCTGCCTACCTGGCCAATAATAGCTTGAGATGGCTTCTTCATTTTTGCATCTCTATATATTTTTATGTTCTTGTATTTCGTATTTTAAATGACAAATAAAATTAAGTATCTTCCTCTTCTTCCCTTTTTTTCTCTTGTAATTTTAAGCCACTTTCAATTGTATGTGAAAATTTTCTGCAATTTTATTATTTTTCATTAAATCAATAAATTTATTAAATTATGATTCTTTTGTTAATAATTAAATTATGATTCTTTGGGTTTATTGTATATTATAGTGTTGAAATGCTTTGTTCTCCCTTTTTTAATTTTTTTAATTTTTATTTTATTTTATTATTTGGTTATATTTTTTTCTTTTTTGTTTTTTAAAATTTTAATGGTTTACCTGAATTCTGGTTTACATGATCTTGTATTGGTGAAATATGTGGATTGCTTACTTTTGGTGAATTTGCTACATCTTAAAAAGGAAAATAAGAATTTGATAGGCACAGCTTGATATGCTGGCGTGAACACTCAACTTGCATTTGGTGAGTATAACACTATTTTAGTTATTAAATGCTAATTATTTGACAAACAATTTTAGATTAATTTTTCTTTCATCAAATCCATTAATTTTTCTCTTACAGAAACCATAGTAAGTATTGTATGACATTAATTTCTAGCACCAATTTAGAAAATTCACTAGGAACTGTGGTAGTTATTTTTAGATTTCAATTTTTTGGTTTTGTTTTATTTCGATTTGATGTTGTTTATGAGTGTTTAATTGATTGTCTTTGTGGATTACCTAATTGATTTGCTTGATTTATCTTTGTTTATAAGTGTTTCTTAGTCATCAATTTTTTTTTGGTTACATATACATAAAACATTAGCTTCTCATAAAATTCTATGTGCAAATACATGAATATTATGTGATGCACATGTTTGTATTTTACGCCATTAATATACGTGTATGTATTGGGTTTTATATCAAATGAATTAAACACGAGTTAAAAAAAAAGAAAAAAAAAGAGAGAGGAGAGAAGAGTAAAATGATGGAAGAACCAAAGATATGTTTTGATGGCCACAATTGCTCCTCCTCTTTTTTATCATTTTTCTTTTTGTTTTACTATCCCTTTTTTTGTGAATTTATTCATCAAATGATGGAAAAGTAGAGAATATATGCTATTGGGTTGATTTTAATAAATTCACTAAGAACTGTGGTAGTTATTTTGTCCCCTTTTAACTTTAACCTATTCTAAACCTTTACGTATTCAAAGTGTGTGTGTGCATTTAGTAATATGCTTATGTATTTAGTGAATTTCTTTTTTGCTCAATTTCTTCTTATATTAGTTTGCTAGATCGAAGCTTTGGACCATTTTCTAATATTTATTGAAGGGGTCATTAGTCCTAAAATGGTTGAGATTGTCATTTTTTGGCTTTTTTGCCGCAATTGTCTAACTTATGTATAATTATTTTTTGCCATAGCATATTCTTTAGCAATGACTAATTGCATTTTAGGTTTGGGTTTGTTTTTGAAATATTAGGTTGAACCTAATTGTACAATAAATAGCTATAGTACAAGTGGGTTTGAAAATGTACACTTGACCTTAGCTCCAATGATAACAATTGCATATGGCTTTTCAGTTTTCGCATTGCTACCAGCTCCTCCACTGCCCATCAATTTGTTCTTCATCAGGTGAGTCAGTAATTTTTTCTACAAAAATTTTTGAAAACCCTCTTATTTTATCCCCTTTTTTCGCTCAAGCCTTTTTTGCTCTACTTTCAATTCTTCTCTTTGTTATGTTTAGCTAAGGAGAATTGATTATGTTGAATTTCATGGGTCCATTTTTTGTACGAAGATGTCAAGTTTTTATTTATTTTATTACATTAATAGTTTGGCTACACATATAAAACAACATTGGAATTTAGAGTAGCCTTACTTTATGAGCCTTCTTTAATGCAATTACAATGGAGTTTGTAGTTTTTAATGGATGGTAATTGTTGGAATTTTTTTTTTGTAACAACCCAATCAATGTTCCACAAAAATTATTAAAAACCCTCTTATTCTCTCACCTATTTTTTACTATTCACTCCCCTCTTTTTACTCAAGCCTTATTTGCTTTACTCTTTTAATTCTTCTCTTTTATTATCGAAAACACTTATTTCTGAAATGTCTATTTGTTTTCTTTGGTTAAATTTTTTTTTTCAATGGTGCTGTTTTCTTATTGTTTGGGTGGTGCCCAGCTTCAGCTTTTGGTTATAAAAAAAAAAACATGTATAGTCATTAGTATATAATTACAGGTACCCAATAACTACCCATAAATAGTACCTATTAGACTCTTAGGGTATTATTTTGGCATGAAAAACTTTCACTTTTTTTAATGAGAACAAATATTATTGAATTCATGCTACTTTAGGCAGTAAGCACTACACTGTTAAAAAGAAATCATAGCTCATACATTTTCACTTGTTTCACTTTTTAAATGCATTGCATTGTTTTGAATAGTTTGATTATTTATTATATGAGATCCAATAGGTTTGTGAGCTATGCTTATGAGTTGTTTGATAAAAGTCTTGAAAGAATAGTTTCTACTATTAATATTATGGTTTCTGGGTTACTAAAGAATAAGGAATTTGATAGGGGTATGAATGAGAGCTTATTCATCTAAGTTTTGGGTGGTTATTTTGGTTTGGGCTTGATGCCAAATTTTTTCACTTTAATGGTTTTGATTTCAACAACTTCATGACTTGATGAGGCATTATAGCTAAATATTGTTGAGATTTGATGAGTTTTTTTTGTCATAGCAACTAATGCTTTAATTTTATTCATGTTTATTATTTGAATAACTTCTTAGATGCCCTTTCACCCTATCTACAAATTGTGAAAAGGATGTAGAGTTAATAAGGGGAAAAGGTTTTTTTTTTTTTTTAAAAATGCTACATTGGCTCAAGAAAGGGAAAATGTCATTATGCATCTACCATAAGAATCTTTATATTTTGCATTTATTTAATACTTTAAGATATTAGTACTAATGAAATGAATCTAAACATGTAACAAAAAATAAAATTCTGAATATACTTTAATCTCTCTATTTATTCCTGCTGTGATAAAGTCAACCACATTTTATTATTTAATATGCATCCATGTCACATGAGCATGATATAATTCTAATGTAAGAAAAAAAATGAAAGTTGACTAATGGTGCGTAATGAAGCTCCAAATTTAAATTAGTTGTATTATGCGAATTTTCTCTACTTTATGTGGCATTCATTATTAATTAATTACTTAATTAATTTTGTGAAGGTGACATTAGAAGTAAAATTCACAAAGAAAGGAGCACTTGCATTATATGACCGTCTTGGATTTATTATAGCAAAATGGCTCTTTCATTATTATTTGAATGCCATTAATGCATTTGGCCTATACAACGAGTAAAGTTGAGAGCTTTATAAGTTTTGAAGGCATTGCCACTTGAACTTAAGAAACAAAAATAAAAGTTAAAGTGACAAAGAACAAAAAGAGAAGAGCAGTTTCAGCTTTCGTGTCGCTCTTAGCTCCTCAACTGCCCAACAATTTATTCTTTATCAGGTGAGTCATAATTTAATCTAAATAAATTTTAAAGTAAACTTTGTCAAAAGTACTAACAAAATGCCCACTAGTTTGGTCAGTTTTTATACACATTAATAAACAAGTGAATTGATAATTAGTATACTATGCAATATCTATTAATAGCTAATAGTTTTTAAACTATAATATATATATATATATATATATATATATATATATATTATACTTGTCTTCATTCAATTCTCTACTTCAGCTTTCGATTACAAAAAAAATATACATATATAGCCATTAATAATTGTATATGAACTATGGATTATTCATGTCATAGATATTTATTTTTTTAATTATTGATAATTTTTTATATTATAACTAATTAGTTTATTGACAATTGTCCCTATTCATAATTTAGTGTTCGCTCTTAAACACTTATATGGTGAATTATTAAAATTTATAATTTTTCAAATAAAGTATAAAAGAAACTCTTATTTTAAATAACATAAAAAAACCCAATTCTATTTCCCTCAGTATATTTCATTTTTTTTTCAAGCCTTTCACCTTCACCATCCACCACTTTTATCAGTCACGTCCTTGGCTCCCACCCTAGAAGCGTAACCATTATTAATTCAGTGATGGATGCCCTTTTTTTTCCTAATTGAAAAATGAGCATGTTATATTTTCAATTTTGTTATTCTCCATATTGATGTTGGATATCCAATGGGGAAGGTACACAAGGGTAGTTTTAGATATTAGTTGTAGAGTGGCTAGCTTTGGTAAGTATTTATTGGACCAAGAAGTTATTTCCATGTCATTTACTTTAAGGGATGAACATAAGGCTCTGATACAATTTTATTTAGAATGAGTAATTCCTACCACGTTGTCTGTCATTGGCATGCAAAAGCTAACATACCCTAACAGTGCATTTGACATGATTCATTGTGCACAATGTTAATGGTATGTTTTTATTATTGCTTTCTCCTTTGATCTTTTATTGTATCAATAAGCAAATTATTTTATCGTTGTTATCAACTGATTGTGGAAGGTTTGACATTTCTGTGACAAACTTTTGTTGACAGTTTAAGATGTTAAACTGTTAATTAAGCTCAATAGGATACTTAGACTTGGAGGTTTTTTTTGTATAGTTCACTACTCCAATGTACTATAAAGATTAGAGAGATCACAATGTTTGGAATGGTGAGCTGACTTTCTCTTTATTTTTATGAACATGTTTATTCCTTTTTTTAGAGGACTTGAACCCCTTGCTCCCCCTTCTTCTTAGGGCTGTTAATAACTATTGACTTGTGCTCACAACTAAATTAAATGCATCAAGTTCTACTTTGGAGTTGTTTATCCATGTTAGCTATACATGATAATCATTAGTAAGAGAAGTAAAAGTGAGGGGTTGACTGCACTTAAAATTTATCAAATTTGGATGCTTATCTTTTGCATTTTGTGTAACTATAGTGGCTTTGACAAATTCTATGTACTGAAAGAATGTAACTAAGACTAAGGATTCATTAGGAATTAATCTTGTAATTTATCAAAAGTTTGTCTTACCCTCATGCTATGAGAAGCGCTAAGAAAATTATCTTCCTTTGTGTGACAAAAAAGCTGCATATAATATTTCATTGGTATTTTTGGCAAGAAAAAAAAGGTCATCTTTTATAGCAATTTATTATTATTTTTTATTTAAAATGCTTCTCCTTTTTTTTTTGTTGGTGAGACATGATTATTGTGACTATAGGTGAACAACATATCAATCTTTCTAAATTTAACTTGTATTCTTTTGTCCTTATTGATTACACATTCTGGTCTGCAATGATTAGTGACTTTTTAATAATTATTAATTTGTCATAAGTTTTGGCCTTTACAGGTGTGTGCCTTTAGGTAGATGTCTTTCGAGACTTTCGGTTAATAGTTAAGGTAATGCATGAGCTGACTCAATATTTGGTCTTATAGGCTTAGTATTGTGCCTATGAGTATGTTAAGTGGACTAGATGATATTGAAATGTTTTATGAGGATAACACACATTGTCAAGTCTTATATTTGATGTATATTTAAATTCACATGTCATCAATTGGTCAAGTGTGCGGAATATAATGGATATGAATAGTTTTTATTTTCAAATTTATTTCTTAACATTTGTATTCTATTTTTCTTGGCTCCCACCTTGGTGACAATGGTGCAAAAAGGCTTCTCAGCTTTCATGTTGCTCCTAGCCTCTTTGCTTGCTCTATCGGCAACACTTGAAAGGATCAGTGCTTTGATTTTCTTTTATTCTCATTTGTAATTCTTGTTTGTGATTAATAACAATATTTAGAATAAGCAAGTGCTTTGTATATTAATAGAATGAATTTGAATTCATTCCATTTCTTTCTCTCTTTTCTCCCAAATAATAATACTAACTAATAGAAATATTAATTAAAAAATAGAATTATGAGCGATAAAATGTTATTTAATCTAATACTTTTTTACTTACTATTTGCACCACTTAATTTATTACTATTATTAGTTAATTTGTTAGATATTATTTTTAAAAATATATTATTCATCATAGAAAAAAAAAACTATAGAAGATTATGCTAGCATTTAAAAAAGAAAAATAACAAAAATGTGAACTCGAAAATAGTGTTATTATAGAGGAAATAGATATGCAATAATTAAACATGTATTTTGCAATAAGAAAGAACACAACTTCAATTTGAATTGTTGAAAATTCAAATTATGCAAGAAAATTTAAAGAATATCGCAAAATATTGAGAAGTCTAATGTTAGAATCCTCATTTTATAAGGAAAAAAAATTTGCAAACAAATTTGCAATAACAATGGAGAAGAACATTAAAAGCAAAAGTTACAAAATCCAACAAATTTATATAAATATAAAATGCAAAAAATGCATTGTTAATATCCAAGTATTTAAAACTATATTTTATCATTTTCAATGTTTAGTATTTAAATTTCATAACAAAAGTATCACAAAAATTTATAAAATATAAATCATATTTTTTCAAGTATTTTTAGTTATAATTATTGGAATTTTAAAAAAAATCATAATAAAAATAGAGGTTTTTGATGGTTTTGAATTTGATGTGTCATCTATTATTTTTGTTTACAAATTTTCAAATCATAAAATTTGAATTTATTCCTTAATATATATATATATATATATATATATATATATTGTCACGACCCAAAACAGAAGCCATGACCGGCACTAGCGAACGAAAATTCTTTCGAATCTGAAACCCATAGCAAACCTTAAAGAAAATATAAAAGCATGCAATAATAATAAAATAAATAAAATATCTTGCAGTGGAAATTAAAATCTCATAAGTAATAATATAACTCATCCACTGATTTAATAACACAAATCCATCTCATATATATAAAATCTTTCAATACAATCTTCTCTGTTCAAACTTTTAAAATATAAATCTCATACATATACAATACATACAACTCACTAAAACAACTACTGCAATGTCTAGAATACAAAATAAAACTTAGGTAAGCAGCTTACACAATAAGGCCGGGGCGGAAGAAATCCGACGTAAAAGTTTGCTATTGAGGTCTGAGGATGAAGACTCTCCTAAAAACTAAATCAATGGAGGGGAGTCGGACCTCACTGAGTGAATTGTTATAATATATATACATGCATAGCTAAATGACAAATGCACACATTCAATAGTATATATAATAAATATATATACAGACAAATACACAGGAATGCAGCAAAAATCATTTTATATAATACTGAAAATAATAACCGTTTATGAAGGATCAAATAGAACCCTAAATGATCACAACCTCAAATAATGCTAGACAACACTCTAGCCATACAGGCTCACTTATTCCAAATAAATTCACTTATTCCAAATAAATTCACTTATTCCATTTGGACAGTAGACTGACCTCGAGACACTAAGTCAACCGAGCTCCAGCAGTCTAACTGTCAGTGTGATTGGCCCCGAGACACTTGATCAACCGAGCTCCAGCAATCACACCCTCAAATCACATCTCACATCAATCAAACCAATCCAATCAATAACCACAAATAGGTTAGTAATTCAACCTACAATCTATCGTTGTACTGGTATGTACTCGGTCCTAGTGCTGCCCACTAGGTAGCACGTTTTATTGATATCCTTCATTTAAAAATAAACTCATACATTCATAAAATAAATGATGCATGATATTAATTAAAATGACAATATAAACCATATATATACTAGAAATATACCAAAAATAAACCAAGTATATTTCGAGTATATATATGTCAAACATATTCAGTTTAATTACAAAATTAACTAGAAATAAACTATATATATACTTAAAACAATTTAAGTATAAATCATGGATAAAACAAGTATTTAATTCAAAATATACCAAAAATATAATAAAATATACCTAAAGTATACCTAAGCATTTATTAAATCATTTATGCATAATTCATACAATTAAAACATATATTTCTAAAAACATGCAACCTAATACACGTATATATAAAATAACAAGTCATAGTTATGCGCTCCACGAGATGGATCCGACAGGCCTGGTCCACTAAGCCTCGGTCTCTGTGCAACTAAACAAATAAATGATAATACGAAATTAGAATAAATCTACTAAAATTCCTAAGGACTCGATCTAAAACACCGGATACAGACTAGAAATAGGGATTTGATCAAATGTTATGTTTTACGAGAATTCTACTGAAAATTCGGCAGAACCTACTCTGTAAAACGGACATCTCTTTACTCAAAAAGTAGAGCCGGTCCTGCAAGAAAACACACTTTAAGTATATACAGTCACACAACCCCTCGGTCGAACTCCCAAACTACAATTCTATCGACCGAGGTTCACAATTCATGAGATAAACACAGAATATATAAAAATTCCCAAAATACTGAAAATACCTTTATATATCAACATATAGCAATTTAGGTATTTAAACACTAAAAATAATTATTTTACCGATAATTACATTAAAACCCTAATTTTAATAAAATATTATTAAAAATCAATAATTCTCGATAAATTCACAAATATTAACCGAAATTCATTTTATAAATCCAAACTACATAATTAGCCCAAAAACATATTAAAAATCATTAAAAACTCATTTATTTGCAAAAATAATATATTATATATAATTTGAAAATAATTTTTGAAAAATAGTTTTAATTAGTTAAAAAAAATAGTAAATAATTTGTAAAAATAATTTTTATACCTCAAATAATTATTAAAACCAATTAAACTTAAATTTCAACAAATTTATTATCAAATTACCAAAATACCCCTAATATATATAAATTCACAAAATATACAATAATTATTCAAAAATTCACTAAAAATCACACAATTGCTCAAAAATTAATTTCTCAATATATAATTCAATAAAATCAATAATTATACTTAATTAACCCATTAATTTTAACAAAATATTTATTTATCCTAATTTTTTAAAATTCACCTAAACTAAATAAAATCATAATAATTACACAAAAATCACAAAAATTACAAATTAAATTTTAAAATTAATTTCAACCTCTATAAACACCATAAATCACAATTTCACAAATTATTTAATTAATTTAAGAAAATTAGAAAATATTAATAAAATAATTAAAAATTCACAAAAATCAAAATAAAGTTCAAAAATTCTACAAAAATTACAAGATGTAGATTGAGCTACTAGGAGCAATTTTTGTAAAGGAAGTAAGCTTGAATCATCAAGATTGAAGTTCAAAAAAATCAAAAAGCATAAGTGGCCGAATTCAAAACCAAGCTTAAATCCTTACCAATTCAAGTTTTCAAGCTTCCAGGAGCTTAGAATCAACTTCTAGGAAGTTCTAGGAGCAAAACCATGCCAGAATCATCAAGAACGGTGGCCAAACGAGGAAGAACATAGTTAATTAAGGTTTTGGGTTTCCGGCCAAAAAAACAGCCAAACCATGCCAAAGAAGAAGGTGGCAGGTGGCGGAGTAGGCTTGAAATGGTGGTGGCATGCCGGGAAGCGCAGTGACAGTGAGGGAACGACGTTTTGCAGTGGTAAGAGGGGGAAGGGACGTCGGGATCGTGAGGAAGGGGGTGAGTGGCATAAATGGTAAATTTGATAACTTATATATATATATATAATAACTTTAACATTTAATATTATAATATAATAATATTATATTCAAAATAATCCCACACCACATGTTATACACATATATATACATATATATATATATATATATATATATATATATATATATATATATATATATCACATGATAATAAAAATAAAAACTATATAATACAAACATAAATAAAAATAATAAACCCTAAAAATGCTAAATATATATATATGCATGTATATGTATATATGAAAATATAATCATGCATGGAATCATGCAATTTAATAAAACGGACTAATGTAAATAAATAAATATTTATTTAGGTTTTATTTTCCTAAAAATGAAATTATCGGGAAAATTTTACGTAGGAAACTTAAAATAATTAAAATAACTTTAATAATTAATAAACTAATTAATATTCAAATATATTTATTAAAATTATTAACACTACATATCCCGATACAGTTTAAAAATATTTAAAATATCAGGTTATTACAATCTTCCCCCCTTACAAGAATTTATTCCCGAATTCCAAAAAAAGAAGAAATACAAAATCAAAAAAGGAAGAGATATGGGTAAGAAGCTCGCATTTCAACTTCAGTCTCCCACGTATACTCCTCTACCCTGTTGCTGCGCTTCAAAACTTTGACCATCGGAATCTGCTTCGAACGTAATTGTCGAACTTGATAGTCAACGATCGCCATAGGTTCCCCCACGAATGTCAGGTCTTCATTCACTTCCACGCTGTCGGGCTGCAACACATATGAAGGGTCTGAGACATACTTCCTCAACATCGAGATATGAAATACTAGATGGACTTGAGACATACTTGGAGGCAAAGCCAACTAATATGCAGCAATGCCTACTCTCTCCAGAATCTCGAACCGTCTTATATATCTCGGTGCTAACTTACCATTCTTGCCAAATCTCATAATACCTTTCATCAGAGACACCTTCAGGAAAACAAAATCCCCAACTTGAAATTCAACATCTCTGCGCCTAGGATCTATATAGCTTTTCTGCCTGCTAACTGCGGTCTCTAATCTGCCCTTGATCATAGCAACCTTCTCTACAGCATCCTGAACCATCTCAGGTCCAGTTAAAGCTCTCTCACCAATATCCTCCCAACTCAGAGGGGATCTACACTTCCTTCCGTACAAAGCCTCATATAGTGTCATTCCAATATTGCTATAGTAAATGTTATTATATGCAAGCTCTACAAGTGGCAAATGATCATCCCAACTACCTCCCAAATCCAAAACACACATCCTCAACATATCTTTTGGTGTCTGGATCATCCCCTTAGACTGACCATCTGTCTAAGGATGAAAAGCAGTACTGAAGTCCAACCTAGTGCCCATCGCTTCTTGCAACTTCTGCCAAAAATGAGAGGTAAACACTGAACCTCTGTCTGACACAATAGACACAAGTACTCCATAAAGGCACACAATATGCTTCACATATAACTTCACCAATCTAGCTACAAAATAAGTGGCTTTCACAGGCAGAAAATATGCAGACTTGGTCAACCTGTCTACAATCACCCAGATGGAATCGTATCCATCCTTAGAACGAGGTAAACCAACCACAAAATCCATAGCTATCCTTTCCCACTTCCACTCAGGAATAGGAAGAGGCTGAATCTTCCCAAAAGGCTTCTAATGCTCAGCTTTCACTTACTGACATGTCAAGCACTTAGCAACATAATCAGTGACATCCTTCTTCAGTCCGTCCCACCAGTACAAGTCTCTGATACTGTGGTACATCTTAGTGACACTCGGATGTACACTATAGGTTGTAGAATGTGCTTCCTCTAGGATCTCTTCTCTCAAATTATCCACATCAGGAACACACAATCTACCACTGACCCATAAAATACCATCATCATCGAGTGTGAAATTAGTGAACTTCCCTGCTCGAACATTCTTTGTAAGCTCTTCTAGAATAGGATCTCGACTTTGAGCTGCCTTAATCCTATCTCTCAATACAAATCATACCTTAAATTGAGCTAACAGTCCACTTGATCTACTAATCTTCATCATCAGACCTTGATCCACCAACAGATGCAACTCCTGGATCAACGGTCTCCTCTCTACACTGATATGAGCAAGACTGCCTGAGGACTTCCTGCTAAAGGCATCTGCTACCACATTAGCCTTGCCCAGATGATATAGTATCTCATAGTCATAATCTTTCAACAGTTCCAATAATCTCCTCTGCCTCAGATTCAGATCTCTCTGCTGGAAAATGTACTTAAGGCTTTTGTGATCAGTAAAAATCTCACCAGTCACCCCTGTCATAACCCAAAATAGGGGCCATGACCGACGCTAGGGAACAAGAATTCTTTTGAATTCGAAACCCGTAGCAAGCCTAAAAAAAATAACAACATGCAATAATAATAATAGTATAAATAAAATCACTCGCAGCGGAAATAAATTTCATAAATAATAAAATAATAATTCCCCAATGGATTTAGATAAACAACTCATCTCATATATAAATAATCTCTTTTAAACACAAATCTCAGTTCATATATTTATAATACAATCTCATTTAAATATGATACATAAATTTCATAAATGATTATAACTACTGCAGTGTCTAGATTATAAAATAAAACTCAAGTAAACAGTTTATATAGCGAAGCCAGGGCGAAAGAAATCCAGCGTATGGGTCTGCTACTGAGGTCTGATGACATAGACTCTCATGAAAAATAGTCAACGGAGGGGAGTCAAACCTCACTGAGTGAATTGTTATAATACATATACATGCATAGCTAAATGACAATGCACACATTCAATAGTATATATAATAAATATATATACAAGCAAATACACACAGATGCAGCAAAATCATTTTATATATTTTACTGAAAATAATATCGATTTATGAAGGATCAAATAGAATCCTAGAAAATCGCAATCTTAAACAGTGTTAAACAACACTCTACCCATACAGGCTCACTTATTCCAAATAATTTCACTTGTTCTAATTGGACAGTAGACTGGCCCCGATACACTAAGTCAACTGAGCTCCAACAGTCTAACTGTTAGTGTGATTGGCCCCGAGACACTTGGTCAACCGAGCTCCAGAAATCACACTCTCAAATCACATCACACATCAAATAAATCAATCCGATCATAATCCACAATTAGGTTAGTAATATAGCCTAAATGCTATTAGCGTACCGGCACGTACTCGGTCCTAGTGCTGCTCACTAGATAGCACATTCTATTGGTATCCTTCATTTAAATATAAAACATACATTCATAAAATCAATGATGCATGATATTAAATAAAATAGCAACATAAACTATATATACACTAGAAATATATCAAAAATAAACCAAGTATATTTCGAGTATATATACGTTAAATAAATTCAATTTAATTATGAAATAATCTAGAAATACACTTAAAATCATTTTGAGAATAATTCATTAATAAAACATGCATATAATTTGAAATATACCAAAAATATACTGAACATATACCAAAAATAAATCCAAGAAATAATTAAACTATTCATGCATAATTTATAAAATAAATCATACATTTTTAAAAACATACATCCTAGAATACGTATATATAAAATAATAACTCACTGTTATTGCGCTCCACGAGACGAGTCCGACGGGCCTAGTCCACTAGGCCTCGGTCTAGGCGCAACTAAACAAACAAACAACAACACGACATTAGAATAAATCTAGCGAAAATTCTAAAGACTCGATCTAGAATATTAGACATAGAAATAGAATTGGAATTCGACCGGACATCACGTTTTATGAGAATTCTACCAAAAATCCGACAGAACCTCCCCTATAAAATGGACATCTCTCTACTCAAAGAGTAGAGCCGGTCCTACAAAGAAACACACTTCGAATATACGTAGAACACAATCCCTCGGTCAAATTCCAAACTACAATTCACCGACCGAGGTTCACAATTCACAGAATAATTATAGAACACATGAAAAACACCAAAAATACCAAAAAAACAAAAACCCTAATTTTAATAAAATATTATTAAAAATCGATAATTCTCAATAAATTCATAAATATTGACCAAAATACATTTTATAAATCTAAATTACATAATTAACCCTAAAACTTACTAAAAATCGATAATTACTCATTTATTTAGAAAAATCGTATATTATATATAAATAGAAAATAATTTACGAAAAATAGTTTTAATTAGTTAAAAATACTAAACAATTTGTAGAAATCATTTTTATACCTCAAATAACTATTAAAACCAATTTAATTATATTTTTAGCCAATTTAGTGTCAAATTACCAAAATACCCCTAGTTACGTAAATTCCCTAAAATTAATAAAAAAATTCATCAAAAATAGTATAATTACTCAAAAATTAATTTCTCAATATATAATTCAAGAAATTCAATAAATATACTCAATTAACCAATTAATTTCATAAAATACATAATTACCCTAAATTTCTAAAAATTACATAAACTAAATAAATTCCAAATAATTATATAAAATTCACAAAAATTACAAATAAATTTATAAAATTCATTTTAACACCTATAAACACCATAAAACACAATTTCATAATTTAATTAATTAATTTTTGAAAATTAGAAAATATTAACAAAATAATAAAAAATTCACAAAAACCAAAATAATTCCCAAAAATTCTATAAAAATTCACAGAGCAAGATTAAGCTACGAGGATCAATGTTTGTGAAGGAAGATTGTGGAATCATTCAAATCGAAGCTCAAAAAAATCAAAAAACCTAAATGGCCGAAAATGTAAAATCAAAACCTAGGAAAATCTAGACCATTTCAAGTGAAACAAAGCTTGGAAATGAACTCACTGGAGCTCAAGGAGAAGATGGAGACCAGTGGGGCTCAAAATGGTGGCCGAAATCACATCGATCGAAGTTAGAGTCAATTTTTGACTTCTCGGGTTGTTGCAGCGTTCACTGGCGCCGGAGAGGGTGGAAGGGGTGGCTGAGCTGCTGGAGGAAGAGGGTGGACGTCCGACAGGAACTCTCAATAGAGGTGAACGAAATCGCGCAGTGAGGGGAAGGGGTGAGGCGTCGAGGAAGAGAAGTAGGGGGTGATGGCAATTCTATAATTTTTTATTTTTGATAATGATAGTATATGTATATATATATATTCTACTTTATATTATATTAATATTTAATATAATATAAAAAATAAATATGCACCACACACACATTTTAATAATATATACACATATATACATATATACACACTTAATTAATTAATATTAAAACTATGTATTATAATTTAATTCAATTAAATAAACCCTAATTTTAACTTTAAATGCATGTATGTACATATATATTTTATTTGACACTTAAACATCACGCATGAGCTCATGCAAATTCACTAAACCGATTAAAATAATTAATATTTAATTATTCACGTTTTAATTTCCCCAAAAATAAAATTAAAGGGAAAAATTTATGAAAATATCTTTAAATAATATAAAATAATTAAAAATGACTTTAATAAATAATAAACTCATTAAATAATCATAAAAATTATAAAAATTATTAACACTGCATATCCCGATGCAGTTTAAAATTATTTAAAAATCTGGGATATTACAACCCCGTACAGATAATGTCTTTAGATCTTGAGAGCAAAGATCACTGCAGCCATCTCTAAGTCATGTGTAGGATAGTTCTGCTCATGCTTCTTCAACTACCTTGAAGCATAGGCTATCACCCTACCATTCTGCATCAACACACAATTTAGGCCAACTCTAGAGGCATCACAATACACTGTGAACTTGTCCATACCTGTAATATCCCGTATTTTTTAAAAAATATTTTTACACTGTACCGGGATATGCAGTGTTAATAATTTCTGTATATTATATGATATTTTTACGAGTTAATATGTATTTAAAACCTATTTTAATTATTGTGTATTATTTTCAGTGTTTTACGTAAAATTTTCCCGGGACTTGCATTTTCGGAGAAATTTTCACGTAAACAATGTATTATTAATTGTTTTAAATGTATTTTTGGACTTGCATGAACTCATGCGTATTTTTAAATTATTAAATAAAGCCTGTGTGTGTATATTTATTTAATTAGGGTTTAATATTACCCTAATATTATATTAATTATTTATTAGTTTTATTGTTATTTAATTATTTTTATTTAGTATAAATTATTAAAATATTAAATTTTTATGTGTGTGGTGTATATTTGATGTGTGAAATTTAATATTATTTTAATATATAGTGTAAAGTATATATATATACACATATACATTAAAAATTGTCAAAAATACAAAAGTTTGAAAAATTACAAAACTGCCCCCGTGAGCTTCTTCTTCCTCCCGATCGCTCCCTTCACCGTCCGGTCGCTGCTACCTGCCGTTTCTTCACCGTGGGTGTGCCGTCCGGTGTGCCACCACCTTCCCCAGCCTTCCTCGCCACCTGTGGTAGCCATTTCCGACGCCTGGAAGCCATTTTTGGCCGGAGAAGCCAAAAGTCGATCCATCGTCGATCACGTCGATTTCGGTCACCGTTTTCGACACTGCCAGTCTCTTTCTTCTCCTTGAGCTCCGGTGAGTGTGATTATAGCTTTGGTTTGAGCTAAAATGGTCTAGAATTGCTTAGGTTTCGAATTTTTAATTTCGGCTTATTAGGGTTTTTGATTTTTTTTGAGCTTTGAATTGGATGATTCATGAAAAATACCTTAACAAATGTTATTCCTAGTAGCTCAATCTACATATATGAATTTTTGTAGAATTTTTGGAGATTTTTTGGATTTTTGGGTATTTTTGAATATTTTAATATTATTTTCTAATTTTCGGAAATTAATTATTTAAATTATGAAATTGGAGTTTATGGTTGAATTAGGCGTTTAAATGAATTATAGGAATTTATTTGGAATTTTTATGAATTTCTAAGTATTTATTTTGAATTATTGAAGTTTATGTGATTTTGAGAAATTAGGGTTAATTGTGTTTTAAATTGAATTTAATTGGTTAATTGAGTTTAATTATTGATATTATTGATAAATATGTTGAGAAAATTAATTTTGGATAATTGTATAATTTTTGGTGAATTTTTGAAGTAATTTAAGTATATATATATATATAGGGGTATTTTGGTAATTTTACCCTAAATTGGCTAAAAATGTAATTTAATTGGTTTTAATAGCTATTTAAGGTATAAAAATGATTTCTACAAAATATTTGGTATTTTTAACTAATTAAAACTATTTTTCGTGAATTATTTTCAATTATATATATAATATATGATTTTTCTAATAAAATGAGTTTTTATTGGTTTTTACAGTGTTTTAAGGTTAATTATGTAATTTCTACCTATGAAATGTATTTCTATGATATAAGGATATTTTTGGTATATCTGGAATTATTCTGTGTTTGTGGACCCCAGTCGGTGGACTATAGTTTGGAGTCCGACCGTGGGATTTTGGTTATGCCTTGTGTAGTTTTTCGAAGTGTATTTCTTTGCAGGGTCGGCTCTACTCTTTTGAGTAGAGAGATGTCCGTTTTATAGGGGAGGTTCTGCCGAATTTTTGGTAGAATTCTCGTAAAACGTGATATCCAGTCGAACCCTAATTATGTTCCGTATTTTAATACTCTAGATTGAATTCTAGGATTTCTGTTAGGTTTATTCTGATGTCGATTATTTATTGCTTGTTTAGTTAGGCCGAGATCGAGGGCTAGTGGACCAGGCCCGTCGGACCTGTCTCGTGGAGCGCATTAGGTGAGTTACTATACTATATATATATGCTGAGGATGCATGATTTAGAAATGCATGTTTTATGTTGATTAAATATGCATAAATAATTTGATTATTTCTTAAGTTTACATTAAGTATATTTTTGGTATATATTAAATTATATGCATGTTTTGTAAATAAAATATATTTAAAATGTTTTTAAATATATTTCGAGCTTAAGTTATAATTTGACTGGATTTATTTGACGTATATATACTCGAAATATACCTGGTTTACTTTTGGTATATTTCAGGTATATATATGGGTTATATTGTTATTTCATTTACATTCATGCATCATTTATTTTTGTGAATGAATGTTTTACATTATTAATGATGAAGGATATCAATAGAACGTGTTACCTAGTGGGCAGCACTAGGACCGAGTACGTACCGGTACGCCTATAGCATTTAGGCTATATTGCTAACTAATTATGGATATTGATTTGATATGATTATTGATATGTGAGATGTGGTTTGGAGGTGTGATTGCTGGAGCTCGATTGACCAAGTGTCTCGGGGCCAATCACACTGGTAGTCAGACTGCTGGAGCTCGATTGACTTAGTGTCTCGGGGCCAGTCTACTGTCCAAATGGATTAAGTGGATATACTTGGAATAAGTGAACCTGTATGGCTAGAGTGTTGTTTAACACTATTTTCTGAGGTTGCGTTATTCTAGGGTTCTATATGATCCTTCATAAACTAGGGTTTTTCAATAAAATATATAAAAATGATTTTTCTGCATCTGTATGAATTTGCCTGTATATATACATATTAGATATGTATTATTGACTGTATGCATTTTCATTTAGAGTGTATGTATATATATTATAGTAATTCACTCAGTGAGGTCTGACTCCCCTCCGTTGACTATTTTTCAGGAGAGTCAACTTCTTCAGACCTCAGTAGCAGGTCGATACGCCGGATTTCTTCCGCCCCGGCTTCTTTGTGTAAATTATCTACTTGAGTCTTATTTATTTTATCTAGACACTGCAGTAGTTGTGAATTAAAGTATTGGATTTCATGTATTTTATTTTAAAGAGATGTATTATATTGAAACTGGATTTGTATTAAAAAGATTATATATCTATGGGATGAGATTTGATTTAAATCCAGTTGATGTGAATAATACTATGATATTATGATTTTTATTTCCGCTGCATATTATATTGTTATGATTATGCATGTTTATTTTATTTTTAGGCTTGCTACGGGTTCCGGATTCGAAAGAATTCCCGTTCCCTAGCGCCGGTAATGGCCCATGTTTTGGGTCGTGACAATACCATTAGGCAAAGCTAACATTGGGGTTGTAGTCAACTTCTCCTTTAACAACTAAAAATTGTTCTCACAAGCTTCTGACCACTCAAATCTTACATTCTTCTGAGTGAAGCGAGTCATAGGAGCTGCAATTCTAGAAAAATCCTATACAAACCTCCTATAGTACCTGTTTAAACCCAAAAAAACTGTGAATCTCCATAACTAAAGTCGGTCTAGGCCACTCAGATACTGCCTCAATCTTCTGTGGATCCACCTAGATACCTTGTTTAGACACCACGTGTCCAAGAAAAGTAACACTCTCCATCCAGAAATCATACTTCAAGAATTTAGCATGAAGCTGATGTTCTCTCAGTGTCTGCAGTACAGTCCTCAAGTGATATACATGCTCCTCCATACTCCTCGAATATACCAGTATTGTAATATCCCGTGTTTTTAAATATTTTAATACTGTATCGGAATATGCAGTGTTAATAATTTTATATATAATTATGATATTTTTATGAGTTGATATGTATTTAAAGCTTATTTTAATTATTGTATATTATTTTAAGTGCTTTCCGTAAAATTTTCCTTAGAATTCTATTTTCAGGGAAATTTTCACGTAAATAATTTACTATTAATTATTTTAAGTAGATTTACGCATTTGCATGAACTCATATATATTTTTAAAGTACTAAATAACGTATATATGTGTATTTATTTATTTAACTATGGTTTAATTAATTACCCTAATATTTTATTATTTATTAATTAGTTTTATTGTTATTTAATTATTTTTATTTAGTATTAAATTATTAAAAATATTCAATTATATGTGTGTGGTCTATATTTAATGTGTGTGATTTTATATTATTTTAATATATAGTGTAAAGTATATATATATACATATACATTTAATATTAAAATAAAATATAAAGTTTGAGTTATTTACGGTTGTGCCATCGCCTATTCCTTCTCCTTCCCCGATCGTTCTCCTCGCCAACCACCGTCTGTCACGCCATTCTCTTGCCGTCGGTGTGCCTCCCGGCGTGCCACCTCCTTCCCCAGCCTTCCCCGCCGCCTGCTACAGCTGTTTCCGGCGTCGGGAAGCCTATTTTTGTCCGAAAAGCCGAAAGTGGAAGCTAACGTCGATCGACGTGATTCTGGCCACCATTTTCGACACCGCTGGTCTCTTTCTTCTCTTTGAGCTCCGATGAGTGTGATTCCAAGCTTTGTTTCACTTAAAATGGTCTTGATTTGCTTAGGTTTCGATTTTGGTAATTCGGCCATTTTAGGGTTCTTGATTTTTTTGAACTTCGAATTAATTCATTCATGAAAAATTCCTTCAAAAATGTTGTTCCCCTTAGCTTAATATACATGTGTGAATTTTTGTAGAATTTTTGGAGATGATTTTGATTTTTGGGTATTTTTGAATATTTTATTATTATTTTCTAATTTTTGAAAATTAATTAATTAAATTATGAAATTATGTTTTATGATAATTATAGGTGTTGAAATGAATTATAGAAATTTATTTGGAATTTTTATGAATTTTTATGTATTTATTTTGAATTTGTTTAGGTTTATGTAATTTTGGAAAATTAGGTTAATTGTGTTTTTAATTGAAATTAATTATTTAATTAAGTTTAATTATTGATATTATTGATAAATATGTTGAGAAAATTAATTTTATACAATTATATTATTTTTGGTGAATTTTTGGAGTAATTTTAGTATATTTATATATAGGGGTATTTTGGTAATTTTACCCTAAATTGACTAAAAATGTAATTAAATTGGTTTTAATAGTTATTTTAGGTATAAAAATGATTTCTACAAATTATTTAGTATTTTTAATTGATTAAAAATATTTTTCGTGAATTATTTTCAACTATATATATAATATACAATTTTTTTAATAAAAATGAGTTTTATCGATTTTTAATG
Organism: Mallotus nudiflorus; assembly: GCA_947683625.1. Lineage (NCBI taxonomy): Eukaryota > Viridiplantae > Streptophyta > Magnoliopsida > Malpighiales > Euphorbiaceae > Mallotus > Mallotus nudiflorus. Next base: position 9,046,453 of record CANTUR010000157.1, on the reverse strand, counting down.
TGTTTCAGGGTTAATTATGTAATTTCTACTTATAAAATGTATTTCTGTGATATAAGGGTATTTTTGGTATTTCCATAATTATTTTGTGATTATGGACCCCGGTCGGTAGACTGTAGTTTGGAGTCCGACCGAGGGGTAGTGGATGTGTTTCTGTGTTTATTTTTTGAAGTGTGTTTCTTTGCAGGGCCGGCTCTACTCTTTGAGTAAAGAGATGTCCATTTTACAGGGGAGGTTCTGTCAAATTTTTGATAGAATTCTCGTAAAACGTGATGTCTGGTCGAACCCTAATCCTAATTCTGTGTCTAATATTCTAGATCGAGTTTTTAGAATTTTATGTTAGGTTTATTCTGATGTCTGTTGTTTATTGTTTGTTTAGTTGCGCCGAGACCGAGGCCTAGTGGACCAGGCCCATCGGACCTATCTCGAGGAGCGCACTAAGTGTGAGTTACTATTCTATATATATATGCTTTAGGATGCATGATTTAGAAATGTATGTTTTATTTTGATTAAATATGCATAAATGGTTTAATTATTACTTAAGTTTATTTTTAGTTTATTTTTGGTTATTTTCTATAATATTTTAAACCGATATGCATGTCTTATTAATGAATTATGCTTAAAATGTTTTTGAATATATTTCTAACTTATTTTGTAATTATATTGGATTTCTTTGACGTATATATACTCGAAATATACCTGGTTTACTTTTGGTATATTTCTAGTATATATATGGTTATTGTTGCTATTATATTTAAATTCATGCATCATTTACTTTTATGAATGTATGTTTTATATTTAAAATGAAGGATATCAATAGAACGTGCTACCTAGTGGGCAGCATTAGGACCGAGTACGTACCAGTACGCTTATAGCATTTAGGCTATATTACTAACCATTTGTGGATATTGATTGGATATGATTATTTGATGTGTGATATGATTTGGGAGTGTGATTGCTGGAGCTCGATTGACCAAGTGTCTCGAGGCCAATCACACTGACAGTCAGACTGCTGGAGCTCGGTTGACTTAGTGTCTCAGGGCTAGTCTACTGTCCAAATGGAATAAGTGAATATATTTGGAATAAGTGAGCCTGTATGGCTAGAGTGTTGTCTAACACTGTTTTGAGGTTGTGATATTCTAGGGTTCTATTTGATCCTTCATAAACTGTGATTTTCAATAAAAATATATAAAATGATTTTATTGCATCTGTATGTAATTGCTTGTATATATACATATTATATATATACTTTTAATTGTGTGCATTGGCATTTAGTATGCATGTATATATATTATAGTAATTCACTCAGTGAGGTCTGACTCCCCTCCGTTGACTATTTTTCAAGAGAGTCATCTTCATCAAACCTCAGTAGCAGGCCTGTACGCCGAATTTCTTCCACCCCAGCTTCTTTATGTAAACTGCTTATCTGAGTCTTGAGTTCTATTTTATAATCTAGACACTGTAGTAGTTGTAGATAAATTATGGGTTTTATGTATTATATTTGTGTAAGTTATGTACTTTGAATATTTGAACTGGATTTGTATTAAAGGTATTTATATATATGAGATATGGATTTGATTTAAATCCCGTGGTGGAATATTATTTTGGTACTTGTAATTTTATTTCTGCTGCATTAAGAGTTATTGTTATTATTATTGCATGTTTATTTTATTTTTAGGCTTGCTACGGGTTCCGAATTCGAAAGAATTCCCGTTCCCTAGCGCCGGTCATGGCCCCTATTTTGGGTCGTGACAAGTATATCATCGATGAAGACTATCACAAACTGATCCACATATGGTCTGAATACTCTGTTCATCAAATCCATAAAAGCTATTAGTGTGTTAGTCAAGCCAAAAGACATTACCAGAAACTCATAATGGCCATATCGAGTGTGGAATGCCGTTTTAGGAACATTGGCTTCACTAATCTGCAACTAATGATAACCTGACCTCAGATTAATCTTAAAAAAGAACTGTGCACCCTGTAGCTAATCAAACAAGTCATTTATCCTCGGGAGAGGATACTTGTTCTTCACTATCACCTTGTTTAACTCTCTATAATCAATGCACAGTCTCAGGGTATCATCCTTCTTCTTTATAAACAGGACTGGTGCACCCCAAGGAGAAACACTGGGTCTAAGGAAACCCTTATCCAACAACTCTTGTAATTGCTCCTTCAACTCTTTTAACTCTGTAGGAGTTATTCTGTAGGGTGACATAGATATAGGAGTAGTGCCTGGAACCACATTTATACAGAACTCAATCTCTCTGTGAGGTGGTAAACCTGGCAACTCTTTAGGAAAAATATCAGGAAACTCACAGGCAACAGGAACATCTGTGAAGTGACAACTTCTCTACTGAAGTATCTCTGACTAATGCCAAATATCCTTGACAACCTTTCCTTAGCAACTTCCTAGCCGTAATAACAGAAATGAGGTTCTGAGGTGCTGAACTCCTATCACCCCACAAACTTAAATTCTTTTTCATTAGGAATTCTGAAAGTCACCTCTTTACTCCGACAATCCACCACGACATAGTGCTGAGATAAATAATCCATACCTAGAATGACATCAAACTCCATCACATTCAATAAAATCAAATCAACAGATAATTCTCTACCTCCAACAAGAACTGGACAACCAGAAAGAATAACATCGATTTCCAAAGAATCACTTAGAGGAGTGGCGATAGACAAAGGAAAAGCCATCCTCGAAGCTTACCAATAAGACTTAGAAGCAAAAATAGGAGAAACAAATGAATGCGTGGCACCCGGATCAAACAAAACCCATGCATCCAGGTAACAGACAGAAATAATACCTGCCACGACTGCATTGGATGCCTGAGCATCCTGCTGAGTGAGATGAAAGGCTCTGGCCTATCCTCAACCTCCCTGCTGGTTGTAGAAGCCTGACCAATACCTCTGGCACCTCCTCTGGTACCTCTACTACTACCCTGTTAGGGAACAATCTGGGTAGAACTCTGACGCTGGGTTGGAGGCAACTGAAAAGGAACGGATGTAGCACTAGCAATCGACTACTGAGGAAATCATGGAATCTGTGGCTGCTGATACCCAGAATAGGGACACGATCTAGCATAATGTCTCATTTGCCCGCATCTGAAGCATGTTAGCGGTGTCATATAACATGGTCCCTAATGGACTCTGCCGCAGGTCTGACATTCACTAGTAGCTGATCCAGAACTACAACCACTGCTGCTACTCGAACCACCTGACCCAAGTCTGAATGGTCTGCGCTGACCTCCACGGCCATGTCTACTGCTCCAATGTACTCGTTGTTGCTATCTCTGAGTCTGCTCGGCTGGACCTCTCTGCTGACTACTCAATCCAATTTGGAAACTTGAGTACGAAGTAGTCTAGAATCCACCTGACTGAACATCCAACTGGTAATAATCAGGCATAGCTCCTTGCCTGACTAGCCTTAGCTCAATCTCCTTGGCCAACTCAATTACTGACTCAAGAGTAAGGCCCGCTGTAGGTATACCAGTAAATGCAGAACCTAATCCGATGACGTATGTGGTGACTGTGAAGTACTGGTCTCACATCAGATTCTCTACATATCTGCCAGGCCGGAGGAACTCTCGAGTATACTCCTCAACTAATCTATCACCGCAAGAAATATTGGTCAACCGGAGTCAATAACTCATGTGAAGCGGCTCTGGGCAAAATCTCCTCATGAATCGCTCTTTGAACTGAGCCTAGGTCATTGTCAACATATACGACTGGATCATCTGAATGAACTAGTCCAGGGCTGGTCCCTCAACAGAAAGCTCGACTATTATGATCCGCTAGTACTCGGTGTGAGCAGTCCAAGTCCTAGTCTTGATTGCATGCAGAAAGTCTAGAGGGTCGGAAGTCCCATCGAAAGCGATCCTGCCAACTCTGGTATAGAATATAGCTGCCTCAAGGTCAGACATACCCTGCTGATAGGTAGGCTGAACAGGCTGAACTACCGGAGGTATAGGAACATCCTTGTACTCAGGCTCTATAGGCTCCTCATCTTGTAACTCTCTCTGTCTACGGTGACTTACCATTCCTCGTGGTCTACCTCTGCCATGACCTTTGCGCCTAACTGGTGGCGCAGGAGGTAAAACCTTATCCTGGAAGGACTCATCATCCTCGACCTCAACAATCGATGGAGCGACACTGCTTGCCTCCTCATTCTGAAAAGACAAACAAAAGGATTTAGACAAAAAAGACAACGGAGGATAACATAGAAAACTAAATCAGGGAACACTTATCAAGACATACTCGAACCTAATTCACTACAGTAGTTTTAAAAGAAAAACACAACAGTGAAAACTAAGGCCACAACTCACACAACTAAGGCCTTGACACAGAACTCCGCGTTGATACTAACTTTGTCACGACCCAAAACAGGGGCCATGATCAATGCTAGGGAATGAGAATTCTTTTGAATCCGGAACCCATAGCAAGCCTTAAAGAAAATATAAAAGCATGCAATAATAATAAAATAAATAAAATATCTTATAGCAGAAATTAAAATCTCATAAGTAATAATATAACTCATCCACTGATTTAATAACACAAATCCATCTCATATATATAAAATATTTCAATACAATCTTCTCGGTTCAAACTTTTAAAATGTAAATCTTATACATATATAATACATATAGCTCATTAAAACAACTACTGTAGTGTCTAAAATACAAAATAAAACTCAGGTAAGCAGTTTACACAATAAGGCCAGGGCGAAAAAAATTCGACGTACAGGTCTGCTACTAAGGTTTGAGGATGAAGACTCTCCTGAAAAATAAATCAACGAAGGGAAGTCAGACCTCACTGAGTGAATTGTTATAATATATATACATGCATAGCTAAATGACAAATGCATACATTCAATAGTATATATAATAAATATATATACAAAAAAATACACATAAATGCAGCAAAAATCATTTTATATAATACTGAAAATAATAACCGCTTATGAAGGATCAAATAGAACCCTAAATGATCGTAACCTCAAATAGTGTTAGACAACACTCTAGCCATATAGGCTCACTTATTCCAAAAAAATTCACTTATTCCATTTGGACAGTAGACTGGCCCCGAGACATTAAGTCAACTGAGCTCCAGCAGTCTGACTATCAATGTGATTGGCCCCGAGACACTTGGTCAACTGAGCTCCAACAATCACACCCTCAAATCACATCTCACATCAATCAAATCAATCCAATCAATATCCATAAATAGGTTAGTAATTCAACCTACAATCTATCGTCGTACCGGTACATACTCGGTCCTAGTGCTGCCCACTAAGTAACACGTTCTATCGATATCCTTCATTTAAAATAAACCTATACATTCATAAAATAAATGATGCATGACATTAATTAAAATGACAATATAAACCATATATATACTAAAAATATACCAAAAATAAACTAAGTATATTTTGAGTATATATATGTCAAACATATTCAGTTTAATTACAAAATAAACCAGAAATAAACTAGATATATACTTAAAACAATTTAAGTATAAATCATGGATAAAACAAGTATTTAATTCAAAATATACCAAAAATATACTAAAATATACCAAAAGTATACCTAAGCATTTATTAAATCATTTATGCATAATTCATACAATTAAAACATATATTTCTAAAAACATGCAACTTAATACACGTATATATAAAATAACAACTCACAGTTGTGCGCTCCATGAGATTGGTCCGACGGGCCTGGTCTAGTAGGCCTCGGTCTCAGCGCAGCTAAATAAATAAATGATAACACGAAATTAGAATAAATCTGACGAAATTCCTAGGGACTCGATCTAAAACATCGGATATAGACTAGGAATAGGGATTTGACTGAATTACACATTTTACGAGAATTCTACTAAAAATTCGGCAAAACCTCCTCTGTAAAATAGATATCTCTCTACTCAGAAAGTAGAGCCGGTCCTGTAAGAAAACACACTTTAAGTATATACAGTCACACAACCCCTCGGTCGAACTCCCAAACTACGATTCTACTGACCGAGGTTCACAATTCAAGAGATAAACACAGAATACATGAAAATTCTAAAAATACCAAAAAGACCCTTTATATATCAACATATAGCAATTTAGGTATTTAAATACTAAAAATAATTATTTTACTGATAATTACATAAAAATCCTAATTTTAATAAAATATTATTAAAAATCAACAATTCTCGATAAATTCACAAATATTAATTGAAATTCATTTTATAAATCCAAACAACATAATTAGCCCAAAAACATATTAAAAATCATTAAAAACTCATTAATTTGCAAAAATAATATATTATATATAATTTGAAAATAATTTTTGAAAAATAGTTTTAATTAGTTAAAAAAATAGTAAATAATTTGTAAAAATCATTTTTATGCCTCAAATAATTATTAAAACCAATTAAACTTAAATTTCAACCAATTTATTATCAAATTACTAAAATACCCCTAATATATATAAATTCACAAAATATACAATAATTATTCAAAAATTCACTAAAAATTACACAATTGCTCAAAAATTAATTTCTCAACATATAATTCAATAAAATCAATAATTATACTCAATTAACCCATTAATTTTAACAAAATACTTATTTATCCTAATTTTCCAAAATTCACCTAAACTAAATAAAATCATAATAATTACACAAAAATCACAAAAATTACAAATTAAATTCTAAAATTAATTTCAACTTCTATAAACACCATAAATCAAAATTTCACAAGTTATTTAATTAATTTACAAAAATTAGAAAATATTAATAAAATAATAAAAAATTCAAAAAAATTAAAATATATTCCAAAAATTCTAAATTACAAGATGTAGATTGAGTAACTAGGAGCAATTTTTGTAAAGGAAGTAAGCTTGAATCATCAAGATTGAAGTTCAAAAAAATCAAAAAGCATAAGTGGCCGAATTCAAAACCAAGCTTAAATCCTTACCAATTCAAGTTTTCAAGTTTTCAGGAGCTTATAATTGACTTCTAGGAGTTCTAGGAGCAAAACTGTGCCAGAATCATCAAGAACGGTGACTGGACGAGGAAGAACGGAGTTAATGAAGGTTTCGGATTTCTAGCCAAACCACGCCGGAGAAGAAGGTGGTAGGTGGCGGAGCAGGCTGGAAATGGTGGTGGCATGCCGAGAAGCATAGTGATGGTGAGGGAACGACGTTGTGCAGTGGTGAGAGGGGGAAGGGACGTCAGGATCGTGAGGAAGGGGGTGAGTGGCAGAAATGGTAAATTTGATAACTTTTATATATATATATATATATATATATATATATATAATAACTTTAACATTTAATATTATAATATAATAATATTATATTCAAAATAATCCCACAACACATGTTATACACATATATATACAGATGCATATATATATATTTCACATGATAATAAAAATAAAAACTATATAATACATACATAAATAAAAATAATAAACCCTAAAAATGCTATATATATATATTAATATGAAAATATAATCATGCATGGAATCATGCAATTTAATAAAACGGACTAACATAAATAAATAAATATTTATTTAGGTTTTATTTTTCCAAAAATGAAATTCTCGAGAAAATTTTACGTAGGAAACTTAAAATAATTAAAATAACTTTAATAATTAACAAACTAATTAATAGTCAAATACATTTATTAAAATTATTGACAGTGCATATCCCGATGCAGTTTAAAATAAATTAAAATATCAGGTTATATATATATATATATATATATATAAAAAGATATAAAGTAGTAGTAAATACCATGTGCTTCTGTGGACATCGTCAGTTTGATCAACCCACAACAAAAGTCCGATGATGAAAAAATTTAAGTTTTGAATGCAAGGGGAGCCCGAGACTTCTCTAAAATTGACTCAGAAAGCCCAAAACACTGAGCCAAGCCCAAAAATACCATATCCAAACCCGAAATCGAGTTAAAGCCTAAGCCCATCGCCTCTTGGCCCAAAGGCCCTGACTTAGCCCTGGTAAATAGGTGATTGCCTTAACGAAGAGGCATCGCCTCTTCACCCCAGCCATCGGTGAGGCGACGCCTCATTAAAGAGGTGTCACCTCTTCACACCTACTCTTTACAACATTAAATATCATTAACAACAGTGGTTGGAGGCTCACCTAGTGAAGATTTTATCATTTTTGGATGTAAAAAGAAAGGAAAAAGCAGGGGAAAGAGCCTAGTGAATGAAAAAAACAAGGGAAGAGGGTGAAAATGAGTTTTTGGGAAATTAAAAAAGGGGAGAGGGTAAGAGGCTTTAAAAAAGGATGTAGGGGCATGAGAGAGGGGGTTGGCAACTTGAGGGGTGAAAAAAAAAGTCTAAAAAAAAAGAAAAGATAAGGAAAAGAAAGAAAAAAAAAAGAAAAAAGGAAGAAGAAGAAGACTTAGAAAGCTAAAGACTTGGATTTCTTAGGAAGGAAAAGGGTTTCTCTTACATTCAGATCCTCAAATTAATCAACCAATCTCTAAGGGCTTAGTTAAGAGCATCAAACACGTCCAAGTCAGTAAGCTTCCCCCCTTCTTAAGCTTTAAATCCTTTGTTTTCATTAAAAGTATTGATTCATTACTCTTGTGTTTGTATTCTTAAGTTTTATTGCTTGTTTAAAATCATATGTGAAGCATGATTGCATGAAATACTAAATATTAACAATTAATATTTATTTATTTGTGTCTGTTTCTTGTTTATTTGCGTAAGTATTGAATTTCTTAGGATTTAAGAAAAATATCCTGTCTCTATCCTCGTTGAAGAGGCGACGTCTTTATGACTTTGTGATGAGATGACAAGAACATCACCTCCTGGTCAGGAGGATAAACCCTCTTTGAAGAGGCACTACCGCATGATCAGAATCTATGTGAATTCTGTCTTGCTTTTTTATGCTTATTTTGTATTTTTGGCATAATTTCCATGTTTAATTTGTTATATCTCCTGATTTTATGCATGATTATTATGTTGTTTGGTATTATTTTTAATGTTATATTATTATGTTATTTTGTGGACTATTTTGTGAATTTATTGCTATTTATTTTGTGAAGATTATTTGTTAATGATTTATGGATATTGTTGTTGTTTGTGAAATAGAACTAACTCGTATTTGCTGTAGGAATTATTTGGTAATTTTTAATTACTATATGATTAGTTTATTAATCAGTTCTTAAGAGTTTTGATTTATATAATTAATTATTTTATTTTTTGTTTATGTACGGTTTATTTTCAATATCTTTTACGTTTATTTACACCAAAAGTTGTAATCCTTAATCTCTTTCCCCTTTTATTTGGAATGAATGATTGTAAATTATTATTATTTTTTATTTGTGATTGAATGTCAGGACATAAGCATGAAATGGGACTAATGTGCAAACTTGGAATAAAATCAAAAATTGAAAATTAACCACGATTAGTATGTTAATAAGGAAATAATTTAATAATCAAATGTAATAGAATACGAAAATACATAGAGGCCAACAGCAAGGTTGGGTGCGCATTCCAAAAGCCTATACCTAGTTTTCAAACCCGATCTCTGATGACGACTTTTGGGAACCTCCGTGGAACATAGTTATTGTACAATGTGTCCCAGCTGTTATCCGGGTGGCGACTCCATCTCCATTTTAGGCCCCAAGTTCATTATGTATTTCCTAGTGAGCCTTGAGCTCGCACAATGTCGTGGTCACCAATACTTGGGCACGCGATTAACCCCACCGCCTACAGCTTCACAATTGAATAAATTTTTTTTTAGACTCACAATGGTAAATAAATTATTAAATATATACCTTGATATTATTATTATCGTGAATATTATTATTTTTTTATTAAATAATTTAAAAAAAAAAGTGTTATGTATTAATATTATAATTATAATTCATAAAATTTCAATAGGTTGTTTATTTAAATAATTGTATGATATTTCTTCAATATTTTTTATAATTATGTTTTTTAACTCTAGAATTAATTTTATATAAAAATATTAGTCATAATTAATTATAAGATAATAAGAAATCATTTGTTATTTTCTTAATAAAAAATTTTAAAAATAATAATAAATGATAATTATGCTCCTTTTCTTAAATAACAAAAACACTATTATCAAACAAATTGTCACGACCTAAAACAGGGAGCCATGACCGGCGTTAGGGAACGAGAATTCTTTCGAATTCAGAACCCGTAGCAAGCCTTAAAAATAAAATAAAAGCATGCAATAATAATAAAATAAATAAAATATCTTGTAGCAGAAATTAAATCTCATAAATAAAATAATAATCCACCAACTCATTTGATAGCATAAAATCCATCTCATATATATAAAATCTTTTAATACAAATTCTCGATTCAACTTTTAAAATTTACATCTCAAACATCTATAATATATACTGCTCACTAAAACAACTCGTGCAGTGTCTAGAATACAAAATAAAATCAAGTAAGCAATTTACATAATAAAGTCGGGGCAGAAGAAATCCAGCGTAAAGGTCTGCTACTGAGGTCAGAGGACGAAGACTCTCCTGAAAAATAAATCAACGGAGGGGAGTCAGGCCTTACTGAGTGAATTGTTATAATATATATATATATATATGCATAACTAAATGACAAATGCAAACACTCAATAGTATATAAAATAAATATATATACAGGCAAATACACACAAATGCAGCAAAAATCATTTTATATAATACTGAAAATAATAACCGTTTATGAAAAATCAAATAGAACCCTAAATGATCGCAACCTCAAACAGTGTTAGACAACACTCTAGCCATACAGGCTCACTTATTCCAAATAAATTCACTTGTTCCATTTGGACAGTAGACTGGCCCCGAGACACTAAGTCGACCGAGCTTCAGCAGTCTAACTATCAGTATGATTGGCCCCAAGACACCTGGTCAACCGAGCTCCAGCAATCACACTCTCAAATTACATCTCACATCAAACAAAGCAATCCAATCAATATCCACAAATAGGTTAGTAATTTAACCTAAATTCTATTGTCGTACTGATACGTACTCGGTCCTAGTGTTGCCCACTAAGTAGCATGTTCTATTGATATCCTTCATTTAAAATAAATTCATACATTCATAAAGTAAATGATGGATGACATTAATTAAAATAACAATATAAACCATATATATACTAGAATGCATGACATTAATTAAAATAACAATATAACCATATATATACTAGAAATATACAAAAAATAAACCAAGTATATTTCGAGTATATATACATCAAACAAATTCAATTTAATTATAAAATAAACCAGAAATAAACTATACATATATTTAAAAACATTTTAAGTATAATTCAATAATAAAACATGCATTTAATTTAAAATATACCAAAATATACCTAAAATATACCTAAGCAATTATTAAATTATTTATGCATATTTCATAACATTTAAACATACATTTCTAAAACATGTAACCCTAAAACACGTATATTTAAAATAACAACTCACAGTTATGCGTTCCTCGAGACGGGTCCGATGGGCCTGGTCCACTAGGCCTTGATCTCGGCGCAACTAAACAAATAAACGACAACATAAAATTAGAATAAATCTAACGAAATTCTAGAGACTCAATCTAAAACACCGGACACAGATAAGGAATAGGGTTTTGACCGGATATCACATTTTATGAGAATTCTACTGAAAATTTTGCAGAACCTCTGCTGTAAAACGAACATCTCTCTACTCAAAAAGTAGAGTCAGTCCTACAAGAAAACACACTTCGAGTATAAACAATCACACAACCCCTCGATCGGACTCCCAAACTACAATTCTATAGATCGAGGTTCACAATTCACGAGATATGCACAAAATACATTTAAATTCCAAAAATACCAAAAATACCCTTTAATAATTAAAAAATAGCAAATTAGATATTTAAAACACTAAAAATAATTATTTTACCGATAATTACATAAAAATCCTAATTTTAATAAAATATTATTAAAAATCCATAATTCTCAATAAATTCATAAATATTAACCGAAATTCATCTTATAAACTCAAATTACATAATTAGCCCAAAAACATGTTAAAAATCAATAAAGACTCATTTATTTACAAAAATAGTATATTATACATAATTTGAAAATAATTTTTGAAAAATAGTTTTAATTAGTTAAAAATGATAAATAATTTGTAAAAATCATTTTTGTACCTTAAATAATTATTAAAACCAATTTAACTAAATTTTTAACCAATTTATTACTAAATTACCAAAATACCCCTAATATATATAAATTCACATAATATACAGTAATTATTAAAAAATTCACTAAAAATTATAAAATTACTCAAAAATTAATTTCTCAACATATAATTCAATAAAATCAATAATTATACTTAATTAACCCATTAAATTTAACAAAATGCTCATTTAACCTAATTTTCTAAAATCACCTAAACTAAATAAATTCATAATAATTATACAAAAATTACAAATTAAATTCTAAAATTCAGTTTAGCCCCTAAAAACACCATAAATCATAATTTCACAATTTATTTAATTAATTTATGAAAATTAGAAAATATTATAAAATAATAAAAAATTCACAAAAATTAAAATAAATTTCAAAAATTCTACAAAAATTACAAGATGTAGATTGAGCTACTAGAAACAATCTTTGTGAAGGAACTTAGCTTGAATCATTAGAATCAAAGTTCAAAAAAATTAAAGAACTCAAATAGGCCGAAAATGAAAATTGATCACCAAAGAAAATCTAGACCAAATCAAGTGAAAACAAGCTTAGAAATGCACTCACCAGAGCTCAAGAAAGAGATAAAGACCAGCGGCATCCAATTTGGTAGCCGAAAAATGGTTGAACGGCGATGAGTTTGGGTTACGGGTTCTCGGCCTAAAAATGATCAAAACTCACCAGAAATGGAAGCAACAGGCGACGGAGGAAGCTGGAGAGGGTGGTGGCATGCCAAAAGGCACACCGACAGTGAGGGAAGGAGTTACAACGGTGAGAAAACGGGGAGAGGGCATCGGGAAGAAGAAGAAGGAGGGGCATAAAATGTAATTAAGGAAAACTTTATATATATGTGTGTGTGTGTGTGTGTTTATGTATATGTATATGTATATGTATATATATATATATATAACTTTATCAACTTATATTATAATATAATAATATTATATTCACAAAATTCCTACACCACATGTCTAAAAATAACAATATCTATATACATATACATATGTCATGACCCAAAACAGGGGCCATGACTGGCGCTAGGGAACAAGAATTCTTTCGAATCCGAAATCCGTAGCAAGCCTAAAAATAAAATAAAACATGCAGTAATAATAATAATATAAATAATATTATACAGCGGAAATAAAATCATAAATAATTAAATAATAATCCACTATGGGATTTAAATTAACAACTCATTATATATATAAATAATCTTTTAATACAAATCCAATTCAAATCCTTAAAATACACCATTCACACAAATATAGTATAACACCCTTTAACAATTTTTACAACTACTGCAGTGTCTAAATCATAAAATAAAACTCAGATAAGCAGTTTACATAATGAAGCCGAGACAGAAGAAATCCGGCGTATGGGTCTACTACTGAGGTCTGAAGACGATGACTCTCCTGAAAAATAGTCAATGGAGGGGAGTAAGACCTCACTGAGCGAATTGCTATAATATATATACATGCATACTAAATGACAATGCACACAGTTAAAAGTATATATAATACGTATGTATACAAGCAAATACACACATATGCAATAAAATAATTTTATATATTTTTATTGAAAACCACTATTTATGAAGGATCAAATAGAACCCTAGAAAATCGCAACCTCAAAACAGTGTTAAATAACACTCTAGCCATACAGGCTCTCTTATTCCAAATATATTCATTTATTCTATTTGGACAGTAGACTGGCCCTGAGACACTAAGTCAACCGAGCTCCAACGGTCTGACTGCCAGTGTGATTGACCCTAAGACACTTTATCAACCAAGCTCCAATAATCACACTCCCAAATCACATCACGCATCAAATCAAATCAATCCCATCAATAATCTACAAATAGGTTAGTAATATAGCCTAAATGCTATTAGCGTACCGGTACGTACTTGGTCCTAGTGCTGCCCACTAGGTAGCACGTTCTATTGATATCCTTCATTTTAAATATAAAACATACATTCATAAAAATAAATGATGCATAAATTTGAAATAAACAACAACATAAACCATATATATACTAGAAATATACCAAAAATAAACCAGGTATATTTCGAGTATATATACGTCAAATAAATCCAATTATATTACAAAATAAACTAGAAATATATTTAAAAATATTTTAAGCATAAATCATTAATAAAACATGCATATAGTTTAAAATATACCGAAAATAAACCAAAAATAAACTTAAATACTAATTAAATCATTTATGCATATTTATCAAAATAAACCATACGTTTCTAAAACATGCACCCTAAAATACATATATATATATATATAAAATAATAACTCATTGTTTATTGCGCTCCTCGAGATGAGTCCGACGAGCCTGGTCCACTAGGCCTCGGTTTCAGCGTAACTAAACAAACAAACGACCACAGAATATCAGAATAAATCTATTAGAATTTCAAAGACTCGATCTAGAATACTAGACACAGAATTAAAATAGGAATTCAACCGGACATCACGTTTTACGAGAATTCTATCAAAAATCTGGCAGAACCTCCCCTGTAAAACGAACATCTCTCTACTCAAAGAGTAGAGCCGGTCCTGCAAAGAAATACACTTCAAGAATAAATACAAAATTCATAACCAAAACCCCTCGGTTGGACTCCAAACTACAATTTACCAACCGAGGTCCACAATTCACAGAACACTACAGAAATACCGGAAATGCCCTTATATAATAAAAATACATTTTATCAATCCAAATTACTTAATTAACCCTAAAACACATCAAAAACTGATAAAAACTTATTTATTAGAAAAATCGTATATTATATATATAATTTGAAAATAATTTACAAAAAATAGTTTTAATTAGTTAAAAATACTAAATAATTTCTAGAAATCATTTTTATACCCTAAATAACTGTTAAAACCAATTTAATTACATTTTTAGCCAATTTAGTGTAAAATTACCAAAATACCCCTATATATATAAACTTACTAAAATAAATCCAAAAATTCACCAAAAATAATATAATTACACAAAATTAATTTTATCAACATATAATTCAATAATATCAATAAATATGCTCAATTAAACACACAATTAACCCTATTTTTTAAAATTACATAAACTTAATAAATTCCAAATAAATATATAAAAATTCACAAAAATTAAAAATAAATTTCTATAATTCATTTCAACACCTATAATCACCATAAAACATAATTTCATAATTTAATTAATTAATTTTCGAAAATTAGAAAATGTTAATAAAAATAATCAAAAATTCACAAAAATCAAAATAAATTCTAAAAATTCTACAAAAATTACAGCATGTAGATTGAGCCTCCAGGATCAAAGTTTGTGAAGGAATTTTTTATGAATCAATCAAATTGGAGCTAAAAAAAATTCAAAACCCTAAATGGCTGAAATGAAGAAATTGAAACCTAGAAAAATCTAGACCATTTTAAGTGAAACAAAGCTTGGAATCATACTCACCGGAGCTCAAAGAGAAGATAGAGACTGGTGGCGTTGAATTTGGTGGTCGAAAACGGTTTGATCGGAGCTTGATCAATTTTCGGCTTCTTTGAGAAAAATTGGTCAAAACTCGTCGGAATAGGGAGCTTCAGGCGTCGGGAATGGCTGGCAAGGGAGGAGGAAGGCTGAGGGGCACAGTGACAGCAAGAAACGGAGGTCACAGTGGCCGGAAATGGTGGAAAACTGATCGGGAAAGAAATGAAAAAGACAATGACATTTTGGTAAATAATGTAAACTTTATAATTTTGATAATAAATTATGTATATATGTATATATATATATCCATACTTATATTATAATATTATATATATTCTCACACACAAATAATACTCACCACACAAATAATTTAATATATATAATAATTTATACGCTTAAAATTAATTAATTAATATTAAAACTAAATAATAAAAATTAAGGTAATTAATTAAATCCTAATTAATTTAAATAAATACACATATATACATTTTATTTTAGCACTTAAAAATTATGTATAAGTTCATACAAATTCGTAAAACTAGTCAAAATAATTAATATTAAATTATTTACGTGTCAATTTCCCTGAAAATACAATTCCCGAAAATTTTTTACGTAAAGTACTTAAAATAATGTAAAAGAATTAAAATTAACTTTAAACAAACAACAAACTCATAAAATATCATAAATATATACAAAAATTATTAACACTGCATATCTCGATATAGTATAAAAATATTTAAAAACTCGAAATATTACAACATATATATATAACACATATTAATTAAATAAAACTATATATATACATACATAATTAAAAATAAACCCTAAAATGCTAAATATGTATATATATGCATGTATATGTATATATATTAATATGATAATTAAAATCGTGCATGGAATCATGCAATTACGTAAAACGGACTAACATAAATAATAAATATTTATTTAGGTTTTAATTTTTTCAAACATAAAATTCTCGAAAAAATTTTACGTAAGAAATTTAAAATAGTTAAAAAAATAACTTTAATAATTAACAACTAATTAAATAATCAAATATAATTATCAAAATTATTAACACTGCATATTTCGATACAGTTTAAAATTATTAAAATCTCGGAATATTACAAATATATACTTTCCAAACATAAAAATACATAAATAAATAAATAATATATTAAAATATAAAATAAAAATTAATTATAAATAGCGGGCGCGCTAGTTCAAAGCTAAAACCTATCTAAAATTAATGTCTTTCATCGGATAATTTTATGGATTAAAAATGAATAAAAATCATGTCAACTTGAGTTATATCAATTTATCTTGTACATAAATATGAAAAAAAAAGAGTTATTTTTTAACAATTTAAAAAATGAAATAAACATTAATAACATTATGTTTGATATAAATTATTTATTCATTTTTTCGCTACTTACAAATTTTAGATACGAAGTTTCATCTTGAAACTCTTGGATAGCACTGCAAGCACATATTGTTTATTCATGGGAAAAGGTACAAATACACCACTGAAGTTTTACCTTAAGTGCAAATTTGTCATTAATGTTTTTTAGAGTTTTAATATACCATTAACATTTTAAAAATGAAGTAAATAGCCCCCTCGGTTTTTTAAACGTTAATTGTTATCTATGTAACAACTAGGATCCATAACTCATGAGTTGTTTTGCTTACATGGAACGTGGGTCCCACTCCGAAACCTCCATTTCACAAAAAACTTAATATTCCTAAATCAAAAAGGTGAAATCCCTAACGAATTCATTATTTTATGATGGTTAGCAAATTAGAATAAGTTGTTGACAAATGGGGAGAGGGTTAGGAGATATTTGGGGAGTTATGATGCTTGTGCATTATATGGTGCTAAAAGTGAGACCACTTTACATGTCGTGAGGGATTGTTACTATGCAAAGACTGTCTGGAACAACCTTTTTTGAGAGAAAAACAAAGCAGAGTTCTTTGGCTTAAAGTTAAAAGAATGGTTCAGAGTTAATTTAAGAAACCATTGGATGATAGAGAGTGATAGTAGATGGGATTGTGTCTTCGGGGTAGCTGCATGGCGAATGTGGTTCTAGCGAAATCACTTCATCTTCCAAAAATATCATTAGGCTGGTAATAAACTTGATGACATTATGTGCAGGTTGTGGGAAATATCCTCATCCATAGGCAAGTTTTGACAGTTTACAATGTCTGGAAAACTTAAAACCCAGTAACTAATTGGATGGAAACCGCCTGACGAGGGTTGGGTTAAAATTAACACTAACGGTGCTATGGAAAATGGGTCAAAGGTATTTACTTGTGAAGGAATTCTACGTGATATGTGTGGCAACTAGGTGGCTGGATTTACTACTAAGTTAGGAGTTTGTTATGTGACAGTGGTGGAGCTTTGGGGAATCAGGGATAGGTTATTACTTGCATGGAAGCTTGGATTCTGTAGGGTTATCTTGGAGAAGGAATGGGAAATTTAGGTTGTTCACATCTTCAGAGAGTCAAATTTTATTGCTTACTACTTGGTCAATTATGCTAAAGGGGTTGGATTTGGGTCATCACAAGTTTCCTAGGCCACCAGCTGAGGTGTTGGATTGGATTGTTCATGATCGAGTGGGTGTTAGTTACAATCGTTTAACAGTGTTGTAGTTTGTTTATGCTTTTGCTGTATTTTTATACCAAAAAAAAGGTGAAATCCCTACATAAAAAAATCTTATATATACACGATGCTGTTGTCCCCTTTGTGCCTCGTGACACCAGCGTTATGGTGATAACACCAGCCTACAAGAAGAAAAAATAACAAGCGACCTACCATACACAACACACACTGCACCAGGGACACCATTTCACTACCACAATAAGAAAATGGATGGAGAACATTATGGAGGAGGTGGTAGATAAAAGGTGTTGTAGCTTTTTCGTTTGTATTTTTATGAAGACCCCAAAAATTTTTAAGATTAAGAAACATAAATAAGGATAAAAAAAGTTTGGAATAATAATAAAAATGATGATGATGTTCGTTCTCATGATTTTTCAGTCACACTTATTACATCACCAACACCACCATGCTGCCACCATTTGATTTTGTTTCTCAACGGCTAAGTCATACCCTCCATGGCTCCAAATCTGGCAAGGCTCGCCACGCATTAGGGTCAACAAAATCAATGTTTCCATTTGCTCTAATCAGGTGCATATATATCAATGTTTCTATATTGCTGCCACTTAATCTTAAAAGCTTAAATTTTACTATGTTTTTGGTCGATGTAATTAGAACCCAGTAACCGACATTGCAAAAGAAGAAGAAGGGAGCAACACCGAGGAGATGAGGTTTGTTTTCTTTTTAATTTCTTTAAATGTAGCATATACTCTCTTGTGTATATATACTTTGATGTTGTTTTCTTGTGTAACAGTGGTAGAACTAGTAGTGTGCACGATGGTATATCTCCAATTTGTGATGTAGGGATTTTATCTTTTTAATTTGGAAATTTTAAGTTTTTTATGAAGTGAAGGTTTAAGAGTAGGATCCACATTTCATGTAAGTAAAATAACTCATGAGTCAGTGGGTTCTAATTGCCACATAGGCAACAATTTAAAAAAAAATAGAGGAAGTTATTTACTTCATTTTTGAAATGTTAATGGGATATTAAAACTTTAAAAACATTAACGGTAAATTTATAATTAGGGTAAAACTTGAGTGGTGTATTTGCACCTTTTCCCTTTATTGATTGTGTGTTGAATGATTATACACTTAAATGCTGGATAGAGACCCATTTGAAAGTGATTACCGAATTTATATTTTTATACTAATTAAGGGATGATCTAATTTATAGTTTTATAGAAGTCGATAATTGAGAATTTTGTATCCTAATAAAAACAAGCAATTTTGAAGTTTTGACTGTATAGAAGACCACCACTACACCAAAACGAACGTGGGATCCACGCAATGCTCCGTAAGAGGAAAAAAAAGTATTCGCACAAGGAATCATGCATATCACAGCAAGCAGTGATATAAATTAGCGGTGATGATCAGAAAAGGATCAACTCGATTGATGTATACCTGTAAGTACAGTAAAATAACCCTCAGCCTTCGAGAGGGAATATAAATTGCAAGCATAAAATAATATTAATTTCTCACGACACGCCTTTTCGTCTTTCCCTCCATAGCCCACTCTGCTGCGTCCTTGACGAAGCACTACCTGTATTCTCTCATTCTCTGCTTCAATTCTGCGTATGGAAACAAGCTAAAAGCCCTAAATCTCAGCCTTTTACGGTGCCGTTTTCCTTTCCTTCGTCTGCTTGCTTGCTTGCGTGTTTTTGTTCGATTTTCTTTTTGGTTGCTTGGCTCCTGCGCTTTGCTGAAGTTCGTGTAGTTCTGTAACTTGCTCGTTTGCTGGTTTTGTTCGTTGATTTTTGTTTTGGTGAGCTTAACCGTGGAATGCAGGGTGTGATTTTATTGTTTTTTTAAATGCATTGGTTTATACGACTGCTATTTCAGTACAATTTTTTGTGTGTTTTCTTGCGCACTTAATGAGCTTCATGGTGGTGTTAATCGGCTAGGGTTTGTTTCTGCTCGTGAAATCTGCGTTTATATGTTTATTGTTATTTTGTTCTTATGATGGAAAGTGTTTTTCTAGAATTAACGATGCTCAAGTCTTCATGTTCTTAAAGTTGTATTATTAGATTATTGACAAATTCTGGTGGAATGATTCTTTTAATTTTTGCTTTTGGAGATTTACAGACATATAATAAGGTTTTTTATTAGGAATTTATGATTTATTTTATTTTATTTTATACCCCTCTTGTAAGCCTATGTAATTTCTATTTTGTTTTATGTTTATTCTAGCAGTTTTTATTTTTTTTTATAGATGTTTTGGATTGTTATTTTATTTTATGTATTTGTGTCGGAGCATTAGATGGATTGTTTTGTAACTGTCTCTCTTTTTTTTTTTTTTTTTTGCATGTGCATTGAGAAAATATTTTGGATATAAAAGTAATGGTACCTGTTAAGGTCATCTAAATTTGTAGTTCTGTTCGAAGTTCTATGGATTGTATATGATTCAGTAGACGTTGCAGGAAATTTTCAGCTCAAATTTGTGACAGTGATGTTTAATATTAGTGGTCTTTTTTTAATGAAACTTGTGATACTGAAAATGAACTTTGAATAACCTCCAAATATCATTGAAAAGAGCACTGCTATATCTTAGATTTCTTTTTCCTCTTCAGATGATAGTTTAATATAGCTAAGCTAATGAGAAGAACTTATTTGTTTTTTTAGCCAAAGTACGTCAGCATTGTTTGGTAATGAATCACATGCAAGAATTTCAATTCTATTCAATTTATGCAAAATCATGTTGATTTTGTCACTTGTAATTTCCTTTGTTGTTGTATGATAATTTCTAGTTTTCTTCCTTTTCTTTTGTCTATATCCTGCTCAATCAAAGGAAGACTGGAATGTCAACCGATGCACATTTTGATAGTGCTTTCTGCCTTACTTTCCCTTGTTTTGTAGAATGACTATTGCTAACCTTTTGCAGTGTGAACTTTGTGTGCTTTTTTTTCACTTCAATTTATTGTTGGAAAGTTTCTTATTGCTTAGGAAAAGGAGCACAATTTTCTATCACTTATATATTTTTTTTTTCCTGCAACAATATGATATTTGGTGTAAAACCTACATGGATTTTGATCAATTTGCAATCCTTGGATTTTGTTTGTATAACTTCCTTTTAAACATGTTGTGAAGCTGAGAAGTTCTCATCTCACTTGTGATACCATGTATTTTTTTCTGTTGAAGGCTTAAAGAGTTTTGGTTTTTTGATTTTGGTTAAAAGATGGAGAAAGAATCCTCACAACCTCCAATACCAACCAATGTGGAGACAGAGAATGTGGGTGCTCCCAAAGTGAAGACGGATAAGGTAGTTGCTCCCAAACATTCTGTTATCGGCAGACAGGGATTTGGAACTTGTGGGCGCCGTATACCTTTGCTCAGCAACCATTTTAAAGTTTCTGTCAATGCTCCAGATGCTGTTTTCTACCAGTATAGTGTATGTTTGTTTAGCCATTGTTTCTCCCATGCTCTCTGGTATACCATCATGTGCTTTTGTAAATGTGCCATTCTATTTGCAGGTTTCTTTTACATTAGAAGATAAGAGAGCTGTTGAAAGCAAGGGAATTGGTCGAAAGCTAATTGATAGGCTTTACCAAACATACTTTTCTGAACTTGGCGGTAAAAAGTTCGCATATGATGGCGAGAAAACTCTGTATACAGTTGGCTCTCTGCCACAAAACAAGTTGGAGTTCACAGTAGTGCTTGAGGACTCATTTGCAAAACAGTTTGTGACTTTATCATTCACTTCTCTGTTGTGAATTAAGATATTTTATGCCTACAATTTATGTTGTATTACCTATTGAATTACAGTGAAAATGGGAGTCCAGGTGGTGGTGGGAGCCCTGCTGCAACTGTTAAGAGATCAAAGCGTTCATTTCATTCAAAGAATTTTAAGGTAGAAATAAGTTATGCTGCTAAAATTCCCTTGAAGTCCATTGCTCTTGCTCTAAAAGGAGTTGAGGCAGATAATAGTACTCAAGATGCTCTAAGAGTGCTAGATATTATCTTGAGGCAGCAAGCAGCTAACAGGTACTGTAGTTTCTCTCTCTCTCTCTCTCTCTCTCTACGTGTATATTTATATATATATATATATATGTGTTCTTTATTTTATAATTCTTTGGCCTTTTCCTCTAAATTGCTTAAATATTAAACAGGGGTTGCCTGTTGGTAAGGCAGTCATTCTTTCATGATGATTCAAGGAACTTTACTGATGTTGGAGGGGGTGTAACTGGCGTTCGGGGATTCCATTCCAGCTTTCGTACCACTCAGGGTGGCTTGTCTCTCAATATGGGTATTAGCCTTTTTTTCCTATTTTTGTATGCATATTGCAGTTATTATTTTGGGAATCAGTACTTGATTTTAGTTGAGTGGAGCTTGTATTGTAGTTGTTATTTATGAAAATCATTTTTTATTGCCACTTGATCATTGATGCACTGCCGTTTTTGTTCTTCATCTTCTCCTTCTCCTTATTTTTTTGGTTTCTTGCAGATGTCTCTACAACAATGATCCTAACCCCTGGACCAGTGATTGATTTTCTGTTAGCTAATCAGAATGTACGAGAACCACGCAATATTGACTGGGCAAAGGTAAGAAATTGCTAAACCTGCATCCCCACATTTCAGTGTAGTTTCTTGCTGTAATCTTTTTTTGTATGTGTCTTGATATGCAGGCCAAAAGGATGTTAAAACATTTGAGGATTAAGCCTAGGCACCGTAACATGGAATTTAAAATTATTGGCTTGAGTGAAAAACCCTGCAATCAGCAATAGTATGTGCTTCTCTCCCACATTTGCCTTTTCCTTCCTTTAGTTCTTGCCTTGTTTTTGAATGCCCTTGGAAAAACCTAATTTTGGTCTTATCTTCTAGTTTCCCAATGAGAGTGAAAAACAGTGACAGTGGCAATGCTGAAGCACAGACTGAGGAGATAACTGTGTACGACTACTTCACTAGACATTGTGGAATAGAGCTCACTTATTCTGCATTCCTACCTTGCCTAGATGTTGGAAAACCAAAACGACCGAACTATCTGCCAATAGAGGTCCGCCAACTTCTGTAATATAGTATTTTCATTTATACTGTGTTTTGCTTGAACTTGTCTTACTTCCTAGGGTTTTCCTTGTGTTGCAGCTTTGTTCTCTTGTTTCACTCCAACGCTATACAAAAGCCCTATCATCGATGCAAAGAGCATCTTTGGTTGAAAAATCTCGTCAAAAGCCTCTGGATAGAATTCGAACTGTGACAGATGTAAGATTTTTTTTCCCTTATCATCTGTTTGCCTTTTCCTTTGCCTAATTATGACCAAATTTTGTTTACCTACCAGGCTGTGAAGAACTATCGTTACGATGATGATGATTCTGTGCTCTCTGTGTGTGGTATATCTATAGAAAAGCAATTGACCCAGGTTGAAGGTCGTGTGCTAGAGACTCCAAAGGTAAGCAATAGTTGTGCCTTATTTGATGTACAAGTATGCAGAGTAGGGATGTAGGGCTATGATGCACGAAAACTTCTCCAACTAGGCATTTCCGCATTTTAGAAACTTTTCCGTATCAGAAACTTCAAGAAACTCCTTGGAAATGTTTTGGGGCTGTTTCCGCAAATATGAAAACTTAGGAAATACGTTTCCAACTTGAAAAATATATTCTTATAGTATTTTCCTAAATAAGAAAGGAGACAAATTAAAATGTAATTTTATATTTTTCTTAACTAAACAAAATAATTCCTAAAATTATATTATTATTTTATAGAATAGATAAAATTTTTCAAGATTTATATTTAAAATTTTTATTTATATATATTCGTATATTTTTAATATTTATTTATATACCCATATACTTTTAATATTTACACATTTCCCCCATGTTTCCACTTCCTATATTTTAAAAAATGGAGTTTCCTTGTATCCGTTTCCACGTTTTTCCGTTTCCGTTTCTGTTTTTGTGCTACATGGATGTAGGGTGCATAAGAGTTTTCATTTCATTTAAATTGAGAAAATGCATTTATATGTCATTTGCAGTTGAAGGTTGGAAATAGTGAGGACTGCTTTCCACGTAATGGACGGTGGAACTTCAATAACAAGGTTCTATTCTAGTATATGATAGCCCGACCATAAATGACAACTTTTAATTGCTCAGTATATTTGAAACTTTATCTTTCATATGTCTTTGCTACTGCAGACGCTCTGGAAATCCACTACCATTGAACGCTGGGCTGTTGTTAATTTTTCTGCTCGCTGTGATACTAGTCAAATCTCTCGTGACCTTATTAGCTGTGGACGAAGAAAGGGCATTGTATGTTACAACATATATTTTATCGTTCAAATTTGAAATGCAGTGTTATTTACAGACTTCAGTTTAATATTCTCTCTACTTCTATTTGCATGTATTCATCCATGAAGCAAATTGAACGTCCATATACATTAATTGAGGAGGACCAACAGTCTAGAAGAGGCAGTCCCCTTGCCAGAGTAGAAAGGATGTTTGAGCAGATCAGAGCTAAGCTTCCAGGTGCTCCGCAATTTATTTTGTGTGTATTGCCAGAGAGGAAAAACTCTGATATTTATGGTAAGGGTTCATTTTGTTTCTTCTCTCCCCTATCTCTGCCTCATGGCCATTTAAATTACTTGACCTAAATTTATTTTCTCGTAATTTCCAGGACCATGGAAAAAGAAATGTCTGAGTGATTTTGGCATTGTTACACAATGCATTTCTCCATATAAGATTAATGATCAATATCTTACCAATGTACTTCTTAAGATCAACTCTAAGGTAGTATATCTAAAGAATAGAAGCTTAATGTACATTTGTTTTTTTACCCTCTTATTTTCTCTGTTCAGATAGGGCATTACTTTGTGTTAATCAATTTTATAGCTTGGAGGAATAAATTCTTTGTTGGAAATTGAGCATTCCAAACGTATACACCTCATAACGGATACTCCCACAATGATTTTGGGCATGGATGTGTCTCATGGCTCTCCTGGTCATTCAGATGTTCCATCAGTAGCTGCGGTATTGTTGTTCTTCCCTTTGCTCCAAATTTTCAATAAATTTGCTTATAGTATTTAGTGACAATGTTTCATCTATAAACTGAAACTTTCAGGTTGTTGGGTCTCTATATTGGCCATTGATTTCAAGATATAGAGCATCTGTAAGAACACAATCTCCTAAGGTGGAGATGATTGATGCTTTATTCAAGCCTAAAGATGATAACAATGACAATGGCATCATGAGGTATTCTAACAAAATGATATTCGTTTTACTATTTGTAATGGCTTGTGTATTGTTTATATGTTAGTGCATTCATATGTTCCCTCCATTAGTAATTAATTATTCATATTGTGATCACCTGAATGTCTGCTGTCAAATTCATTTGTAAGATTATCAATCTTTTAAATCTTTTTTTTATGCTTGGATCATTAAAAGATAAGTATTTATTTCTTTTTGTTCTGAAACTTTTGAGAAATAATATCCGAGTATCTAGTGTCAGAAAACTGATCTTTTTTTTTTTTTTTGAGCTTTACTTAGAAACTAATGTTTACGCATTATACATGTCCTAATCAATGGTGTTCCCTTTAATTCCATGCATCTGGACACCAGTTTTAAATGCAATGCTATTACCTCTCTCCCTTTTCCTCTTTTCTTTTTAAAGAAAATTAGATCTGCTTGTGTGTGTACTCTGGGGACCTTAATATATAAAACACATTAGACAAGTATATAACCATGTAATATGTAATTCTTCAGATGGCATTTAATGTTTGAAAGACTTATAAAGGATTACTCATTTCAAATCTGTAAAAGTTTTCCTATTTTACTACAAATTTAAGCCTTGGATTTGTTTGTTGTTACAGAGAGCTGCTAATGGACTTCTATCAGACAAGCAATGGACGCAAACCAAAGCAGATTATTCTGTTCAGGTCTCAATGTGTTGATTTTTTTTAATTTAATTTTGATATCAAATTTGGTTATTATTGAGAAATATTCTAAATGGTTTGAAAATTTAAGTAACCAGAAAATTGATCAAGGTAGGAATGGTTCCATGCTTTCCAACCTAGGACTAAATTTTACTGTGACATAGCCTTCTAAAATGCAGAAATCAGGAGTCTTGGTGGGTTATAGGTGCTGTTGTTGGGTTTTCATTTATGTTAGCATTAAAGTAGATATGTATTTTGTTTGCTATGGGACATGAATGATTGAAATCTATCAGAACATCAATGATCATGTTGGTCCTGTAGTTTATTTTGATACTGTGATGGAATGGAGGGTTTGTTGATTTCTACAAGATTGAAGGAAGTTTAAACTATTAATCCTTCAAATTGAGGCAAATGTCACCCATTGGGATGTTTTATAAATTTTTTTTTTTTATGTCCTGAATTTTGTGTTTTGTTCTTTTCCACATTAAATCCATGAGAAGCCTTCAAAATATATTTGTGCTTCATTCAGTATTAAGAGGCTTAGATGTGCAAGTCATGGATGGGTACATATTGTTAAGATCTAACAATTATAGTTGCTCTGTACTTTGTTATGGCAAGATCATTCCTATTGTGAGAATGCCTACAGATGCTGCATTAAGTGTACCTTCCATGTTCTTGTGCATGTTAAATTATCTATTTTTGGTCTCAACTGTTGGGATATGCATTTTGGAGAATCAGGTTCTAATATGCTCAATAATTTGCACTTAATCAGGAAAGTTTTGAATTTTGGCACAAAGTAATTTTTGTTCATAAAATATTATGTCTGGTATTCTGCTGTAGTCATTGCACAATACAAAGGATGTGATTTTTTGAAATGGTGTTTTTAACCTGCATTTGGTTTGCTTTCTATTGTTTCAGTTTTTGTTTGTTCTCAAGTTTTGGATTTCTTTTTTAATTTATAATCGTGTTTTCTCTTACAGGGATGGAATTAGTGAGTCACAGTTTAATCAGGTTCTGAACATTGAAGTGGAGCAAATCAAACAGGTCCTGCTAGTATTTTTTTGAAAGATAAATACAATTATGATCAAAAGATTTTTGAATGTGTGATGTTCTTATGTTCTGGTAGAATTCATCCTTGATGGTCCAAAAAATTATTAGATCTTCAGCGTATG
Source organism: Mallotus nudiflorus (assembly GCA_947683625.1). NCBI lineage: Eukaryota > Viridiplantae > Streptophyta > Magnoliopsida > Malpighiales > Euphorbiaceae > Mallotus > Mallotus nudiflorus. The sequence goes on along the minus strand of CANTUR010000157.1, from coordinate 9,019,064 downwards.
CATGTTCAAAATGCAACTAATGTACCATAGCTCTTTTGGGAGAAGTTGATTTCATCAGTGAAATCATCACTAAGGCTGATTACACGACATCCCAACCTCTAGAATGCATAATTACTGATATCCTGCCCTTTTACCTTTAGCTGAGGATTTCATAGGTTGTTTGCCGTAATTACCATTTAGGCTGATCATGTGCAACTTCATAATTTTTTAAATGCATAATTTCTGCAATTTTGCTGAGGATTTTTTGGTTAATGTCTGGTGTTACAGGCCTATCTGCATCTTGGCGAGGCTGAGGCTCCCAAATTCACTGTAATTATTGCTCAGAAGAACCACCACACTAAGCTATTTCAAGCTGGTGGTCCTGACAATGTTCCTGCTGGTTAGCTGGTTCCTAGTGCTGTTTAATTTTATGTTTTACATGGTACAAAATGTATTTACTATTTTACTGTATTCTACTTTCTTTCTCTCTTTCCCTCAGGGACAGTTGTGGATACAAAGATTGTGCATCCTAGACATTATGATTTCTACATGTGTGCTCATAATGGAGCAATAGTAAGTCCTTTATCAAGTAATTGACAACTAGTCATGCGTCAGATCAAGGCATCAGCTTTCATATTTTTCATTTAATCAATGATTGAGGGATTTGATGCAACAAGCAGGCAAATGAGACTCTATACTCAACCCATTGCGTTGACCATCTGCATGAATCATTTTTAGTGGTTTGAACTTTGAGGGCTACTTTTTCATATTGCCTTTCCACGTGACAAACATGTGTTTCATGCAAGCATAATTCTGATTTCCTTACCCATTCCTGAAGCTTCCATGTATGTGATTCTTTTCCTTCTTCTTGATAGGGCACTTCAAGGCCAGCACACTACATTGTCTTGCTGAACGAGATTGGTCTTTCACCTGATGACTTGCAAAATCTTATCCACTCTCTTTCTTATGTGTAAGATCTTGAGTTTCAATTGCTTTTGTGTCAATTGACAGTAAAAAAGTTACATCATTATTTAATTTGATTTTTTAATTTTTCAGGTACCAAAGGAGCACTACTGCCATCTCTATTGGTAATTTCAGTGCACCAGTTAATCTTCATCTTTAGCAAGAAAATGTAACAAGTTTGTTTAGTAATGTTGGTTTATTTTTTATTTTCTACAGTGGCTCCGGTGTGTTATGCTCACCTTGCTGCTCAACAGATGGGACAATTTATGAAGTTTGAGGATTTGTCTGAGACCTCATCAGGACATGGAAGCATGACATCTGCAGGGCCTGTTCCTGTTCCAGAGCTTCCTAAGTTGCACAAGGATGTTGCGGGTTCAATGTTTTTCTGCTGAGATGCGGACAAATCTTCGTAAATATTACTTAAATACATTTTGCTTAATGGCCTTCCCATTGCCTAGTGTTGCTTTTTAACTCACTAGGCATTGCCACCAATTTGCTCGACTATACTACCAAGTGCTTTTGTTTATGGATCCCAGTGGTCTCTGATTCGACACCCAATTGATGCTTTGACAACATCAGTTTTGCCGTAAAAGCTTTATACTGATCCCGCAAATAGATGCCCAAAGGAAAGTTAGATAGAGAGTGGAGTTTGCCTCCACAATAGCCTTTATTATATATACATATATATTGCAGCATTGGTTATTACATAGAGGTACAAATACAATCTCAGTTTTGGTACTTCTTCGGTAGATCGTTAATGCTTTGTTATATGACACTTTTTTTTGTTTTCTTCCAACTCTTCAGGCCAGTAGTGATATCTATGAGGCATCCATATATAGTATTCTCACCTTCAAATTGCTTGCAGAAAATCTGCAGGTTGGAGCTGGTGACTAACATTTTCATCAGAAACATAAATAACCGACATACAACAAATATAAAATTTGTGTATTTATGGTTTTCTCCCTTTTTGAGGAAATGGCATTTTCGTAACATGAAGTAGATTAGCCTGATGGATGGTTGCCTTGTCTACTCGGCTTGAGCAGTACATACATCCAAAAAAAATTAGCACATCCGGGCAGTACAATTTATAAAGGAAGAGACTGTTTCTCTAACACTGCACATGATATTCAATAATTTATTTATACTTGCTGAGACTTTCAGTTAGTTTAAAATAAATAATCAACTGTGAGACGAGGATTCGAAGAATACTTGTCCCCAACAGGATCAGATCCCTTGTTCTGCTTTGTGCCCCCTCATAGGTGACCCATTTAATTTACCTTCATTACTTGCTACGTCCCAAAATTGTAATATCTTATTTATTTATCTTTAATTCATAGGACATTGACACGTAGGCCAATTTTAATAAAAAAATAATTAATTTATAGAATAACTTTTTCATATGCCTTCTATTGTTACTTTATTTTTTACAAAATAAAATATATTTTATTAATAATTATTATTAGATAATGAAATATACTTTTATACTATGTTAATAAAGACAATAAAACAAAAATAATTAAAGTAACCATAGAATTTCTTTTTTTTACCTAAACTATTTTATTTTAATAATATTGAATAAATTATTTAATGGTGCGTAAAGAATTCATTAAAATATTTTTAATTAAAGATTACTTATACCCACGCTTAAGTTTTCTATAAGTACACTTTGAAAATTTTCTTTTGAGATGTTATGTGGCATTTAACTAATAATCAAAATTTAGAAAAAGAAAAGGAAATAAAATTTGGAAGAAAAGTAATCAGTTCTATCTTCTTCAGAAGCACAACAAAATGGCCAACAACAATTATTATAGTTTGGGATTGTGGCTTCTGAGTTCAAATTTGTAAATTGAAAGAGAGAGTGAATATGAGGTTAATTATGAAAGCGAGAACAAGCAGTAGTGGTTGTTTCATAAAATCCAATTAATTCAGTCTCCTTTTATTTTTAAAAGAAAAAAAAAAAAAAAAAAGCTTTTGTAGAAGAAGAAGAAGAATATAGACAGAATGAGAAAAGTCATGTTTGCGGAAAATTTAATTAGTCAAGTCAAAGAGTCAGCAGTTCCATTTCTTATGTCATGGCTGTGCTCACTACTCCAATCCCATATTTTTCCTCACACTGTCCCACCCATTATTATTATTATTATTATTAATGAGAAAAATTTCACCCCGCACTATTTTGGGATCTAATCTTGGATCCAATGTATAATTTTGTATTGTCATAAAAGAAATGTTTACTATTTTTTTATTACATTAAAATTAAACTTTAAACTCAACAAATAAATTATAAAAAATTTAAAAAAATGAAAGAGAAACTTAATTGGGCTTTGATTTTTTTCATTTTCAGATATTTTTTACTAAATTTTTTCTACGATTATAAATTATATAACTATATATGTATATATACACACAGTTAAAGTTTAAGAATTGTTTTCTAAAAAATTGTTACGGTAAATTTTTGTTATTATTTATCTCAATTTTATATAAAATGTACCTGAATTGTTATCACATAATGAATAAATGAACATTTATGATATGCAATATAATATTTAAAATTGTACTCCCTTTGTAATTTAATAATTCAAATGATAGACATTATGAAGTGAGGTTATGAATTTGATTCCTTACTTCCCATTAACCTTTCAATTGTTAAAAAAATACATAATATTTAAAATTTTTTCACATTAAATATATGAGTTTAATCAATAATAAGTAAATTAATCATTGCAATTTAATAATAACTATATTTATTTAACAATAATAATGTATAAACTATAAGCACTTATAATTTAAATGACCTTAAAGGATAACACATCAACAAAAAAATGTTGAAATTTTAAGTGAAGAATAAAAATGTCACCTAACTTTAACTCTGTGGTTAATAGTGTTTTCTCTCTCTCTGATTTCTTGTAACGGTATTTCCTTAAGGGATTTTGGCCATTTTTAGCCAAAATCTTCTCTTTTTTCTTCTTCTTTTTTAATGGTTTTTGCTTCTGTGTTATAAATCCCTCGTGGATCTATAATTTTTTGTTTCATATGCCTCCTTACTAATGAGGTTTATATTGCTAAATAATTTTTTGGCTTTATGTCTGTGATATTTTGGTTTGGATAGCTACTATAGCTTATTGATATGCAGTCCTTTAAAAGCAATTTTTCTAGATCTACAAGATTTTAGGAGTTATCGGTCATGTTGATCCATATGCAGTCCTCTCCATCATCATCATGTTACGGAGCTTATGTCCATTTTATGAACTGTTAGTGCTTGAAGATCAGCAAGAGGGAGCTGCTGAGTTTGGTTGTTAGTCAAATGATATACTTCTACATAATATCTATTGTAAATAGAGGTATAAATTATGACTCTTTGTTATGGGAGATGGTCATTGTATAGCTTTAGCCGATTGGCTTCTGATCAATGAATTAATCGTTCGAAAAAAAATGTTAGAAATTTTGGAATTACAAATTGGAATCAAAATTATCATTGGAATCAAAACTATCATCGAGCTATATTATTTTTAATATAATTACGGTAAAATTCATCTTCACACCTTTAAACTTTTCTTTATTTTAACTTTAAATCTTTTATGTTTCATTTTATGTATTTAGACCTTCATATTTGATAGATTTAGAATTTTAAACCTTTTTATAATCCTCTTTTAGGAGTGTTTAATACATCTTAATTGAAAGGCGAGTGACTTAAAATATAAATATAATAATAATAAATATTAATTTTATAAGACAACACAAATTTAGACACATCTTTTCATTACAATCTTAAGACATAACAATTATGCACAAGCAATCAAACCAGCTTTAAGCAGCAACAAATTTTGTTTCAATTCCTTAATGCTATGTTTGGATGCAAGAGATTTGAGCATGAATTTGAATTTCAATTAAATCTCTTGTTTGGAAATTAAGTGGATTTGTATCCATAAAAATTTGAAACAAATCCTCAAGGAATTTAATAGATTTTTTAGTAAGGGTTTGAAATGACATGTAATTACATGTTACTTTAAATACTTATATATATTTTTTTGAACAACCATAAACAAGTTCATTAGATAAGAAAATATTACAATAGGGATCAATACAAAGGATGACAAAAGTCCACTTCAAAGGAGGATCTTAGCCTAATATTACAACCCAGATGCTTCGTCTTCTTTGTTGAAAAACTAGGATTATTGACGCACAAGCAGAGGATCATCGTCTTCACCAACACAAGTAGCAACAGTTGCTATGGCTGCAAATAAAAGGAGAGTAGCTCAAGTGTGAGTTTTCAATAACTCATCAACCCAACCACAGTCGTGAGAGTGTTGTTACTATTGGAGAGCATATAAGATAAAGATAAAGCTTAGAGATGTAGATATAGATGAAGAGAACTTTTATTTTTAATCTTCCTTCCATTGTTAGACGATGAATCTGCAAGAACACCTTATCCAAAAAATTATCACTATTAAATGGTTTAAAAACACACTAAATAAGCATAAAGCTCACCAAGATTATATCAACAACAAAATACGACAAGAAACTAAAAGGAAATCAATGGATTTAGATGGTTTTTTTGTAAAAAATTAACAAAAACCACTCAAATTCGGCCAACAATATATGAAAGAGCTATGAACGATAGCTATTAAAACAGAGAAAACAAACAGAATGCTTATGTATATTTGAAATCTTAAATTTGAAATCAAATGTTTGCATCCAAACAAATTCTCATATTTTTCATGTGCTCTATCATTTTGGTTTTTAAAATTCCTATTTCTTAAATAACAGCCTTTTACATCCTCCTTCACATCTTATATTTAAGCCACAATTCAATCTTCAATTTCATGTTTGAAAACCTTAAATTTATATTCTTTAGCAACACATAATTCTGTCTTTAAAGCTGATACATTAGCACAGTAGTTCATCTATGACCACTGCATGTTGCGTTCATCTCCTTCACTTTCTAAAGTATTTGTAAACTAAATTCACTCTTCCAATCAATATGCCAACAAAATGCATCAATATCCAGTTGATCAATAATAAAAAAATAATAATTTTTTTAATAATTAATTTAATGTATTTATATTTATTATGATTTAAATTTAAAAAATATATATTTAAGCGCAAAGCCAGCTGAGCTGACGGTAACTTGTAACTGTTCAGAAAAGAGTAACTAGTAATTTTTATTTATTTATTTATTTTTATCGATAGCATAAGATATGACATTTCATCAATCTAACAAAAATCCTTTTGGACACGTGTGATTTGTACAAGTTATTAAATAAGCGTTACACTTTTAAGTGGTGTCAGTACCTCTGCTGACTGTTTGAAATTATTAGCTTTTATTGGACCCACTGATAATTTCTGACATTTTCTGTGCTTTCTTGCCTCCAAATTAACTCATTTGGACCATATTACCCTTCTGTTTTTAGATTTTTTTCTATATTTTTATTTAAATTTAATTGGTTGCTTAATAAATTAATTATTTTTTGACCATTTTAACCTTATGACTAGCTTTTCTAAATCTTAAAAGGAAAAAAATTGTTCAAAAAAAAAAAAAAAAGGAAAAAATTTCATATGCTAGTAGAGGTGAATACTGAATGACCTTTAACTGAATAATGATTTTTTTTTGAATTTTTAAATAAATTAAATCAAATTACAATTTCTGATCCAAATTACAATAATCTGATGATTTTTAAAAAAATTAAAAAATTATTTATTTTTAATATTACTTAAAGTATATTTTATTAATCATATAACTAAAAAAAATTTTACTTGCGTGGATTAGTATCGAGACCGTTGTTTCATTGAATGAAAGATTTTAAATTCGAGATCTCTCTTACATGATTAATAGATATATTCCATTATATATCACCTTTGGGTTCTAAAGAGGATTCCTTTGATTTCAATGGTTGGTGAATATGGTGATCTATTCTTATTAAATAGTTTTTTTTTGTTTCCCTATTAATATATTGACAAATGTAATTATTCAAAAAACATATTTTTATTATTTACATAAATTATATATTTTATATTATAATAAACGAAATAAATTATCAATAAATAGAAATTCAGTTTTATTCAATTAAATTAATTTTTTTTTATAAAAAAACTTAACCAAATTTATTCAATTTTAAAAAACTTATAACAACTAAATTTTTAATTTGGATTTATTTTTTCGATTAATTTAGTGTTAACTAAACCGATAGTCACCTGTAGGGACCATTTTGGAAGAATCGGAGACTATGAAAAGAGTTTTGAGTGAGATTGGATTGTCATTATATTAATTTAGTCATTTTCCATGGAGAAGAAATTGCAAAGCCAATCTAACCGTTGCCCCAATCAATTTTGTGGTCCAAAAAGTGTCGTTTCCTATTTGTAGATTTTGTCCCTCTGTTGCCAAACATACATCCCAACTGATTTATTGTAAAAATAATAATAATAATCCTATTGGAGATTTGAAGCTTAAAGTCTATGTTATTCAATGCGAATTTAATCGAGATTTATTAAATATTTTATTAATTTCATTATTTATCAATAAAATAAGATAAATGATTTATTGTAAAATTATATTTAATAAAGTTATAATCATATCCTTATAATATATTTAAAGAATTTTTTTTATGTTCATTATAAATAATAAGATGTACATTGTATATCTTAGCAAATTATCAGTACATTAAAGATATATGCTAACTTATAATATTTTTATTTCAGCTTGTTAATGAGTCTCAAAAGTCAAGCTTTTCTATTGTTTGACTTGGATTTGTTTATCAACGAGTTTTAATATATGAAATTGAACAATTCATAAACAATCAGATTGATTCGAATTTTATTGAACAATTTCAGTTAAAATCGAATATAGTTATAGTTTTCTATTTAAAATATTTAAAGTTTGTAATAAAAACTTTTAAGGTCATTTCAGGAAATTAGGATAAAATATCATTCTATTGTTTGTATTTTTTTATCTATTAGAAAATATAGCTAAATTAAATAAAAAAAATATTATAGTAGACAAAAATAAATTACAAAAATATTTTAGTTGATTCTATAAACAATGAAGGTGAGAATAGTAATTTGTTCAATTTCTGTTTTATTCCTTTTTCTTCCTCATAAACAACATCATTAAAAATTCAAAGAAAAATTTACGTTTTTATTAATTTAAATTTATGATCCCAAATCGTGTTTGATAAAACCCTATAATCTATCAAAATTTTGTTTAAAATTTCAATTCTCACCCTTTAATCAATCAATTTACGCAGTTAGATAATTGTTCGTTTAATTCTTTTGGCAAATTTTAATGTTCAAGTAAAACTTAACGTTATTTTTAATATCCTTATTTTTTATTAGAAATTTTTTGTTTTATATTAGTTTATTAAATTTTTATTAATCTGATTAGATTGCATTAATATAAGGAAATAATAATAATAATAATAAAAAAAAAAAAAAAAAAAGAAAGAGACAACCATTTGTAATATCTCAACGCATCACAATACTTCTCTTTCCTTGTAAGGCAACTATGTGGGCACTGGCCTGAACCTCATTTCTCCATATTAATTTGTCAGTTATACACTTTATTGCTTTTAAGTTAAAAGGTTACACTAACATAATTATCCAATTATTGTCAACTATGAGTGTGAATTTTTTCTTTTGGGTACAACAAGCATCAATAAATGGACAGGTAATAGATGTATAAAGAGTAGATGTGTGAAGAAAAAGAAGATTAAGAGTAACATTGTGAAAAATAAAATGTTCTTCATTTTTTACTATTTGATATTTGATGTAATGAGAATGCAAAGAAAAAAAAATTAAGAGAAGTGTTGTTGGTTATTTGCATGATTAATGTACAAATTATCCATATTTTAACTTTAATAAATCAATTTTGGTTTACTAATTCATGTGTCTTAGTGTGTATATAAGATAGGTAATTGTTGGTGACCATTTAGAGGTAAGGAACCAATATTTTCCAAGATTTCAATACTCCTCACAAGCTCTTACACTATCATTATCATGCATCCCATGATTATGAACAAATGTCCCACGATCATGAGCCAAGGACATCTTAATTTTGTAAAGTCAAAGTGGTTCTCACGAGCACCCCCACGATCGTGAGGACACCTATCTCATTCATGACCATGTCATATCTTGCTCGTGATCGTTAAGCTCTCTTAGAACTCAAATGTCCAGTAGTTCTCACGAGCAATCCCATAATTATGATCAAGCATGTCTTGGTTGTGATCATCAGCAACTAAATAGAAGCATTCATTTAGTCTTTCTCACAATAGTCTCCACGATCATGAGCACACTAGCAACGATTGTGATCATACTCACGAGTGACATGCCAAGCCTCTGATGGTCATAAATGAACTTCAACAGCTAGTTATTCATCTCCTACGATTATGAGTGTGCTCCTCACAATCATGAGCAAACAATTTTTTGAAAAAGCTAAAACTTCATTTAATGAAGAAAGAAGAGGTTTGGAACAAATTTGATACTTCTCAATAACCCATTATCTACTCTCTAAGTATAAAAGCGAATTTCGAAACTTCATTAAGTGATTAAAAGAGTTTGGTAAAACATTCATTCCTTAGTAATCTATTCACTCTCTAACATTCATTGCTTGTTCTTTATTATACTCAATTCTTTATGATCTTTAAATACTTAGTGTTTAGGTTTGTGTGATTAGAGTTGGAAATTCTTATTTTCTACTCTTTCTTGAATTAGAAAGAAAGGAAGTAGAGGTCCTCTATAAGGAATTGGTTCATTAGGAGTGAATGTCCCAAATAGAGATCATCATTGTCATATTAGGAATGAATGTCCCAAGTTAAAGCTTAAGAGCAAGGGAGTAAAGGACAACACGAAAACTTTCAAGGCTACATGAGATGACTCCTTTGAATTAGAAAAGGAAAAGGAGCAACAAAAAGTGAGCAGCCCTTACTTCATGGCACTTGAGAATTTAATTTTCAAAAGTCATTATATCTAATGAACAACTTGTAAATAATTGAGAAGCTTTTACCCCTTTAAAATGTGAACTTGAGAAAACTAAAAATAAAAATAAAGAACTTTCAAAAGTTTTGGACTTAAGAAAATCTATTTCCAAATTTCATAAAGGAAAAAAAACCTTTAATAATCTTTTAAAATCTCAAAGACTTTACTGTGACACTTATGAGCTTTGATATTCCTATAGAGCCTCGTCACCATCAACTTCCATAAGATTTGTTAAAGCTAAACATGATTCTGTTTAGCTTATAGTAAAATGACAAGACTCAAGTTCCTAAAGCTAAGAGATCTTAATCTCCAAGGGCTCATAATAAGCCTTATAAGGCTCATCCCCTTATGGCTTAAAAGTCTAAAGCTCAAGCCAAGAGACCTCAATCCAAGTATGCTTTCATATATATAAAGAGACACATACCTAATTATACTACTCCACAAAATCATTTGCACTCTTATGAATGCATGTCTCATATGCCCTTTAGGACTCAAAAACCATTTAAGAGACATACATAATATCCACATGCACAACTTAAGAACAATATTTCTAATAGAAAATATGTGCAATATTTTTTTTCAAATGAGAAATACTGATATGCTTCTATATCTAATAAATTTATAAATGTGAGATGTTTTTATTATGTGACTCTTGGGCTCACTAGTAATGGATGTTACTATAGGAGATTGCATTTGTAACTATTACTTATGGATTATCTTAAGACTAATCAACCTAGACCATTTATGGTTTGAGTTTAAAAATATATTTGAATTTCATGTGTGTAAATGTGCCTCAAATCCACCAAGAGCAAAAATAAGTGGTATATAGGTAGTGGATGCTTAAGGAACATGGTAAGTGATAATGACCAATGCACTTCCCTTGAACCAAACGATGAAGGAAGTGTAACATTTGAAGATAATGCTAAAGGAAAGATAACTGGAATGAGAGAAATTGGTAACCCTTAATCTTTATTAATACGTCATGTTTTGCTTGTGGATGATTTAAAATATAATTTGCTTAGTAGTAGCTAACTTTGTGACATGAGAAATAAAGTAACCTTTTATCCTAAGAATTTCTTTGTTAGTATATTAGATGATGATAGAGTAGTTTTTAGTGGTTAAAGGTTAGACAATATGTATGTCATAAACTTAAACAAAGTAGATAATAAAGAATTTAAATGTCTAATTGTAAGCACCCAATTTCTAGATGTAATTGTGCATAATTGTGACGTAAGCCCCTATGATGAAATTTATTTAAAAATTGAACTTGGTTGTCGATTTTCTGGACTTTAGGGACTAAATTACAACATTTTTTAGGATTTGATTACAAGAAAATCAATTTTTCAAGGGTCTTTTAGTAATTAAAAGTTAAAAAAAATTAGGATCGGCATTGGTGTAATGTCAACTATGTCGATTAGCATTACATAATGCTAATCGACATTATACAATGTCGATCAGCATTCTATAATAACGATCGGCATTATACAATGTCGATGCGTTAAAAGTCCTTTTTTTTTACTTTTCACCTATTTTCTTAATTTTTTCATCTATTTTTCAGTGTTTTAATTGGTTAAAAAGTTATTATTATTATTATTATTATCAGTAAATTTTTTTTGACGTGTTCAAAATGTGTAAGGAGCTTTCAATTTTGTTATCGGTATGTTTTGAAAATATAGTATGTTCCTACAATTGAGGAAGTCAGTATACAGGCAAACTCTGCTTTAAAAAGCAAAGAGTCTACATGCATGCAGGGAGAAAAGAAAAAGGGAAAAAAACCAGAGAGAAAAAACCCTAAGCGGCAAGAGAAGATCAGAGAGAACAACGTAAAAAAAACCTAACTATGCAAAAAACCCTAAAACCCAGACTTTACTGAGAACACCTTGTACACCATAAACTTTGATTTATTTTGTTCTTTCAAAGCTTTAGTTTTCTTGATGCAGTTCATTTTAATGAGGGTGATTCGTTGTTCTTTTAGTTCCAGTTTAGAATCAACAACAATTCAATTTCAACGGTGAAAATCCTAATCTAAGGGGCTAAAACAAGCATTTGGGTCATGACCCAAAACAGGGGCCATGACCGGCGCTAGGGAACGGGAATTCTTTCGAATCCGGAACCCGTAGCAAGCCTAAAAATAAAATAAAGCATGCAATAATAACAATAATAATATTATATGCAGCGGAAATAAAAATCATAATATCATAATATTATCCACATCACTGGATTTAATCAAAATCCCAACTCATAAATATATAATCTCTTTAATACAAATCCAGTTTCAATATAATACATCTCTTTAAAATAAAATACATGAAATCCAATACTGTAATTCACAACTACTGCAGTGTCTAGATAAAATAAATAAGACTCAAGTATATAATTTACACAAAGAAGCCGGGGCGGAAGAAATCCGGCGTATCGACCTGCTACTGAGGTCTGAAGAAGTTGACTCTCCTGAAAAATAGTCAACGGAGGGGAGTCAGACCTCACTGAGTGAATTACTATAATATATATACATACAAACTAAGTGATAATGCATACAGTCAACAGTATATATATAATATGTATATATACAGGCAAATTCATACAGGTGCAGAAAAATCATTTTTATATATTTTACTGAAAAATCCCAGTTTATGAAGGATCACATAGAACCCTAGAATATCACAACCTCAGAAATAGTGTTAAACAACACTCTGGCCATACAGGCTCACTTATTCCAAATATATCCACTTAATCCATTTAGACAGTAGACTGGCCCCGAGACACTAAGTCAACCGAGCTCCAGCAGTCTGACTGCCAGTGTGATTGGCCCCGAGACACTTGGTCAACCGAGCTCCAGCAATCACACCCACAAACCACATCTCACACATATCAATAATCATATCAAATCAATATCCACAAATAAGTTAGTATTATAGCCTAAAGCTATAGGCGTACCAGTACGTACTCGGTCCTAGTGCTGCCCACTAGGTAGCACGTTCTATTGATATCCTTCATCATTAAATAATATAAAACATTCATTCATAAAAATAAATGATGCATGAATGTAAATGAAATAACAATATAATCCATATATATACCGGAAATATACCAAACATAAACCAGGTATATTTCGAGTATATATATATATCAAATAAATCCAATCAAAATCATAAATTAAACTAAAAATATATTTAAAAACATTTTAAATATATTTTATTAATAAAACATGTATATAATTTATTATATACCAAAAATAAACCAAAAATATACTTAATGTAAACTTAAGAAATAATCAAATTATTTATGCATATTTAATCAACATAAAACATGCATTTCTAAATCATGCATCCTAAGCATATATATATAATATAGTAACTCACCTAATGCGCTCCACGAGACAGGTCCGACGGGCCTGGTCCACTAGCCCTCGATCTCGGCGCAACTAAACAAGAAATAAATAACCGATATCAGAGTAACCCTAATAGAAATCCTAGAATTCAATCTAGAGTATTAAACACAGAATCGAAAATTAAGGTTCGACTGGATATCACGTTTTACGAGAATTCTACCGAAAATCCAGCAGAACCTCCCCTGTAAAACGGACATCTCTCTACTCAAAAGAGTAGAGCTGACCCTGCAAAGAAATACACTTCAAAAAAACAAGCTCAACACAATCAAAATCCCACGGTCGGACTCCAAACTACAGTCCACCGACCGGGGTCCACAAACACAGAACATATTCCAGATATACCAAAAATATCCTCACAACATAGTAATACATCTCATATGTAGAAATTACATAATTAACCTTAAAACACTGTAAAAACCGATTAAAACTCATTTTATTAGAAAAATCGTATATTATATATATAATTGAAAATAATTCACGAAAAATAGTTTTAATTAGTTAAAAATACCAAATATTTTGTAGAAATCATTTTTATACCTTAAATAACTAATAAAACCAATTAAATTACATTTTTAGACAATTTAGGGTAAAATTACCAAAATACCCCTATATATATAAATATACTTAAATTACTTCAAAAATTCACCAAAAATCATACAATTACCCAAAATTAATTTTCTCAACATATTTATCCATAATATCAATATTTAAACTCAATTAACCAATTAAATTCAAATAAAAACACATTTAACCCTAATTTCTCAAAATCACATAAACTTCAATAATTCAAAATAAATACTTAGAAATTCATAAAAATTCCAAATAAATTCCTATAATTCATTTCAACACCTAATTTAACCATAAACTCCAATTTCATAATTTAAATAATTAATTTCCGAAAATTAGAAAATAATATTAAAATATTCAAAAATACCCAAAAATCCAAAAAATCTCCAAAAATTCTACAAAAAGTCATACATGTAGATTAAGCTACTAGGAACAACATTTGTGAAGGAAGTTTTCATGAATCATCCAATTGGAAGCTCAAAAAAATCAAAAACCCTAATAGGCCGAAATTGACAAAATCGAAACCTAAGCAATTCTAGACCATTTTAGCTCAAACCAAAGCTAGAATCACACTCATCGGAGCTCAAGGAGAAGAAAGAGATTGGCGGTGTTGAAAACGGTGGCCGGAATCGACGTGATCGACGGTGGATCGATTTTCGGATTCTCCGGCCAAAATCGACCTCCAAACGCCGGAAACGGCCTCCTCAGGCGGCGGAATTGGTCAGGGAAGACGGTGGCACACCGGACGGCACACCCACGGTGAAGAAACGGCACGGCAGTGACCGAGAACGGAGAAGGGAAGAATCGGGAGGAAGAAGAAGAAGTCGGGGGCAGTTTTGTAATTTTCCAAATCTTTTGTAATTTTGACAAATATATGTATATATATATACTTTATACTATATATTAAAATAATATTAAATTACACACATCAAATATACACCACACACATAAAATTTAATATTTTAATAATTTATACTAAATAAAATTAATTAAATAACAATAAAACAAATAAATACTTAATAAAATATTAGGGTAATAATAAACCCTAATTAAATAATTATACACACATAGACTTTATTTAATAATTTAAAAATATGTATGAGTTCATGCAAGTCCGTAAATACATTTAAAATAATTAATAATACATTGTTTACGTGAAAATTTCCCCGAAAATGCAAGTCCCGGGAAAATTTTACGTAAAACACTGAAAATAATACACCGTAATTAAAATAGGTTTAAATACATATCAACTCATAAAAATATCATATAATATACAGAAATTATTAACACTACATATCCCGGTACAGTGTAAAAATATTTAAAAAAAAACACGGGATATTACAGTCTTCCCCCCTTACAAGAATTCGTCCCCGAATTCTAAAAAAGAAAAGATCAAGAAGGAAAGAGATACGGGTAAGAAGCTCGCATCTCAGCTTCAGTCTCCCACGTATGCTCTTCAACTCTGTCGCTACGCCACAGAACCTTGACCATCGAAATCTGCTTTGATCGCAACTGTCGAACTTGAAAATCAACGATCGCCACAGGTTCTTCCACAAACGTCAAATCTTCAGTCACTTCCACACTGTCAGGTTGCAACACGTGTGAAGGGTCTGAGATATACTTCCTCAACATCGAGATATGAAATACTGGATGTGCCTGTGACATTCTCGGAGGCAAATCCAACCGATATGCAACAGTGCTAACTCTCTCCAGAATCTCAAACGGTCCAATATATCTCGGTGCTAACTTACCCTTCCTGCCAAATCTCATCACACCCTTCATCAGAGATACTTTCAGAAAAACAAAGTCTCCAACCTAAAACTCCACATCTCTACGCCTAGGATCCGCATAACTCTTCTGTCTGCTAACTGCAGTCTCTAATCTTCGCTTGATCACGACGACTTTCTCTGCAGCATCCTGAACCATCTCTGGTCCAGTCAAAACTCTCTCACCAATCTCATCCCAACACAACGGGGATCTACACTTCCTTCCATACAACGCCTCATACGGTGCCATACCAATACTGCTATGGTAGCTGTTATTATATGCAAACTCAACGAGCGACAAATGATCATCCCAGCTACCTCCCAAATCCAAGACACACATCCTCAACATATCTTTCAGTGTCTGGATCGTCCTCTCAGACTGACCATCTGTCTGAGGATGAAAAGCAGTACTAAAATCCAACCTAGTGCCCATCGCTTCCTGTAACTTCTGCCAAAAACGAGAAGTAAACACCGAACCTCTATCTGACACAATGGACACAGGTACTCCATGAAGGCACACAATATGCTTCACATACAACTTCGCCAATCTAGCAACTGAATATGTGGCTTTCACAGGCAAGAAATGTGCAGACTTCGTCAACCTGTCTACAATCGCCCAGATGGAATCGTATCCATCCTTCGAACGAGGTAAACCTACCACAAAATCCATAGCTATCCTTTCCCACTTCCACTCGGGAATAGGAAGAGGCTGAAGCTTCCCAGAAGGCTTCTGATGTTCGGCTTTCACTTGCTGACACGTCAAGCACTTAGCAACATAATCAGCAACATCCTTCTTCAATCCATCCCACCAGTATAGATCTCTGATACTGTGGTACATCTTAGTAACACCTGGATGAACGCTGTAGGCTGTAGAATGTGCTTCTTCTAAAATCTCTTCTCTCAAGTCATCCACATCTGGAACACACAATCTACCACTGATCCACAACACACCATCATCATCGAGTGTGAAATCAGTGAACTTCCCTGCTCTGACATTCTCTGCAAGCTCTTCTAGAATAGGATCTCGGCTCTGAGCTGCTTTAATCCTATCCCTCAGTACAGATCGTACTTTAAACTGAGCTAACAGTCCACCTGATCTACTAATCTTCATCATCAGACCTTGATCCACCATCAGATGCAACTCCTGGATCAATGGTCTCCTCTCAACACCGATGTGAGCAAGACTACCTGAGGACTTCCTACTCAAGGCATCTGCTACAACATTAGCTTTACCCGGATGGTAAAGAATCTCGCAATCATAATCCTTCAACAATTCCAACCATCGTCTCTGCCTCAAATTCAAATCTCGCTGTAGGAAAATGTACTTAAGGCTCTTGTGATCAGTAAATATCTCACAAGTCACCCCATACAAATAATGTATCCAAATCTTCAAAGCAAAGATCACTGCAGCCATCTCTAGGTCATGTGTAGGATAGTTCTGCTCATGCTTTTTCAACTGCCTCGAAGCATAGGCTATCACCCTTCCATTCTGCATCAACACACAACCAAGACCAATTCTAGAGGCATCACAGTAAACTGTGAACTTATCCACACTATTAGGCAAAGCTAATACTGGCGCTGTGGTCAACTTCTCCTTCAATAATTGAAAACTGTTCTCACAAGCTTCTGACCACTCGAATCTAACATTCTTCTGAGTCAAGCGAGTCATAGGGGCTGTAATCCTGGAAAAATCCTGCACAAACCGCCTATAATACCCGGCTAAACCCAGAAAACTTCGAATCTCCGTAACAGAAGTAGGTCTAGGCCACTCAGATACTGCCTCAACCTTCTGTGGATCAACCTGAATACCTTCTTTAGACACTACGTGTCCAAGAAAAGAAACACTCTCCATCCAGAAATCACACTTCGAGAATTTAGCATAAAGCTGATGATCTCTTAGTGTCTGTAGTACAATCCTCAAGTGATATACATGCTCTTCCATACTCCTCGAATATACCAGTATATCATCAATGAAGACTACTACAAACTGATCCACATACGGTCTGAATACTCTGTTCATCAGGTCCATAAAAGCTGCTGGTGCATTAGTCAAACCAAAAGACATCACCAGAAACTCATAATGGCCATATCTAGTGCGGAACGCTGTCTTAGGAACATCGACCACACTAATCTGCAACTGATGATAACCCGACCTCAAGTCAACCTTAGAAAAGAACTGTGCACCCTGTAGCTGATCAAATAAATCATCTATCCTCGGGAGAGGATACTTGTTCTTCACCGTCACCTTATTCAACTCTCTGTAGTCAATGCACAGTCTCAGGGTACCATCCTTCTTCTTCACAAACAGGACTGGTGCACCCCAAGGAGAAACACTAGGTCTGATAAAACCTTTATCCAACAACTCTTGCATCTGCTCCTTTAACTCTCTCAACTCTACAGGAGCCATACGATAGGGTGGCATAGATATAGGAGTAGTACCTGGAACCACATCTATACAGAACTCAATCTCTCTGTGAGGTGGTAAACCTGGCAACTCCTCGGGAAAAACATCAGGAAACTCACAAGCAACAGGAACGTCTGTGAGTGACAACTTCTCCACTGAAGTATCCCTGACCAATGCCAAAAACCCCTGACAACCTTTCCTCAACAATTTCCTAGCCGTAATAGCCGAAATAAGATTCTGAGGTGCTGAACTCCTATCACCAACAAACTTAAATTCTACTTCATCAGGAATTCTAAAAGTCACCTCCTTATTCCTGCAATCGACCACGGCAAAGTGCTGAGATAACCAATCCATTCCCAGAATAACATCAAACTCCATCACATCCAACAAAATCAAATCAGCGGGTAATTCTCTATCTCCCACGAGAACTGGACAACTAGAAAGAACAATATCGGCGTCCAAAGGAGTGGCAACAGACAAGGGAAAAGCCATCCTCGAAGCTTGCCAACAAGATTTAGAAGTAAAAATGGGAGAAACAAAGGAATGCATGGCACCCGGATCAAACAAAACCCAAGCATCCAGGTAACAAACAGAAAGAATACCTGCCATGACTGCATTAGATGCTTGAGCATCCTGCTGAGTCAGATGGAAGACTCTGGCCTGACCTCGACCTCCCTGCTGACTGGTAGAAGCCTGGCCAACACCTCTGGCACCTCCTCTAGTACCTCTACCACGACTCTGCTGTGGAACAAACTGAGTGGAACTCTGATGCTGGGCTGGTGGTAACTGAAATGGCATGGGTGCTGCACTAGCAATCGACTGCTGTGGGAATCGCGAAATCTGCTGCTGCTGATACCCGGAATAAGGACACGATCTGGCAAAATGTCCTGTCTGCCCACATCTGAAACATGTCAGTGGTGTCAGATAACACGGTCCCTGATGGACTCTACCACAAGTTTGACAAACACTGGCCGCTGATCCAGAACTACGACCACTGCTACTGCTCGAAGCACCTGACCCAAATCTGAACGATCTACGCTGACCTCCACGGCCATGTCTACTGCTCCAATGCACTCGCTGCTGCTGTCTCTGACTCTACTGAGTCGAACCTCGCTGCTGACTACTCGATCCAGCATGAAAACTCGAATATGGAGTAGCCTGCGATCCACTCGACTGAACTCCCAACTGGTAATAATCAGGCATCGCTCCCTGGCTAACTAATCTCAGCTCGATCTCCTTAGCTAGCTCAATCACAGACTCGAGAGTAAGACCTACTGTAGGCATACCAACAAAAGCAGAACCCAAACCAGTAACATACGTAGTAATCACGAAATACTGATCTCGCATCAGATCCTCAGCATATCTACCCAACCGAAGGAACTCTCGGGTATACTCCTCTATAGATCGATCTCCACGAGAAATACTAGTCAGACGGAGATGATAGCTCAAACGAAGAGGCTCTGGACAAAATCTCCTCATGAATCGCTCTCGAAACTGAGCCCATGTCATCGTCATCATATAGGGCTGGATCATCTGAATATACCAATCTAGAGCTGGTCCCTCGACAGAAAACTCTACAATCATGATCCGCTGGTACTCGGTATGAGCAGTCCTAGTCCTAGTCTCAATCGCATGCAGAAAATCTAAAGGATCAGAAGTACCATCAAAAGCAATCCTGCCAACTCTGGCATAGAACAAAGCTGCCTCAGGGTCAGACATACCCTACTGATAGGCAGGCTGAACAACTGAAGGAATAGGAACATCAAACTCAGGCTCAACAGGCTCCTCATCCTATAACTCTCTCTGCCTACGGCGACCTGCCGCTCCTCAAGGTCTACCTCTGCCACGACCTCTACGTCTAACTGGCTGCTCAGGAGGTAAAACCTCATCCTGAAAAGACTCATCATCCTCGGCCTCAACGACCGGTGGAGCGACACGCGCTCGCCTCCTCATTCTGAAAAGACAAACGGAAAGATTCAGACAAAACAGACAACGGAGGAATAACGCTGAAAACTACAGCAAGGAATACTTATCAAGACATACTCAAACCTAATACACTACAGTAGTCCAATAGAAAACACAACTTTAAAACTAGGGCCACAACTCACATAACTAAGCCCTGACACAGAACTCTGCTCTGATACTAACTTTGTCACGACCCAAAACAGGGGCCATGACCGGCGCTAGGGAACGGGAATTCTTTCGAATCCGGAACCCGTAGCAAGCCTAAAAATAAAATAAAGCATGCAATAATAACAATAATAATATTATATGCAGCGGAAATAAAAATCATAATATCATAGTATTATCCACATCACTGGATTTAATCAAAATCCCAACTCATAAATATATAATTTCTTTAATACAAATCCAGTTTCAATATAATACATCTCTTTAAAATAAAATACATGAAATCCAATACTGTAATTCACAACTACTGCAGTGTCTAGATAAAATAAATAAGACTCAAGTATATAATTTACACAAAGAAGCCGGGGCGGAAGAAATCCGGCGTATCGACCTGCTACTGAGGTCTGAAGAAGTTGACTCTCCTGAAAAATAGTCAACGGAGGGGAGTCAAACCTCACTGAGTGAATTACTATAATATATATACATA
This sequence comes from Mallotus nudiflorus, assembly GCA_947683625.1. Lineage (NCBI taxonomy): Eukaryota > Viridiplantae > Streptophyta > Magnoliopsida > Malpighiales > Euphorbiaceae > Mallotus > Mallotus nudiflorus. Next base: position 8,998,413 of record CANTUR010000157.1, on the reverse strand, counting down.
CAAACTAAGTGATAATGCATACAGTCAACAGTATATATATAATATGTATATATACAGGCAAATTCATACAGGTGCAGAAAAATCATTTTTATATATTTTACTGAAAAATCCCAGTTTATGAAGGATCACATAGAACCCTAGAATATCACAACCTCAGAAATAGTGTTAAACAACACTCTGGCCATACAGGCTCACTTATTCCAAATATATCCACTTAATCCATTTAGACAGTAGACTGGCCCCGAGACACTAAGTCAACCGAGCTCCAGCAGTCTGATTGCCAGTGTGATTGGCCCCGAGACACTTGGTCAACCGAGCTCCAGCAATCACACCCACAAACCACATCTCACACATATCAATAATCATATCAAATCAATATCCACAAATAAGTTAGTATTATAGCCTAAAGCTATAGGCGTACCGGTACGTACTCGGTCCTAGTGCTGCCCACTAGGTAGCACGTTCTATTGATATCCTTCATCATTAAATAATATAAAACATTCATTCACAAAAATAAATGATGCATGAATGTAAATGAAATAACAATATAATCCATATATATACCGGAAATATACCAAACATAAACCAGGTATATTTCGAGTATATATATATATCAAATAAATCCAATCAAAATCATAAATTAAACTAAAAATATATTTAAAAACATTTTAAATATATTTTATTAATAAAACATGTATATAATTTATTATATACCAAAAATAAACCAAAAATATACTTAATGTAAACTTAAGAAATAATCAAATTATTTATGCATATTTAATCAACATAAAACATGCATTTCTAAATCATGCATCCTAAGCATATATATATAATATAGTAACTCACCTAATGCGCTCCACGAGACAGGTCCGACGGGCCTGGTCCACTAGCCCTCGATCTCGGCGCAACTAAACAAGAAATAAATAACCGATATCAGAGTAACCCTAATAGAAATCCTAGAATTCAATCTAGAGTATTAAACACAGAATCGAAAATTAGGGTTCGATTGGATATCACGTTTTACCGAGAATTCTACCGAAAATCCGCAGAACCTCCCTGTAAAACGGACATCTCTCTACTCAAAAGAGTAGAGCTGACCCTGCAAAGAAATACACTTCAAAAAAACAAGCTCAACACAATCAAAATCCCACGGTCGGACTCCAAACTACAGTCCACCGACCGGGGTCCACAAACACAGAACATATTCCAGATATACCAAAAATATCCTCACAACATAGTAATACATCTCATACGTAGAAATTACATAATTAACCTTAAAACATTGTAAAAACCGATTAAAACTCATTTTATTAGAAAAATCGTATATTATATATATAATTGAAAATAATTCACGAAAAATAGTTTTAATTAGTTAAAAATACCAAATATTTTGTAGAAATCATTTTTATACCTTAAATAACTAATAAACCAATTAAATTACATTTTTAGACAATTTAGGGTAAAATTACCAAAATACCCCTATATATATAAATATACTTAAATTACTTCAAAAATTCACCAAAAATCATACAATTACCCAAAATTAATTTTCTCAACATATTTATCCATAATATCAATATTTAAACTCAATTAACCAATTAAATTCAAATAAAAACACATTTAACCCTAATTTCTCAAAATCACATAAACTTCAATAATTCAAAATAAATACTTAGAAATTCATAAAAATTCCAAATAAATTCCTATAATTCATTTCAACACCTAATTTAACCATAAACTCCAATTTCATAATTTAAATAATTAATTTCCGAAAAATTAGAAAATAATATTAAAATATTCAAAAATACCCAAAAATCCAAAAAATCTCCAAAAATTCTACAAAAAGTCATACATGTAGATTAAGCTACTAGGAACAACATTTGTGAAGGAAGTTTTCATGAATCATCCAATTGGAAGCTCAAAAAAATCAAAAACCCTAATAGGCCGAAATTGACAAAATCGAAACCTAAGCAATTCTAGACCATTTAGCTCAAACCAAAGCTAGAATCACAATCACCGGAGCTCAAGGAGAAAGAAATAGATCTGCGGTGTCGAAAACGGTGGCCGGAATCGGCATGATCGATGGTGGATCGATTTTCGGCTTCTCCGGCCAAAATCGACCTCCAGACGCCGGAAACGGCCTCCTCAGGCGGCGGAATTGGTCAGGGAAGACGGTGGCACACCGGACGGCACACCCACGGTGAAGAAACGGCACGGCAGTGACCGGGAACGGAGAAGGGAAGAATCGGGAGGAAGAAGAAGAAGTCGGGGGCAGTTTTGTAATTTTCCAAATCTTTTGTAATTTTGACAAATATATGTATATATATATACTTTATACTATATATTAAAATAATATTAAATTACACACATCAAATATACACCACACACATAAAATTTAATATTTTAATAATTTATACTAAATAAAATTAATTAAATAACAATAAAACAAATAAATACTTAATAAAATATTAGGGTAATAATAAACCCTAATTAAATAATTATACACACACAAGCTTTATTTAATAATTTAAAAATATGTATGAGTTCATGCAAGTCCGTAAATACATTTAAAATAATTAATAATACATTGTTTACGTGAAAATTTCCCCGAAAATGCAAGTCCCGGGAAAATTTTACGTAAAACACTGAAAATAATACACCGTAATTAAAATAGGTTTAAATACATATCAACTCATAAAAATATCATATAATATACAGAAATTATTAACACTGCATATCCCGGTACAGTGTAAAAATATTTAAAAAAAAACACGGGATATTACAATTTGCACATCACTCCATTTTCTCTTTCCCTTCTTTATTTTATTTCACAATCTTTTTTATTGATATTTTGTTATTTGATTTAGTTTTACTAATCTTTTTGTTTTTGTGTTTTTTATTTTAATGTCCGATTGTGGATTGAGGAGGATACTGCCTGTATTCAAATGAAAAGAAGATCCATAGAATGCCATTGAATAATCTGTACTGTTTTCTAGTAGATATTAGGGTTTTAATTTTTATTTTGCATTTATGTGTTCTATGTAGTTATTTTAATTCATGGGTGTATAATTGTTTAATTTTAATTTTTGTACGTAGTTTGTAATAGCCCCATTAGTGGGAATAGTGAAAGATTTAATTTTCTGCGTTTAAAATCAATTAGTAATTAGGTCTAATTGAGTAAAAAATCAATTAAAATTAATGGTGGCAGTAACTTAATTTAGGGTTCGCATGTAATTGATTTAGGTTTTTTTTAGAAAATCACTAAAATGTTTGTTTGATCCTTTTTTTATGTTTTATTTATTTTGGGTTATGTTTTTTTGGATTTTTATATTATTTTAGGTCTAAGCCCAAGTTCACACTTAGGTCCAAGTCACTTTAAATAGGCTTAAAAATGATTTAGGACTTTAAATAATCAATTTAGGCCCATTAGGTTAATTCGATTTCAAGCCCACTTAATTAATTAAAACTTGTTTAGACTTAGCTTGGTCCACTTAATTTCATTTCTTTTAAAATAAATAGACCTAGGTCCATATTTCACTTAAAATAAAATCAAGTTAGACTTAGGCCTATTAATTTAATTTTTTTTTAAAATTGAATAGACTTAAACCCATTTTTTAGACAAAGTAAAATAAACAGATCTAGACTCACTAATTAATAAAAAATGTAGGCCCACCTTTAGTCCCTTTCTCACTTGTAAATAAAATGTAAATCTAGCTAAGTTTTTAATAAAATTAACATAGTTTATACTTAGGGACAACGCGATCTTGAGTGTATTTTTTATGTGTAATTTTATTGACTAGATGCCTAGGGTTAGATGAATGTCAAATAAAGTTTAATTAAAATTGCATGTAATTAGAGGATGAAGTAATCATTTATAAAATTATTCTAAATGAACACGAGACTAAGAGAGGTTAGTATTTCATTCTCATAATCTCCTGGTTGTGGTACTAACTTTCTTTTAGAGAATCGAGTACTACTAATCAAATTTTCCCAATAATTACCCTGAATGGTGACTCCTCTTCTCCACGCTATAACTTTATGACATAGTAATGTGTTCCTTAAGGCCCTGAGCCTAAACAATGTCGCAGTTGCTAAAATCTTGGACGCGCTAAACCCTGCCGTCTATATTAATGTCTATTTTTCATGACACTTGGACGTGGTATAGAAGATTAAGATATGCTAATTATGAGCTATCATGGTTATTTTGAGCGCTATAGGTATAATCAGATTCCTCTTTTATTTAACCACTAGTATACCAAATATCATATTTACTATATGCTTGTGTGTTAGGTTTTAATCTAGTCCTAAAGAGTCTCATTTAATTTAGTTAGTTATTCGAATGTGAATTTAGGACCTTAGTACCCTAGAGCAATGCATTTAACTTAGTTAGCTATTCTAATGCGAACTTCTTTGATAGTTTGCTCAATAGAAAGAGAACTTTTGAAAATTGTCAATTTTTAGGTTAATATTTAGTATCTTGGTTTATTAAGAAAGAAGTCTCAGTTGCTTTATCCATTGCCGAGTCGAATATGTAGTAGCTAGTTGTTGTTGCTTCTAAGTCTTGTGGAAAAAATAACAACTTAAGGATTATAGTATTGATGTTAATCACATTCCAATTAAATGTGACAATACAAGTGTTCTAAACCTTAACAAAATCCCATCCAACATTCTAGGATAAAACACATTGAAATTAGACATTATTTTTTAAGAGATCATATTCAAAATAGTGACATTATGTTTGAGTTTATGGAAACTAGCAACAAATTAGTGGATATATTCACCAAACCACTTAATGAAAAAGGATGAACTTCATTAAATATGAGCTTGAAATGCTTGATGATGCTAGTTTAAGATGATTCTTCATGCAAAATTTATATGGTCTGTGTTTGTTTAGTGATTATGAATTATTGAATTTGACAATTGCATGCAAATTATTGCTAAATTAATAAATCTTGAATCCTAATTTATTTAATTTGTAAAAAAACTTGATGCATTTACATAATCAAATTAATTTAAAAATTATATGTTTTTAAATGTCAAATTACCTCTTTTTTAAAGTTTTTAAATGTGACAATTTAATTAACATATTTTCAAACTCTTCTAATTGTGTAACTTTAGTTTTATAAGGACTAAATTGTATAATTTCTCAAAAGTTTTTTAACCTTATTGTAAAATTTTTAAAAGTTCAGGGAGTATATTGAACTTTTCATCACAACTGTTGGAATTAAAATGTAGCTTATGATGCATGTTCAATTCTGACACAGGCGTGCTCATGATATGTCTCATAATTATGAGGATGTTTTATACAAACTTAAGAAAATGGTCACATGCTTTTGTTTCTCACCTTTATTCACTCTTTCCTACTTTATAATATCCTTTTATGAATTATAACCCCCATAATCAATCCTAAGGTGATTAGGAGTCCCTTTTTTCTTTATAAATCCCCTCTCTCATGTTATTTTTCTCATTAAAAATAAAAAACACAATTATATTCTTAAAAATTGCTTTCTCTTTAAACTTTTTACATTTTCTTATTCTCCTTTAATCACATTATCCCCTAACACTATCCTTATCATTCTTCTTATCACCATTATGTCCTTAAAGAAAGGTTCATCCACCATATCCTCTTCTTTAAGAGAAAATTATAAGAGCTCCAACCATCCACTACACCATTACTCAAATTAAAGAGAGAATAACACATTTTAACTAAAGAAACATAGTTCATATACTTCATATGGTTAAGAGCACCCTTGAAGTACTTAGAATTTTTTATGAGGTAAAACTGATCCTAAGCAAATTTAACCTCTTTAAGTTTGCTTTTGAAGCCTATAATACTTATCCTTTTTAAGTTATTGAATTCCTTGCTATCTACACCTTTAGGTACCCTAAGGTTAATGATGAATATCCCTTATATAGTATGAGATTCAAACTTTAGGGGGCTGGTGGGTAGGGTGTAAAATAGGTTCATGACCTCTAGAGAATTTGATAACTCATTTGGGTTTCTACAAGAGGGAGCCATTCAAATCCTATCTATTTGAATGCCTCATAACTTTTGAAATATGCAATCCAAACCAAACTTAGACAATTTTGTTATAGGAGTAACCAAAGTCTCGTCCCTTAAATTAAAATCCTTACGGTACATTCAATGATTTCTTTCTTATACTATCAATGCTAAAGGTCTTTCTCATGAAGCCCTTACCCTTGATGACCTTGATGATATGTCTTTTACATGTCTTAATAATTAATGAAAATTAAAAGTTAGTAAGATGCTTTAATGGAAGCATTGGCTAATTAGTGATAATGTTTCAAGGAGCATTAGTATAGGGGAAAGAGTTACTAAAGTGGCATCATTTTTTAGGGTTTTTTTTAACCATTCCCCCCTCTTTTCTAAATACTACCCTTATAAAAAATTCCAAGCATTCAAGTTGGTGAATGGTAAGTGGCATTTTAAAGATGACCAAGTGGTTGATGAGTAACTTAAAGAGTAGCTTGAAGAAATTAAAAGAGTAGGCACCATAGGCTTAGTGGCAATGGAGCAAGAATTGGGTAGTCAACGGTAAGAGCAAGAAGGGCTTTTTATAGGAAGAAGGAAGAGAGCAGGAGGACATGGTGAATTAAGTGCTCATAATTCTCATAATTGTGAATAATTGACATCAATATCCATAATACATGAGTTACCCATTAATGTTTTAACACATATGTTATAACATTTCATAATGCAAGTTAAAAACGTGGCAAAAATTATGCACTTTGAAGGGGGGTTTAAAACTCTCATTCTCACACTAAGTGAGAGTACCAACTTATATGAATTCACACACTTGCACATATTGTTTATCTGTCACTCAAATTTTGTTTGTCACAGTAAAACAGGGGAGAATGCTGATCATTTGCATGATTAATGTACAAATTACCCATGTTTTAACCTTAACAAGTCAATTTTGATTTACTAATCCATGTGCAGAGGTGTGTACATAAGATAGGTAATTGTTGGTGATCATCTGGAGGCAAGGAACCCAAATTTTTCAAGATTCTAGCATTCCTCACAAGCCCTCACACGATCATGATCATGCATCTCCTTTTAAATTTAAATTATATGTGCCAATTTCTCTTCTCCTTAATCTCTTTAATTTTTTTTAATTTTCTTTTAACCCTTTTTAATTTTCTTTCAAATTTAAATTAGCCCAATTCAGTCCCTCCTTTTGGGCCTTTCAAGTGTAAGTAATATTTTTCTAAGAAGACATTTAGTTTAGAAAATTAATAAACTTAATTTAGGCATTAAATGAAATTCAAAAATTTTTAGTCCTCTAATTTCCATTAGCTCTATTTTAAAATTTTTCACCAATTGATAACTCAGTTTATTTTTTATTTGAACTACACTATTTTTATTAAATTAATTAATAATATATATAGGCAACAAAATTTAGTATGTGTCTAAGTGTTTGACGACTATAACACTATATGAGCTTATGAGGAGGAAAAATGGTTACAACACTTCTTACACACAAGAAAATAAAAAAATAAAAATTAAATTAAACTAAAACTTAATTATTCCACATGAAAAAAACTACTACTCATTTAATATCCTGCAAAACAACTAAATTTTTTAATTAGCACCTCAATATATAAAATCCTACAAGAAAGTAAATAAGTTAATATGGAGAAATAAAAATAGTTCAAACATGAATTGCACAGAAAATATAAAATTAAACTAAAATCCATGCCTAAATTCTAAAAACCAGATTAGATCATTCCACGACTAAATAAGTCAAAAGAAAAATACAGTTAATTTAATAAAGATATAAACTATTTTTATTAACACTTATAAATCTTCTAAAATCTAAACTAATGAAATCAAGTTAATTAGATAAATACAGGATTAAATTTTAACTACAAATTAAAAATTAAACAATAAGAGATTCAAAATACCACATCACAAAATTCTACAGAGTACGACTAAAAAATTTAAAAAAAAAAATAAGAAAACACTCGTGCTTTATAGAAAAAGAAGAAGCACTAACCGTGTAAATATAACATCTTAATGATGAGGCATTGGCTTAGTAACCTAAGGTGAATTGGATAATGCCTTTATGCATTAAGGTAGCACCTTATTGAAGAGTCGTTATCTTATTGCATTATGGTTTGAAAAGAATGTAAAATTTGAAAAAAGACTTAAAAAAATGATTACATTTTTATAAACAACAAAAAGTAAAGACACCTAGACAAAAAATCACATAAACTCATTAATATAAAATCAAAAGTGTTCCATTCCTTTAAAAAATGCATGTTAAAATGCCATAAAATATCAAAAGAATATAAAAATAATTTAAGAAATGTATTACTATTTTGACAATTGATAACTCCGAATTGATAATTTGCTTGTGGAACCTGCATGGATGAGGAGAATGGGTAAAGGGGTGGGGTTCCCCCATAAACACTCCAAAGCTTAAGTCAGTAATAATATGAGGGAAAAATATAATAAAGCGAATGGGCATAATAGAATAGAGAATAAAGAATAACGGAGTAAATGATGATTGCTTATGATGATAAGGTGATGGAGTGATGGAATGATATCTTGGTGATGTTATATGATGAGAGCATGAATGACATGAGATGTATTTACAGGAGAAAATATTGCTCAAACTTCTTAGGAATATAATTCCTTAGTCTTGTAGGATTGCCTTATTTAGGAGAGAAGGAGACTTCCTTTGTAAAGTAGTCTTCCTAATTGAAATAGACTTCCTTATTGAGCTTTCTTCTTATTCAAGTAATCCTCCTATTTAGGGGAATATATCCATTATTATAATAGGATACTAATATAAGGTATCAAGAGTCCCCTCTAAAAGTATATTCGGATATTTATGTCCATCATGACTGAGTAGAATGGAGCATGTATGCTTTCATATGGAGGTAGTACTGCATAGTGACTTAGAAGGGTGAACTGAGGTGGTTAGCCTCAATCACAGTAAGAAAATAGAGCTCAGTACCAATTCTTGGAACCATCTTATTACTAAGGTGTAATCTGTAGACCTTTAGTGTCCGCTAAATCTGTCAGATCGAAAGCAATAGATTAACCCGTCCCTATAAGATCGACGTGACGAAACCAGTCATCACTAGATTTTTGATGCTCGGTGTGAGGACGCGAGGCTTACGAGCTCGGAACCTTAGTACTACAAAAGCAACCTGAGGGTGCCAGCTTCAGTCACTAGACTTAGATGCTCGAGGCTTATATGCTCGGTGCAAGGACGCGAGGCTTACATGCTCGAAACCTCAGTACTACAAAAGTGACCTGAGGGTGCCAGCTTCAGTTACTGGACTTAGATGCTCCAGGCTTAGATGCTCGATGCAGGGACTCAAGGCTTACATGCTTGGAACCTCAGTACTATAGAAGCGACTTAAGGGTGCCAGCTTCAGTCACTGGACTTAATCTTGGTACATTAGAAGTGCGACCCAAGTGCCGTATAGTCTCGGTGCATTAGAAGCATGACCCGAGTGCCATATAATGTTACTTGGTTTATGAAATTTAGTAACTCTTTTGATGGTAGCTACCTAGTCAGAATAATTATTGATGTTGAGTCCAAAAATATTACTGTAGATATTTATTTTTTTGGGCATTTGTTGTTGGTGGTATTTTTGTAAAAGGTAGGATGTTGGGATCCTAGTAGTGAGTTTGAGCCCTTTTAATCTGATCTCTATAATATGGGATAGTAATTTATTGAGAGTATTTAAAATGATGGAAGGTGGGTTTTAAAGGACTAAATTTAGGTTTGCCCAATCTGAATTATGAGATGAGCATTTGTAATTTAGGTAAAGGAGCATTTGTAATTTAGGTGAAGGGTCAATGTTGCACTACTTCTAAAATAGAAGATAGTGTGTGATACTGACTATGATGTCTTAGAATTGCCTTTTGATATAATCATAGTGTTCAATTGTTTGGACTGATAGGTGCGTAAAGTAGCATCTTCAATAAATACATTTTCCTTATCTGTAGTAATAGATAAAAGAACAATAGTTTTGGGATCGTATAATCGATCTCATTTGATGGTCAATCATTGTGTAATAAATATATCAATTGTAATTGATGTAGGTATTGTATGAATAACAATCATGTACATATGAACGAGCATCTATGTGTAGATGTGTAAGTGCGCTTATGTGACGAGCTATGGATATTCATATAACAATAAATAAGATAGATAAATAATATCAAGAGAAAATAGAGAAACTTATCTCCTGATGTACTCTTGTCCCGCCTTCGAATTTATGAATATTTATGTTCGTCGTTTGCTTTAATTATTGCATGAATGACCTTGTCTTTGAAGATACTGCCTAAGTTTATGTGTGTCCAATTGCATGAAAATATACTGCTCTGAAATTAATATCTTATTGTAGTGCTCGTCTCCTTTCTGAATAGGTGAATATTTATGTTCCTTGTCATTTATTGGTTGTCGATGTATTTGAAGGTCTCTCCATGATCTGTAGTGTTGATGTAATTTGACTAACCAAGAACGTCTATGCCACTGTCTGAGTTTTGAGTATGTTATACTCCTTGGCACCTTATACTAATGTTGAATATCGCTGAGTTTCGGATGCAAATCTTTATAGATTCAATGCTTAAGGCTTGCTTGGATATGCATGGTTGTAATAACAGAGACTCAGATATACTGTGGTTTAAACTCCGGATGCTCAGATTTGAATGCTTGGATTCTTTGATGCTCGGACTTGGATGTCTGGACTCCATGATGCTCGGACTTAGATGCCCGAAATCTTTGATGCTTGGACTTGGATGCCCAGAATCTTTAATGCTTCAACTTACATGCCCGGATTCCTTTATACTCAGACTTAGATGCCCGAAATCTTTGATGCTTAGACTTGGATGCCCAGAATCCTTGATGCTCAGACTTGGATGTCCGGACTCTTTGATGCTCAGACTTGGGTGTCCGGACTCCTTGATGCTCGAACTTGGATGCTCGGAATCTTTGATGTTTGGACTTGGATGCCCAAAATCCTTAATGCTTATACTTGGATGCCCGGACTCTTTAATGCTTGGACTTGCATGCTCGGATTCTTAAATACTCATTCTTGGATGCTCGGATTTCCAAGGCTTTGGTAGACAGTACTCAGGTTGTTTGGATGCTCAATGAATGGGCGTCAACATTCAATCTCGACTTTGTAAGGCTTTATGTAGTGTTCATCGGATGATGATTATTACTAATCTTCATTATTAAAAAGCCCAATGCTCAATAGATGTCCGGAGCTCAGTAAGTACTTGTATCTTGAACATTGAAATAAATCCTAACCATAGATGACAGATATGATGTTTGAGCATAACCAAGTACCTGAGTGCTTGTTCCGGGTGTTCAACAGTCTCCACGTTTTAATACTTGAAATCTCGATGCTTTGAAACTCAATGCTTAGAAGCACAATGCTTCAAAGCTTAGTTTATGCCTTGTTGTTTCTATGACTTGGATATTCTTGTAATGCCAAAACTCAGGAGATGCTCGGAGATTGGGAGATGCCCATGAAGTGAATGTCCAACTCTTTTATACTTGCTTGTTACTCAGAGTCTGAGTGTCAATGCTCGATAGTAGATGCTCGGTGCTTAAAATCTCAAGAAGTCAATGTCCAGTATTTGATGTTTGATGTTCACTTGATACTTAGTTTCAATTTTGAGAACCATTCATCAAATACTCGCATTCTTCCATCTCGGTATGAGGTTATATAGTCCAACTTTATGATTTTAAAGGAAAACATATAGACATCCAACTTCTTTTCATCACTACGTTTGATCCGGGTGTGAAACTACTTCCAAGTCTCAATGCTCAGATGCTCGGTGATTCATTTTAGTTGCCCAACTGTCTTACTATTTGCTCTGAATTCTAACCTTAGAAATTATTGCATCAATAGCAGAACTTTCTTTAAAACTCAGATGCATCCCCTCTCTTTATTTTTTCCTTTTGATGAAGCTATGGTGATCTGAAATGGTCATTTGAGTTTGACCATTGCCAAAACTTCCATCTTCTGAGATGTTCTTGATAGATAGACATGTCATCACTAATGGTTGTATTGAGATCTTCATGCTCGTCAATGAGGGTAAATGGACAAATCTTTAAGCCTCTACGGTGCTGATGACACACATGTTGTAAAGGTGACAAATTGAATAAGATACTTATAAAACAAGTAAGCTTGTCTCATCCTAAATATTATTTGAACGGAATAATAAAATTTTGAAGCTAGGTTCTAGTAAACAATAATAATCTAGAATTGAATTTGGGTTTTTCCACAGACGGCACCACTTGATCACTTTGAATTGATATTTTGCTTGTGGAACCTGCATGGACGAGGAGAACAGGTAAAGGGACGGGGTTCCCCCATAAACACTTCGAAACTTAAGTCAGTAACAACATGAGGGAAAAATATAATAAAGCGAATGTGCATAATAGAATAGAAAATAAAGAATAAAGGAGTAAATGATGATTGCTTGTGATGATGAGGTAATGGAGTGATGGAATGATGTCTTGATGATGTTGTATAATGAGATCATGAGATGTATTTATAGGAGAACATATTATTCAAACCTGTTAGAAATATGATTTTTTAGTTTTGTAGGATTGCCCTATTTAGGAGAGGAGGAAACTTCCTTTGTAGAGTAATCTTCCTAATTGAAATAGACTTCCTAATTGAAATAAAATTCCTTATTGAGTTTTCTTTTTATTCAAGTAATCATCCTCTTTAGGGGAATATATCTGTTATTATAATAGGATACTAATATAAGATATCAACAATAATTTAGTGTTCTGTTTTTAACCCTCAGACGTTCCTTTAGTATGTATGTTGTCAGCCTCAATCATCTTTCTCCCTTCTAAAATTACTGCCTACAACTTCTTTTATCTCTTTTTTTTTTATGTTAGTTTTTCCTTCTCAATTACTACAGACTCTTCTTCCTCCAGCTGAATTCCTAACTTTTCTTTTATTCTAACTTTCCTATCTAATTTCTTCTTTTTTCTTCTTTGGTTTCCTCTTCTTTGGTTTTTCTAGTGCTTTTTTTTGTTTTATATTTCTCTTTTTATTTTTTTTTTTGTGCATTCCCCCTCTTTGTCTCCCCTCATTGTTGTTTTCAGAATCGTTTTATTATAATTTATTTTTTAAAAATTACTTTAATATTCCCCTCCAATATTGTTTTCAATATTTTCTGCTGTTAACAACATTTTCCGCACAAAAATACGATTTTCTCCATTATTTTAAAAACAATTTACCACCAGTAAAACATCAGCTTTATGCTAATGTGCTGCTTTACTACTAAAGTGCATACTGCCTTAATAGCTCATAAGAATGCTGTTTTTGGGCCATTTTACACTTATTTAAATTCATTTTTTATTAAATTTTCATAATTGGAGTTTGCTCTTTGATTGGGCCAAACCATGTCTTGACAATATATATTTTATTAAATTAACTGGATATAATAATTTTTTTTACAATTCATAATATAATATATATTATATATTAAATCATAGTTAGCAATAAATGACTACAATATTTATATCTGTAATTTTTTTTAAAATATATTAATGAAAGTTATATTTAAAAATCACTTTTAAACAGTTCATATTGACATTTTTAGTAATATATAAATTAAATATATTAAAATATTATTAATTTTTATATATTACTTTTAAATAATTTATGTAATTAACAAATTTATAAGGTTTATATACTACAACAAAAAATACATGTACTGACAATCATCAAATGTTATATAAAATTTTTAAAAAAGTTATTATATATATCTATGCTAGCAATTTTTTTTTTTTCAAAATTTTATTCGAATATAACTTAATTGAGTGTGGTTAGGTATTACGACAATAGTTTCACTATTTGTTGGTATTCATCTATTGTAGTATCAATAATAACTTATTGTGATGTTTTATTATTATTGAAATAAATTCACTTTATAATATTTAAGTAATTTTATATAATTTTACTATCAAAAATATATTCTTAATGGTTGTTGACATACAATTTAAACTCCAAATTACATATAATAACAGTGGTGAACCAATAATTAGAGAGTTACCCGCTAAATAAATCAAATTATAATTTATTTACAAGTTCACACTAAATTATCATAAAAATAAATTAAAACAGCAGATTATCAGAACTAAAAAATGAGACAACAACAGTATAATTATCTCATATACAAAATTGATTTTTTTTTTTGATAAAAAAAAAAGTCGTCTCATAGAATTCAAATCATCTGACTTTTTTTTATTAATAAACAAAATAATAAAACATTATTTAAAATAAATACATAGACAAAAATTTATTTATGCATAATTTTAAAAAAAATCAAAAAATAAAATTTTTTTATTAGAATTGAATAAATACTATGTAAGCAGATATAAGAATTCAAATTTCACTTAATAAAAATTTTTCTTTTTCAATACTTTTAATATATATATATATATATATATATATATATATATATATATAAAACCAATGATTAAGCTAGGGAGTGTAGGATGACCATGGCTAGTGCATAAAATTTAAGCTTTGGTGCATTGTTGAGAAACAAAATTGTCCTCATCAAATTGGACTTATATATTTTTTCAAAAAAAAAAAGCACTTATATGTAGTCTTTTTCTTTTGGTTTTAAAAATTTGGATGTCAACAAGTGTCAAACCAACTTAACCAACATGTAATGCCTCCTTTTTCACATTTATTGAATACATAACCCATTAGCTTTCTTATTGTTAATAATTATCATTTTACTAGAGGTCAAATACACTACTACTATGAACAAACAAAACACCTTAAAATATTCCAGGAAGTAAATATAAAAACAAAAAAATGAAAATTTGAGTTTAATGAGCAAAAACAAAAAAGCCCCCTAATTTTTTTAAAATAAAATTCATAAGGGTTTTATTAGCTATTGACGAGATATGTTCAATTACATATATGCTTTATAAATAATAAAAACATAGTGTTCGTAAAATTTTGATTTAATAGCTAAACTTCCTATAGTTATTGTAATTGACGAGTCCCTATTTTTTTTCAACTGTTCATGTATAATCTTCAAAAAATAGTAATCATCTTAGAGCTTCTTTGATACATTTTTTATTTCACTAAACTCTTCGTTATAAAAAATGATTAGAAAAAATATAACTTCAACTCACTATCTATCTCTAAATTATAGATTTGAGAGCGAGCTTGACTCTTTATATTTAGAGAGTTAAAATTCATTCTCTATACAAAGATTAATATTAACACATTTCTATTTTTTATATATATCTTTATTTTCTATTAGTTTTTTTTATTATTTAAATTTTTTTATTTTTATTTTCACAATATTCAAAAATTAAAATTAAATATAAACAGGGTATTAAATTTAAATAAAATTATTTACTTTTTATATTAAAAAGATTTTTTAACATACTTTTTATTACTTAAAATATGTTTTTTTAAAAAATTACTATTGAGATGTCCTTAATAAAAACTCTTTATTAATTTTTTTTATGCTGTTGTAATAAAAAAAAAATTTTGAGATCCAATTAGCTAAGATATAGGTAGAAAAAAAAAAAGTTTCCTAATTAAAGTATTTATTTATGTTCAACTGTAAAATCGAACAACAATGTCAACACATACTTTTCAACCATTGAATATGAATCCAAAATGAGCAAATGACCCTCCCTAAAGTGCACTAGTGCACAAAACATTTATTGCTAACATATAAAGTGGAGATTGGGTGGTGAATTATTTCACACCCCCTAAATATGGATGAAAGCATGTCCTTATAGAAAAAAAAAATTGAAAATTAAAAATTGAAAGCAATAATTGATTTGATTTTGTAGTTGTAGTTGTTACACAAATAATTATAAAATAAATTATTCCATGCCATACATCAAACATATGCGTCGACAATGAGATGAGGAGCTATGACCGCTCTAAATACTTTTCAAATTATATATTTTCCTTATTTTGTTTAATTTTTTTTAAATAAATTCATATTTCTTTATATTTCAGTAATTTTTCACCATTATAAATTAAAAAAAAAAACAGAGGGAAAAGAACTTGATGCCGTTCCTACTATATCTATAAGAATTTGACCATTAGAGTAAAACAATACCAACTTTATATTTTGCATCTATTCTTACAATTTTAATAATAATTATTCTATCTAAATTTATAGACATCACATGTTTATATATTTGATTTAATCTTTATATTTTTACCATAATTTTATTAATATTTTTTCTTAAGTTTTCATTTTTATTATGTATGAAAAAAATTCTTTTTTGCCATCATGAATTGAGTTTTGGTTCCACTCTTTGATGACTGCTAATGTATTATTTTTTAAAAAATTTTATAACAAGTAAAATTTACGATCCATAATCATAAATTTAATTCATAATTTTTATTATTATAAACATAATTTTTACCATTTGATTGTAAATTTTTCATGTTAAGTTTATATATATAAACAAGTTGCTTAGTATGAATGACAAGTGAGGGAAGAAAAATTAATTATTTCTTTGTGAAAGACTTTCACATTTTTCAGTTTATTCATCTAAATTTCGTTCTACGGTATAAGTCTGGCTCTACGGTGTCGTCGTCTCTTGCGTCTCGGTCGCGTGTGGTGGAGGGAGCGTTAACTCGGCTGGTGAATCGCCGTCACTGTCTCGGGGAAATGTGGGACCCACAACCTTCTCTCAAAACGCAGCGAATCCGAGACAGGCTTTTATTTTTTCTTTCCACTTTCCGGGATCCGTGGTTCCATCACCAACATCAAATCCAACGGTCCAAATCGTCTCACCCGTTGACGGCGACGATTCGTCACATTTCTTCGTCACTAAAAACCATAAGCTTCAGGGATTTTTTTAGCGATTTCGCGCCCTTTACAGTGGCAAAGTGACATAAATATCCCTGACAATAGCAGGGTATTATTGTCATTTAATGTATGAACAATTAGAGGAATTTCTCGTGGGTCCCATTCGGAATTCAAATCCAGTGGTACACGTCTTGCAGTGCTTCCCTCAAGTTCGCGCGCTGTGACTGTGACGTTTTTTCTTTGAATTATTGATTTAAATTAATTTTAAAAAAATGTTTAAAACCTTTTTCGTTGGAAGAACAAAATTTTTATACCGTGACACTTACGCCTACTTCTGTGTGCATTTATAAGACTAGTTCAATTACATAAATATCCTTTGCCTTCTTCCATTTTGGTTTAGTCTTAAATTTGCATTAAAAAAAAAAATCTATCTACCTAAAAAAAATTGAGATGGCTCAAGATTATGCAGTTAAATGGCAAAATCTCATTTCAAAATATTAAAAAGTTAAATTTTCTCTACATTTATTATAAAAAACATTGAGATAAAAAATTGCTTTTTTTGTGTATTAATTAATTAAAAAATAAATTTCAAAAAATTAATTAAAGAAAATACCTTTAAATTTCAAAAGGTTAATTCTGTTGCTCGGCGAGTGAAGTTGATTGCTAGTAAAATAAATCCAATTTTGTAAAATTAATAAATTAAATTTGAGATAATTTAACTAAAAGAAAAGTTAAAACGATTAAAATCTTGTCCATACAATTAGTAATTAATAATTATGTAATTATTTCAACTAAATAATTAAAAGAAGAGGACAGTTTTTATTATGCATGTTATTGATATATGAGTGATATGATCTCTCTTAATATAAAAAATTAATTTATCTAAAATTTTGGTTCAAATTATAGATAATTTAACTAAAGAAAATTAAAAGGATGAACTTTTTTTTCCAAACAATTAGTAATTAATAATTATATCATTATTTTTTAAATTATTGATTGATTTATTTATTCCACTTTAAAAAGATATTTTGAATTATTATATGTAAATTATAATTAATTATAATATAATTATTTTTTTATTTTAATTAATTATTATGGTGAGCAAGAAATGATCATCTTAATAAAGTTTATATTTTAAAATTGTTTACTATTTTACTTGGTTATTAATTTTAATTAAATATATATGTATACAAGGACTATATTCTTGTAATTAATTCAAAATTTACAAATAAAAATTAGAAAAGTAGGAAATTAATGCAAACTTAAAACGGCAAATTTAACACTAATATACCAATATGAATTACTTTTAATAATTATTGAAAAAACAATTTTAAAAATATGCTTACAGACATGAAGGGTACTTTGGTCGTTTCAAATAAAATGGAAAAAGAAATTTACGAGTGGGCCCGGTAATCGTACAAGAGGATCAACACGGCAAACAAAGGTTGCTCTTCAGTTATTCCGCGAAAGCAATTAGCCAATTAGCACTTAATTAATTCCCTCAAGAAAAAAAATTAATTAATTAATTATGTTTTTAGCAATTTCTTTTTCAAAAGTACTATTTTTCTTGTTTACATTAATTTTTAATTTATCACTATATTATTAATAAATATATATGTTATACAATTAGACAATTGAATTTTGATGAAAAAAATGAATTTTAATAAATTAAATAATATAAAATTGGTATTAAAAAATTTACTTAAATAATAATAATAATAGGGATAATCTTAAAAAAGTTAATTGTTGAAATCTACTGATACAAAATTGTTTTTGATTAAATGCCGTTTTAAATTGAAGTCATTTTGTATATAATTACATTAAATTAATTATTAAGATAGTTTTTTAAGATCGTTGGAATCCTATCTAATTCAAATTATTATAATCAGAATCAGGTTAATTAGTGTTCAATCATATCTAAATAACATTGGTTTATATATATATATATATATATATATATATATATATATATATATTGAGCTTAAAAAATCATTAAATTCATAATTTGATAAATGTTTCTCTTTATAATTTAGTATTTAGCTTTAAAAACTTAGTTATTGAGTTATTACGTTCATAATATTTTTTTATAAAAAATATAAATAGACAAGTTTTATTGTATAGCTCTAATTTTATTACGTTTAAAATATGGTTTTTTTATTAAAAATTCTATCCTTTAATATAACTAAAACATTTTTTCAATCATTTTTATTTTTTCTTTTATTTATTTAATTATTATTGTTAATACATGTTGAAAATATTTTTACACTTTTAATATAAAAATAATAAAATAAAATTATTTCAGTTTTTATTTTTATATTTAATTCAATTATAAGTTATTAAAATTATTTAATCAATTATTTTAAATATACAAATCATTTACAGTGTGGTGTAAAATGCAAATTCACAAGAAGTTAAAGTAAATACCATAATTCAGACAGAGTCATGATTTAAAGGGGCAACACTGTCATTTCATAATAAAACTAAAAATTTTCCAAATTCTCTTTATAGATCCGAAATTGCCCTTATTCTCCTCTCAGCCCAGAAAAAGAGAGAAAAAAAAAAAAGAAAATGAATAAAAGGACAGCAAAAAAGAAAAAAAAGAGAATTTAACCAAATTCGAATAATAATAATAATAATAAAAATATAAATAACTTAATTTTGGCTAATGTGATTCTTCTCATTCGTTTCTCATTCCCTTTTCTGTTTCTTCTTCTTCTTCTCCTCTTGGAACTACACCGAAATTGCGTTTGATCGTAATTAATTTTAGTTTTCTTTATGCGATTCGTGTTCAGAAAACACTGGTTTTTGTTTAATTATTTAATTTTCTGATGTTTGATTGTTGATTGAAACTAAAAAAAATCCCAAAAAACAGAAAATTTGATAGGAATTTGTTGATACAGATGCCTGAGAATAATAATAATATTCATAACAACCATAATAATAATAATAATAGTAGCGGTAGTAGTAGTAGTAATAGGCAGGTAAAGAGCAATGCTGTCTCAAATCAATCCTCTGATAACATTGAAGGTAAGATCTCCTTTTTCTTTTTTTTGTCTTCTGTTGTTTGTGTTTTTTTCTTTCTTTTTATTTTTTTTTATTTTTTTAATAATTGTTGCAGTTTATTTGATGGGATCATTTCGTGGTTTGTTTTTGTTGACATTGTGTCCGTGTCTGTGTTTTTTGTTTTAAATGATAAAAGAGATTGTGTTTGTTTGTTTATGATTTTTGTGATCAATGTCCCTTTTTTATTAGCTGGTTGGTTTGGAAAAGTTTATAGCTTGTTTGAATTGTGGGTGTTTTCAATTTTTTTTTCTTTGGGTGTTTTGTTTTTGAGTGTGTTTTTATGTTTAATTCGATGCTGTTAGTGGTGTAAAGGGTTCTGATTTCTTGTTGCGATCAGAATTCTCTGATCTGATTCATTCTTTTTTTGTTTTTGGAAAGTATTGGAGGCTGTTCTGAATTGAATATGGAATGATGTATGTATGAGTTTCATTTATGCATTTTGCAGAAGCAATTAGGCGGTTGAAAATCCATGATAATCAAGAACAAGGCGGTATGGCTCCATCGAGTCCATACCCTGATCGTCCTGGTGAGCCAGATTGTGGGTTTTATCTGAGGACTGGATCATGTGGTTTTGGAAATAACTGTCGTTATAATCATCCTCCTTATGCTCTACAGGTACTGAAATTTTGCATTTTTACAAACTATTATCCTCCTTTGCCTTATGTTGTTCTAAGGCCAGGATGATTTGTTTACCAGGATATGACATAAGTTCAATTTTCTGACAAAAAAATATTATTTTACAGGGTAATCAACTTAAAGAAGATCTTCCAGAAAGAGTTGGCCAACCTGATTGCGGGGTAAGTTCTTTAAGGGGAAAAGATAATCCTAACTCATGCAATGCAATATTTTACCATGACAATATTATACTATGCTGTCTGTCTATTTATGTTCCTTGTATTATTTGGAGATCTTTTTAAAGTTATACCTATTTAAGGGTTTCAATTCTTTTTGAGAGTTATCTATCCAAAGTAAGTCATTTAAGAAATTGAGATCAAAGGGAACTCTACTCTGCTTCTGTAAGGCTCTTGCATGGTTTCATTAGGTTTTGACCTTTTCAAATAAATTGGGTACAATCAAACACTATATTGAACCAGAACTAATAAGGCAGTAGGACAAGTGAACATGAAAAATTTTCAGTACAGCAAAGAAACAGCCCAAAAATATTCCCAACTTTCACGTATTTTTTTGTACAAAGCTATGGTTTTCAGTCTATGTGGAAAAGATGATGTTGTATCTTTTACCACCAGATATAGCTTGGACCATGGCATGAAAAATTTACATCAATAGATTATAAAGATGCATTCCTCTCATAGCATGATAAATATAAACACTTTAAATTAGTTTAAACAACATGAGAGCTAAGTTATTTCTTTTGAGATGCTATCAGCCTGGCGACACTTCCCCTTTTAGTCCCCAACAACATCAATAGTTCCGTGGAATTTTTCCCAAACTCTGAACAAAACTACTGCTGAAGAACCATCCATCTCTAGTTTCTGAACCACTACAATAAACATATAAGCTTTTAGGATCACACCAACAAGGTTCAGTGCTATATGCAGAGTATTGTGGGGCAAGATTCAGTTTAGCTTTAGACCACATGGCTTTAGTTTCTCTTTCCCAGGGATTAGCCATAGAAAATTTTCTTTTAAAATTGAATTGACTATCCAAGTCACCAGGTTATGCTTGTCTTGAGGAAGGTAGATTATTCCAGAAAACAGGACTTAATTTTCTACCCTTGCTGCTGGCCTATGCCATTTTAAATGGCATCAGCATCCTTGACTTGCTCAGAGCAGCATATTACATAACTCTTTTGCTATATGATGTAGGAATAGGCTCAATAGGATGCCAATTGGAGTAAAAAAAATTCATTTGAAATGCAGGATCTGCAAACTTGAAAAATGAACTAAATATAATTCATGGTGCAGAAGTGCAACCTTATTAATGAAATTGTTTAAAAGGAAGTTCATCCATTACATCTTGACTAACTTGTTTTATATTGAATTTTCAGAAGGTAATACAATTATTACTGTTTGAGAAATTTCAATATTTATTGATTATTTATTAGGGTACAGAACATTCTATTTTTGGTGGGGCAGTTCCAGTTCCTCAGTAAAATTTATTTGTGTTAATATATATTTTCATGATGAAACATTTTTCTGCCACAACAATGTACAGCATGAGATTTGCAATTAGTTACATGGGAATTTCAGATGTGGCAATTGGTATCCTACAAAAGGAAGTTCGCTAATTGAGCTTTCATAGTTGCCAATTTCAGGTTATCACAATGAGCAAAAAATAAAAAGAACAGATGTACGTTGCGATAATTAGCCGTATGAAATCAGAAACAATATTCTTTCAGAGTTAGCTAATTATTGCAGTGAACAGATGTGAGATTCATATATTGCTAGAAGTAAGGTCCTTTTTTCTTTAATCAGTATGCTTTTTTATTGTTTATCAAACTAGAAAAGTGACCTTGATTTGATGTACTTGTATCTATCACCAGTGGTTGTCAGTTGTTTGGAAGAGAAGCCAATGACTTTAACATCATTAGCACCTAGCTTTGACTGGAACAGATTCTCTTTTTCTCTCCCCCTAGTATACAAATCTTTCCTAGGAATCTTCCGAATATCATGATTAATTAGGAATCGTTTGGTTCAGCATAAGGGTCATGATCTAGATTGATCCTCTAATAATTTGAAATTCATTGCAGTATTATTTAAAGACTGGGACCTGCAAATATGGATCAACATGTAAATATCATCATCCAAGGGACAGAAATGGTGCAGGACCGGTCTCTTTTAACATTATAGGTCTTCCTATGCGCCAGGTGCTTATTTTGGATCGACTTTTGGATTAAATATTCTTTTCCTTTTGTTTTCTGGGTTTGGAAAAAAGCATGTGATGCTATGGACTATAGTGACAATATATATTATCTATTTTCCAGGATGAGAAATCATGTCCTTACTATATGCGGACTGGATCATGTAAATTTGGAGTTGCATGCAAGTTCCATCATCCCCAGCCTGCACCACTTGGATCTGGATTGCCTTTAACTGGACCAGCAGCCTCTGGACATTTGGGGTCATCAAATGCTCCATCAGTTCTTCCTTATGTAGGTGGACTGCCAACATGGTCATTCCCAAGAGCACCATATGTATCTGGCCCTCGTCTGCAGGGTCCGCAGGCATATATGCCTGTTGTTGTTTCTCCTTCTCAAGGTGTTGTTCAAGCACAAGGCTGGAACACCTATGTGGTAAGCAACGATCTCTGAAGTTAATTTTTTTTCGCTTTTAGTAGTGGCTTAAGTTTTACAGAAATTTGAGGTTCTAGCAAGGAAGTTTCACAATTAAGTGTCTTTCCATAAAATTTGATCATACTATTCCTGGGATTTTTTTTCAGTTTCGATTATCCTCAAGTGTCAAAAAAAAATGCGCATCTCCCATGTGTGTGTAAGAGAGAGGGACTCATTGTTTGAATTGAAATTGAATTTAGAACTTTTGCAAGATCTGTGTGAATTTGCATTAAGTTAGTAAAAATGGCGTGATCTTTGTTGGATGGATGCTCTGTATTTCTATGGAAATATAGGATTCTTCTGGCAGCAGTTATGCAAATGTTCCTGAAATCTGAAAGTATTGTTCTTATGACTGTTTTTTGGCCTCCATTTTTTTTCCAGTCAGATGGAATGACTGCATTTTTATTTGCCTGGTCATATAAAAGGCATATCTCTTTTATAGGACGGTGCAAACTCTAAAATACATTCAATAACACAAGCTTGCATAGTATTTTATTTCTTCAATTTGAGCTGTCACTTCAACATCCTTCATTCTGGATTTGCTAAATTCTTTTAATACGTGATGCCATATATGTCTGTGTTGGTAAAAATGCTAGTTTCAGGATTTATGTAAACCTAGAAAGCAAGGACTGGAAAAGTTCATATGCTTAGAGTGTGTGAATTTAACTTTTTTGATTTTGTAAATTGCATGAGAAACTAACTATTATCTAAAGCGTGCTGAGTGACAATTGCCTATTGAGATTATTGGATGCAATAAACATATACCAAGTGCATCATTTGGCTGAAATATGCTTGATAAACCACTTAATTATTCAGAACAAATGAAACAGAAAGAAAAACAAGAAGCAACTGAGAACAAAATTTTTTGTCAACCACTTAATAATAGCGTAAGTTAATATTTAATTAGGATATTTCATGTAAAGCTGATCCTAACTGAATAATAATGATCAAATATCTGTAAATGAACTTATAAATAATATAATTTTCTGGAAAAACTGTGATGCTACTGATTAATAACCAGGTGGAAATAATCATCCAGCTTCCTTTTTTGCAATAACACTTTGTGGAACTAAGTTGCAACCAAATGCAATAACAGCTATACATATGCATATAGCCAACATAGAATTGAAATAAATCTTTATTTGGATCTTCTTTTTGTTATTTATTTTCTTTTCTGAGTTGCATTTTGTGAGCCAGCAGTCTTACAAAATCTGCCCATATCTATTTTTTATTACATTTCTTTTGGAAAGACATTTTTGCCACCTGATGTCATGGTTTTATTTTTGAATCAGGGAAACTTGAGCCCCATGTCATCTGCTAATGTTTTGGGATCCAGTCTTGTATACAACTCTAGGAATCAAGGTGAGTCAGGATCTAGTGGGCAAGTACATATGTCATCGACAGCCAGCTCTAATCTTCCTGAGAGACCTGATCAACCGGAATGCCGATATTTTATGAACACCGGGGTGTGCAGATATGGATCTGACTGCAAGTACCATCACCCAAAAGAAAGAATTGCACAACTAGCAACAAATTCTGTTGGCCCACTTTATCTCCCATCCAGACCTGTAAGTTGGATTTATTTCATGTCTAGTGACTTGTGTCCTGATTTGCACAGTTGACTTGCATAAATTTCACATAATCTTTGAATTAACGTGAAGATGTCATTACTGTTGTATTATTTGTTACAGCATATTGCAAGTAGGCAACTATCTGAATTTCTATTTTCCATGTGGTACTCAAGTTGAGCACTCCACTTGCATGGCGTTGTGTTTCAGATGCCCACGGGCATTGCATTAAATAATATGAGGAGTAACATTACTGTTTCAGGAAATAACATGAGTGACATTACTGTTTCAGGAGACTTGCAATGTAACTTTGCCATAGACTTGTAAATTATTCTTTGAACATATCCTTCCTTGTTTATGAATGAGACAAATCTCATCTCATGTTAGGGAAAGCAATGTAAAAAGTCAGCACAGAGGTCACCCTGTTAAAATAATTCTATTCCTATTTTAGTTAAGTAAGGATTCGTGATCTGTTTGACAACTGTTTAAATGTTAAGAATGCATCTTGGTTTATTTGAAATTAGTGAAAGATTTGTTTTTAATTCTTGCTTCATTATATGCAGGGTCAACCTGTATGTTCAAACTACAGTATGTATGGGCTCTGTAAATATGGCCCAACTTGCAGATTTGATCATCCTTTCCCAGGATATCCTTATAATTACAGTGTGAACTTGCACCCCTTATCTGTATTTGATTCAACTCTCTTAAGTTATCCAAGAATGTCTACTCCAGCTCTTTCATCTGAAAGTCCTGTCCCCCTATCATCGAAATTTCCCGATTGGGTGCAGAATCCTGATGGTGCAAACAACAAACATCAGAATTCAGATGCAAATACTAAGATCTTTGATGATCAAACTGAGCATGCTGGTTCTCCACCGCCACACTCCTCGCAGGCTTCTTCAGAACCATCACATGATTAATTTTGATCTGGTTGAGACCACTTCTTTCTGCTTTTTGTGGATCCTTTTTGAAATTTGGTAATTCTGAAAGAGATTTTTGAGATATGTACCTCCTGCCCCCCTTTCACCTGTGATTCTGCAGAGTGTGATTAGGTGGTTTTGAAATCAAATGTAATGAGCAAAATCTGGGGGTCAAAGGAGCATTTTTTTTGTTGTGAATAAAATGCAGGTGAAAATTTGTAATATTCCTTGGATATGATGCTCTCTTCACTCGAATGATATTTATTTGCCATGATAAAAGATTTTGCTGGACTTGTTAATTATCATTACTGTTGTCAATTCTTTGGTTGTCTGAAAGTTGTGGAAGTTTGGTCAAGTGCTCAGCTGTTGCTTTTAAACACGGTGTCTAGCTGAAGCTTCGGCCCCATGAAGCCATTGCTAATTCAACAGGCAAGTTGTGGTATTAGACCATCTCAACTATTAATTGATATTGATATTGCAGTAGGCAATATCAATTACTTAATATTAACTGATATTGATCTTGTTCAAAAAAAATAAAAAAAACTATTAATTGATATTGCAGCAGGCAAATTTAGTTAATCATAATTTACGCAAATTTCGTAGAAAAAGCAGTGAAAAATTCTTCGGTTCCTATGCAGGAGAAGTAGACAAAAACCACAAGAGAAGGTACAATTTTGATCAGTTTGGTTTCCACTTTTGGCACTAGTAGTCGTATGATTTTTTCTATAGCATTTAAGTACTCGTATTTTATATTTTCTTATACCTTGATACTCCGTCAAGTATCAATTAATATCATTTTATTTCATTTTATGAGAAAATATTATTATAATATTAAATTTAATGATAAAATTATTTTATATATAATTTATGGTCAATTTAATTTATTTTTTTAAAAAAATATTATAAATTTATTTTTAAAATTATTCTTTTATTCAAAATACAATTAAAAATAAATCTAAGTTCGATCTATTATATGTTTATTATAGATAGTTGAATGCTATATTATCCAATAAATAATTTTACTATTAAACATTCATATTATTTTAACATTCAAGTCTAGATTTTTAATGATATTATTTAGAAGAGTATCAAAATGTAAAATTTATAAAATATAGGATATTAAAGTATTATAAAAAAATCATAGGATTGATTTTGTCATAAATTAAAACCATAAGGATAAAAATTGTACTTTTTTCAAGTACAAATTAGCACTTTGTGCTTTTATTATTATTAGGACCATTGCTACAATACGAATATTTATACAAGTGGAATTGGAAACATTAAATTAATTTTTATTTAATTATAACTATTAATTATTTTTATGTATCAATACATATGATATATCAATGATTATAATTAAATAACTATTAATCTAACAGTTTTAATTTCATTTACCTTTACTTGCCTAGTTACCTTTTGGTCATCGGTTCAAACCTTAGAATGTACCAAAAAATCAAAACTCTTGATCCTTAATTGTACCTCTAGGCAAAAAATGACAAACACACACACTCTCTCTCTATATAATAATAATAATAATAATAATAATAATAAAAGATAATATATATATAATAGATATTAGATAGATAGATAAATACATAAATGGATATATAGATATAATATAATATGATACAAAGTGTACTCTCAAATTGTTGTTCCAAAAAAAAATTCTATTTGCATAGATACAAATATTTATACTGAAAAAGGATATATATATCTTTTCTATACTTTTATGTTCTTTGATTTTGTTTCATTAATTTTTTTAAAAATTATGGACTTTTTTATAAACTATCTTCAATTTTGACCCTTTATATTTAAAGGGTCATATCTCACTTTTATTCTACTTTAATTGATAAATTATAAATAGGGGTGAGCATAGGTTGGGAAAATTTAAAGATTCAAAATCTCCGAAATTATATCAAATTTTGAGAATTTCAAATAACAAAATCTTCAAAACAAGTACTAAATTTAAACATTTTTATACCGGTATCATTCCATTTTCCAGGATGATTTGATTCAGATATTCAGTTATTTTGAAACGGATTGACATAGTATGGTTCAAAATGAGAATTGGTGAATTTATGTTATACACAAATTTATATTATTGATCGAATTTATATTTATTACCAATAAATAAGTAGTAAAAATTTGTGTATGTTTATATATTTTTGTATAAACATATATTTAAAACATATTTTTGACAAAATTATTGTGTATGTTTAACCTTATGTTATATATATTTTTGGCAACCATGTGTGTGTGTATATATTACATTTTAATTAATAAAAATGATCTAACTTCTCTTATTTTTATTTATAGGATTATTACTTACTTTAATTAAAACGACCTAATGTTGGGTAAAATTACATCATTTTAGTTATCTAATATATGTCTATATATATTATTATACAATAAAAATAATTATAATAATAGTATTTACCTCATTAATTTTAAATAGGAAAAACCCTATTTTTGGTCCCTTAACTTTTTGAGTTTTTTTCATTAATTCCTATATTTCAATTTTGCTCTATTTGATCCCTATACTTTTATTTTCTTATACATTGAATCCTTCCGTCAAAATTTCAATTCTTGTATTTTAACATTATATCTAATTAAGTCCTTGCAAAATATGTAATTGACTCCCTATATTTTTAAATTATACTAAATAAATCCTCAAAAGTTTCATTTTTTACCAGTTAAATTCTTATTTTTTACGTTTCTATCTTAATTATTAAAATCTTAAAAGACAGATTCTTTCATTAATTTTTTTTCTCATATAGTTAAAATATAGGTCATTTATTTATAATAAATTTATATTAATAAAAGATATATATAATATTAACAAATAATTTAAAAAATGTATAGTAGAAATCCAAATCAAATATATATAATAACTATTTTTTTAATCTATTTTGATAAAAAATATTTTAATTATCATCAGAATTTATATACCTAATTAATAAATTTGTAATTTCATTAATTTTTTTCACTAAAGTAACCTAATAAAACTATTAATAATCTAAATCATTATTTTTTAATTATTTTCTTTTCTAATTTACCTTTAAGTCATCTAATTATAATTTGAAATTTTTAATTTGGTGAATTAAGACTTTTATATAAATCATTTACTTATAAAAATGTTAAATAATGTTATAAATATTTTCATATTTGTGCTAATTGATAGATAAATTTAATAAATAAAAGTATTTGTATCTTAATTATGTGCATGAATTATTGCAGCTTTAATGTCACATGAATTATAAAATACTTGGTTAAAAAAATTTGGTTAAAAAAATTTGGTTAATACAATTTTTTATTTATTAAATAATCTTTACTTTTTAATTAGTGATGGTCTAAAATTTAACTTTACATGTTCAAAAGTTGTATTAGTTACATATTTGATTAGAATTTTAAATTATTGAAATAACAAATTTATTAATTTTCTATACAAATGCTAATAACTAGCTAAAATATTTTTGAATAAAAAATATAATTTTTTCATTTATATAGTTAAATTAAATTTTTATTATAAATATTTTTAAAAATCATACACAATTTTATCAATAGAAATTTATTAGAAATTGATAATATATATTTTTAACTAGATAAAAAAAATAAAAGAATATGCATTTTAAGATTTTAACAATCAACTTAAAAAATTTTAAATAAGGATTTGATTGACTAAAAATAAAAATTGTAAGGATTTAATTAGTATAATTTTAAAATAGAGGGATTCAATTATATATTTTTTAAGGACTAAATTGGATATAGTATTAAATATAGGAATTGAAATTTTGACAAAAATTCAACGTATAAGAAAATAAAAGTATAGGGATCAAATAAAACAAAATTGAAATATAAGTATTCAATGAAAAAAACTCGAAAAGTTAAGGGACAAAAATAGGGTTTTTCCTTTTAAATAATATTATTAAGATAAGATTACTTAATAACAATAATAATTAATAAGTTATTAAACATAATAATAACAATATATTTTAATTAATAAAAATGACCTTTCTCTTATTTTTATTTGTAATATCATTACTTATTTTAATTAAAATGATGTAATTTTGGACAAAATTACGTCGATTTGGTTATCTATCATGTATGTCTATATATTAATATGCAATAAAAATAATAATTGTAAGATTGTTTAGCTCATTAATTTTAAATAATATCAATAAGATTATATTATTTACTAAAAATAATAACTAATAGTTTATTAAATATAATAATAATAATATATTTTAACTAATAAATTATATAATTTGAAATCCTATAACGTTAATTCTCTTATTTTCGTATTTTTAGTTTAAATTGAAATTCAACGTACATTTCACATTTTTACTTGTTGATAATAATAACAATTCATATTTATTTATTTATTATAATTTAAACACAAATCATCTTAATTTTTATCATATATTATTATATATATGCTACTTAATAATACAATGAAAATATATAATTAATTTTACTACTATTATTCATATTTATATATTATTTATAAAATTAATATTCGGTTTTCAATTCAATACAGTTTCGGCATGGTTTTATATGGTTTTCGGTTCAATTTTTTTTTATAAATATTCAGTACTATATGAAATTAGTCACAAAATTTAGTTTGATTTTGGATTAAAATTATTTAGTTCGATACAATTTTAATATTTTTTAATCTAATATTTTCTCCATCCTGTGTTTAGCCCTAATTATAATCTTTTAGAGCATCACCAACCTACGACACCAAATTTGTAAAGATTTGTTCTCTAACTATCTTTAAATTCACTCCATTTTTTAGAGTGAATAAACAGTTTCACATCAAATTTGGAAAAAATTTTGGGATCTTTTCATACATAGTCCAAAATGTAAAAAATTTATAAAAAATGACGTTGAGTATCAAACCTTTCAATATTAGTCTTTCAAATTTTTTTCTTTAAAAAATGGATCACTTTCCTTTTGCTTCAAGTGGTCTTCATCTTTCTTAATCTTTTTTTTCTGTCTTTTTTCCTCAACGTTTTTAATTGTTTTTCAATGTTTGCCTTTTTTTTTCTTCAAACATTTTTTCTTTTTTTTTTCTCAACATTTTTTACTATTTTTAATTTTTTTTAAAGTTTATCTTTTTTTTTCTCAACATTTTCTTTTTCTTCAAACATTTTTTTACCATCTTCATTTTTTTCAACTTTTTCTTTTTCTTTAAAATGTCTTTTTTTTTTCTCTCTCTCACTCTTTATTAAGGCTATAAATGAAATTTTTACTTTTATTAGTATTTTGTGGATATATTTCATAATTTTTTGATGTTATTTTTTCTTTTTTTAAAGAAAAACAACAAATATCAACAAACAGAAACAACAACTGAAAGAACAAAAATCAACAAAATTTTGCAGTTATTGATTTTTATTGATTGTTATTGTTTTTTCATTATTAATAATAAAATTAAGTCCATAAATAAAATTTTAACTTTTATTAGTACTAATAATAAAAATAATAATTTTTTGATATATCTCATAAGTTTTATTATTTGTTGGTGTTATTTTTTTATTTTTAACAAAAATCAACAAAAAATTACAGTTATTGATGTTTGTTATTTTTTTAGTTTTTTCATTATTAAAATAAAATTAAGATTAATAATAAAATTAAGGCCATAAATAGAATTTTTACTTTTATTACTATCAATAATAACAATTTATTTGATATATTTCATAATTTTTTTATTTTTTTTATTGAAATAATAATTATTGAATATTATGGGTAAATTTTAGTTTAATTTTTAAATTCTAAATAATTATGAAAAAAATAATTATTAAAGACTATGGGTAATTTTTAATTTAATTAGCTTAATTTTTATATTCTAAATTATAGTAAGTTTTAAAATTAAAAAATTATTGTTTAGAATATAAAATTAAAATTATTTAAAATATACAAATTAAATAAATACATATAATCCTGACTTTAAAAATAATAAATAAGTAAAAAAATTACAGAAAAAATTAGAAAAAGGTGGAAAGCACCAATTTAAGGGAATGAAAACATAGAGGTACAAAATTGAAAGAAAAGAACAAAGGAAAGCAAAAATGAAAACTGGAAAAACAGAACTGAAAGAAAAGAACAAAGGAAACAAAACTGAAAGAAAAGAACAATGGAAACAAAAATGAAAACTGGAAAAACAAAAATGAAAACTGGAAAAACAAAACTGAAAGAGAAAAATAGGCCAGCCGCGAATGAAAAGATTATGCTTTAACCATTTACTGGGTGAAATTTCCTCAAAAATTTTTGGGATTCATTATCCTGCATGTGGTAATAATTTATAAATAAAATTTAATTTTAAGTTTAATAATATGCATAAATTGAAGAGAAAATAAGTGAAAGAGAAAAGAATAGAAGAGAAATTAATTTTTTTTTTTATCTCATTTGGCTTTTAAAAATTTAAAGGAGGGAGAAGGAATTGAAGGGAGATTATTCCCTCCTTATTTTCCTCCACAAGGAGAAAATAATTACACTCTAAATTGGATGTAAAAAACTTCAATTTCTAAATACACTAAAACTTAAAATTTTCTATTTTTCTAAAATTCCCCTTCTTTAATCTTTGTTAATTAATTTTGAATTTTCAAACACAATAGACAAATTTATAGTTTTTTTTCCCCTCTCTTCCCTTCTGTTTTAAGAAACTTTTCCTTCCCTTTTCATCTCATAGCTAAAGCCTAATATAAAAGGAAAACAATTGTTTTTTTTTTTAACAAAGGCAAACAGTTGTTAATTTAACACAAATACATGTCTTTACAAATTATGCAATACATAAAAATAATTAGCTAATACGGAATTTTTTTAATTAAATTAAATATCAAGCTAATTGAATAATTATATTAATATATTGTATAGTGAACAAATTCAAATGAGCAGCATAAGTTATTCATTAAATTTTGTCATTCTTCTAAATACCACAAACACCATTTTATTTAAAAATTGCATATAACAAATGTTATAGTCTAGACAAAACTAAGAAATCCCCGTGTGCAAAATTATAGAAGATCCTCTTTAAGATCAAACAATTCCAACAATAAATATATAATTAAAAATAATAAATATATAAAATATATTAATTATAGATTTATTATTATTATGTAATCATATATATATTTTATTATTATTATTATTATAAAAATATATAAAAAAAAGTTTAATTCCTTTTAATGATAAAAATATCATTTAATCTTAACAAAAAATAAATTATGTAAAAAATTATTTTTACAAAAACATAAGAAAATATGTTAAACTAAAAAAATAAAATTCAAACATGCAAAATTTATTTCTTAACATACTGTACCACTATTTATTTAATTTCTTATCCTTTATACATAAAATAAATATATAAAAAACTTGGCTAAATTAATGAGAACTTCAATGAAAAAAGGAAAAGTTGCTATTGTACGTAGCAAAGGAGAGGTATTCAAAATTTCTATTTAACTAGTCTTCAGTTCAAGAGTTGCATGGACTGTGAATATAATATATTTTAAAATAAATAATTAAATAATTTTAATAAATTAATAAAATAATTTATAAATATATAAACTTAAAAATTTATTACAATATTTTCATTCAGTGATTTTTGTAAAGAGAGAGAGAGAGACATTTTTAATGTGTGTAATAACTATAACAATTAAATAAAGGATATAAAAGAAAAAAATTGAGATAAAAATTACAATTAAGTTATTGATTATTAAAGTTAAATTTTAAAATAAAAAAATAAGTTAACTAAAATGAATTGTATAAAATTATATTGCCAAATTAATAGTTTTCTTATTATTGTCACATAAAATATATTGGAGATGTACATAGTAAGCTTAAAAAGAAAAGTATTGAACTTTATATTAGAAAGGTAGAAAAAATTAAAAAAATTATTTGTAGTCATAAAAATAATTTTTTTAATAATTACTTTGTAGTAATAGATTCATTTTATCTAATTTTTTATTATTCAAATTAAAAAATCAAATCTAACTAAAAATTATGATAATTATAAAAGTATAAAATTAAATAGACAAACTAAAAACTTTTATTCAATTCAAGAAACAATTTATTCAAAACAAAGCCTATACTAAAAACTTTTTAATAATATATTGAAATAATAACATATATTGTCATGGTAGTTTGATGTGAATTTCAAGAGAATTAAATTATCAACTAAAAGAATTAATATAAAGAACAATTAAAACAACAATAATAACTAAATAATAATTCAAAGGATTAGGATCCTCTCATATAACTAAATAAACATAAGGGGTCATGTTAATTTAATTTACACCATTCTTTATGAATGGATGGTTAAGATTAGATTAAATAAATATTAATTTAAATAAATCAGTACCTTTTACCAAAACCTAAATATATTAACCCAACTTTTTAAATGGTCCGACATTAGTATTAACTCAAGGTATTTTTTGTTAAAAAAAAAAAGAAAAAACTCTCAGATGGCCTATGCCACATTACCAACATTCTAATCTCTAAATTCATAAAACCCCATAAAAAATTGATAGTTTTGTCTTTGGTTTTGCAGTAGACACATAAAAAATTCTCAGTTCAACAACAGAGTAAAATTTATTTGTTGTGGTTACAGTAAACAAAAAATGTGAATATTTAATCTCAACTATCTGAATGATCCACTAACATATATAAAAGAACGTACAATTAGTTATACAAATAAATGAAACATTAGCGATATACTTATTGAAAGTTAATACAATAGTTTAGGTTAAAAAAAAAATAAATCTTGAGTTAATATCAGGGCCATATCAGAAGTTAAGATGATATATTTAGGTTTTGGTAAAACTTATTATTGATTTATTTAAGTTAATATTTATTGAATCAAATCTTGACCATCCATTTATAAAGAATAGCGTAGATTAAATTAATATGACCCATCATGTTTAAGGGAACGTGAGAGGATCCCAATCCTAATTGAAAAAATGATAAAATCAAAACATTAAATTGTATTAACATGATTTTAAAGTTGTCTAATAATAAAAACAAACACGTCCTCTGAGATTGCCATATAAGAGCACAACGGAGCATAGCAAAGCAAAAAAAAAAAAAAAAAAAAAAATCCCTAATAACAAAAGTAAACAGGTTCTTAATTAAAAAAAAAAATCTTATTGACTGGAAGGAAGAAGAGAACAGAGGCTTGAAGAAAAAGAGGTCATAGATGACATATCAATTTAATACCATTTTTAATGTAAATATAGAGTGAATGACAATTATACAAAATATGATGCTAATCTATATAAGGAGTACAATGGCTGTCCAAAAAAAAAAAGAGTACACTTAAAAGTTTTATGTTAAAAGAATTCTATTTTAAATATGTGTAGACAGTGAGATTTAACGTGCGTTCAAAATTTTAACAATCGTGAAACTGTTTGACCTTTGGGCTCTAGGAAACATTACCATATCACAAAGACATGAAATGAAGATGAGAAATTACCACGCATGGTAATAACTGAAACAAATCGAAAGTGGTGGTGCTTGATTCTCTAAAAGAAAACTCGCACCACAATCAGAAAATTCTAGGAATGGAATACTAACTTTTTTTTAGTCATATGTTCTTTAAAATTAGTTTATTGATTATTATCTTATTCTCTAATTATATGCAATTTCATTTTAAACCCTAATTATCATTCATCTAACTCTAAGGCAACTGATTATAAAATAACGCATAAAAACTATATTCATATAGAGTGAGACGTCCCTAAGTCAATCTAAACTATGTTAATTTTATTTAAAGTTAGCTAAGTATACATGTTTTATTTACAAGTGAAATGGAACTAAAGATAGGCCTACATTTTATTTAAATTAGTGAACTTCTTTCTATTTATTTTATTTTTCTAAAGTGAGCATAAATCTACTAATTTTATGGAAATAAATTGGATTGGATTTGCATTAATGGACCTAGTTCTAATTAATTTTAATTTAAGTGAAAAATGAGTCTAAGTCTATTTATTTAATAACAAAGAAAAGATGCTTTAATGAAATGAGTTATGTCTAAATTAATTTTAATAGCTAAAAGATGGGTTTAAGTCTAAATTAACCTAATGAGCTTACATTTGTTTTAAATTGTTTAAAATTTAAAATTAATTTTTTAAAAGACCTATTGTTAGTGAGTTGGGCCTAAACGTGGGTTTGAGTCCTAAAACAAATAAAAAACTAAAAAACATAAAAAAACTTTGTAAACAACCAAATAAAATATCAAATAAGCAATTAAAAAATATAATTTTCTAAGAACCCTAATTTGATTTCATGCAACTTAATTTTAATCTACAGTCTCCATTGATTTTATTAGGGTTTTACCAAATGAATCTAATTACTAATTAATTTTAATACATACAAAATAAATAAAGGATTTCACTATTCCCACTACTTGGGCTATTATAATTCCTATGTACATAAATTAAAACTAATTAATTAGATACCCAAATAAACCAAATAAATAATAAAAAAGAACATAAAAACATAGAATATTAAAAAAATCTAAAATCTAATTAAAAATGGCTAAAAAATTAAATCCATGGCATCCTATGGGATTTCATAGATCTTTCTCATGTACTGTCATGACCCAAAACAAGGGCCATGACCGGCGCTAGGGAACGAGAATTCTTTCGAATCCGGAATCCGTAGCAAGCCTAAAAATAAAATAAACATGCAATAATAATAATAATATCACAATTAAATAAAATACTGTGCAGCGGAATAAAATCATAAATATAAAAATAATATCCATATCTCATATAAATAAATCCTTTGAATACACATCCAGTTCAAATTCTCAAAATACATATCTCCTATAAATACAATACATCAAACCCATAATTAATTTACAACTACTGTAGTGTCTAGATTATAAAAATAAAACTCAAGACTCAGATAAGCAGTTTACATAAAGAAGTCAGGGCGGAAGAAATTCGGCGTACATGCCTGCTACTGAGGTCTGAGGAAGAAGACTCTCCTGAAAAATGGTCAACAGAGGGGAGTCAGACCTCACTGAGTGAATTACTATATATATATATATACATGCATACTAAATGCCAATGCACACAGTCAAAAGTATATATAATATGTATATATACAAGAAAATACACACAGATGTAATAAATTCATTTTATATATTTTTATTGAAAATCACAGTTTATGAAGGATCAAATAGAACCTTATAATATCGCAACCTCAAACAGTGTTAGACAACACTCTAGCCATATAGGCCCACTTATTCCAATATATGATCACTTGATCCATTTGGACAGTAGACTGGCCCCGAGACATTAAGTCAACTGAGCTCCAACAGTCTGACTGTCAGTGTGATTGGCCTCGAGACACTAGGTCAACCGAGCTCCAACAATCACACCCAAATCACATCACACATCAAAATAATCATATCCAATTAATATCCACAAACTTGTTAGTAATATAGCCTAAATGCTATAAGCGTACCGGTACGTACTCAGTCCTAGTGCTGCCCACTAGGTAGCACGTTCTATTGATATCCTTTATTAAAATATAAAGCATACATTCATAAAAGTAAATGATGCATGAATTTAAATAAAACAGCAACATAAACCATATATATATACTAGAAATATACCAAAAGTAAACCAGGTATATTTCGAGTATATATACTTCAAATAAATCCAATATAATTACAAAATAAGCTAGAAATGTATTTAAAAACATTTTAAACCTAATTTATTAGCAAAACATGCACATAATTTAAAATATAATGAAGATATACTAAAGATAAACCAAAATAAACTAAAAATAAACTTAAGTAATCATTAAATCATTTATGCATATTTAATCAAAATAAAACATATATTTCTAAACTCATACACCCTAAAGCATATATATATATAAAATAGTAACTCATACTTAGTGCGCTCTTCGAGATGGGTCCGACGGGCCTGGTCCACTAGCCCTCGGTCTCGGCGCAACTAAACATACAAACATAACAGACATCAGAATAAACCTAACAGAAAATCCTAGAAACTCTATCTAGAATATTAGACACAGAATCAGAATTAGGTTTGATCAGACATCACGTTTTACGAGAATTCTACCGAAAATCCGACAGAACCTCCCCTGTAAAACGGACATCTCACTACTCAAAGAGTAGATCCGGCTCTGCAAAGAAACACACTTTGAAAAATAGACACAGAATTACATCCATCACCCCTCGGTCGGACTCCAAACTACAGTCTACCGACCGAGGTCAATAATTCACAAAATAACATAAAAATACCAAAATACCCTTATATCACAGAAATACATTTTATAAGTAGAAATTACGTAATTAAACTTAAAACATATTAAAAACCGATAAAAACTCATTTTATTAGCAAAATCGTATATTATATATATAATTGAAAATAATACACGAAAAATAGTTTTAGTTTATTAAAATACTAAATAATTTGTAGAAATCATTTTTATACCTTAAATAATTATTAAAACCAATTAAATTACATTTTTAGCCAATTTTATGTAAAATTACCAAAATGCCCTTATATATATAAATATTCTAAAATTACTTAAAAAATTCACCAAAAATAATATAATTGTCCAAAATTAATTTTCTCAACATATTTATCAATAATATCAATAATTAAACTCAATTAACCAAATTAATTTCAATTTAACATATAATTAACCTAATTTTCCAAAATTACCTAAACTAATAAAATTCAAAATAAATACATAGAAATTCATAAAAATCCCAAATAAATTTATATAATTCATTTTAACACCTATATTTATTATAAAACACAATTTCATAATTTATTTAATTAATTTCCTAAAATTAGAAAATAATATTAAAATATTCAAAAATACCCAAAAATAAAAATAATCTCCAAAAATTCCACAAAAATTCAAACATGTAGATTAAGATAAGGGGAACAACATTTGTGAAGGAATTTTTCATTAATCAATCAAATTGAAGTTCAAAAAATCAAGAACCCTAAAATGGCTGAAATTGAAAAATCGAAACCTAAGCAAATCAAGAAAATTTTAAGTGAAAAAAAGATTGGAATCACACTCACCGGAGCTCAAGAAGAAGAAAGAGACCGGCGGTGTCGAAAACGGTGGCCAGAATCGTCGTGAATGACGTTAGCTTCCACTTCGGCTTCTCCGGCCAAAAACGGCTTCCAGACGCCAGAAACAGCTGCAGCAGGCGGCGGGGAAGGCTGAGGAAGGAGGTGGCACGCCGGGAGGCACACTGACGGCAAGGAAATGGGACGGCAGGCGGCGGAACGGTGATGGGGACGATGATCGGGAGTGAGGGAGTTCGGGTGGCAATTTTTGTAAATAACTCAAACTTTTATGTTTTGTTTTAATATTAAATATATATATATATATATACTTTATACTATACATTAAAATAATATAAAATTACACACATTAAATATACACCACACATTTATAATTTAATATTTTAATAATTTAATACATCTAAAAATAATTAAATAATATTAAAATAATTTAATAAATAATAAAATATTAGGGTAATTAATTAAACCCTAAATAATTAAATAAATACACATATATACGTTATTTAGTATTTTAAAAATATATATGAGTTCATGCAATTATGGAAATTCATTTAAAATAATGAAATATAAATAGTTACGTATCAATTTCCCCGAAAATGCAAGTTTCGAAAAAATTTTACGTAAAACACTTAAAATAATAATAAACAATTAAAATTAGCTTTAATTAAATAACAAACTCATAAAAATTCCATAAATATATACAAAAAATATTAACACTGCATATCCCGATGCAGTATAAAAATATTTAAAAATACGGGATATTACATATTCACCCTACAATTTTAGTTATGCTTATCACAATTAAAATCACAAAACAAAATGCAAAATAGAGTAAAAGAATTAGCAGATGATTAAGTAAACAAAAAAAAAAAATCAAAATCAAAGCAAAGAATACTATAGAAGAAAGAGAAAAAATGTGATGATATTATGCAGTTTGATTGCCCCTTAGAGTAGGAATTATTGTTGAAAATTGACCTTTAATTGATTTTGGATATAACTAGGACGTACTGTGTTTTAAAACTAAAGAACATTTAAAGCTTTTAGTTTGAAAGCTTTTTTTTTTAACTCAGCAATGTTTTTTGTGTTTTTCAGTAGCATCTCTTTTCTTTTTCTTTTTTTTTTTTCAAGCTACCCCCCTGAAACTTAGCAGCATCTCTTCTTTAAGTTCCAGCCCCCTTCTCTAGCTCCTGATAAGATAATTTTTGTTGAAAATTTTTGTGATTTAATACTGGATAAATGAGTTATCTGATACGCAGAGAAAATACGTAAACACGTAAAACATATATATTAAATTTGTTTACATTATTTTTTAACCAATCAAAAATTAAATAAACCTATTTTTCTCAAAAATAAAATAAAATTACTCCAATATTTCCAATCGAAAATTTGTAATTCTGATCACAATTACAACTTTCCTATCATAATTACAGAATTTCGATTAGTTTTCTATATAACCGATAAATTTTTTAAACTTTTAATTACAAAAAGGCATTTGGAGAAAATTTAATTTTAAAATTAAACCCCACAAAAAAATATTGCAATTTAGTCCTCAAAACTCATAATTTTAGTCCTAAAAAATCCAAAATCAATATCTAGAGATCAATTTTGATCAAATTTTCATCATAGGAGTTCTCATCGCATTTAAGTATCAAAGCATCTCGAAATTAGGTACTTACAATTGCCCCCATTTTGTCATTGTTTGCTTGAAAAATTACAGTAAAGCGAATAAGCACACAATTTCAAAGTAAAGAGTCAGAACACTTACCTATGTGCCATGACTATGCAGTGTTGAATGCGATTTAAGGAACATTATAATTCGTACGAAATTTATAGCTTGTGATGGTATCATTGTGTTCAGTGCATAGTGATTGACACTATGTTTAGTGTATTTTGAAAACGGATTATAGTTCCAGTGGAACATATAGTAGTGATGCTATCACTGTGTTCAATAAATAGTATTTGACACTGTATTCTTATGGAACATATAGTGGTGATGCTATCACTGTGTTTAGTGTATTTTGGAAACATGCTATAGTTCCAATGGAACATATAACAGTGATGCTATCACTGTATTTAGTGAATAGCAGTTGACACTATGTTCAGCTTATTTTAAAAATAGACTATAGTTCTAGTGGAACATATAGCGTTGATGCTATCATTGTGTTCAGTGAATAGCAGTTCACACTGTGTTTAGTGCATTTTGAAAATAGGATATAGTTCTAGTGGAACATATAGTGGTGATGCTATCATTGTGTTTAGTGAATATCAATTGACATTGCGTTTAGTGCATTTTGCTATATTTCATGTGGGATGTTTAGCAGGTGACACTATATTCCCTGTGGGACATTTAGTGATCGTGATTTTCATTATATTCCATGTGGGATGTCTAGTGATATGATTTTCACTATATTCCTTGTAGGACATCTAATGATCGTGATTTTCACTATATTCCCCGTGGGATGTCGAGTGATTGTGATTTTCACTATATTTCCTATAGGACATTTAGTGATTGTGATTTTCACTATATTCCCTGTGGGATGTCTAGTGATTGTGATTTTCACTATATTCCCTATGGGATGTTTAATGATTATGATTTTCACTATATTCCCTATGTGATGTCTAGTGATGTGATTTTCATTATATTCCTTATGGGACGTCTAGTGATTGTGATTTTCACTATATTCTCTATGGGACATTTAATGATTGTGATTTTCACTATATTCCCTTTAGGACGTCTAGTGATCATGATTTTCACTATATTCCCTATGAGAAATTTAGTGATTGTAATTTTCACTATATTCTCTATGGGACGTCTGGTGATGTGATTTTCATTATATTTCCTATGGGACATCTAATGATTATTATTTTCACTATATTCCCTCTAAGATGTCTAGTGATGTGCTTTTTACTATATTCCCTATGGGATATCTAGTGAAAATATGCCATAACTACTGTGTAGTGTCTAGCTAATTATACTATAGTTCCTGTGGAACATCTAGTAACTATGATTGAAAGTTTCACTATATTTCCTATTGAACGTTTAGCTAAAATATGCTATAACTACAGTGTAGTGTCTAGCAAATTGTGTGTTAAAAAATTTGAGTTATAGCTACTATGTAGCATATAACTGAGTGATTTTGAAATTGTGTTATAGCTACTATATAACATATAACAGAGTGAATATGAAATATGTGTTGTGTATGAAAAATGCAGAAATAAAATTAGAATTTTATGTTGACTAGGATTTTGAGATTTTATGTTGATCAACTGTGTTGACTTATTGGAATTTTTGCTGATTGTCTTTGAATTTTGCTAATTTACTCTGATCAACTACCTTTGTTGCTTGCTGACTTTAATTAACTTATTGGCGTTAGTATTGAT
Organism: Mallotus nudiflorus; assembly: GCA_947683625.1. Taxonomy (NCBI): domain Eukaryota; kingdom Viridiplantae; phylum Streptophyta; class Magnoliopsida; order Malpighiales; family Euphorbiaceae; genus Mallotus; species Mallotus nudiflorus. The sequence continues at coordinate 8,956,288 of CANTUR010000157.1, read as the reverse complement.
TCCACATATTGGGTTTATCTTCTTATTCTAGACTTACTATTCCTGAAGACTTATTGAAGTTATTTCAACATGATAATTGTTATAAAAGGTACTTTTTTTTTGAAAATTTATGAAAAAATTCATCACTTTATCACGAGATAGCATGCACTCAATGAATCTCACTATTTTTTATTTTCATAACTATCATTTATTTGTAATTTGCAAAAGTAAGAGGTATCATTAACCATCTTATGCTGAGAGCATATTATTAACCAAGTGAAGAGCTAACTTCCATACTCAAATTCAGAGAGAATTTGCTAAACAAAACTCATGGAAATTAAGCATAAACAAATTTAATTCTGAGTATCAAAATAGTATTTGAGTTATTTTTGTGCTTTTCTTCCTTATCCGAGTATTCCCTTGCCTTTCTAATATTAGTCAACGCATATACATTGGAAAGGTCCTTTAGATACTCATACTCTCACAGAGCATTGGAGTAAATAGAGCAACTTTTGATATGGTCCTCTTTTAGCATTCCCCTGACTTTCTTGTATTACTCAACATGGATACCATTAGAGGTTCATGTTGATACTCTTACTCATTTTCGAGCATTGGAGTAAAGTTATGCTTGCTCTTATTTTGATTCTCCTCTTTGTATTCCCTCACCTTTCTCATATTAATTAGCATGGATACCATCAAGGGATTTTTTTACTTGTACTAGTTTCTGAGCATTGGAGTAGATTATATGCACATTTATCATTCAAAAGACTAGAAAGATACTCTGAAATTCAAGCAATTTATACTACAAGTCCACATGTTTTATTTTTTTGCATATTCTTCCTTTTGTTTAGGTGTAAAGCAAGCAGTAGATTGATTAGAGTTTATAAACTCTCAACAAAAAGCTATTAACTGATCATCTGAATTCTATGAGGCTAATAAAAAAGAGTTATTATGATTAAAGGTCATAAGACAGGCTTTTTGCACATGATCTTATGAAGTGGATGAATTTACTTTCAATTTATGGATTTTATAATTGAGATTGTAAAGATATAAAGTTTTGTTACTTTGCTTTATTATTTTTTAGGGTGTTTGCCACGCAAGATGATACTCTGATGAACGATTAGCATTTGCAATCTTGCTCAATTTTTCTATTGTATCAGTTCTTTTCCCCTTCTTTATTCTCCTTTGTTTTTTCCTTGTACAAAATACCTTAAGTTAGTATGGTTTATTTGCAAGTGAAGAGATTTTGTCAAAATGCAATGTTATTCTTTTGCATTCTTCCCTTTTAATTATGATAATGATGTCTTTGATCATAGGGTGCATGATACTCCATTATTGAGGTTATGGCCTAAGGCTGAATTTTCCTTTCTGTCATTCCATTGATGCTATGGAAGAAGACTTTATTCCTCTTCTTGATATCTCCTACAAAAAAAGGATTAGGAGTTAGATGTCTTATTTTTTGATTAAAGAAGTTTTTAGAGTGCATTTATCTTAATTTTTAGTGCATTCTTCCCTTTTTAGGGCTAACGCGTGTATTACTAACATGTTGGACCTTTTTGTTATCACTTTCTACACCTTATGTTAGTCTCGATGTTGTGAAATTTTGCTTTAAATAGTCAAGAGTTTATTGAGGTTCTCTAGGCATTCAATGCCTTATCTTTTGCTTGAGCATTCTTGTCTTAGAGATACAGTTGGGAGCATCTATTGGAGTAGATTCCCATTGACCCAAATAAGGTACGCTTGTATTTTGCTACTCTTCATCTTATTAACTATTTTTTCTTTTACAGATCATGGGAGCAGATTGATTTTCCTCTTATTGAGGCTCCAAGTGATTCAACGCTATAAGGATAAATACTATGCATGAGGAATTTGAATGTCCAATCTAGCCTCTTGAGGTTGCTAAGATGAAGCTTCTGTAAGTACCACTATTGGTGATATCTCCTTATTGGATGGGCCCATCATTTATTGGGCTTTTATGGTCTAGAGTCCTGTTGAGCATTAAGTTCACTTTGATAGTGTTGCCCTTTTCCTTTAGATGCTTCACACATGAACATTCTGACTACCTTTCTGCACTTTCACAATACTAATTTTGAATGTTAGTAGCATAGCATTTGTACAATATTATCTAGGCCTAAAGACTTTTAGTATGCAAAATAAGTATATCACTACAAATCTATACAAGTGTATGCATGTTAAGTATAACATGCATGATCCTAATAGGTCTTCTATTTGGAATAAAGCTATGTTGTTGATCTTTGAGAGTAAGAATGAGGTGTTTTATCTATAACTTATAGATTTGAGCTTTGAATGCCCTGTTGTTGGTACTTCTGATGTTAGAGCTTCTGATATAGCTTATCGGACAAATGACTACGCTGTGTTGTATTGATGAATTATTGGTTATTGCTTATAGTTTACTTCTTTTTTCCCCTAGAACTCTTTTACTAACTCTCATACTTCAATGTTTCATCTTTAATCCTTGAATGCAAATTTACTATTGTGCCCCTAAATTGCCCTCAAAGTTTCATGTTGCCCCTAGTTTCATTGTAAATTCATTAGTGATATTCTAGCAATTTCTTTTTTTCCTTCATGAGTATTAAACATGTAAAAGAATGAGTGAACTGACTGAAGAGAGTTCTTAAAACTAAATTCAACTAAACTTGCTCTTATTGGAAGAACTCTTGAGCAGAATATGAGTTAATGCTGATGTAATGATTGATGATAGTTATAAGGTTTGGGTTGCAACACAAGTTACTAAGCCACCTGAATTGTTTATATACAAGAGGACACTAGACTTACAAATAAAATCATAAAGGGGTGGTAAAAAGAGAAAACATAACTAAAATAGTGATCTCATAGCTTTAATTTTAGATTTTATTATGTTTTTTCTTTCCATTCAAATGCTTATGCAGTATGATAAGGACGAATATGTGATATTTGAACAAAAATTTTAGATTCAATTTTTTTCATTCATTAGGGAAAAAATGAGTACATTCATTACATCGCATGATATAACTTATGTCATCAGTTTATCCTTTTAAATTTTCTCATTAATTATTTCTCTCTCACTTTTGATTGGTCCTTCATGTGTTTTCTCATTTTTATTTCCTCTATTTTCTTTTCCTTTTTTTTTTTAAAATTTTCTCTCTTCAAAAGTTATATCATGTGATATATGAATGTTATTTAAATTTACATTTGTGCCCATGCTGAATGAATCTAATTAGATTGAATTTATGTTAAACATGCAGATGCAATCAATATCACAATGTATAGTACCATTAGGATGTACATTACATAAGTAAGCATGATCAGAATTCATATCATTGATCAATAAAACAAAACAAGTTCTAAAAAAACTAAAATATTATTCAAAGAAAGTAACAAGAGATTTATTTTCTATTCTAAATGCTAAAGATGCTAAGTCTCAAGGTGGCTATCCTTCAGGTGGTTGATATAATGGCTATTCTTACATCTTTTTACTAAATGTCTCTATGACTTCCTCTTTCCATTCCTTAACTGTGCATGTTTCCTTCTTGTCTACTAGCTTCTCACCATCAAACTCATCACCCCATCCTTTAGGCATAATTGACTCAAAAGGTATGGCAAAAGAAGGGGATTTAGTGTAAAACACCTTGTAGTCAAACTTGCCTGAGGGTTGACCCAACAAATCCTCAACTCCTTTTTATGTTTGCTCAGGAGTCTTAGATTTCTTACTTATCTTACTTAATGGTTCATCATTAACTCCAAATTCATCTTCCCAACCTCTGGGTATAATTAATTCAATGGTAATATAAGAGGAAAGTGGTTTGGAGTAAAACACTTTATAATCGAACTTTCATGAAGGCTAGCTTAACAAATCTTTAACTCCTCTTTGAGGTTTCTTAAGAATTACAGATTCTACACTCTTTCCTTCATCACTAGGGGCATCAAGAGATTTCTCACCAGTCTATAGGTTCATGTTCTTAAAGGAGTTTAACACTTCTTCCTCGCTTACTCTTGAGTTGATCATCATGTTGGTTGGGGGTGGAACATTTTAGTAGTTTAGGAAATGATTATTTCTAGTGCTTGGGTTTTCAGGGTTTGTGATTTTTCCAGAGTCTATAAGGTTTTAGATTTTGTGTTTAAGGTGGGTACAAGTGTCTATGGAATGGCCAGTAACTTGGTGGAATTTACAATAACTGCTCAAGTCATATCTTGGAATACTTGGGCTTGGTAGTTTAGAAAAGGTGAGGGGTCTGAGCAAGCCCTTTTGCTTCAGGTGGTTTAGAACTTTTGATAGGGGTTGGTTAAATTGGAGAATCTCCTTGCTTATTGAATAATATGCACTTCCATAGCCCGACTAGTGCTTCCTTGCTTTGTACCCCTAATTGGGTAGTTTTTTGCTCCAGTGGTTCTATAATGTTTCTTCTTTTCATTCTCCATCTCCTCAGCTTGTAATCCATCATCATAGAGGTCTATAAAAGATTTAGGGTTCATCATTTATAACCTTTCAACCAGATTAGGTAACACATTTTGAACTATCATCTTGACCTGATCCTTCTCAGCCAATTTGTTTTTCATTAATCCTGCCTTATTCATGAATCTAGTTAAAAAGTCTGAAAAAGATTCACTAAGTTTCTACGTAGTCAATTCTAAATCCCGACTAGACACTTCCAACATGGTATTATACTTATACCGCTTCAAGAAAACTATGCACAATTCTTTCTAATAAGTTTGAATTGATTTTTCTAACCTATAGTACCAGTTTATAGCTATGCCTTTTAAAAATAGTATAAACAATTTAGTGACCACTGTTAATGGGGCTTTTGTGGTGCTTATAGTTGTGGTATATTGACTAAGGTGGATCATTGGATCTCCAGTTCCATCAAACTTCTGTAATTGGGTCATTTTAAATTTCTAAGGCAATTTATCCCTTTATATTTGCAACATATCGTCAAAATCAAATGAGAATCCCATGCCTGTTCCTTTTATCAATTCCTCCATCTTGGACATTTTCTAAGTCAGTGCTTGCATCTGCTTGGACTAAAGTTCCCGATCCAGCTCAAATGATTCTTTCTTGGCTTTCCCTACTATAAAATTCTCCACATCTTTATATTTCATTTCAATATTAGGTACATTCCTAGCAACATTTAATGGTGGTTCACCAACATTGTCATTATTAACAGGTAGACCATCCATGATAGGTGGGACAATAACAACATGTAGTATATCAATAGTAGGAGGATGCATTAATCCAATTAAGATTTTGCATCATTGCTCTCATGTCATCCATCAAAGCTCCCTTAATGTCCTCTAAGGTCAAGTTTCCTCTTTATTACTGCTCTATCTCTTCTATTTGAGTTGGTGTAGCTTTTAAGTAAAGTGGGTTGATAGGGTTTTTTTTCAAACTGTGAAGGATCTTTTTAGCTATTGATTTTAGACTTAAATTAGTTCTCACCAATCTACCACTACTTTATTTCCAAACACAGGAGGATTCAAATAAATCTATGATGGCTAAAAAACAAAGTGTTAGTATGATGCATTAAATGCATGTGTGCATGATAAACATTCTATGCAACAAGTAACAAGTAGCAAGTCAAGTCAAGTAACAAGTCAAGTGTATAACATACATCTTTCCAATCTTATTCCTCCTACACATAAGTTTAATGGTGAGTCTCTTTCCTAAGATTTTTTTGGTCTTAGTCTTAATATCATCAGGGGATATTAAGAACCAACAAGCATGTCAAATCTCTCAAAGTAGTAAAAGCATATAAATAAAATTTCTAGGTATAACAGTTTAGCCCAATCTTTATTAGCCTAAATAGGCTCTAAAACTATAGGCTTAGGCTTTTATAAATAGAAATACCTCATGGAAACAATCACAAGCAATTTAGGTAAATCCTAAGGGCAATAACTAGGCCATTATATGTGGTTAAGTTTGGTGAAAAGTCAAGGTTCCCTTAGTAAGATGTCCTCCTTTAAGACTTGAGTTACATGCCAAGATCAGAGGGGCCTGACATCCATTGCAAACTCAAGAGAAGATTACCCCCCTTTATGACTTAGGTTACAAACTCTGGTCAAATGAGCCTGGTAATCTCTCTTGAATTGAGTTAAGGCTATGAGTGATGGTTAACCAATCTACAATCCCATGAAGCTAGTGGAATCATGGAATCACAAACCAATGCCATCGACTAATAGGGACATGCAAAATAAATACAAGAATAAATAATAATTAATAAAATGATTCTAAAGAACATAAACAGAATCAACATCTCTTATCCCCAGTGGAGTCACCATTATAGATGACAAGATTAGTGCTCGTTTAAGATTTTAGCAACTGCGACACTGTTTGAGCTCAGGGCTTTAGGGAATACACTACCATATCACAAAGACTTGCTGTGGAGATAAGAAATCACCACCTAGGGGATAAATTAAAAGTTGTGGTACTCGATTCTCTAAAAGAAAGCTAACACCACAACCAAGAAATTCTAGGAACAGAACATTAACTTCTTTTAGTCTTGTATTCTTTAAAATTAGTTTATTAATTATTACCTTATTCTATAATTACATGCAATTTCATTTTAAATCCTAATTATCATTCATCTAATTCCAAGAAAACTAATCATGAAATAGTACGTAAAAACTACATTTATATAAAGCAAGACATCCCTAAGTTAGTCTAAACTATTTTAATTTTATTTAAAGTTAGCTAAGTCTGCATGTTTTATTTACAAGTGAAATGAAACTAAAGATAAGCCTATATTTTATTTAAATTAATGAACTTCTTTCTATGTATTTTATTTTTCTAAAGTGAGCATAAATCTACTAATTTTATGAAAATGAATTGGATTGAGTTCGAGTTAATGGGCCTAGTTCAAATTAATTTTAATTTAAGCGAAAAATGGGTCTAAGTCTATTTATTTTAAGAAAAAAGAAAAGATGCTTTAATGGACTGGGCTATGTCTAAATTAATTTTAATAGCTAAAAGGTGAGCCTAAGTCTAAATTAATCTAATGGGCATTCATTTGTTTTAAATTATTTAAAATTTAAAATTAATTTTTTAAAAGACCTATTATTAGTAAGTTGAACCTAAACATGAGCTTAAGACACAAAACGAATAAATAGCCAAAAAAACATAAAAAACTAAGAAAACAACCAAAAAAAAGATTAAATAAGTAATTAAAAAAATATTTTTCTACAAACCTTAATTTGAATTCGTGAACTTAATATTAATTTATAGCCTTCATTGATTTTATTAAGGTTTTACCAAATGAACCTAATTACTAATTAATTTTAATATAGAAAAGTAAATAAAGGATTTCACCATTCCCACTACTGAGGCTATTATAATTCCTACATACGTAAATTAAAATTAATTAATTACATGCCCAAATAAACCAAATAAATAATAAAAAAGAACATAAAAACACAGAATATTAAAAAAATTTAAAATCTGATTAAAAATGGCTACATAATTAAATCCATGGCATCCCATGGATCTTAATGGATCTTCCTCACATATTCACCCCACAATTTTGGTTATGCCCACCACAATAAAAATCATAAAACAAAATGCAAAATAGAATAAAAGAATTAGTAGATGATCAAATGAATAAAAAAAATCAAAATCAAAGAAAAGAATATTATAGAAGAAAGAGAAAAAATGGGATGATGATATGCAATTTGATTGTCCGTCATTGAAAATTGACCTTTGATTGATTTTGGATATCACTAGGGCATACTATGTTTTAAAACTAAAGAGTGTTCAAAGCTTTTAATTTGAAAGTTTTTTTTTAACTCAGCAGCGTTTTTTATGTTTTTTTAGCAGCGTCTCTTTTCATTTTCCTTTTTTTTCAAGCTGCCCCCTGAAACTTAGTAGTCTATCTTCTTTAAATCCCAACCCTCTTCTCCAGCTCCTGATAAGATAATTTTTGTTGATAATTTTTATGATTTAATTTTGGATAAATGAGTTATCTGATATGTGGAGAAAACACATAAACGCATAAAAAAAAATATATTAAATATATTTATCTTTATTTATATTATTTTTTAACCAATAAAAAATTTAATAAACCTATTTTTCTCAAAAATAAAATAAAAATGCACCGATCGAAATTTTGTATTTCCAATCGGAATTACAAAATTTTGATCAATTTTCTGTAAAACTGATCAATTTTTTTAAATTTTAATTATAATAAGGCCCCTAGAGGAAATATAATTTTGCAATTAAACCCCCATAAAAAATTACAATTTAGTCCTCAAAATTCATAATTTTAGTCCTAAAAAATCCAAAATCAATATCTAGAGATCAATTTCATAAAATTTTCATTATAGGAGCTCTTGTCACATTATAGATTTTTGATTGGAATTACAGAATTTCGATTGGTTTTCTGTAAACTTGTTAATTTTTTTAACTTTTAATTATAAAAATGCCCCTGGAGGAAATTCAATTTTGCAATTAAACCCCCATAGAAAAACATTGCAATTTAGTCTTCAAAACTCACAATTTTGGTCCTAAAAAATCCAAAATCAATGTTTAGAGATCAATTTTGATCAAATTTTCATCATAAGAGCTCTCGTTGCATCTATGCATCCCGAAATTGGGTGCTTACAATATGCAATTAAAATTTTTTTGAATAATTTAAAAGAGAAAATTTAGAATGTTTAAGAATTCAACACATAAGTATTTAGAAGTGAATATTGAATTATAAAAAGTTATACTTATCAAATTTTAAGATTAATAACTTTAAGGCTCAACATTATATATATATATATAAACATTTTTTTGTTGATCAAGATAACTTTGGTCAATTGTTTTATTTTTAAAGTTAAAATTGAGATTAATTTTCACATGCCTTTTGGTTACAGATGCTTGCTTTGGATGATTGTGTTGTGGAATCAAACAGTTTGCTAGTGATTCAAGCGATACGCAATCCAGTTTGTAGGTCTTCTGTTGGTCCAATGATTGATGAATGTTTTGATTTGTTAAAACACTTCAGGAATGTACAGTTTAGATTTGTTCGTAAATCAACAAATTTTATAGCCTATGCTTGTGCTCAGGATGCTTTCGCTACAAATTTTATTTAGGATTGGTGTTCACCTCTTGATTTTGTTGTTCCTATTTTAGGTTATGAGAGCTCAGTCTAATAATATTACTTTATTTTAAAAAAAAGTATAAGGATAGTTCATAAAACCTACATGGTGGATTAGATCCATCCAAAAATTTATCCAATTTTGGTGCCATTTAGAGTTGGACTTTTGTAATAACCTAAATATTTTTAAATTAATTTATATAAATAAAAATTGAGATTTGCAGTGTTCTTAAATATATATATTTTTATCTTATATTGTTATTATTTTATTGAATTCTCATATCTAATTATCAAAGTTTAAGAATTTGTGGGACACTAGTATGTACTATATTATCATGTGAATTTTTAGAACTTTAACTTAAATGCATTTTTGTATCATATAGTGTTATGTGAATTTATTTAAGGTCGTGATATATATATATATATATATATATATATATATATATCTATTTATTTATATTTATGGGATAGTTGACTAATTATTAAAGTGTGTGGTTGAGTGATTTTGATGTTCTTATTATTATTATTTTATTAAACTAAAAGCAAGTGTTGAATAAAAAGATGAAAACCCATTTCCTTCTTCCCCATCTCCTTTTCCCGTTTCTTTCCTGCTTCCTCCCTCGATGCTTTTCTTCTCACCTGGTTCAGACCATTATCATGCCATTTCATCACCATCAGCTTGCTTTCTCTCCTTGTCATCTGAACCAAAGCCATCACCATCTAGCATTCCTTCTCCTTCTCACGAGGAACAACAACCCTTCCTTCCAGCCTCTATTGCGCGACACCAGCTCCTTTGCCTCTTGTGGCCACCGGAGACAACAGCAGCTCTAGCTTCCGGTGACAACTCCTCCTTCAGCAGCTACATCTTCCTCTGTTCTTGGATTCCAGTTTCAGTGAAGACAATAGGTTAGTTTAGTTAGAGTTTTTGGGTTGGTTTCTTGGTTGATCTAGGTTGATCTAGGTTGATTGTTAGTTGATTTTGTTAGTTAATTGAGTGATTTACATGATTTAAGGTTGATATTAATTTTTGGTTTATTAATATGATATTTGTTTATTTTTTCAAATTTTTTTTAATATTAGGGTAATTTTTGGGTTGATTCATGTGTATTTTAGTTGATCTATATTTTTGGTTATATATTATATTTCTTGTAAAATTTTATTCGTATTATTCTGAAATTTTTTGATTTATTTTTAGTTGATTTTAATTATAGGGGATATAAAAAACAATTTATGTTAATTAATTTAGTATTTATGAAGTTTTGTATAATTAATTTTTGATATTTTAATCATTATGTATATTTTGTTAATTTAGTTTTTTGAATTCAGAAATTAATTATATTTATATAAATTATGAAATTGGCTAATTTGAATATTTAATATTTGGTTAAATTTTATTTTGAGGTTAATAGTAATTTTGGTTTCATATTAATTTTTGATATTAATATGTGAAATATTAATTTTTGATGAATTTAAATAGTTTAAATATAAATTAAGTTTTATATGTGGAACTTATTCAAGAGAAAATATTTAATTGCCATGAATTATATTTTTATATATATTATTTCTGATTAACTAAACTTATGGTATATTTTAGTGATTTAGTTATAATTAATGTTGATTTAGTGGTAAAGGCTTGAATTTTAATATTTATGGAAAATAAATTGAACTTCATGATTTAAAAAAAAGATTTTATTGTTTAGTTGTTGGTTATGGAGTCTGGATCTCGGTTAGGCATAAAACGCAGTTTGGAGGCCCAACCATAGATATTGAACTATTGTGAAGTTTAGAAGTGTGTTTGCTTATAGGATTGACTCTACTTTTGTAGAGAAATGTCTATTTTACAGAGGAGGCTCTACCAAATTTTCAGTAAATTTCTCATAAAACGTGACATCAGGTCGATCCTAAGTTTTGAATTCTGAGTTCAAGTCGAGTCTTCTTTAGAAAATTCTAGAAGTTAGGGTTTCTATATTTTTATAGTCATTTTTATTTTTTGTCTTTTAGCTACCTCTCCGATTGCATCTACCAGTTGAGGTCGGACACGACATAGCAGAGGAGCACATCCATCTTGTAAGTTAATATTCGTTTTGCATGTCCGGTTTTCAAATTTAATACGCAAATTTTTTATGAATTTAATTTTATGAGATTCAAGTCAGTATTTTCAAATGGTATTGCATGACTTAATTTATAGTTGGTTTATTTTATTTTTTATTTATTGTAATTTTTCTTTTATTTATCTTCATTTATTTTAAATAAACTATGGTAGAACGGACTACTTTATGGGTTTCATCAGGATCGTGTGCGACCTGGTAAAATATTGAATTACATTGATTATATTACTAGGGTCGAAGGTCTGGTAATGCTTTGCTCTCAGACACTGCCAGTAATATGATATTTGGTTGGATTGATTTATACTGGGGTTGAAGGTCTGGTGATACTTTGCTCTCGGACACTACCAGTAAAGTTGGATTATAATTATTAAATCACTGGGGTCGATGGTCTGGTGATGCTTTGCTCTCGAACTGTCACGATCCGAACCCAGGGGCACGTGACTAGCACTAGGGAATGGGAAAGCATAAAGCTACCGAAACCCGTAGTAAGCTTTAAAAGAAAAATGTGGAATATGACACTTTAAAACCTTAAAATAAAATAATTAAATCATAGTACACATTATCAAACTGATTTTTCTCAATTTAATTAAACCATAACATCATGGTGCATAAAATAAACATCATCAGTTATACAAATAGTATCTCAGTACATAAATCTCAATACATAATATCCAAATTTAAAATATTAAGATTATGTAGTTTCTCCACTGCAGTACATAAATACTAATACAAACACAACTATATAGACTTACATAAGATAGCCAGTGAAGAAGCTACTCGGCGTAGAGAAGTAGGCTTAATAGAAGACTCCAAAACTCCTGAAAAAAAATAAATTGAGGGGAGTCAGACCTCACTAATTAAAGAAATGAATGCGGTTTGAAAATCTCATTTAAAATAAGTTTTTTTTATGAAACTATAATATATTTATAATTTTATTCAATTAATTTGATATACATATAAGAAATCCATTTTTCAAAAGGAAAGAAATAACTACTTAAATGCTTTTTAAAAAATTTCAGTATAAAAACTTAGTGGAACCCGAGTCCTCAATTTTTAACAGTCATTCAGTTCTCTTATATCCAAGACTGTCGGATTCCGAGAGGAAAACATCACCAGGATGCACAGTCACAGTCACATCACTTAATCCAATATCACTGGTGGTGTTCGAGAGCAAAGCATCACCAAACCATCGGCCTCAATGATTTAATAAATATTAATCCAACTATACTGGCGGTGTCCGAGAGCAAAGCATCACCAGACCTTCGGCCCTAGTATTTATTAAATAATCAAATATTATATTACTGGTGGTGTCCGAAAGCAAAACATCACCAAACCATCGCCCTAGTAATATAATCAATATAATCAAATATTTTATCGGTGCGCACACAATCATGATGAAACCCATCAGGTAGCTTGTTCTACCGTATTTTTTTAAAATAAATAAGGATAAATAAAATAAGGAAAATTACAATAAATGAAAATGAAGTAAATTGACTATAATTTAAATCATGCATCATTATTTAAAAGTACTTATTAGAATCTCGCAAATATATAACTCATCAAGATTTAATATAATTTGAATTGAAAGACTCGACACGCAAATCGATTATTAACTTACAAGATGAAGGCGCTCCTCTAATATGTCATGTCCAACCTCCACTGGTAAACGCAGCCAGAGGGGTGGCTAAAAGACAGAAAATAAAATGACTATCAGAAATTAGAAACCCTAACTTCTAGAATTTCCAAGGAAGACTTGACTCAGAATTCAAAACTTAGGATTGATCCGATATCATGTTTTATGAGAAATCTACCAAAAATTTGACAGAGTCTCCTCTGTAAAACGGACATCCCTCTACCGAAGTAGAGTCAATCTTGCAAGCTAACACACTTCTAAATTCACACAAACTCAACACCTCGAGTTGGGACCACGAACAACTCAAATCCCCAACCAAGATTTACAATCCACCAAAAATAAATAATTTAATAAAAAAATATTTAAAATCATTAAAAATCCATAAAATACCCAAAATGCCACAATTTAATTTATTTAAATAATAAAACATTAAAACTGATTATTTTATATAATATTTTATAATAAAATCCCAATAATTTATATAATATTAATAAAATCCAATTTTGCCATTATTCATCTTAAAATAGTCAAATTCACATTTAATTATTGAAATAGTTTAAATATATAATAAAATTAATTGAAAACCCGATTAATCACAAAATAATAAATAATTTATTATTTGAATAAAATTTTCAAAAATTAGAATTAATTAGTTAAAAATCGTAATTAATTTATATAAATTGTTCTAATACTCTATAAAATTCTAAAATCATTTAAAAATATAATTTAACTTTATTTTCAACAAAATTACATAATTACTCCAAAATTTCAATATTCACATAAACATAATAATTCCTTAAAAACAATATAAATTTACTAAAAATAATTTTATTAACACAAAAATTACTACTTAATTTACTGACTCTAATTAACTCAATATTCAACCCAAAGAATTAATTAACAAAATTAACAAAATATAATTAAACTTAAAACATCTAAATAAATTATACAAAAATCCATAAAATTAAATTAACCAACGTAAATCATTTTTATATATACCCATAATCAAAATCAACCATAATAATTTAGATAAACTAATACATATATAAATCAACCAAAAATTAACCAAATATTAAAATAGAATTCTGCATAATTAACTAAATAATAAAAATTAACCAAAATCAACTAAGTAACAACCTAAATCAACTAAGAATCAACCTAACAAACTCAACTAAACTAACTTAGAATTCACATAATACATAAATCTTAGGACAAGGGAGGGCTACTGTTTAGAACCAGAGTTGCTGCTGCTACTGCTATTGTTGTTGCGATAGCAAGAAAGGAAGAAGAAGCAAATGGAGGGAGCGTGAAGATGTGGTGCTGCTGGGAAATGGGGCAAGCAGTGTGAGAGCGAGGGAGTCGGAAAGAATGTGAGATAGGAAAAAGAAGAAAATGGTGGGGTTGGTGTTGACTAAGTTTTTAACATATATATATATATATATATATACACCCACTCAACCACATGTATATACATATAACACATTAATAATAATAACTCTAGTAAAAAAAATAATGCTATGAAAATAAAAATGAGATAGAAATAATAATATTAATAGTTCCCAAATAGAATTTTAAATTTAGTAATTAAATATAACAATTTAATGTAATGATAATAATAATAGCATACGATAAAATTATTAATAACGTTGCAAACCTTGATATTTAATTATATAAAAAAATTCAAGTTATTACATGGACAACGCCAGTGATGTTGGATTAAGTGACGTGACTACAACTGTGCATCCATGTAATAACCCGATATTTTAAATAATATAAAATTATTTTAAGATATGTAGTGTTAATAAAATTTTAAATTTTACTTGTATATTATTATTAATTATGTACATTCTTTATTTACTTTATTTTTAAAGTGTTATTTACGTAAAATAATTTATTTGAGAGCTCTATTATTTTAATATTAAAGTTATTAATAATACTATTGTCATTATTATTATTTTATATTATTATTGCTATTGATTATTACTTTTAATTGTTATTATTATTTCTATTTTTATTAATATTATTATTATTATTTTAACTAGGGTTATTTCTAGTATTATTGTTATGACATTATTATCATATTATGTTGTGTGTGTATACATACATACATATATATATATATATATATATATATATATATATATATATATATATATATTTTGGTCAAGAGGCACAAAAACCGGGTCAAAACTCCCTAACTTTCCTTTTTTTTTTTCCTTCTCTTCCCTTGTTTTCTTTTCTTCTTCCTCGCATGAGCTAGCCACCTGCACAGCACCACCTAGCCTCGTCGAATGCCACCAAGCCACCACTTGTCATCGCCATCGACTTCCCTCTCCTTCCTTCCACCTCTCTGTCACCTGAGGATTGCCTATAGCTGTCAGAAATCAAGTGAAGCAACAATAGCTGAGAGAGGAGCTCACCTCACCGATGTTGATTCTGGTGGCCATTGCTTGTGATCTTAGGCTTGCCGGACTCCTTGAGCTTTGGTGAGTTCATTTCTAGCCTCCATTGAAGCTCATTCTCCCTTAGTTTTGAGTTTTAAGCAAGTTTTTTTTATGTCTAATTAGGGTTTTGTATTTTTATTTAATTTTTGGGTGTGATCCATGGATTTTCTCTTTAGTAATGTTGTTAGATATAGCTCAAGCTTCTCAAAAATAATTTTTGTGTATTTTTTTGAATTAATTTGATTTATGGGTATTTTTGAATATTTTAATAATATAAATTGAATTTTTGTTAATTATGTTAACAAATTATTTTGGTTGGAAATTTGAGTTAATTAGTGTTAGTAATTTAAGTTATTAATTTTAGTATTAATAAAATAATTTTTAGTGAATTTATATAATTTTTGAGGAATTAATAATATTATGTGATTTTTTGGTTATATAGGTTAATTGTGTAATTTTGTTGAAAATATAGTTAAATATTATGTTTTAAATGATTTTGGAATTATATAGGGTATTAAATTAATTTTTTATAATTATGACTATTTTTAACTAATTATTACTAATTTT
The DNA here is from genome assembly GCA_947683625.1 of Mallotus nudiflorus. Classification (NCBI taxonomy): domain Eukaryota; kingdom Viridiplantae; phylum Streptophyta; class Magnoliopsida; order Malpighiales; family Euphorbiaceae; genus Mallotus; species Mallotus nudiflorus. The sequence goes on along the minus strand of CANTUR010000157.1, from coordinate 8,940,489 downwards.
TGAAAATGATATTCAAATAATATATTATTTAATATTTTAGTGATTAAATGGATTTTAAATTATTTTTATTATATAATTAAGCTATTTGAATAATTAAATGTGAAAGTGACTATTTATATTGAATATTTGGAAAAATTGGATTTTTATATAATTATATTAATTATTTGAGATTTTTATTATTTGTTGTGAAAAAATATTTATATTTAGTGTTTGATATTTAAATAAATTATATTGTGATTTATTATTGAATTTATGGATTTTTAGTGATTTTAAAATATTATTATTTAATATTTATTTTATCTCAAATTGTGAACCTTTGTGTAATACAGGGTCCTAACCCGAGGTGTTGAGCTATTGTGAAGTTTAAAAGTGTATTTACTTGTAGGATTGACTCTACTTTTATAGATGGATGTCTGTCTTACAGAGGAGACTTTGCCAAATTTTTGGTAGAGTTCTCGTAAAATGTGACATCATGTTAATCCTAAGTTTGAATTTTGAGTCGAGTCTTCCTTAGCAATCTAGAAGTTAGGGTTTCTACTTTTTGATAGTCGTTTTTATTTTCTGTCCTTTAGCTGTGCCTCCGATCTTTTGTAAGTTAATATTCAATTTGCATGTCGAGTTTTCAATTAAATACATAAAGTTCTGATGAATTTAAATTTATGAGAATTCAAGTCGGTATTTTTTTATATGATATTGCATTGTTTAATTTTATAGTTGTTTAATTTTATTGTTATTCATTGTAATTTTTCTTGTTTTATTATTTTCATTTATTTAAAATAAACTACGGTAGAACGGGCTACCTGATGGGTTTCATCAAGATCATGTGCGCACTGGTAAAATATTTGGTTGTATTGATTATATTACTGGGGCCGAAGGTCTGGAGTGATTGCTCTTGCTCTCAGACACCGCCAGTAATATGATATTTGATTGTATTGATTAAAATGCTGGGGCTGAAGGTTTGGTGATGCTTTGCTCTCAGACACCGCCAGTAAAGTTGGATTTATATTTATTAAATCATTGGGGCCGATGGTCTGGTGATGCTTTGCTTTCGGACACCGCCAGTGATATAGGATTAAGCGATGTAATTGTAGCTGTGTATCCTGGTGATGCTTTGCTCTCAGGATCCGATAGTCTTGGATATAAGTGAGCCGTTTAGCTGTTAGAATTGAGGACTAGGGTTCTACCTAGTTTTTATACTATAATGTTTTAAAAGCATTTAAAAATTTATTCCTCTTTTTGAAAAATGGGATTCTTATATATATATATATTAAAGGATTTGAATAAAAATTATATATATATATATATATTATATTTTCATAAAAACCTATTTTAAATGAGATTTTCAAACCACATTCATTTCTTTTATTAGCTTACTCAGTGAGGTTTGACTCCCCTCAACTTATTTTTTTAGGAGTTTGAGAGTCTTTTGTTAGACCTACTTCCTTATGCCGAGTAGCTTCCTCACCGGCTATTTTATGTAGGTTTATATAATTTGTTTTTATAACAGTATCTGTGTACCGTAGTAGAGAAATTGTATAACTGCATACTTTAATTTGGATATTATGTATTTATGAGTAATGTATTGAGATACTATTTTGTATAATTGATGATGTTTATTTTATACATAATGATGCTATGGTTTGCTTAAATTGAGAAAAATCAATTTGATAATGTGCATCATGATTTAATTATTGCATTATAAAGTTTTAAAAGTGAAATGTTCTACATTTTTCGTTTAAGGCTTACTATGGGTTTCGGTAGCTTTAAGCTTTCCCATTCCCTAGTGCCGGTCACGTGCCCCTGGGTTCAGGTCATGACAATCCTATTGATGCTTTACTCTTGGGATCCAGCAGTCTTGGATATAAGTGAGTTGAATGACTGTTAGAATTGAGGACTAGGGTTCTACCTATTTTTTTTATACTAATATTTTAAAAGTATTAAAAAAAAATTTATTTCCTCCTTTTGAAAAATGAATTTCTTATATGTATATCAAATGATTTGAATGAAATTATAAATATATTATATTTTCATAAAAACTTATTTTAAAGAAGATTTTCAAATCGCATTCATTCCTTTTATTAGTTTACTCAGTGAGATTTGACTCCCCTCAACTTTTTTTTAAGAGTTTGGGAGTCTTTTGTTAGACCTACTTCCCTATGCCGAGCAGCTTCCTCACTGGCTATTTTATGTAGGTCTACATAGTTTGTGTTCGTAATAGTATCCCTGTACCACAGTAGAGAAATTGTATAACTGCATACTTTAATTTGGATATTATGTATTTGATATTTTTATACTGAGATATTATTTTGTATAACTGATTACTACTATATTATGCATGATGATGGTATGGTTTATTTAAATTAAGAAAAATCAGTTTGATAATGTACATCATGATTTATGTAATACCCTACATATATATATATATATATATATATATATATATATATATATATATATATATATATATATATATAATTATTTAATATTAAGGGATACATTTTTTTTTCTCAAGAAGTACTATTAATAGTTAATTTGCATTATATTAAAGTATAAAAATTTTATTAACATTATATTTTAGGATAAATATTAATTTAAATGTGCATATCTATTCACATGTGTATATATATATTTATAGATATATATATATATATATATAATATAGTATAAAGCGTAATTATATACTTGTGTATATATATGTATACGTTTTCATGTAGTATATGGTAGCATACATATATATATATATATATATATATATATATATATAAGTATAGGTACACTATTATACTTGAATATACATTGTGTATATATATATATGTGTGTATTTATATATGATATAAATATATATATATAGTATATATATGTATATAGTCATAATGTAGTATAATAAGTATAGTATATATATGTATATATATATGTATGTATGTGTATATATATATATATATATATATACATTAGTTTATATTATAGTATATATAAGTATATGTATATATATATATATATATGTATATGTATGTTTTTGGAAGAGGAAAGGCAGAACCGAGCTCCCATCCTCCCCCACCTCCGCGAATCCTTCGACCACCACCGTCACTGCGCCTCCCCCACCTCCGGCCACCGTCTGCTACTCCCTCTTCCTTCTCCCTCGCCTCCGGCCACCTGCAGAGCCGCCGGAAGCTGTTGGGAAGAAGAAAGCCGAGAGTTTTGCTCTAACTCGCCCAAGCTTCGTCCGGCCACCATTTTCCTCCATTCCGGTGCCAATCTCCTCCCCTTGCACCGGTGAGGCTTAATCTAACCTTTTTTTAAGCTTTGATCATGAATTGATTGAGTTTTGGTTGATTTTTAGTTTGTGAACTCTAGGGTTTCGAATTTTTTTTAACTTAATCTAGCTTGATTCATACAAACTCCCTTTACAAATATGATTCCTAGTAGCTTAATCTACCTCTAGGAATTTTTGTATAATTTTTGGAATTTATTTTGATTTTTGGTGAATTTTGGATATTTAAATAATTTTTTTTAGGAATTTTCGGGAATTAATTATAAAAATGGTAAATAATAATAATAATTGACATTTTGGTGATATTAAGTGTTGAAATTAATTTTAGGGTAAGGTAGATAATTTAAGAAAATTATACAAATTTTCTAGGAATTTTTTATGCTTTATGTCAAAATATAATAATTAGATTAATTTTGAAACTTTGGGTTAAATAGGTAATGAAATTGATAAATGAGGTTATTAGTGAATAATATGAATTTTAGAACTCAAATCATAATTTTTGAGATTTTTATACTATTTTTATAAATATATTTGAGTTTATGCCAAAAATTTATTTTTAGGGTAAATAATATTTTTGGGAGAAAATTTGTTGGTTAATTAAATGTTTTAATTACATTAAGAAAATGTATTTTGAGAAAATGAATTTTTGACATGATTAAATAGTTTTTAAGAATTATTTTTAGTAGTAAAAGCTTATTATGTAAATTATGTATTTTAGGGGGGTAAAAATGTAATTTTACACTAAATTTGATAAATATATATTTTAATTAGTTTTATGAATAATTAAAGGGTTTAGATAATTTTTATAAATTAATTGACATAATTTCCTAAGTAATGTAAATTTTGAATATCAAATTCTCAATATATATATATATATATATACACATAATACATTGCACTAGATTTAATTTGGGCTATAATCATAATTTTAATATGGTTAGAATACAAATTTAATTTGCTCAATTTTGAATAATGGAGACTTTGTATAATTTTTTATCTATTCTAATATGTATGTATGAGATATATGTATTTAAGAAACACATATTATTAAATTGTGATATTTTATTTGAGTTGTGATCTCGGTCGGGGCAAATTGTATTTTGGGAGCCCGACTCGAGTGTGAATGGTTTTGGAAATTAGAAGTGCATTTTCTATGCAGGTCTGGCTCTACCTTTGGTAGAGAGATGTCCGTTTTACAGAGGAGACTCTGCCGAAATTTCGGTAGATTTTCTCGTAAAACGTGATATTCGTAGAAAAGTGTCTACCGTTAATTAGGTTAAATCCTGTCTGTCGAGTCTCGTCCGGTTTTCATCGAGTCAGTCTGGAATTTTATTACTTTGTTGATTCCTGAATTTGATTCCTTAGTCGTGTTTTAAAAAGTCGATTTATTAATTTCTTTTAGAGCATATCGGAGCAGAAGCTGTGAGACCGAGGCAGACGCGTGGTCGTCAGCCTTCACATTCATCCTGTAAGTCAGTAGAACGATCTGTGCGTGTGTTTATGTAAAAATGCATGCGCTCGTATTTTATTACATTGATTACATGATTTATTTAATTTAATGCTATTATTTAAGATTTAAACGCATTTTTGTTTATTTAAAATCGATTTTGGGAAATTTTGGTAGAACGGGCTACCTGGTGGGCCTCACCAGGACTATGTGCACATGGTAGAGATTGAGAGATGGATCCAAAAATTTTATGATTGATGAATGTTAAACTGGGACAGGTGCCTCGGTAGAAGCCTTAGCTCTCGGGGACCACCAGTGATTGGAAAGTCAATAATGGACTGGGATGGGTGCCTCGGTTGATGCCTTAGCTCTCGGGGACCGCCAGATCCATATATTTGGATTAAGTGAATGACTACGGCTTGGTGCCTCGGTTGATGCCCTTGCTCTCGGGGACCGGTAGTCTAGTTGGAATAAGTGGGCCCGGTTGGCCATTTAGACTTGGGTCTAGGGTTCTACCGAGATTTTTCAAAGCTATAATTATATATATTATAAATTATTTTCACTATAAAAAAAAATATATAGTTTTCAAAAAGGTTTTCAAACCGTACAGCTCTTTTGTTGACTTACTCAGTGAGGTCTGATTCCCCTCAATTTATTTTTTTCAGGAGCTTGGGAGTTTGACCTCAGACTACCTCTACGCCGGAATTCTTTTTCACCGGCAATTTTATATAGGTCATTGTAAGCTGTACTGTGTATTAATCTAGGATGCTGCAGTAGTATATGTATTGAGAATTTGTATGGTTTAACTAAATTATGTAGTTTATTTGTACGAAATACATTTATGTATATGACATAAATTCAATTTATAATATGAGATGTTGAATCATATTTTTATTAAACACTTAAATTTGTGTAAAAAAAAAAAAAATCAGTTTGATGATATGTTCTGTTTTTAATTAAAGTTAAAATGTGAATGGTTTTATTTTCTTTTCCTTTAGGCTTACTACGGGTTTCGGTGGCCTTATGCCTACCCATTCCCTAGTGCCGGTCACGTGCCCTCGGGTTCGGGTCGTGACAAAGTTGGTATCAGAGCATAAGTTTGATTAATTGTCTATGTCTGTCTTTCTATGTAACTACTGCAGCTTTAGGATTGATAATTGTCTTTGAGATGTTTTTGTACTTCGTTCCGTGTTGCGTTAAATATTCTTACCCCGTTTTGAATTCAATTTTTCTTGTCTTCCTTTCAGAATGAGGCGTGTGCGTACCGACCCTGATGCTGATCCGACCCTTAGGCTAGATGAACAGTCTGTGCATGATGAGGCTCCCCTTCCTGCTCCACGTCGTAGGGGCAGAGGTAGAGGTAGAGGTCGAGCCAGGGCAGCTGCGGCTGAGATTCCTGATCAGCAGCCAGTCGAGCCTGAAGCCCCAGCTGTCGACCCCATAGCCTTTACAGCTGGACTGGCAGGAATTAATCAAGGTCTAGCAGCATTGAATCAGGCGATGCCCCTTGTACAGCAGATGCTTCAGCAGAGGAACCAGGGTATGTCAGACACTGAAGCAGCCCTTCTTTACTCTCGGATTGGTAGAGTTTCTTTCGACGGTACGGGTGATGCCTTAGACTTTATTAATGCGATTGAGGCACGCACCAGGACTGGGCACACGATTATCAGAGGATTATGATTGTGGAGTTGTCGGTACAGGCGGCTGCTCAGGATTGGTTTATGCAGTCGATTCAGCCATCGATGCACGAGCTGACTTGGCCAGAATTTAAGGACCACTTTTTGAGATTTTTCTGTCCTTCAGCCACCAGAGATGCCTACAGGTGGCAGCTACTCCACATCACTAGAGGCGATAGGTTAGTGGAGGACTATACCAGAGAGTTTAATAGACTATCCCGACATGCGGAAGATATCAGGAGGGATCCTTACAGAGCAGTAGAGTTGTATGTTACTGGATTAGGACCCGCTTTTGTTGGTATGCGTACCGAGGACCGCACCTTGGAGAGTGTGATTGAGGAGGCCCGTTTGATAGAGAGGCGACATATTCGCCAGGGCACTATGATAGATCCTTATATGATCGGGGGCAGTGGTCATGGTGTAGCTCCCGGGTACCAGCAGCCAGCATTTCACATCGGCAGTTCGAGTCAGCAGGCTGCGGGTAGTTCTCAGCAGAGTGGTAGGAGGTCCAGGACTCACCGAGTTGGCCGACATGGGTATGCTTCAAACAGGAGAACCAGCAGGAGTCACAGATTCGGTGCAGGAGTTAGTAGCAGTAGTAGTGGGCAGAGTACCGGGCAGAGTAGTTCTGGGTCTGGAGCTAGTGCTTGTGCGAGCTGTGGACGATTTCATCAGGGCCCGTGTCATATGTTGACGGGCGCTTGCTTTAGGTGTGGACAGGTTGGACACCTTGCCAGAGCTTGTCCCCACTCCGGATACCAGCCACAGTACGTTCAGGGTTCGTCTTCCTCAGTGGCTCAGCCCTATTATCCGATGCCTCAGCAGTATCGAGCACCCACACAGCCACAACAGAGACCGCCTCAGCATATGAATCAGCAAGGTCGAGGTTCAGTTGGTAGACCTAGTGGACGTGGTTTTGCGCAGCCTTCGACTTCTCAACAGGCAGGTCGTGGTCAGGCTCGAGTGTTCACTTTGACACCACAGGATGCTCAGACTTCGAATGCAGTGGTAGCAGGTATTCTTTCAGTCTGTGCATGCGATGCTAGAGTGTTGTTTGATCCCGGTGCTTCACATTCCTTCATTTCTCCTGTGTTCGCTTCGAGAATCGAGTGGCAGCCTTCTAGGTTGTCCTTTCCTCTATCTGTTTCGACTCCTCTTAGTGACGAGTTGGAGACAGATGTTTTCTTTCCTTCGTGTCCGGTGACAGTTGATGGTAGAGAACTATTGGCGAACTTAGTATTGCTCGACGTACTGGAATTCGATGTCATTTTGGGCATGGATTGGTTGTCGAGGTATTATGCCTATGTGAATTGTAGAGAGAAAGAAGTGGTGTTCAGGATTCCAGGTGAAGAAGAATTCTGTTTCAAGGGTGAAAGGAGCTCCATGCCTCATAATCTCATTTCTGCCATTACAGCCCGGAAGATGCTTAGAAGGGGTTGTCAGGGTTACTTGGCAGTAGTAAGAGATGTTGAGAAGGAGAATGTGGCAATTGAGCAGGTGCCAGTGGTGTGTGAATTTCTGGATGTCTTTCCTGAAGAATTACCAGGGTTACCACCAGACAGAGAGATAGAGTTCTGTATCGATCTCATACATGGTACGGATCCTATTTCTATGCCACCTTACAGAATGGCACCAGCTGAACTGCAGGAGCTGAAAGAGCAGTTGCAGGAGTTGCTTGATAAGGGTTTCATCAGACCCAGTACATCGCCTTGGGGTGCTCCGGTGTTGTTCGTGAAGAAGAAAGATGGTAGCCTTCGACTTTGTATCGACTACAGGCAGTTGAATAAGGTCACCATCAAGAACAAGTACCCACTTCCGAGGATCGATGATCTGTTTGATCAACTTCAAGGTGCTACATGCTTTTCTAAAATAGACCTACGATCCGGGTATCATCAGTTGAGAGTCAGAAGAGGTGATAAGCCCAAGACAGCCTTTCGAACAAGATATGGCCATTATGAGTTTTTAGTAATGTCCTTTGGACTGACTAACGCTCCAGCAGCCTTTATGGACTTGATGAATCGGGTATTTAGGCCATACTTGGATCGGTTTGTGATAGTTTTCATTGATGACATTTTGGTTTATTCTAAGAGTGAGGCTGAGCATGTGATGCATCTGAGAAGGGTACTTCAGACTTTAAGGGAGCATAGGTTGTATGCCAAGTTCTCAAAGTGCGAGTTCTGGTTATATCAAGTGGCATTTCTAGGCCACGTGGTTTCTCGAGATGGCATACAGGTGGACCCTAAGAAGATTGAGGCTATTACAGAATGGCCAAGGCCGACTACAGTTAGGGAAGTATGGAGTTTCCTGGGTCTAGCAGGCTATTACAGGAGATTTGTGAAGGACTTCTCTAGAATTGCTGCACCTTTGACAAGGTTGACGCAGAAGAATGTTAAGTTTGTATGGACGGACAAATGCGAAGAGCATTTTCAGTTACTGAAGAGCTTGTTGACATCGGCTCCAATTCTAACTTTGCCCTCTGGAACTGAAGGTTATACAGTGTATTGTGATGCTTCCAGAGTAGGATTGGGCTGTGTGTTGATGCAAAATGGCCAAGTGATTGCTTACGCTTCGAGGCAGTTGAAGAAGCATGAGCAGAACTATCCTACTCACGACTTAGAGATGGCAACCGTGGTGTTTGCTTTAAAAATATGGAGGCATTACTTGTACGGAGTGACATGTGAGATATACACAGATCATAAGAGCTTGAAATATATTTTCCAGCAGAGGGACTTAAATTTGAGGCAGAGGAGATGGATGGAACTTCTTAAGGATTATGATTGCTCCATTTTATACCATCCAGGCAAGGCAAATGTTGTTACGGATGCCTTGAGTAGGAAATCAGCAGACAGCCTTGCCCATATTAGCACAGAGAGAAGGCCCATTATCCAGGAGTTACATGGATTAATTGATCAGGGGTTGCAGGTGAAAGTTACCCGAAAGTGCCTTTTTGCTCAATTCAGTGTACGGTCAGTATACTTGGATCGGGTGAAGGCAGCTCAGAGCAGAGACCCCCAGTTACAGAGAATCATGTATGAAATGCAACAAGGGCAGTCACGGGACTTTGTAATTGACAAGGAAGGTGTATTGTGGTTGGGCACTAGGATTTGTGTGCCAGATGTTGATGACTTGAGAAAGGAGATCATGGAAGAAGCACATTATTCTGCATATAGCGTTCATCCGGGTTCTACCAAGATGTATCACAGTCTGAAAGATACATATTGGTGGAATGGAATGAAGAAAGACATTGCAGAGTTTGTATCCAGGTGCTTGACTTGCCAGCAAGTAAAGCTTGAACATCAGAGACCCTCGGGACTGTTGCAGCCTATGCCAATTCCTGAATGGAAATGGGATATGATAGCCATGGATTTCGTGACTGGACTACCTCGAGCTACTGGAGGTTATGACGCTATTTGGGTGATTGTTGACAGGTTGACTAAGTCAGCACACTTTCTACCTATAAAGAAGACGTACTCTACTGATAGACTGGCAAGACTTTATGTCAATAGAATCGTTTGTCTACATGGGGTACCTGTGAGCATAGTGTCGGATAGAGGAGCCACTTTTACCTCAGTCTTTTGGCAAGAATTACACAAGGCCTTGGGTACCAGATTGGACTTCAGTACGGCTTTCCACCCTCAGACAGATGGTCAGTCAGAGAGGACCATCCAAACGTTAGAAGATATGTTAAGGATGTGTGTAATGGATTTTGGAGGACAATGGGATTCACACTTGCCACTGATTGAGTTTGCCTATAACAACAGCTATCATGCTAGCATTGAGATGGCTCCATATGAGGCACTATATGGTAGGAAGTGTAGATCACCTTTGTGTTGGGAGATTGGAGAGAGGCAGTTAACGGGACCAGAGTTGGTGCAGATCACATCAGAGAAAGTCCCCATTATACAACAGAGATTGAAGACAGCCTTTAGTAGACAGAAGAGCTACGCTGACCCCAGAAGGAAGGATGTATCCTTCATGGTTGGAGACATGGTGTTCCTGAAGGTATCTCCAATGAAAGGAGTTATGAGATTTGGCAAGAAGGGTAAGCTAGCTCCTAGATACATTGGACCGTTTGAGATTCGGTCCAGAGTAGGTGAAGTGGCATATAGGCTAGTATTACCACCAGAGCTATCGAGAATCCATCCTGTATTTCATGTTTCCATGTTGAGAAAATACATCCCTGATCCGTCTCACGTGTTGCAACCTCAAGCCGTAGAGCTTAGCGACGATTTGACTTACGGGGAGTACCCGGTGGCGATTGTGGATCGCCAAATCCGACAGCTGCGGACTAAGGAGATACCGATGGTGAAGGTGTTATGGAGTAACCATTCTGCAGAAGATTGCACCTGGGAAACTGAAGCTGAGATGCGAGTTTCGTTCCCGTATCTCTTTTCTTCTTAGCTTTGTAATTCCTCTTTTCTTTCTTTTCTTGAATTCGAGGACGAATTCATATAAGGAGGAGAGACTGTAATACCCTACATATATATATATATATATATATATATATATATATAATTATTTAATATTAAGGGATACATTTTTTTTTCTCAAGAAGTACTATTAATAGTTAATTTGCATTATATTAAAGTATAAAAATTTTATTAACATTATATTTTAGGATAAATATTAATTTAAATGTGCATATCTATTCACATGTGTATATATATATATATAGATATATATATATATATATATATAATATAGTATAAAGCGTAATTATATACTTGTGTATATATATGTATACGTTTTCATGTAGTATATGGTAGCATACATATATATATATATATATTATATATATATATATATATATATATATATATATATATATATATAAGTATAGGTACACTATTATACTTGAATATACATTGTGTATATATATATATATGTGTGTATTTATATATGATATAAATATATATATATAGTATATATATGTATATAGTCATAATGTAGTATAATAAGTATAGTATATATATGTATATATATATGTATGTATGTGTATATATATATATACTATATATATATATATATATATATATATATATATACATTAGTTTATATTATAGTATATATAAGTATATGTATATATATATATATATATGTATATGTATGTTTTTGGAAGAGGAAAGGCAGAACCGAGCTCCCATCCTCCCCCACCTCCGCGAATCCTTCGACCACCACCGTCACTGCGCCTCCCCCACCTCCGGCCACCGTCTGCTACTCCCTCTTCCTTCTCCCTCGCCTCTGGCCACCTGCAGAGCCGCCGGAAGCTGCTGGGAAGAAGAAAGCCGAGAGTTTTGCTCTAACTCGCCCAAGCTTCGTCCGGCCACCATTTTCCTCCATTCCAGTGCCAATCTCCTCCCCTTGCACCGGTGAGGCTTAATCTAACCTTTGTTTAAGCTTTGATCATGAATTGATTGAGTTTTGGTTGATTTTTAGTTTGTGAACTCTAGGGTTTCGAATTTTTTTAACTTAATCTAGCTTGATTCATACAAACTCCCTTTACAAATATGATTTCTAGTAGCTTAATCTACCTCTAGGAATTTTTGTATAATTTTTGGAATTTATTTTGATTTTTGGTGAATTTTGGATATTTAAATAATTTTTTTAGGAATTTTCGGGAATTAATTATAAAAATGGTAAATAATAATAATAATTGACATTTTGGTGATATTAAGTGTTGAAATTAATTTTAGGGTAAGGTAGATAATTTAAGAAAATTATACAAATTTTCTAGGAATTTTTTATGCTTTATGTCAAAATATAATAATTAGATTAATTTTGAAACTTTGGGTTAAATAGGTAATGAAATTGATAAATGAGGTTATTAGTGAATAATATGAATTTTAGAACTCAAATCATAATTTTTGAGATTTTTATACTATTTTTATAAATATATTTGAGTTTATGCCAAAAATTTATTTTTAGGGTAAATAATATTTTTGGGAGAAAATTTGTTGGTTAATTAAATGTTTTAATTACATTAAGAAAATGTATTTTGAGAAAATGAATTTTTGACATGATTAAATAGTTTTTAAGAATTATTTTTAGTAGTAAAAGCTTATTATGTAAATTATGTATTTTAGGGGGGTAAAAATGTAATTTACACTAAATTTGATAAATATATATTTTAATTAGTTTATGAATAATTAAAGGGTTTAGATAATTTTTATAAATTAATTGACATAATTTCCTAAGTAATGTAAATTTTGAATATCAAATTCTCAATATATATATATATATATATACACATAATACATTGCACTAGATTTAATTTGGGCTATAATCATAATTTTAATATGGTTAGAATACAAATTTAATTTGCTCAATTTTGAATAATGGAGACTTTGTATAATTTTTTATCTATTCTAATATGTATGTATGAGATATATGTATTTAAGAAACACATATTATTAAATTGTGATATTTTATTTGAGTTGTGATCTCGGTCGGGGCAAATTGTATTTTGGGAGCCCGACTCGAGTGTGAATGGTTTTGGAAATTAGAAGTGCATTTTCTATGCAGGTCTGGCTCTACCTTTGGTAGAGAGATGTCCGTTTTACAGAGGAGACTCTGCCGAAATTTCGGTAGATTTTCTCATAAAACGTGATATTCGTAGAAAAGTGTCTACCGTTAATTAGGTTAAATCCTGTCTGTCGAGTCTCGTCCGGTTTTCATCGAGTCAGTCTGGAATTTTATTACTTTGTTGATTCCTGAATTTGATTCCTTAGTCGTGTTTTAAAAAGTCGATTTATTAATTTCTTTTAGAGCATATCGGAGCAGAAGCTGTGAGACCGAGGCAGACGCGTGGTCGTCAGCCTTCACATTCATCCTGTAAGTCAGTAGAACGATCTGTGCGTGTGTTTATGTAAAAATGCATGCGCTCGTATTTTATTACATTGATTACATGATTTATTTAATTTAATGCTATTATTTAAGATTTAAACGCATTTTTGTTTATTTAAAATCGATTTTGGGAAATTTTGGTAGAACGGGCTACCTAGTGGGCCTCACCAGGACTATGTGCACATGGTAGAGATTGAGAGATGGATCCAAAAATTTTATGATTGATGAATGTTAAACTGGGACAGGTGCCTCGGTAGAAGCCTTAGCTCTCGGGGACCACCAGTGATTGGAAAGTCAATAATGGACTGGGATGGGTGCCTCGGTTGATGCCTTAGCTCTCGGGGACCGCCAGATCCATATATTTGGATTAAGTGAATGACTACGGCTTGGTGCCTCGGTTGATGCCCTTGCTCTCGGGGACCGGTAGTCTAGTTGGAATAAGTGGGCCCGGTTGGCCATTTAGACTTGGGTCTAGGGTTCTACCGAGATTTTTCAAAGCTATAATTATATATATTATAAATTATTTTCACTATAAAAAAAAATATATAGTTTTCAAAAAGGTTTTCAAACCGTACAGCTCTTTTGTTGACTTACTCAGTGAGGTCTGATTCCCCTCAATTTATTTTTTTCAGGAGCTTGGGAGTTTGACCTCAGACTACCTCTACGCCGGAATTCTTCTTCACCGGCAATTTTATGTAGGTCATTGTAAGCTGTACTGTGTATTAATCTAGGATGCTGCAGTAGTATATGTATTGAGAATTTGTATGGTTTAACTAAATTATGTAGTTTATTTGTACGAAATACATTTATGTATATGACATAAATTCAATTTATAATATGAGATGTTGAATCATATTTTTATTAAACACTTAAATTTGTGTAAAAAAAAAAAAATCAGTTTGATGATATGTTCTGTTTTTAATTAAAGTTAAAATGTGAATGGTTTTATTTTCTTTTCCTTTAGGCTTACTACGAGTTTCGGTGGCCTTATGCCTACCCATTCCCTAGTGCCGGTCACGTGCCCTCGGGTTCGGGTCGTGACAATTTAATTATTGCATTGTAAAGTTTTAAAAGTGAAATGTTCCACATTTTTCTTTTAAGGCTTACTACGGGTTTTGGTAGCTTCGAACTTTCTTATTCCCTAGTGTCAGTCACATGCCCCCTAGGTTTGGGTCATGATAAATTTTTTTTTCACTAAAATTAAATTATTATTATTATAATTTCTAAACAATAATTTTCTTTTCTAAAACTAAAAATTTTTAAAATAGAAAAATAAATATATGAAATAAAAAGTAAATTAATTAGAAAAATAATTAATATATTTTTGTGAAATTATTAAATAATAAAATATTTTTTATTGTATAAGTATGTAAGATAATGTGTAAATAATATAAAATTAGTAAATAAAAATATAAAATAAGATATAAAAGGAAAATATATGAAGAATATTCTATTTTTAGTTAAAAATAGAATAATAGATTAAAAATAGAATAATAGATTGAAGAAGAATTACCGTTGCATTTTGATGTTATGGGTTGGAAATGGCCTTATACTTTTTGTTTTTTCTATTTTTTATTTATGTCTTTCAATTTTAATTAATATAATAATTATTTTTTTAAAGATTGGGGAATATAGCATCAGTAGGTGCACCCGGTCATCCCAACTAGGCTGACCCCCCATAGCATCCTCATCACACATTATAAAACCACCCTTTTTATTAAGAAATAAAAGAATGAACAAATGTAAAAGAATACAACCCAGAAAAACTAGGCAAACCAAAGAGCAAAACTAGCAAAAACAATAAGACTCTAAGCTAATTGCATCATGGAGCATAAGCTCATGACAAGAAGAAGGATAAGTAGACTACCACTTGCAATCCAACAAATTGAAACCAATAGAAGCTAATATGTTGGCTACTTTGTTACCCTCTCTAAAAATGTGACTGACATGGAACTGCACGAAAGATAACTGATTAATGGAACGTTCCCACTGAGCATGAATTCTCTAAGGAACTAAAATGCAACATGATTGAATCAAGTTGACAACAAAAATGGAATCAGATTCTAACCAGATTGGGGAAAGCTAAAGCTTGAAGGCTTTATTAATAGCCATTGAAACTACCAAAAGCTTTACTTCAAAAGCAAAAAGATTACCAACCAGAGCAACTGTAATACCCTATATTTTATTTTAATAAAAGTAATTTCTAAATTTGTATTATTTTATTATTTAAAATGACATTGTTTATTATTATTATTATTATTATTATTATTATTATTATTATTATTATTATTATTATTTCTATTAAACTACATTATTTGCATGGATATTTTATGTGTTATTATGTATGTGTATATGTATATATATATATATAAAATTAGAGTTTAATTATTTTTATGTGTGTGTATTAATAATTTTTTATTGTGTATATACATGTATATATGTATGTAGTATGTGTGTTGTGTGTGTGTATATATATATGTATATATATATATATGTATATGTACTATATGGATGTGTGTGTGGTGGAGAATTAATGTATAATATTATAATATAAGGTTTTAATATATATATATATATATATATATATATATATACATGAAAGGAAGACAAAAACTCACCCAAAACAACAAAACCAACCTGACCACCCAACAAAAACCTCACCAAGCTGCTGCCTTCCCCATCCACCATCACCATTATTGTCATCCTTCTCCTCTGGCATGTTTCAGCCCTTCCCGGAGCAGCCAGCACCACCAGCAACCTCTCCCTTCTCTTTTCTTCATTTAATTTCTCCTTCTTCCTTACGTTTTGAAGCCTCCTCGCCTTTGTTGGAGCTAGATCGGTGCTGCCATTGCTCCCTCAATCTTCCTCACCTCCTTAGGCATCGGTCGACGTCAAGCCTTGCCTCTGCCACCCATTTCCGACACCGAAAAGTGAGGTTGAAGGTGAGTTGCACAAAGTTATTTTTTGATTGATTTCTGGCTGTTTTCTAATTGTCCAAGCTAGTTTATATGTTATTCTTCAATTCTTCTAAGTTAGATGATAAATTCTACAAAGTTAGAGGCTTAAATCTAATTTTGTATATTATTTTGATTTTTCTCAATTTTTGCAAAATTTTATTTTATCTTTGTTTGATTTTAATTGATATTTAGTTTGGGTTTTAATTAGTAATTAGAGTAGTTATTGTTAATTATTTTGGGTATATTAATTTTATTTGAGATTATAGAAATTTTTGTATATTTATTTAGGTATTTTAAGTTTTATGTATATTTTGTTAATGTGGTTAATTAATTATTTTTGGTTGAATATTTGAGTTAATTAGTGTTAGTATGTTATGTTAGTAATTTTAGTAGTGATAAAATAATTTTTGATAATTTATTTAATTTTTTAGAAATTATTATTATTATGTAAATTTTGAAATAATAGGTATATGGTGTGTTTTTGTTGATATTATAATTAAATACTATGTTTTAGTTAATTTTGAGATAAAATGTGGTATTAAAATAATTTTTATAATTATTTATTATTTTTAGTTAATTAATACTAACTATTTTTGAAAATTTATTCAAAATTAAATTATTTATTGTTTTGTGGTTTGAATGAGTTTTTAATTAATATTATAGTATATTTAAACTAGATGGGCAATTATAGTTTGAATTTGACTATTTTATGTTGAATATTTGGAAAGTTGGATTGTTATTAATATTATATTATTATTTGAAATTTTATTAAATTATGGTGGAAAATAATTTTATTTAGTGTTTTAAAAATTTAAAAAATTATATTATGATTTATTATTAATTTTTATTATTTTTGGTGATTTACTAAATTAATATTTAGTATTTGCTTATTTGTATTTTTGGTGAACCTCGGTTGGGAATTGTGTTGTTTAGGGTCCCAACCCGAGGTGTTTTGCCACTGTGTAATTTTGAAGTGTGTTTATTTGCAGGATTGACTCTACTTCAGTAATGGGATGTCCGTTTTACAGAGAACACTCTGCCAAATTTTCGATAGATTTCTCGTAAAACATGACACCGGGTCAATCCTAAATTTTTTATTCTGAGTTCGAATCGAGTCTTCCTTAGAAACTCTAGAAGTTAGGTTTCTATTTTCTGATTGTCATTTCCTTTTCTGTCTATTAGCTACCCCTCCAGTCGCGTCTACTAGTCGAGGTTGGACACAACGTGTCAGAGGAGCACCTTTATCCTGTAAGTTAATAGTTGATTTGAATGTCGGATTTTTAATTTAAGTCATATTAAATTCTTATGAATTTAATTTTATGAGATTCTAGTTAGCATTATTCATAGGATTCTGCATGATTTAATTTATAGTTGATTTATTTTTATTTATTGTAATTTTCATTGTTTTATTTATTTTCTTTTATTTTTAAATAAACCACGGTAGAATGGACTACCTGATGGGTTTCATCAGGACCGTGTGCGCACCGGTAAAATATGTGATTATTTAATTATATTATTGGGGCCGAAGGTTTAGTGATGCTTTGCTCTCGGATACCACAAGTAGTATAATATTTGTTTATTTAATAAATACTGAGGCCGAAGGTTTGGTGATGCTTTGCTCTCGAACACCGTCAGTATAATTTTAATTTATATTTATTAAATCACTGGGGCCAATCGTCTGGTGATGCTTTGCTCTCGGACACCGCCAGTGATATTGGATTAAGAGATATGACTGCAGCTGTGTATCCTGGTGATGCCTTGCTCTCGAGATCCGGCAGTTATATGATTGTTAAAAATTTATAAATCGGATTCTACAAAATTTTTATACTGAAACGATTTAAAAAGACATTTAAATATCTATTTCTTCTCTTTTAAAAATGGATTTATTATATGTATACCAAATGGTTGGAATAAAATTATATTATATTATATTTCCATAAAATTTATTTTAATGAGGTTTTCAAACCGCATTCATTCCTTTATTAACTTACTCAGTGAGGTCTAACTCCCCTCAACTTATTTTTTTAGGAGTTTGGGAGTTTTCTATTAGGCCTACTTCTCTTTGCCGTGTAGCTTCGTCACCGGCTATTCTACGTAGGTCTATTTAGTTGTGTTGTATTTACTTTTGTGTACCGCAGTAGAGAAAATTGTATAACTGCATACTTTATTTGGGATTTCATGTATTTATAATTTATGCACCGAGATACTATTTGTACAACTAATGTTTATTTATTTTATGCACTAATATTATGGTTTAAATTATATTGAGAAAAATCAGTTTGATAATGTGCATTGTGATTTTATCATTTATTGTAAGGTTTCAAGTCTAAATATTTCCACATTTTTCTTTTAAGGCTTACTATGGGTTTTGGTAACTTTATGCTTTCCCATTCCCTAGTGTCGGTCATTGTGTCCCTGAGTTCGGGTCGTGACAGCAACAAAGGTAAGAAGAGCTGAGCCACTGCTATATCTTAAAACCCCACCCATAGAAGTGCGACCAGGCGAACCTTGAGCTGAACCATCAGTATTGAATTTTGGTCCACCCCGATGGAGGATGTAACTAAATGATAGGAATTACAGCTAGAAGGCATTTAGGAATACCAGAAACATGAAGGCATTTAAGGATATGAAGCTCCTATTGAGTGTTATTCATACGACCAGACTTAAACAATTATGCTTCTTTGATAGATTAACAAATGAGACGAATGTAGTGTGAAATAGAAACAACAACTTCATGAAATAATAATTTATTTCTAGCATTCTAAATAGACTATATAGCAGCATGAACCTTTATTCTCCAGAGAATCGAAACTTGAGATAAAAAAGAAAGCTTCATGGTAGATTTGAAAGGATAAGAGAAACCACTCGAGAGATCAACTAAAACTTTAAAGAGACTCCCAAGAGCTAACCAAACTGAAGTAGCATAAGAGCACTTGGTGAGGACATGATCTAAAGGCTCTTTTGTTGAATTACAAAGGTAACAATAGGATGCTAATTGGAAAACCTTTCTGCTGCAATATCTCCATAGTAGGAAGTTTACCATGTAAAATCCTCCAACTTAAGAAGGATTGTGAAGGAGGAAGATAATGGCGCCAAACATCTCTACCCCAAGCAACTTTGGGTAAAACCATTCTGAGATGATCATAAGCAATCTTGCAAGAGATCATACCTGTCGAAGAGAATTGACAAACAAAAGAATTCGTAGAAGAAAAAATGTCATGGTTAATCTCATCAACAATTTGAGGATAGGACATGTCAAAAGACTGAGGAATATGCTAGTGATCTTCATAAAAAACATATGAAATTGAAGCATGAAGAAACTTGAAACATGAAGAAGGAACACCAACTTTGTCAACAATATGATATCCCCACCAATTGTCAAACCAAAAACTAAGAGATGAATTGGCATGAACCACCATTGGCACTGATCATGTAAAGCCATATAAATGCTACGAATTGAAGGCCATATAAAAGAAGAAATAAATGTAGATTGAGACTGCTTGAAAGAATTGAGAAATCTACTCCGAAAAAAAAGAATATAATAAAATTGAAAATAATTAATAGTTTATATAAATAAAAATAAAAATTTAAATAGTCTATTAACCTTTATAATTTTTTATATATTGAAAAAAATTTAATATAATACTAAATATATGTTTTTTATTTTAAAGGGTATTTTTGAAGTTGCTACTAGTGTATTATTATAATAGAACTCTATTATTTTTCTTTTCTTTATAGTTTTCACTTAATTGTAATTATAACACTTTTATTTAGTTTTTCTTAGTTATAATTACATTAAAGAAAGAGATAAAAATTGAATTTGAAAATTAACAAATACCACACAAAATTTTGTAATAATATTCAAGTGATTATTTCATTCATTACATACCTTTATTATTATTATTATTATTATTAATATTATTAAGTTCATATAAAAATATATAAGGTTCTTATTTTAAAGCTATTGTTGAAGATGCTGCTAGTATATTAATATAATAGAACTCTATTATTTTTTTTCTTTATAGTTTTTAGTAAATTGTAATTATAACACTTCTATTTATTTTTTCTTATTTATAATCACATTAAAGAAAGAGATAAAAATTGAATTTGGAAATTAACGAATGCCAACACAAAATTTTGTAATAATATTCAAGTGATTATTTCACTCATTATATACCTTCATTGTTATATATATATATATATATATATATATATATATATATATATATATATTATATTGTTGAAGATGCTGCTAGTATATTATTATAATAGAACTCTCTTATTTTTCTTTTCTTTATAGTTTTCACTTAATTGTAATTATAACACTTTTATTTATTTTTTGTTATCTATAAATACATTAAAGAAACAGATATTAAGTTCATATGAGACCTTGTGGTTAACAGCCACACGCTCAAACCAACTAAGCTATTCCAGCACGATGAGTTACAAGCAATTTTAGAAGTTGGCGCACAATTTTGATAGTGAATCATCTAAACTGACATGCTTTTTATTTATTTTTTATCAAAACTTTATTTTTTAACACTTCATACTTTTTATAAAGCAATATATATATATATATATATATACACCAATAAGAGTAATAGACTGAATATTTATGAATCATAAAGCATTATTTTTGAGATTTTAATTCTTGAAATTTTCAATTTAAATCATATATTCGCCTTAAAGAAAAGGAGAAAGAAATTAGAAATATTCTTATTAAAAAAAACTTTTTGAAAATTTAATTTATAAAATTATGTGTTTTATATATTTTTAACTTTGATATAAAATGTACCTAAATCACTAATTTATAAAATATTTTGGGTAGATTAGTTAGAAATAATAATTTTGGGGTGAATTGAATTTCATATAAAATTAATTTGTATAAATTAACCAAATTTGCGAAGTGGATAGACTAACTGACCGAAATGTTAATTTATGGATTGATTTTCTTGCTTCCAAGTTTAAAGGGTGAATTGGTAGGTTAAATGCATCAGTGGTCACCTAACTTTATACTTATTGAAATTTGAATATCAAATTCTGACTTGTTTCATTTTGGTCACTTAACTTTAATTTTATTTCAAAAAAGATATTGTTAAAAATTTTTAATCCTCTAAATTTCTATTAAAAATCATTTTAATCCCTCAATCTCTTTATCCTTTTAATTTAGTTCAAAAATTATAAAAAGTTTGAAAGTTTTCTACTCCTAGACTTTGATACATCTCATGATGAGTCTGCTCTTATCAGGCATAATCAAAATAATTTTCAAATTTTTTCTTATTTTTTATAAATATATAGAAAATATGGACTTATTTGTAAAAAAAAATAATTTAATTATGAATTAAAATAACAATTCTAGATTGTTCAGGTACCAAGTTTTTTTAAAGGGACTACTATGAAACTAAATAGAAGTTTGGTATCTAAAAAAATACAAATCAAAGTTTGGTAACTGAATTGAAACAAAATTAAAGTTCGGTACCCTCTTGTGTATTTGACCAGTAAATTGACAATTTAGCTATTTCACATCCTATGACACTTTTGAAAAAGAATTACTATTTGATTTTTTTAAACAATTTTGTCATCAAAGCTCAGATTTAGGAGAGAGATGGATGAGAAACTCCTTGTCGGAGAAGGTAGTGCCAGATGATGGTGGCTGGACAGTCGTGAATACAATTTTAGAAAGTGTAGAATTAGCACAGAAGTCTTATCTAAGTATTAATAATTTGAGAATGGAAGAGGTGGACATACACAAGATTCATGGTGCTGATGGTGGAAAAACCCTAGGTGATTTATGCAATATAAAAGATATGACAATAGAATTACCAAAACAAGGAAAGTAGGTTGAAACTTAGGAGGAGACTATAGATGGCATAATTTTTGGAGACCTAAAATGATGCAAAATGGAGTTATGTTTGGAGTAGGAGATTTAGCTATTAGGCCAAGGTGTGGCTGGGGAATCACATAGGCTAGTTGGCCCAAAAAACATATCCTGCTTAAGCAAATAAGTGTTGTAAGTTAGAATTGTCATGGGCTTGGCAACCTATATACAATTCTTATAGTTAAGGAAATTTTTTCCTTAAAGAGGCCTTATTGAAACTTTTTGTGATCAAAATAAATTAGAGGGCATTAAAGCCCAATTGAAATACGATGGGTTTGTTTATTGTGGATGCTAATGAGCATAAAATGGGTCTTGCTTTGTTATGGAAAACTACTATTTATACCTCATTAATGGGTTATTCTCATAACTATATTAACATGAAAATGACTTTTAAAAATGGTGTTATATGGAGATTAACTAGTTTCTGTGGTATGCTAAAACAATAAAGACGGAGGCAATCTTAGGATTTGTTAAGAATTTTGGTAAATAAATCTTCATTGCCTTGCTGTTGCATTGGAGATTCTAATAATTTAGTTTCCTTTAAGGAAAAATGTGGTGGTGCTTGGGTATCAAACTAGCTGCTTGAAGGCTTCAGTACTGCTCTTCATGATTGTGGCCTTATGGATTTAGGGATGGTTGATTATATATTTATGTTGGAGAATTTGGTGGAGTAGAGGCTAGATAGGGTAGTCGCTTCTAGTTAATAGATTAATGTCATATCTTAAATTTGACTATCCCCAAAAAGGTCCAATGATAAAATGAACCTCTGAGATGACTCGAGTCTACTCATTCATAACACTTATGAAGTGTGCAAACCTTAGAAAACTAACTGACCCCACTAGTGTGAAAAATCAATCACCTAGCTATTAAGTTATACTTCGACCATATGAAATATGAATTATTGGAACAATGAGAAGATTATTTCGAGAATTCCTTTTTCGAAATACTCAGCTTGTTGGACCAGTGTTCATTTTATTACATCAGGATCTAACTTCTTAAAAAAAATGGAAATTGATTTTGATAAAATGGACTTTAAAAACATGTCTGAAGGCTTAAAAAAACCTCTGAAAGTGGTCCATGAATGGTCCAACTTAACCTTAAAATTAGTGTGTGTTGCTTAGAAGTGCGCATAAAGCCATAAACAATTGTAGGGTGTCACGCGCTAAAATTGAAGCCAAACTAGACAAAATGAACTTCGAAAACACATCTGGAAGGCTCCAAAACCTTCGAAAGTGGTCCCGGAATGTTCTGACATAACCAAAGAATTAACACGTATTGCTCAGAAGTTCACGTAAACACCCTTAGGTGTCACGCACTAAACTTGAGGTCGAATTTGACAAAATGGATTTTGGAAACGTATTTAGAAGGCCTAAAAACCCTAAGAACCAACCTCAAAAAAGCCCGTGCAACTGCGCTTGGCCAAGCGTGCAGTCACGCGCACTTTATATGGCCATGTGCTCCGTCATAGGGATGCGCGCGTGACCACGCCTATACCCCCCCTATTCTAGATATTTTTCACTATAAATAGACACCTTTCATATCGTATTTTGAGGGAAGGGAGCAAGTGGAAACACACACACACTAAAACATCTATCCGATTGAAGGCACTAGAAACCCTTTTTTAGATAGTTTTTGCTCTCCCATTGCCTTTTTCTTAGGTGATTAGATATGTTTTCCACCAAACCAAGTCTCATCTTTGTCAAAGCACGCTTCAAAGGTATACAAACTAGCATCATTATGTTGTCATTTTGAACCTCTCGACGAGGAAAGCTTGATAATCCCTTGAAGCTAAAGCTTTAAAACCCACACATGCTTAGTCGAGTCTGAGGACCACACAATCATTTTAGCACATTTATTTTATTGTTACCAATATTTAGGAATATTTTTGTGCTTGTGTGATAAGACTGGCACTTTTGCATGCTATATGAATAATCTATGCTTTATTATGCTTACTTCATATCATCATTCTACATCGTTTAGTTCCAAAACATGAAATCACATTGTAAATATCAATAATGTGAAAAGTTCATATCCTAGAATAGAGTCATCATGTATCCCAGTCCAATGATGACATCATGCATCCCCTATGTTATCATCATTTATCATTATAGCATAAATAATCATTGCGAACATGAATGATCATTTACATTTTGCTTACTCTTTTAAGTAATCGAGTATCCATTGCTTATCTCATTGTTCATGTGATCGAGCAAGCTGTGTGAATGGTCATATTTACCTCACAGATTCATCATATCTAAATTATATTTACTTTTCCACAATCTTTTTTTTTCCTTTTATATGTATTTTATTAGGAAAGTGATGTAATAGTAATATCTTCAGCGTTATCTTCCACTATATGATGAATTGTGTGAATGCTAAACAAACTGTCATTATCGAAACTAGGGTGTTACGGTAGTTATACATCAAACATCATATAATGAGAAATAGTTAAAAAGTAAAGTGATCCCCTGAACCTTGAAATCTCTGTTAGGGGCAATACTCACTGAGTGACCCAATGTTGTTCCTTTCTTTTCTAGATTTTCTAAAAATCAGGTGGTGACTCCACAAAATCAAAAAGCATATGGTTTTGCCCTGAGGACTAATCATTTGTCCCTATTCAATAAAGTTTCCATGTCCCTTGAAAAGAAAATAAAAAGACCCTTATGGAACTAATTCGCCTTGAAACCTAAAATAAGAACACCAAAAAGGTCTCTCACAGTGGCAACTTTGTTAGGGACTTCTAAGTAAGAGAGATCAACTCGAAAATGACTATTTCTCATTATGTAATGCTTAATTGTATAGAGCCCCTCCGCTGTATTCTGAACCATCTCATATCTAGTTAAGACTTCTTTCCATAAAAGCCTCAGGTGGTGTCATTCCAATACTGCTATGGTAGCTGTTATTATAAGCAAATTCTACAAGTAGCATATAATCAACCTAGCTACCTTCCAGATCCAAAACACACATCTTCAACATATTATTTAGTGTCTGGATCATCCTCTCAGACTATCATCTATTTGAGGATGAAAAGTAGTATTGAAATCCAACCAGGTGTCTATTACTCTCCATAATCTTTGCCAAAATCGAAAGGTAAACACTGTACCTTTACCATATACAATGGACACAGGTAGTCCACGCAGGCACACAATATGCTTCATATGCAACTTAGCCCACTTAGCTACTGAATAAGTGGCTTCCACTGGCCAAAAATTAGCATGACTTGGTTAGTTTGTCTATAGTCATTCCAACGGAATCATATTCACCCTTTGAACGAGGTAACCAACCATAAAAATTATCACAATTTCTCTCTCATTTCCAGCCAAATTCAAAAGAGATCGAAACTTCCCAGAAGACTTCTGATGTTCAGCTTTCACCCGGCTGGCAATTTAAACACTTAGAAATACAATCAGTCACATCCTTCTATAATCCAACCCACTAGTACTGATCCTGAATACTATGATAATTCTTGGTAATCATCTGGATTTCATTTCCACAGCTTATATAGAATCCCTTTCTTAGATTATAACATCAACCTTGTATCATTAACTTGGGCATCTCCTATCAGCAGATCATTCTATGGTGATATGCCATGATGACATGCTATGATGAATGTCATGATGAGATGATAATGAAATGTTATGATGAAATTGTAGAATGAAATGTCGTGATGAAATGCTGTGTAATGAGATGCTATGATGATATGATGAAATGTTGTAATGATATCAGGTCTTATCCTCTAAAGTTCACATAACCCTTAGATCAATCAGTCTTCTTCAGCACTTGGAAGTTGTTCCAACAAACATCTGTTCACATAATTTTCCTATTCTTCTGAGTTATGCAGGTCATAGGAACTGTAATTCTAGAGAATTCTATTTAGATTTCCTATGATACCCAATTAAACCCAGAAAATTACATATCTCAATGGATTCAGTCAGTTTGGGCCGCTCAGATGCTGCTTCGATCTTTTATGGATCAACTCGAATTCTATCTTTAAACGCCACAATTCTAAGAAAAACATCACTCTCCACCTAATGATCACACTTCCTGAATTCAGCATAAAGCTGACATTCTCTTAGTGTATGTAGTATAGTCCTTCAGTGATATACGTGCCCTTTCATTCACTTCGAATACACTAGTATATCATTAATGAAGACTACTACAAATTGATCCACAACTAATGATAACCCGACTTCAAATCAATTTTGAAAAGAACTGTGCACCCTGTAGCTGATCAGACAGGTCATCTATCCTCAAAAGAGGATACTTGTCCTTCACTGTTACCCTGTTCATCTCTTTGCAGTCAATGCACAGTCTCAAGGTACCATCCTTCTTCCTTACAATAGGACTAGTGCACCCCAAAGAGAAACATAAGGTCTGATAAAACCTTGGTCATACAACTCTTACAATTGCTCCTACAGCTCTGCAAGAGTGATTCTATAGGGCTACGTTAAAATAGGAGTTATATCAGGAACCACATCGATACATAATTCAATGTTTATAAGGTGGTAAACCGGTAACTCACAGGCAATTAAAAACATCTAGGAGAGACAACTTCTTCACTGAAGTATACTCAACTAGAGCCAGATATTCCTGACAACCCTTTCACATCTCATCAAGATTAATTACACCCAAAAGATTTGAATTCACAATAACTCTCTGAATCTCAATTCTCTGTTCAGATGCCAATATATTAAGCTTAATCCTGTAACACACAATTTTACCAGTCTTCTCTTACTCTGAGCAGTAACAGCCACAGTTAATTATCTCTCCTTGAAGGTGGATGGAAGTATCTTAGAAATCCCTCTTTAACTCAAATTATGTGTTGCAGTCAGAACTGACAGCTTGCCATAAAGAGTACAAGAGTGTTTCATCTTTATTAGACATTTTCCAATTCCCCCGTCAAAGCATAATCAAACAACTGCCAAACTTAGCTAAATGCTATCAAGCCCTTATTAATCTCGGCTATCGTAGTCACAATTGCTGCAAGTTCAAGTTCAAAAGGAATGCTTGTACTGCTTACAATGACTACCTTAACCCTTGAGTTATAGTTGCCTCTAACCTACCCCTATACTAGATAGGTGTAGTAGAGCTGGAACTATAACCACAACTTGAACTTGAAAAGATTGATTATCAATATTGTCTCTGCAGAAGAAACAATTCACATTCATTGCGCTGAAAAGATATGGAAATCAATAGAATTTAGAATTTAGAATATACGCAGAATTGACATGTCTTAAGTTCTCAACTGAAAAAGAAATTACATCTGCTGAACGATCGAAGGTATCAACACCGCATCATGTGAAACTCCTATTGCAGAAGCAACATCATTGCAAGGCTAAACCACCAGCTTCTCATTCAGTTATTCCCGCTATCAACAGCGTCATCAGGCCTTCTAAATCCATCTCTACCCCTACGCCTACAGGATGCATAGGGGGGGTAGAACCTCATGCTTAGAAGATCAACTATCACCGATCTTATCGATCGATTGAGTGACTCACGCTCAAGGCAATCATCAAGGAGCAAAAATAAACAAATAGTTCAAACAATCACAAACATCAACAGACACCCTAACGGTTACGCAAAATTCCTAATGCAAGGAAGACTTTTCAAAGACATGACCGAACCTAATTTACTGCAGTAGTTTAACAGAAAACACAACTTTGAAAACTAGGGCCACAACCCAAACAACTAAGCCCTGACACAGAACTCTGCTCTGATACTAACTTTGTCACGACCCAAACTAGGAGTCATGATCGGCGCTAGGGAACGGGAATTCTTTCGAATCCGGAACCCGTAGCAAGCCTAAGAAAATAAAATCATACAATAAATAAATAAAAAGTACGATATAATTAAAATTTTTTGAATCAATATATAAAATAAATACTCCAAATCCTTTCATAAATGTATACATATCGTAATAATCAAATACAAATTTTTCAGAGTATACAATATTAAAATAATATAATACTCTTCCAATACAATAACACTACTACTGCAGTTCCTAGAATATAATTCAAAGTTCAGAATATACATTTGCATAAAATAGCCAGGACTGAAGAACACCGACGAGGAACTCTACAACTAAGGTCTGACGATATGGGATCTCCTGAAAAAAAATAATTGAGGGGGGTCAGACCTCACTGAGCGAATTATTAAACTATATATACATGCAAACTAAACCATAACAATCAGGCATTCTTATATATATATACTATATATATATATATATATATATATATATATATATATATGTATATACACACAATTCACACGAATGCCAAACTCTGCCTTTATAAATATACTAAATGTAGAAAATGTTTAATTAAATTCATAAAGGATCCATAAAACCCTAATAATAACAACCTCAACAACCCTATCGTCACTCTAGCCATGCAGGCTCACTTGATTCCAAATAGAACACTTATTCCAATCTGGACAGTAGACTGGCCCCGAGACACTAAGTCGACCGAGCTCCAGCAGTCTGGCTGTCAGTGTGATTGGCCTCGAGACACTTGGTCAACCGAGCTCCAGCAATCACACTATCTATCACCTCACATCTCAATCAACCCAATAGATCATTCAATTCACTTATGGACAGTAGACTGGCCCCAAGACACTAAGTCAACCGAGCTCCAGCAGTCTAACTGTTAGTGTGATTGGCCCTGCAATCACACTATCTAACATACCCTTAATCTTAGTCAAATCAATTAAATCAATTATAATCACCCAATTTTAACTCTCACTCAATCCTTATCTATCGTACCGATACATACACGGTCCTAATGCTGCCCACTAGGAAGCACATTCTATTGATATCCTTCATTTAGAATAAATCATTCATTCGAAAAATAATTAATGTAGAACAATATTCATAATAGTAAAACCAACCATATATATATATATATACCAAAAATATACCTAAAATATACTCAGTATATTTCACATATATATATATATATGTCAAATAAAATATGAAATAAACTAAAGATAAATCATTAATATAGTTAAAAACAATTTAAATGAGTAACAATAATATAACATGCATTTTCTTAAAAATATACTTAAATATACAAAAGATATACCCTAAGTACACAAATCATTTAATAAAACATTTATGTATAAATATTCATTTAAATATGTGTTTGTGTTTAACATATATTCACAAATATACTAAAAATGAACCTAATTATCTAGCATGCATATATCAAAAATAAACCCTAAATATACCACTAATGTGTTAGGTTTAATTTAATAATAAAACATGTATTTATTTGGAAATAAATAAAAAATATACCAAAAATAAACTTAAAAAATAATTTAAGTGTAGGTTTATAATTTAACATGCAATTATTTAAGAATAAACCTAAATCTACTAAAACTATACCTAAAGTATACTAATCATTTAATAAATTAATTATGTCTAAGTGTACATTTTAAAACATGTGTATATTACTCAAATGTATTAAACCTAAACCTAATTGTTTAATGTACATATATCAAACTAACATGCATAATTATTTAATATGCATATATATAAAAATGCAACCCTAGATATACCAAAAATATTATAATTTAAATCCCTTTTAAAACATACAATGAAAATGAAAAATTCTAAATAATGCACCCTATATGCAGTGCATATATATATAGTATAATAACTCACATGTTAGCGCTCCACGAGACAAACTCGGCGGGCTTGATCCGTTAGGCCTCGGTCTCGGCGCAGCTAGACAAACAAATGACAACATGAAATTAGAATAAATTCAACAGAAATTTTAAAGACTTGATCTAGAATTTTAGACACAGAATTAGAATAGGGATTTGACCAGACATCACGTTTTACGAGAATTCTACCAAAAATTCAACAGAACCTCCCCTATAAAACGGACAATCTCTCTACTCAAAGAGTAGAGCCACTCCTGTAAAGAAAACACACTTCGGAATAATATCAAATTCACAACCACAATCTCTCGGTCGGACTCCAAACTACAATTTACCAACTGAGGTTCACAATTCACAAAATAATTATAAAATACTGAAAATGCCCTTATATAATAAAAATACATTTTATAAATCCAAATTACATAATTAACCCTAAAACACGTTAAAAACCGATAAAAACTCATTTATTTAGAAAAATCGTATATTATATATATAATTTGAAAATAATTTACGAAAAATAGTTTTAATTAGTTAAAAATACTAAATAATTTGTAAAAATCATTTTTATACCCTAAATAACTATTAAAACCAATTTAATTACATTTTTAGCCAATTTATTATAAAATTACCAAAATACCCCTATATATATATATATATATATATTTACTATAAATGTTAAAGAATTCACCAAAAATTATATAATTACTCAAAAATTAATTTCTCAACATATAATTCAATAATATCAATAATTATACTCAATTTATCAATTTATTTCAATTAAACACATAATTAACCCTATTTTTCAAAATTACATAAACTTAATAAATTCCAAATAAATATATAAAAATTCACAAAAATTACAAATAAATTTCTATAATTCATTTCAACTCCTATAATCACCATAAAACACAATTTCATAATTTAATTAATTAATTTTCAAAATTAGAAGATATTAATAAATAATTAAAAATTCACAAAAATTTAAATAAATTCCAAAATTCTAAAAAAATTACAGCATGTAGATTAAGCTTCCAGGAATAAAGTTTGTGAAGGAAGTGTTCATGAATCAACCAAATTGAAGCTAAAAAAATTAGAAACCCAAAATGGCTGATTTGAAGAAATTGAAACCTAAGCAATTCTATACCAAATCAAGTGAAAAAAAATCTTGGAATCACACTCACCAGAGCTCAAGGAGAAGATAGAGACCAACGGCATCAAATTTGGTGGCCGGAAAGTGCTTGGTCGGAGTTAGGAGCAACTTTCGGCCTCTTGATGAAAATCCGGCCAAACAACGCCAGAAAAAAGTGTTTCATGTGGTGGAAATGGCTGGAGGTGGGAGGAGGAAAGCTGAGGGACATAGTAACAGCAAGAAAACTAGCTTTAAAGTGGCTGAAAATGGTGGAATCCATTTGGGAAGAAAAAGGAAGGAGACAATGGCATTTTGGTAATTTTTATAAACTTTATTATTATTTTTTTTTAAAAAAAAACGTATGTATATATATATATATATCCACCTTATATATATTATAATAATATAATCCCAGACACAAATGATATTCACCACACAAATATTTTATTATATTTAATAATTTATAAACTTAAAATTAATTAATTAATACAAAAAAATTAAATAATAAAATTAAAGAAATTAATTAAGCTCTAATTAATTTAAATAAATACACATATATACAATTTATTTTAGCACTTTAAAATTGTATATGAGTTCATGCAAATTCATAAAACTAGTCAAAATAAATAGTATTAAATTATTTACGTGTCAATTTCTCCGGAAAACACATTTCTGGGAAAATTTACATAAAGTACTTAAAATAATGTAAAATAATTAAAATTAGCTTTAAAAAAATAACAACTCTTAAAAATGTCATAAATATATACAAAAATTATTAATACTGCATATCCCGATGCAGTATAAAAATATTTAAAAAACTTGGGATATTACAGTTCCTTAGTTTACCCTTTGGTTCTGATCAATGTAAATTGAAACAACCTAGTTCTAAGAGTAGAACTATAGTCCCATGATGACCAAAGGTTTAAAAACTACCCAAGAAAGGGACTAAATAACCTCGTGAAGAAATAAGGTAAGAAGCGAGAGCTTACTTGTGATTGGTTTTTTCACTGTGTATAAAAAACTAACCAGCTTTAATCATGCATATTAACATACATGTAAATAAGCATGTACTAACCACTGTTTCTTACAAGAATAATCATCTTTCATTATAGGGTTTTGCATCCACTCCATGCATATATGCTCACCCTTTTCTTTTGCAGGCACACGTCATACATCATTCATTTAACTAAGGTAATATGCTACCTTCATGGCTATTACAAAGCTTACAGAATCTCAAATTGTTTGATCCTTCTTAACATCATTAGAGGAAGGACTAAGGACATGGTTCTTTAACCTTAAAGATGAAATCAAAAGTGATTGAATACTGTTAACTCATAAGTTTATCAATTAGTATGAATACAACACTCAGTTAGACATCACTTGAAGAGATCTTGAGACCTAAAGTAAAAACCCGGTGAAGCTTTCTCTGACTATGTCATAAGATGGCGGGGAAAGGCAGTCAAATGAGAAACTGTCCTTTAGAGGATGAAAAAATAGAGCTAATAATCAAAGGGGCACTACTGCACTTTGGAAAATAAATGATGTTTGCTCATTATCTTGACTTTAGAGCTCTCCATTAGGTTGGGATCAAAATTGAGGATGTGGAACATCAGTAAGCTAGGAACACCTTTCACTATAACACCCAACCAAACATCCAAAGCACCTTCACTTGAGCCATAGAAATAAACATGATCCAATCCGACACCCATAGTTCACCATTTATCAATGCCATCAGACTACTGAGAAAGTTCTTAAACTTTAACCTCCCATTAGCCAAAGTCTTCCAGAGATTCCAACAAAAGAACCTCTTATAGCCTTAAGAACCTAGGCCTCTTCCAAAGCCACTACCCCCTCAGATTAACTAAAACTTGTTCTGCCACTTTCACCAGATGCCCGGTCACACCATTAATACATACAAAACCCTTAAGAATGCAATCCAATACCTCATTAACTTTAGGAAAATCGACGACCTAGAAAAATGATCTAACATTAAGATAAATCCTCTCTCAAACTATAAAAGCATGCCTCCACCAACCATCAGTATGATTTCCTTAAATTTACCAGTAAACCTTGTTGAATAATTAATCCGAGATGTCCAAAAAACCCAAGATAAACCCTTAGAAGACAAACTCTTGAGTCTCATTCTTAAACCTCATGACTCTAGCAAAGATGAATAATGCCCTTCTACCTTTGAATACATTTCGATGCCCCAAAAATTCCTTCCTCACTTGATGATGCAAAAAAGAGCCAGCGATATAGCTCTCGCTATGAATGGTGAAGTGAATGATTGCGCTTACTTATAAGAAGTAGACACAAATAGAAATCCCAGTAGTGACCATGAAGTATGGGATTTACTGGGTCAACCATCTGGGAAGTTTGACTATAAAGTCAAGTATGCAGCACCTATTACTACCCACACACACTTAGAAGACATAGTACCCTCAGGATGGGGAGAAGAATATAACAATGAAGATGAGGTGGTCAATACTATTTAGCTTCAAAACCTGCAAGTCATGGGCATCGATATATGGTATAACTCTAATGATCTTGAAATAATTATATGGGACAGAAAAACAATACAAAAGTAGATAAGCAAGCAACTGAGAAGCCCTCACTAGCAGTTAGTCATGTAAATGTAACTTGCAGTGGGCAGGTATATCAACCTCTTGAGAAAGAAAAAGGACCCTCTAAAGGAAAAGAAGTAACAAGTGATCAAGCTCTTATCAAATAGGAAGACACTATCCTCAAATAGCTTAAGAAGAGTTAGGCATAAGCCAGTATCTGAGACCTAATTATGGCCTTTAAGAAGCACAGGGATGCCCTTGTCACAGTACTAGATGAGGCAAAGATTGCCATTAATGCCTCACCTTGCGAGATGATAGCCTCTCTAATGAAAGCTCCCTCCAATGCAATCACCTTTTTAAATGAATATTTACCCCTCGAAGGAAAGGTACACAACCATCCCCTCTTCATACAAGCAACTGTAAGATCTAAAAAGACTCTATGTGTTATGGTGGATGACAGATCTGCCATTAACGTTTGCCCCCTGAGGTTGCTACATAAGTTTGGGATGAATGTTGAAACCTAGAAGAATCTAATGTGGTCATACGAGACTATAATGATTCAAAGAAGCCAGTAGTCATAGTGGGGATATCAAATCAGTAACAAAATTTACTATCTTGGACATCCCTCCAACTTTTCCTACTACTAGGAAGACCTTGGTTCTACTTACTAGGAGGTATACCCTCCACTGTGCATCAAAAGATCAAGTTTCCTTTGAACGGAAAGGTTGTTACCATCCCTGCTAAAATAAACAACATTATTGCTTGTTTGAATATGGTTCCACTAGGATTCTAGGTTTCTGTAATCAATGACTGTCACAACCTAAACCGGGGTGTCATGACCAGCCCTAGGGAATGGGAATTCTCACAAATTCGGAACTCGTAGCAAGCCATAAAAATAAAAAAAAAACATACAAACATATGATAAAAATACAATAGAATTAACAACTTTAAATAATATAAAAAGAAATCCTCATATCATAACATAAATAAAATGCCTTTATACAAATTCTAAATACAGAAACACTGTTTAATATAATAACAGGTACAACAACAGAAAGCACTACTACTGCAGCATTTACTAAAATACAAGAGAAGTAATGATTCAATGTTTACATAAGTCAGCCGGAGAGGAAAAAGTCCAACGAAGAGTTCTACTAGGGAGGTTTGAAGTAGAAGGGTCCTAAAAAAAATATTGAGGGGGTCAAACCTCACTGAGTGAATTATTAAAATATATATACACATAACTTAAATATATATAGATACTCACACATCAATATAATATATAAATATATAAATACACACACATACATGCATTTCATATAGATGCTAAAATCCACTTTTATTATAATAATAAATGCAAAAGAATTTTGTAATCACTTAGCCAATAAGCTTTCCATAACTCTAACTCCAAAATATTTCCTTTATCTAACTTTTGGCAGCGAACTGGCCTCGAGTACACAAAGGGTTAACCGAGGATCTACAGTTCCACTACCAGTGCTAACTAGCCCCGAGTACCCTACAAGTCAATCGAGGATCTGCAGTCACACTCCTTATCATCCATAATTCATAACAATCATAATTTTCATATCAACGTTCAAAGCCTAATTCTAGCGTACTGTTGCACAACAACCCTAGCGTGACTCGCTAGGTGGCACGTTCTACAACTATCCTCGAAAATGTTATTTCATAACAAAATAATGAAAAATTCATAATAAACATGAATAGCATTCATTTTCGCAATTTAATAATCACATGTAAATATATATTCAAAATAATTATATAATAACAATTTAATGAATTAAAGCATAATGAAAAATCATATTTATTCAAAATATGAATGCTCACAATATTATGTACATGCAATGTATACATATAATAATAACTCATAGTTTAAGTGTGCTCCTCGACTCTTGCTTGGCTGCTCAGTCTGATAAGCCTAACACGCGGAGCAACTAAGAAAAATAATAAATAATATATTAAAATCGAAATCCTAATTTATACTTATGGAATTTCTAAAGAATGACTCAATCTAGGACATTTCTCGATAAAAATTTAGAACTCAGGACCAACTCGATGTCACATTTTATGAGAATTTTATAAAAAATTCGGTAGAGTCTCTTATGTAAAACGAACGTCTCTCCACTAAAAAAAGTACCGATTCTACATGTAAACACACTTCAAGTACACAAAAATGCTCAACTTCTTGGTTTGGGCCCCTGAACTACATAAATTGCCCAACCAAGAACCAATATGCACAAAATCAAAGATATAATAATAAATATTAATAATTCACCAAAACTCATAAACTCATAAAATACTAAAATTCAATTTATTTAAATAATAAAAGCATCAAAGATATTTATTTTCACAATAATTAATAAATTCTCAAATATAATTAAATAATATTAATAAAAATCCATTTTTCAAATATTTGAAATCAAATAGCATAATTTACAAATAATTATTTAAATTGCCCTAGTATATAATAAAAATAGATAAAAATTCATTTAATCATAAAATAATTGATAAAACTATTATTTGAATATATTTCCAAAAATTATTATTAATTAGCTAAAAATAGTAAATAATTCATAAAAATTATTTTAATACTATTTATTACTTAAAAACTATTCAAAACATAATAATGAACAATAATTTTAATTAAAATATAAAATTTACTAATTTATACTAATATTTCCAAAAATCCAATTTTTACTTAAATATTTAAAAATTTATAATAAATAATTGGAGCATAATTTCAATAAACTTCCTTAACAAAAGACGCTTAAAATCACTAGTAGAATTTATTAAAAATAAAACACATTTCTAAGCTGGGATAGTCCCCGTGAATAGTAACTGAGCTTGGAATACTACTCAAAATTTAACTATTTCCAAATCGAATTTAAATGCATTTTTGAAAAGCTTACAACTTCAATTTAACTAATCTAAAGTCAATTTAACATGAATCAAACTAATTGAACACAAATCAATAATTGAAGCTAAGAACCCTAAATTGAATTATTTAAAATTAAAACTGAATTAAGGTTAATCAAATGAATTACCTTGGGGGAAATGAAGCCCAAGGAACAAGCTTTCAATTGACACCAACCTCGATCCCAAATGTTGCTAGAAACGTCACCGACATGCTTCCAAGGTTGTCGACACCTAAAGAAATTAAGAGGGGAGAGGGAAGAGAGGAGGTCCACGTCGGTGGGAGGAAGAGGAAGGGAAGGGTAGGTGGTGGTGGTGAGCAGAGGAGAGGCAGCAACGCTTGGTGGCATGTTGTAACAGCAACAGGAAGAAGAAGAAGAAAAGAGAGGGAAGAGAGGAAGGAAAAAGAGAAAGAGAGAGAGAGAGAGAGAGAGAGAGAGAAGAAAAGAAAAAAATGTTTTTATATAAAAATTATTTTATTTTATTTATTTATTTTATTAAAACAATTGTATAAAAATTTCTCACCACAATATTAAAAATATATTAAAATACACTACATTAGCATAATTCATAAATAATAATAATATTAAAACAATATATAACAATAAATTTAAGTTTTAAAATTTCAATTTAATATTAATACCATGACATAATAAAATAAATAATAACACTTTAATTTAATTAAATTTCACAAAATAACCATAATATAGCAAACTAATAAAATATTTATTAACACTATCCTATAAATTAATTTAATAATTTATAAAATATCAAATTATAACAGTGATGGTCATGTCAATCCCAAAGTTGCTGCTAAGATGAAGAAGATGCAATATCTACCTAGAACCAGATTAGGAGGAAGGAACATTGGGGTCACAGAATTCCCTGACTTTCAAGGACATACTAACAGATATGGTCTTGGGTATGATCCTGAAAAGGACATTGGGTCTAAGAAGTCAATCTCTTTTATGGCTAAAAGCTCAACATGAGTCTACCAAGGATAAGTTGAGAAGTGGGTAAGCAATGGAATCGAGAAATCATGGTTCAAGATTTTTAATGACATCCTCAAAGGAAAGCACTCACTAGATATGGTCATTGAGACTGACATCAGTGAGCTGATGAGAAATCTGGAGTTAGAATATGGGAGTGAGACTATTGATTTTGCTTAAGTTGTTGCCATCCTCAAATTAAGCATCGATGACATCCTACTTAAAAACATTGTTGATAATGATCTTTGTACTTTTTCTTTGTTTGAAATTAATGATGTAATGAAATCTAATGTTAATGAAATGAAGTCAGATTTTGCTTACTTGTTTGATGCCTTTCCTGATTGTAGTGTGCATTGCATTGATAAAAACATTCGTATATTTGACATTCATTCCATATGCACTGAATCATTTAACATTTTCACAGAATCTGAACCACACATTTTGCATATTTCGAAAGATGTTACCCCTGAAGAGATAAGTGAAATTAAAAAAATATTAATAAAATATTCAAAATTATTTGCCTAGACATACGACAATATGCCTAGTATTGACAAAGACATTGCTCAGCACTTCATTCATACCAAAGATGGGTGCAAATCGGTAAAGCAAAAACTGAGAAGACTCAGACCAGAATGGGCCCAACTAGTGAAAGAAGACATTGAGAAGCAGATCAAAGCAAAATTCCTAGAGGTAGTAAACTATATGGAATGGTTAGCAAATGTGGTGCTAGTACCGAAGAAAGATGGAAGGGTTAAAATCTGCGTCGACTATAAAGATTTGAACAAGGCCTTCCCGAAAGATGATTTCCCACTACTTCACATAGATATACTGATTAACAGCGCCGCCATATATGTAATGTACTCCTTCATGGATGGATTCTTTGGGTAAAATCAGATCCTAATGGCCATTATTGACAAAGCAAAGATAGTTTTCATAATAGAATGGGGTACTAATTGCTATAGAGTATTGCCCTTTAGACTAAAGAATACGGGAGCAACTTACCAAAGAATGACAACTATAATATTGTATGAAATAATACATAAAGAAGTAGAGGTGTACATTGATGACATGATGGTCAAGTCAAAAACCAAGGAAGAACACCCATCAGACCTCAAAAAATTCCTCAAAAGAGTTAAAAAGTACAGTCGTAGGCTTAATATGAAGAAATTTGTGTATTCGGGGTCACTTTAAGAAAGATGTTAGGGTATGTTGTTAGTTAGAATGGGATTGAAATGGATCTAAATAAATGCAAAAAGTAGTTAGAGAGATGCTAGTGCTAAGAATAGAGAAAGAAATCAAAGGGTTTTTAGGGAAACTACAATTCATCAGCAGATTCATTGCTAACTTGACAGTGGTATGTGAATTGATCTTTAAGCTACTCAGAAAAGATCAGCCAATCAAATGGAATGAATAGTGTCAACTAGCATTCAAAAAGATCAGGAACTACTTGGCCAACCCACCAATTCTAAGACCACTTAAAATTGAGATACCTTTAACCCTATATCTGGCCATCGAGGGAAATGTAATTGGTGCAATGTTAGCCCAATAGGGAGAAATGAATGCAGAACACTCGGTCTACTGCTTAAGTAAGAAGATGCTGTCATATGAGGAAAGGTACAACCAAGTTGAATAGATATGCCTGACAATGGTATGGGCAAT
This sequence comes from Mallotus nudiflorus, assembly GCA_947683625.1. NCBI lineage: Eukaryota > Viridiplantae > Streptophyta > Magnoliopsida > Malpighiales > Euphorbiaceae > Mallotus > Mallotus nudiflorus. Next base: position 8,901,483 of record CANTUR010000157.1, on the reverse strand, counting down.
GAAGAAACTCATACACTATTTTCAATCCTACAAAATTCAAGCTTTATTTAAAATGGACCCAATGAAGTACCTCTATGAAGCTCCCTCTATAGTGGGAAAACTTGCCAAGTGGCTCATACTGCTAATAAAATTTGATGTGCAGTATCTAATTAAGAAGGCAGTAAAAGGAAGAGTAGTGGCTGAATTTCTAGCTCTCAACCCTATCCCAGACTCAGAAGAAATCCAACTAGACTTCCCAGATGACCTCAGTTCAGCCATCAATATCCAAGGATGGCACATGTAGTTTGATGGAGTGGTTAATCAGTTCAGCACAAGAGTTAGTGTCATATTATAATCCTCAAAAGGTGAAGTAGTACCAGTGGCCAAAAATCTTGAATTCAGAGTCATAAATAATGAAGTAGAATGTGAGCTATGCCCACTTAGAATAGAAGTACTAATATCCTTAAAAGTTACAGAAGTCGAAATCTTCAGAGATTCCATGCTAGTAATCAACCATGCCATGGAAGAGTGGGAATTGAAAGTGTAACACTTAAAGCCTTACTTGGATCACTTGAGGCTACTTACTATGTCCTTTCAAAAATCCAGATTCATTCATCTCCCCAGGAATCATAATTAGATGGCCGATGCACTTGTTTCCCTAGTATCAGTGTGGGAAAGACCATCCAAAATGCCCATGAAGCCTTTAATCCTACTCTGATTGGGACAAACTTATTATAAGAACTACATAATAGCGAAGATAAAAATAGCTGAAAAACCCTAGTTCTACGACATACAAAGATATCTGAAGGAATGAGCCTATCCTGATCAAGCAGATGAAAGAGATAAAGTAGTGATTCGATAATTAGCATCAAAATTTATATCGCATCAGGCTGTGCTATACAGAAGAACCTTGGACGGTTTATAACTCTGATGTCTAGATGAAGCTGAGGCTATAAGAGCAATATAAGAAGTAAATGATGGTGTTTATGATTTGCATATGAATGGAGTAATCCTAGCTAATAAACTAATTAGACAAGGGTTCTTCTGGATAATGATAATGGAAGACTATATCAAATTTGTAAAGAAATGCCACAAGTGTAAGATCCACGGGAATGTCAACCACCTTCCCTAATAAAATTGCACTACATCTCCTCTCCATGGCCTTTCTTAGCATGAGGATTAGACCTAATTAGGGAAATCCACCCAACAACCTCGAACAGACATAGGTTCATCATAGTGGCAGTGGATTACTTTACAAAGTAGGTTCAAGCAGAATCATTCTCAAGGATAGGAGCCAAGCAAGTGGCCAAATTCATAAAAAGAAATTTATTTTGTTGATGTGGGATCCCCCATCATATCATCTCTAACAATGGTGTCCAATTCTAAGGGGAAGTTAGAGAGTTGCTAAGGAGTTATAAGGTGGAACATCATATATCTTCTCCTTATCGACCACAAGAAAACGGGGTCATTGAAGCTGCAAATAAGAATATTAAGAAGATTTTATCAAAAATGACTCAGATTTATCAAGATTGAGCAGACAGATTGCCACATGCCTTATGGGGATACCGAACAATAGTTAGGACTTCAATTGGGGCAACTTCTATCTCACTAGTTTACATATCAGAAGTAGTGCTTCTAGTTGAAACATAAATCAAGTCTCTTTCGGTAGTAATTGAATATGAATTTCCAGAAGTACAATGGGCTCAACAGAGGCACAATAATCTCACCCTCTTAAATAGTCGAAGGCTTAAGGCTCTATACCACACACAGCTGTATTAGGCTCGGCTACCCAAAACCTTTAATAAGAAAGTGAAACATAAGAATGTGAAAGAAGGAGATTGAGTGTTAAAGTAAATGAGGTAGAATATTCCAGGCCCAAGAGGGAAATTCAAACAAAACTGAGAAGGCCCATACTTGGTCAAACATGTCTTATCGAAAGGAGTTGTCAAGCTAATAAATTTTGAAGGCAATAAATTCTCTGAACTTGTCAATACAAACTGTTTAAAAAAGTTCTACATCTAAAGCACAAAAAAAATCCTACTGAGTTGAAAACCTAAAAACGACAACTCAAGCAAAAGTTAGGGACCTCCTGCTAGGTTGAAAACCCTACATGGGCAACCTAGGCAAAAGTTAGAGAAAGAGAGAAAATACGTAAATATAAAATCTGAGAAGGCTAGTTAAGGACAGGGGTAACCTCAAGTTCTAAAGTTGTATGAATTCACTTGTGCTTTTCTTAAATGATTTTAATGAAATGAGAATGATTGCCAATTTATGTAAAATGTCTTTGAAAAAATGCAACATATTTTATCATCATGAATTGCATCAAGCATGCTTTGCATTTTCTTAATGGACTGGGATGGGTGCCTCGGTGGATGCCTTAGCTCTCGGGGACTGCCAATGCCATGTATTTGGATTAAGTGGATGATTGCGACTTGGTGCCTCGGTTGATGCCTTTGCTCTTGGGGACCGACAGTCTAGTTGGATTAAGTGGGCCCAATTGGCCAGTTAGAAATTTGGGTTTAGGGTTCTACCGAGATTTTTCAAAAGCTATATATATACGTTATAAATTATTTTCACTATAACTATATGGTTTTCAAAAAGGTTTTCAAACTGTATAGCTCTTTTTATTGACTTACTCAGTGAGGTCTGATTCCCCTCTATCTATTTTTTTTAGGAGCTTGGGAGTTTGACCTCAGACCACCTCTACACCAGATTTCTTCATCACCGGCTATATTATGTAGGTCACTATGAGCTGTACTGTAGTGATAACTCTAGAATACTGCAGTAGTATGTGTACTATGAGTTTGTATAACTTAAATATACTGATGTATTGGATTTTAATGAATCACGCTTCTGTATGATGTTTAAGATTAACTTATGATATTTGATGATGAGAAACATTTTATAATGCGCACGATCTTGTTTATTTTTAAAAAAATCAGTTTGATAATATGTTATGGTATAGAATAAAGTTTTAAATTTGAAAGTTTTATTTTTCTTTTCTTTAAGGCTTACTATGGGTTTCGGAGGCCTTATGCCTACCCATTCCCTAATGTCGGTCACGTGCCCTTGGGTTTGGGTCATGACAAAAACCATGGCTTTAACTTATGTACAGCTGTCTGATAGAATTCTGCATTTCATATTACACAACTCTTAGTATTTTGAACATATCCTTAGCTACAAAAGTCTAATTTAGGTGATTCAAAATTGTATAAAAACATAAGTCAAACATCTATAACTTTTATGAAGAAAGTATGGGAAAATTAAAATATCTTCAGGAGCAAATCACGGCTTCAACTTGGGTATAGTTATCTAATAGTATTTTGCATTTCAAATTGCACAGTTCTAGTATTTTGGATATATCCTAAGCTATAGACATCTAATTTAGGTAATTTAAAATGATATGGAAATCTAATTCAAATATCTATAGCTTCTATGAGGAAAGTGTGGGCAAATTCAAACGTCTTGAGTAGCCAATCATGGTTTCAATCCATGAACAGTTGTCTAACAACATCACTTTCAATGATTCAAAATATAGACGTTGGACACATTATTTGCACCTCCAACAACTATCTTTTTAAGTATAACTACCTCTAGAGCTGAATGGAAGTTAAGAAATTTGTTGATTATTCATTCTTTCTTAAGCATTCATTAAGCTCTCAAATTCTCTTAAATAATTCTTTGTTTGTATAACTCTTGTGAGAGTTGGGTGTGTGTTAGAAATAGAATTTCTCTTCATCTTAAATCTTGGATTAGATTAGAAGGGAAGTGAGATTTATTTTCAAAGGAATTGGTTTAAGTGTTATCCATTGAAACACTTCGGTTTTGGTTTTTTGAGTGAGCCTTGAAAACTTATGTTCTAAGGTTATAAGAGTGAGCCATAAAACTCTTGTGCAATCTCAATCTTGTGAATAAGATTGTGGGTGATTGAAAATCCTAACTTGGGGATAAGTTAGGTGGAGACATAGTATTATTTTTTAACTAATTAAAACTATTTTTCGTGAATTATTTTCAATTATATATAATATACGGTTTTTCCAATAAAATGAGTTTTTATTGGTTTTTAATGTGTTTAAAGGTTAATTATGTAATTTCTACCTATAAAATGTGTTTCTATGTAATAAGGGTATTTTTGGTATTTCTGGAATTATTCTATGTTTGTGGACCCCGGTCGGTAGACTGTAGTTTGGAGTCCGACCGAGGGGTTGTGGATTTGTGTTGAGCTTATTTTTCAAAGTGTGTTTCTTTGCAGGGTCGGCTCTACTCTTTTGAGTAAAGAGATGTCCGTTTTACAGGGGAGGTTCTGTCGAATTTTCGGTAGAATTCTCATAAAATGTGATATCCAGTCGAACCCTAATTTCTAATTCTATGTTTAATACTCTAGATCGAATTCTAGGATTTCTGTTAGGTTTATTCTAATGTCTGTCGTTATTGCTTGTTTAGTTGCGCCGAGACCGAGGGCTAGTGGTCCAGGCCCGTCGGACCCGTCTTGTGGAGCGCACTAGGTGAGTTACTATACTATATATATATGCTTTAGGATGCATGATTTAGAAATATATGTTTTATTTTGATTAAAATGCATAAATAATATGATTTGTATTTAAGTATATTTTTGGTATATATTAAATTATATGCATGTTTTGTAAATAAAATATATTTAAAATGTTTTTAAATATATTTCCAATTTAATTTATAATTTGATTGAATTCATTTGACATATATATACTCGAAATATACCTGGTTTACTTTTGGTATATTTCCGGTATATATATGGTTTATGTTGTTATTTTATTGAACTTCATGCATCATTTATTTTTGTGAATGAATGATTTATATTATTAATGAAGGATATCAATAGAACGTGCTACCTAGTGGGCAGCACTAGGACCGAGTACGTACCGGTACTCCTATAGTATTTAGGCTATATTACTAACCATTTGTGGATATTAATTGATTATGATTATTTGATGTGTGAGATGTGTTTTGGGTGTGATTACTGGAGCTCGGTTGACCAAGTGTCTCGGGGCCAATCACACTGGCAGTCAGATTGCTGGAGTTCGGTTGACTTAGTGTCTCGAGGCCAGTCTACTGTCCAAATGGATTAAGTGGATATATTTGGAATAAGTGAGCCTGTATGGCTAGAGTGTTGTCTAACACTATTTTCTGAGGTTGCGATATCATAGGGTTCTATTTGATCCTTCATAAAAGATGATTTTTAGATAAAATATATAAATGATTTTTATTGCATCTGTGTGTAATTTCTTGTATATATATATTAGATATATACTATTGACTGTATGCATTATCATTTAGTGTGTATGTATATATATTATAGTAATTCACTCAGTGAGGTCTGACTCCCCTCCGTTGACTATTTTTCAGGAGAGTCAACATCTTCAGACCTCAGTAGCAGGTCGATACGCCGGATTTCTTCCGCCCCGGCTTCTTTGTGTAAAATATTTACTTGAGTCTTATTTTTATAATCTAGACACTGCAGTAGTTGTGAATTAGAATGTGAGATTTCATGTATTTTATTTAAAGAGATGTATTATATTGAAACTGGATTTGTATTAAAAGATTTTATATATATGTGATGAGATGAGATTTGATTTAAATCCAGTGATGAAAATGTTATTATTATATTTATGATTTTTATTTTCGCTGCATATAATATTGTTATTATTATTATTGCATGTTTTATTTTATTTTTAGGCTTGCTACGGGTTCCGGATTCGAAAGAATTCTCGTTCCTTAGCGTCGGTCATGGCCCTTGTTTTGGGTCGTGACAAAGTTGGTATCAGAGCGGAGTTCTGTGTCAAGGCTTAATTATGTGAGTTGTGGCCCTAGTTTTTAAGTTTTGTTTTCTGTTGAACTACTGCAGTGTATTAGGTTCAAGTATGTATTGATAAGTATTCCTTGCTTAGTTTTCTGCGTTATTCCTCCGTTTTCTGTTTTGTTTGAATCTTTCCGTTTGTCTTTTCAGTATGAGGAGGCGAGCGCGTGTCGCTCCACCGATCGTTGAGGCCGAGGATGATGAGTCTTTCCAGGATGAGGTTTTACCTCCTGAGCAGCCAGTTAGATGTAGAGGTCATGGCAGAGGTAGACCTCGAGGAGCGACAGGTCACCGTAGGCAGAGAGAGTTACAGGACGAGGAGCCTGTTGAGCCTGAGTTTGATGTTCCTGTTCCTCCAGTTGTTCAGCTTGCCTATTAGTAGGGTATGTCTGACCTTGAGGCAGCTTTGTTCTATGCCCGAGTTGGCAGGATTGCTTTTGATGGGACTTCCAATCCGTTAGATTTTCTGCATGCGATCGAGACTAGGACTCGGACTGCTTATACCGAGTACCAGCGGATCATGATCGTAGAGTTGTCTATCGAGGGACCAGCCCTAGATTGGTTCATTCAGATGATCCAGCCCTATATGATGACGATGACCTGGGCTCAGTTCAGAGAGCGGTTCATGAGGAGATTTTGTCCAGAGCCTCTTCATTTGAGTTATCATCTTCGTTTGACCAGTATTTCTCATGGAGATCGATCTGTAGAGGAGTATACCCGAGAGTTTCTTCGTCTGGGTAGATATGCTGAGGATCTGATACGAGATCAGTATTTCACGATCACTATGTATATTACTGGTTTGGGTTCAGCTTTTGCTGGTATGCCTGCAGCAGGTCTTACTCTGGAGTTTATGATTGAGTTAGCTAAGGAGATTGAGCTGAGGTTAGTTAGGCAGGGAGCGATGCCTGATTATTACCAGCTAGGAGTTCAGTCGAGTGGATTGCAGGCTACTCCGTATTCGAGTTTTCATATTGGATCGAGTAGTCAGCAATGAGGTCCGACTCAGCAGAGTCAGAGACAGCAGTAGTGAGTGCATCGGAGCAGTAGACATGGTCGTGGAGGTCAACGTAGATCGTTCAGATTTGGGTCAGGTGCTTCGAGCAGCAGCAGTGGTCGTAGTTCTGGATCAGCGGCCAGTGTTTGCCAGACTTATGGTAGAGTCCATCAGGGACCGTGTTATCTGACACCACTGACATGCTTCAGATGCGGGCAAACGGGATATTTTGCCAGATCGTGTCCTTATTCCGGGTATCAGCAGCAGCAGATTCCGTGATTCCCACAGCAGTCGATTGCTAGTGCTGCACCAATACCATTTCAGTTACCACCAGCCCAGCATCAAAGTTCCACTCAGTTTTTTCCATAGCAGAGTCGTGGTAGAGGTACTAAAGGAGGTGCTAGAGGTGTTGGCCAGGCTTCTACCAGTCAGCAGGGAGGTCGAGGTCAGGCCAGAGTTTTCCATCTCACTCCGTAGGATGCTCAGGCATCTAATGCAGTCGTGGCAGGTATTGTTTCTGTTTGTTACCTGGATGCTTGGGTTTTGTTTGATCCGGGTGCCACGCATTCGTTCATTTCTCCTGTTTTTGCTTCTAAATCTTGTTGGCAAGCTTCGAGGATGGCTTTTCCTTTGTCTGTTGCCACTCCTCTGAGCGATTCCTTGGACACTGATATTGTTCTTTCTGGTTGTCCAGTTCTCGTGGGAGGTAGAGAATTACCCGCTGATTTGATTCTGTTGGATGTGATGGAGTTTGATGTTATTTTGGGAATGGATTGGTTATCTCAGCACTATGCCATGGTAGATTGCAGGAATAAAGAGGTGACGTTCAGAATTCCTGATGAAGAAGAATTTAAGTTTGTGGGTGATAGGAGTTCAACACCTCAGAATCTTATTTCTGCTATTACGGCTAGGAAGTTGTTGAGGAAAGGTTGTCAGGGATATTTGGCATTGGTCAGGGATATGTCAGTGGAGAAGTTGTCACTCACAGATGTTCCTGTTGCTTGTGAGTTTCCTAATATTTTTCCCGAGGAGTTGCCAGGTTTACCACCTCACAGAGAGATTGAGTTCTGTATAGATGTGGTACCAGGTACTACTCCTATATCTATGCCACCCTATCGAATGGCTCCTGCAGAGTTGAAAGAGTTGAAGGATCAGTTGCAAGAGTTGTTGGATAAAGGTTTCATTAGACCTAGTGTTTCTCCTTGGGGTGCACCAGTCCTGTTTGTGAAGAAGAAGGATGGTACCCTGAGACTGTGCATTGACTATAGAGAGCTGAATAAGGTGACAATGAAGAACAAGTATCCTCTCCCGAGGATAGATGATTTGTTTGATCAGCTACAGGGTGCACAGTTCTTTTCTAAGGTTGACTTGAGGTCGGGTTATCATCAACTGTGTATCAGTGAATCTGATATTCCTAAGACAGCGTTCCACACTCGATATGGCCATTATGAGTTTCTAGTGATGTCTTTTGGTTTGACTAATGCACCAGTAGCTTTTATGGACTTGATGAACAGGGTATTCAGACCGTATGTGGATCAATTTGTAGTAGTCTTCATTGATGATATGCTGGTATATTCAAGGAGTATGGAGGAGCATGTATATCACTTGAGGATTGTACTGCAGATATTGAGAGATCATCAGCTTTATGCTAAATTCTCGAAGTGTGATTTCTGGATGGAGAGTGTTTCTTTTCTTGGACATGTAGTGTCTAAAGAAGGTATTCAGGTTGATCCACAGAAGATTGAGGCAGTGTCTGAGTGGCCTAGACCTACTTCTATCATAGAGATTCGGAGTTTTCTGGGTTTAGCTGGGTATTATAGGCGGTTTGTGCAGGATTTTTCTAGGATTGCAGCCCCCCTATGACTCGCTTGACTCAGAAGAATGTTAGATTCGAGTGGTCAGAAGCTTGTGAGAATAGTTTTCAGTTGTTGAAGGGGAAGTTGACCACAGTGCCAATATTAGCTTTGCCTAATAGTGTGGATAAGTTCACAGTTTACTGTGATGCCTCTAGAATTAGTCTTGGTTGTGTGCTGATGCAGAATGGAAGGGTGATAGCCTATGCTTCGAGGCAGTTGAAGAAGCATGAGTAGAACTATCCTACACATGATTTTGAGATGGCTGCAGTGATTTTTGCTTTGAAGATCTAGAGACATTATTTGTACGGGGTGACTTGTGAGATATTTACTGATCACAAGAGCCTTAAGTATATTTTTCAGCAGCGAGATCTGAATTTGAGGCAGAGGAGATGGTTGGAACTGTCGAAGGATTATGATTACGAGATCTTATATCATCCGGGTAAAGCTAATGTGGTAGCAGATGCTTTGAGTAGGAAGTCCTCAGGTAGTCTTGCTCACATCGGTGTTGAGAGAAGACCATTGATCCAAGAGTTGCATCTGATGGTGGATCAAGGTCTGATGATGAAGATTAGTAGATCAAGTGGACTGCTAGCTCAGTTTAAAGTACGATCTGTACTGAGGGATAGGATTAAAGTAGCTCAGAGCCGAGATCCTATTCTGGAAGAGCTTGCAGAGAATGTCAGAGCAGGGAAGTTCACTGATTTCACACTTGATGATGATGGTGTGTTGTGGATCAGTGGTAGACTGTGTGTTCCTGATGTGGATGATTTGAGGGAAGAGATTTTAGAGGAAGCACATTCTACAGCTTACAGCGTTCATCCGGGTGTCACTAAGATGTACCACAGTATCAGAGATTTATACTGGTGGGACGGATTGAAGAAAGATGTCGCTGATTATGTTGCTAAGTGTTTGACATGTCAGCAAGTGAAAGCCAAACATCATAAGCCTTCTGGGAAGCTTCAGCCTCTTCCTATTCCCGAGTGGAAGTGGGAAAGGATAGCTATGGATTTTGTGGTCGGTTTACCTCGTTCGAAGGATGGATACGACTCCATCTGGGTGATTGTAGACAGATTGACGAAGTCTGCACATTTCTTGCCTGTGAAAGCCACATATTCAGTTGCTAGATTGGCGAAGTTGTATGTGAAGCATATCGTATGCCTTCATGGAGTACCTGTGTCCATTGTGTCAGATAGAGGTTCAATGTTTACTTCTCGTTTTTGGCAGAAGTTGCAGGAAGCGATGGGCACTAGGTTGGATTTCAGTACTGCTTTTCATCCTCAAACAGATGGCCAGTCTGAGAGGACGATCCAGACACTGGAAGATATGTTGAGGATGTGTGTCTTGGATTTGGGAGGTAGCTGGGATGATCATTTGCCTCTTATAGAGTTTGCATATAATAACAGCTACCATAGCAGTATTGGTATGGCACCGTATGAAGCGTTATATGGAAGGAAGTGTAGATCCCCTTTGAGTTGGGACGAGATTGGTGAGAGAGCTTTGACTGGACCTGAGATGGTTCAAGATGCTACAGAGAAAGTTGCCTTGATTAAGCGAAGATTAGAGACCGCAGTTAGCAAACAGAAGAGTTATGCGAATCCTAGGCGCAGAGATGTGGAGTTTCAGGTTGGAGATTTTGTTTTTCTGAAAGTATCTCCGATGAAGGGTGTGATGAGATTTGGCAGGAAGGGTAAGTTAACACCGAGATACATTGGACCGTTTGAGATTCTGGAGAGAGTTGGCACTGTTGCATATCGGTTGGATTTGCCTCCGAGTATGTCACAGGTGCATCCAGTATTTCATATCTCAATGTTGAGGAAGTATATCTCAAACCCTTCTCACGTGTTGCAGCCCGACAGTGTAAAAGTGAGTGATGATTTGACGTTTGTGGAAGAACCTGTGGCGATCGTTGATTATCAAGTTCGACAGTTGCGATCGAAGCAGATTCCGATGGTCAAGGTTCTGTGGCGTAGCGATAGAGTCGAGGAGCATACATGGGAGACTGAAGCTGAGATGCGAGCTTCTTACCCGTATCTCTTTCCTTCTTGATCATGTTTTCTGAAATTCGGGGACGAATTCTTGTAAGGGGGAAGACTATAATATCCCGTGTTTTTAAACATTTTTACACTGTATCGGGATATGCAGTGTCAATAATTTTTGTATATATATCTTATGATATTTTTACGAGTTGATATGTATTTAAAACCTATTTTAATTACTGTGTATTATTTACAGTGCTTTACGTAAAATTTTTCCGGGACTTTCATTTTCGGGGAAATTTTCACGTAAATAATTTATTATTAATTATTTTAAATATATTTTCAGACTTGCATGAACTCATACGTATTTTTAAAATACTAAATAAAGCCTGTATGTGTATATATTTATTTAATTATGGTTTAATATTACCCTAATCTTTTATTAATTATTTATTAGTTTTATTGTTATTTAATTATTTTTATTTAGTATAAATTATTAAATTATTAAAATCTTAAGTGTGTGGATGTAAATTTTTCTAAATATTTTATTAAAATTATTTTTTTTATTTTTTTTCTTTTTTCTTCTTTTTTTTTTCTTTTTTTTTTTTTTTTTTTTTCTTCTTCTTCCTTCTCCCGTGCGCCGACCACCCATCCCTCACCGCTGCTACCCCGATCACCGGCCGTTAGAGTGCCTTCCCCTGCGTGCCGCCATTCTCCTCCGCTGCCTCGTTGTCCCAGCCGTCTTCTCCGGCAGTGGCTTGCTCGGTTTCTGCCATTTTTGGCCGAAATCCTCTCCTCGCCGTTTTTTCCTCTTTCGGCCACCATTTTCGACACCACCAGTATCTTTCTTCTCCTTGAGCTCCGGTGAGTGTGATTCTAGCTTTTTTTTGAGCTTAAATGGTCTAGAATTGCTTAGGTTTCGAATTTTCAATTTCGGCCTATTAGGGTTTTTGATTTTTTTGAGCTTTGAATTGATTGATTCATGAAAACTTCCTTCACAAATGTTGATCCTAGTAGCTTAATCTACATGTATGAATTTTTGTGGAATTTTTGGAGATTGTTTGGATTTTTGGGTATTTTTGAATATTTTAATATTATTTTCTAATTTTTGGAAATTAATTATTTAAATTATGAAATTGTCTTTTATGGTTAAATTAGGTGTTGAAATGAATTATAGGAATTTATTTGGAATTTTTATGAATTGAATTATTTGAGTTTATGTAAATTTGAGAAATTAGGGTTAAATGTGTTTTATTTGAATTTAATTGGATAATTGGGTTTAATTATTGATATTATTGATAAATATGTTGAGAAAATTAATTTTGGATAATTGTATAATTTTTGGTGAATTTTTGAAGTAATTTTAGTATATTTATATATATAGGGGTATTTTGGTAATTTTACCCTAAATTGGCTAAAAATGTAATTTAATTGGTTTTAATAGTTATTTAAGGTATAAAAATGATTTCTACAAATTATTTGGTATTTTTTTAACTAATTAAAACTATTTTTCATGAATTATTTTCAATTATATATAATATACGGTTTTTCTAATAAAATGAGTTTTTATTGGTTTTTAATGTGTTTAAAGGTTAATTATGTAATTTCTACCTATAAAATGTGTTTCTATGTAATAAGGGTATTTTTGGTATTTCTGAAATTGTTCTGTGTTTGTGGACCCCGGTCGGTAGACTATAGTTTGGAGTCCGATCGAGGGGTTGTGGATTTGTGTTGAGCTTATTTTTCGAAGTGTGTTTCTTTGCAGGGTCGGCTCTACTCTTTTAAGTAGAGAGATGTCCGTTTTACAGGGGAGGTTCTACTGAATTTTCGGTAGAATTCTCGTAAAACGTGATATCCAGTCGAACCCTAATTTCTAATTCTATGTCTAATACTCTAGATTGAATTCTAGGATTTTTGTTAGGTTTATTCTAATGTCTGTCATTATTGCTTGTTTAGTTGCGCCGAGACCGAGGGCTAGTGGTCCAGGCCCGTCGGACCCGTCTCGTGGAGCGCACTAGGTGAGTTACTATACTATATATATATATATGCTTTAGGATGCATGATTTAGAAATATATGTTTTATTTTGATTAAAATGCATAAATAATATGATTTGTATTTAAGTATATTTTTGGTATATATTAAATTATATGCATGTTTTGTAAATAAAATATATTTAAAATGTTTTTAAATATATTTCCAACTTAATTTATAATTTGATTGAATTCATTTGACATATATATACTCGAAATATACTTGGTTTACTTTTGGTATATTTTCGGTATATATATGGTTTATGTTGTTATTTTATTGAACTTCATGCATCATTTATTTTTGTGAATGAATGATTTATATTATTAATGAAGGATATCAATAGAACGTGCTACCTAGTGGGCAGCACTAGGACCGAGTACGTACCGGTACGCCTATAGTATTTAGGCTATATTACTAACCATTTGTGGATATTGATTGATTATGATTATTTGATGTGTGAAATGTGTTTTGGGTATGATTGCTGGAGCTCGGTTGACCAAGTGTCTCGGGGCCAATCACACTGGCAATCAGACTGCTGGAGCTCGGTTGACTTAGTGTCTCGGGGCCAGTCTACTGTCCAAATGGATTAAGTGAATATATTTGGAATAAGTGAGTCTGTATGGCTAGAGTGTTGTCTAACACTATTTTTCGAGGTTGCGATATCATAGGGTTCTATTTGATCCTTCATAAAAGATGATTTTCAGATAAAATATATAAATGATTTTTATTGCATTTGTGTGTAATTGCCTGTATATATATATTAGATATATACTGTTGACTGTATGCATTATCATTTAGTGTGTATGTATATATATTATAGTAATTCACTCAGTGAGGTCTAACTCCCCTCCGTTGACTATTTTTCAGGAGAGTCAACATCTTCAGACCTCAGTAGCAGGTCGATACGCCGGATTTCTTCCGCCCCGGCTTCTTTGTGTAAATTATTTACTTGAGTCTTATTTTTATAATCTAGACACTGCAGTAGTTGTGAATTAGAATGTGGGATTTCATATATTTTATTTAAAGAGATGTATTATATTGAAACTGGATTTGTATTAAAAGATTTTATATATATGTGATGAGATGAGATTTGATTTAAATCCAGTGATGAAAATGTTATTATTATATTTATGATTTTTATTTCCGCTGCATATATTATTATTATTATTATTATTGCATGTTTTATTTTATTTTTAGGCTTGCTACGGGTTCCGGATTCGAAAGAATTCCCGTTCCCTAGCGCCGGTCATGACCCTTGTTTTGGGTCGTGACAGTTATTGAATCTGAACTCTTTAAATTTTTATATTCTTCATTCTTCCTTCTCAACTTCCATTCAATTCTTGCAAAGAATTCTTTTAATTTCTCATTTTATTTGATAGTACTATTCTAGGACTCTTTTCATTAAAAAATATGAATAGCTAGTTGTAGACGGCGAGGTTTAGTGCATGTCCAAAATTTTAACAACTGTGACACTACATACTATATATTTTATATCAAAATGGCAGTGCATTAAGCTACTATTTGAGCTATTTTACTAGTTAATAATATATAATAAATTTTAAATGATTTTTATTGAAATGAATATTAATTTAAATTATAAACATTTCATTGTATTTAAAAATTGAGATACATATTAAAAACACAAATTTTCACTTAAAAACTATAAAGTTTGAAATTTTATCGTCAGAAAATAAAAACCAATTAAACAAATAAAAATCAACTAAAAAATTAAAATTTTTTATTTATGGTACCCAACTTTTAGTGTTGGTTCAACTATGGTATCTCACTTGATTATTTCATTGTACCATGTAGTGCCACGTCAGTGCAGGGTGACATGTGGCGTGTCACGTGGTCATCTTTGACCGGAAATCTAATTTAAACATTTTATTGATAATAAAATGAAAGTTTATGAAATTTTGTATTATATTTTAATGATTAAATATTTTAATAATATTTAGTTAAAAAATTGAGTATCATCCGTGAAAATAACCCCTCCTTGTTGATGTTGCTCTTCCCATTGTTTGTATCGCCAAATAAAATATATATAAAAATTTATATGAATATATCTGTAAATTATATTTTATATCATGTTTTATTATTTTATTATTCTAAATTAATTAACAAAAAATTTGCCATCATTCATACCTCTCAAAGAAATTACTATTATACTATAAATAAATAGATAAAATTTTAATTTATGATGAAAAACTAATTTATAGATGATATTATTTAAAATAATTTAAAATTTAAAATACTAATTTATTAGAAAGTTAAAAGTGATTGCCTGCTATTATAAAAAATATTAAAACATCACATATTGTTAAATATAAAAATATTCGGAAACCAAGCCTATAATTATCCCTAATTTACAAAACGGCACCTCAATGAGGATCCGTAATAGGCACAGACCATTCCATCGGCACTGGCACCTACAATTCCCTCCTGAAAAAACCCCCCAGGAGTAATTATTTGCTGCATTGAGTGTTGCTGATTCACAGGTTAGCATGCAGTATGCAGCGATTTAGAAGCAAAGGGACCTCGCTTTTGGGTTCCTTAACAGTGCCTCACCTTAAGAAGAAAGCTCTAAATTCATGGTCTGCTGTTCAAGACACTTATTTCTCTGCTAAGGTTAAATATTTTGCCTATTTAAGTTATTGGGTATCGCTTATTTTTCATTGGTTTTGTTACCCATTTCGTTATTTTCTGGTTGAATTTTATATGGCAAATATTGTTTTTTAAGCTTAATTTGATACTTCAACCACGTTTCTTGATTTATTATGATTTTTCTTTGAAGGTTGTGAGTTGGTATGCAGCAATTTTTTTTTTTTTGGGGTTTTCTTTTTTGTAATAATTTCTATTTGTTGATTGTGTTGTGTTTGGTGTTTTGATATGGTAGGACTTATTTGAGAGGCATAGAGTGGTGTTCACAGTTGGAACGTCTGTAGCATCAGTTGCTACAGCATGGGGTGGTAAGCTTTGTTTCAATATACTTTCTTTCCTTTTCCTTTGTAATGCTTGAGTTTGGTGGTTTTGGTTTTTTTTCACTGAATGGATGAAATATTGAAATGTGTGCTTGGAGATGTATTGCTACTGTGGACTTGCTAAAATTTTGACTTTTGCAATAGTTAGAAATTAGGACTCAATTAGCATGAATATTGATAATGATAACGGCTTTGACAATGTGAGTTGGGTTCCAATGCTTTAGTAAGAATTTGATTAGTTTCTCATGTATTGATCAATTTCAGAAGGATACTAGTTGAACCAATTTTCTCAATCTATTCACTGTGCTAATTTTGAGGAAATAGATTTTTCTATGATTATAAAGATATACTACTAATGGTTTCTACTAGTATATTAAGAGAAATTTCAGTGGCAGCATTAAACTTCTTCATTTCATGAATTGATTTGGCCACATGCTTACCGTGCAAGAATGCATTGTGACACTCTTCATGTACTTCTGCACTTTGAATGTTCAAACTTGAACTTTTTGTTTATGAATTAGTTTCATTTTCCATCTATCAATCCTTTATATTTTTTGCTGAAGCTTCTGAAGAATATAAGATATCAAGCATTGCTACCATGTAGCAAAGTTAGTAATGTATGTTGGGTTTTTGTTTTCGAAATTAACATGCAGAATGATGGCTATGCATTAGGAATAAGGCCAAAAGAGCTTACCTCTTTAATTTCAATCATGACCAAACTATATTATTCAGTTTTCATATTTACACTCATGTATTATTGTAAATGCTTTTTAGTTATTGCTATCGACTGGTGTGACTTATTGTACTTGTAAATGAAATTGCAGGGTATTGCTTACGTCATCTTTATGAATCAAAAGTGGATCAAAGGCTTGAATCAATTGAGAAAGCTGTGAGTCTTTGTAACATTATGTTGGATAGTTGTTGCTGCTTACGTTGTTTTGTTTTCTGGTGATCCTTTTGTACCTCCTACCAACTCATATTTACTAATGTGTATGAGATGGAGTGGTTGAACTTGCCTTTTAGCTGTGAAGTTTATGAAAACAGAACACTGCTGCTGCCAATTAAGTTTTAGAGGCAATTACTCCTCCCTTCTTCCCACCTTGCAACCCCCTGACATCAATATATATATATATATATATATATATCCTTACTCTATTAAAATTTTTTGATTGCCTTCTCTCTGACTGGCTTTCTTTGGAGCACATGTACAGCTACCTGTGACAATTGTGGGTTTTTTACATCTTCTTGATATTACAATTTAATAAATGACCTGTCTCCCCACCCCCGCCGCCGCCCCCCCCCCTTTCCTTTCTTTTCTGTGAATAACATGGCAGCACAGAATGTAGTGTCCATTTTTTATTTATTCCTGTCCCTTTGTCATTGTCAAATTTGGAAGTACTGTATGGAACTACTTGTAGAGTAGTACTAAAGTTGCTATGATAGTATGATCACTTGCTCTTTCTTTATCCACAAAATTTTGTTCCCCAAGTTTGGAAGACCATTATTGTTCTTGCAGTCTGTGGAAGTCTCTACGTCACATTTTCCTTATCTTTACCTATGCCCTTGGTGTTTTTTTGTTAAATCTGATTGTATTTCTTGGCATTTGGCAGATGAAAAGTAATTATCATCTTGAACATTCAGAATTTAAAAAGCTTGTGGATCCTGGAAATTCTAGTTTTGCTACCTGCATTGCTACTGCAGGGACAACATTTGTTCTTGGGTTTGTTCCTATCTTCTTCTTTTTTTTTTTTTTACCCTTGTATTATTGCTTTAATTTTAGTGAATTACAGTTCTCCATATGTGACATTTTTTTATCCATTACTAGCCCAAGTGTTGGGCATAAATCTAACTTGAGCGAATCTGATTGGCCTGGCTTCATAATTGAAACAGATGAGTGCTGCGGTATGGTAATACATGCCACTTAACTGGCAAGGTGGTGGAGATTGGAGAGTTTGATTAATGGTCACTAAAGAAATTAACATGATTAACTTGAATTATTTAGAGTAAAATGACTTCAAAAGCAACATTACCTACAATAGATCAAGATAGTTTCATGCATATCTCATGAAATAGACCCAGTTTAGGACGATGCAATTCTTCTATTGGTTTACGGCACCATGCCACCCTAATCAAAGTATATTTTTATGTGTTGAGCCAAACAGGTGTAGTCCACTTTGAAATGTAGTTTTCAAATGAAATCGTGGAGCTTACTAGCATGATTTAAAACAAAACATTTTGTGGACTTCTTTTTGTAGCAAGGAAATATTATTATTGGAGGTTGGGGATGGACAGGGAATTGCGTCAAGGCTGCAAAAATATGTTACTCCAAATTTGTTTCAGCCAGATATGTCTGCGCTACTCAATTCAGCTTATGGTTTAGTAGGAAACAAAAGTGATAATGTTCTTCAAGCAAGTCTATAGAACATTAACCATCCATTAATGATTTCAGTAGCAAGGATTTATATGGTGCTCAGAAAATATAAACTTAGTGACATGGGGACAGTACACCCTTTGTTAATTTCCTTAGAAATTATATTTATGTGCTACTGTCACACTCACCAAGTGGAATATTAACCTAAAAAATAAAGTGGATTAGGCCTGGCACAAGGTGCAAAGGTTAAATTTTAGTTTGCATAGTTTTTTTCTCAATAGGACCTTTTTGATGTGGGATTGGGAGTGTTACACAAGCTTACAGCTAAAGGTGGGTGATTTTTGGAGGCTTTCTTGCATATTTGGGATTATATATTATGTTTTATTAATGCGAACAGAATTTCATAACATTCCTTGTATCTTAGTATAAGAGTGCCAGCCCCCAGGATTAGGGAGGCTATAGATAGTATGTAGATCAAACTCAAAGCAAGAAGCTGAAGACGATGCAATTGACAAGTCTTGTTATATTCAAGAAGCCTGCTCAACTGCCATGATTAGGCTAACTATGTACAGGAATTCCACACAATTTCAATGATAAAGCTACCTATGTTCAAGAAGTCAGCACAATAAAAAATCTTGTTCCATAAATGAATATGCCCAAAGATAGGAACAACAAGGTGGATTTGTAACAATCCACTAGAAATGAAATATAATGATGGATTTTTTGTAAGTTCTGGCACTACAATTTAGCATGGTTAAAGAAGTTGCGGAAGCTAATTCTTCCATTTTCATGACATCAATAAAAACAACTATAGCATTTTAGCCAAGTAGGAAGCTTATTATGATGTTTGACAAGTCTTGTTTGGAGAGAATAGAATTGATGGCTGTTACAGAATAGTACATGTAAAATAGGAATATCTTGATTATAGGAATATTTAAAATAGGAATAACTTAAGCGCTAAATGCAGCTCGGATAGAATACATCTGCAGCAAGCTGGGCAT
This sequence comes from Mallotus nudiflorus, assembly GCA_947683625.1. NCBI lineage: Eukaryota > Viridiplantae > Streptophyta > Magnoliopsida > Malpighiales > Euphorbiaceae > Mallotus > Mallotus nudiflorus. The sequence goes on along the minus strand of CANTUR010000157.1, from coordinate 8,882,460 downwards.
GATTAACATCCATGCACCAGCTTGAGGGGGAGTGTTACAGAATAGTACATGAAAAATAGGGATATCTTGATTATAGGAATATGTAAAATAGGAATAACTTAATTAGAGGAATTAGTCTATTATTTCCTAAAGTAATTAGTCTATTCTTTCCTAAAGTAGAGTCGTGGTTGTATATATAAGCATGTACCTTGTATAGATTAAAATATATACAGATTTTCTCTTCTTCTTTTTGTTATCAATGGCCAAGGATTCAGTGTGGTGCATGAATTTAGGTGGAGTTGATGGCTAAATAAGGATCTTTGCTAGCTCTTAAATTGTTCGGTTTTTTTTTTGGGTCAAGATAGTAGATGACTTTCTTGAGGGTAATGCAAATTAGATAGCTAAAATTTACTTTGATAATTATACTTTTTGAGCCAAAATTTTCAATTGATAATACATTGCTGAATAACAGTCTTCATTTGAGAGATCTTTGAAGTGTTGCTCCTTGACATGATTATGCTGAATTGCAGGTATGGCTTTGGTTGGAGAGGTGGCAGATGGTATGCAAATAGGAGATTCCAAAAGGAACAGATGAAAAAGTTAGGGCAGATAAATCCTAAAAGTTGGCAGTTGCTGGGGAAAATGAGACCTAGGGAGTGGGAATTTCAATTTATTAAAAGAAGATTAACAAGATACAAAACGCCTGAAAACAGAGCTAAGGCATGTGAAAAGATGCTGAAGGGTACATCTACAGCACATAATCACGGAGAAATTCATCAGTCATGTTAAAATAATAGCACTTGCTGTAAATTTTTTCTTTTAGATATCCTAATTTACAGGAAAAGAGACGTTGGTATAGTGTTGTAGTTATTGAAGATTATTTTCTTTATACAGAAATTTTGGTTGCAGTGATATTGCCTTCTCAATGCAAGTTTATTTTAAGAGTCTAAGTGCTTAAGGCATCTGTTAATAGAGTTCTGCTTATACTTTATCCATGATCAATATCTCCAGCAAGTAATTTCTTAAAAATTGCTGTTATAGTATCCCAGGCATATTAGTTCAATAATGGTTGCAAGTTATGTAGAAAAATGTTCTGGATACATGCATGCTATGCTGCAGGCAATAAGTTTGTGATGGAAGAATATTGTCTGCTTTAGTTTCAAATTCAAGTGATCATTCTAGATTGAAAATTAGACAAAAATCATTTTAACAGCTCCTTTTAATTGGCCATTTGAAGAGAAAGATTACCTTGCCTACATTCTCTGCCTGCCGTAACAGCACCTTGAGTTTGTAATAATGCCAAAAAAGCTGCAACAAAGTGTTGTTTTCTTTAATGTTATATTCTTACATTTCTTCCATGTCGAATTGATCGATGAAATTGTGTTTTGAATTTCTTGTTAAGAATTCAGTTCTCAAGTGTCAAGTCAATCTGGAATTCCACGATGATATTCATGCTGGTTTATTCTGTCATAAATGATCAAGCCGTCCCAATAGATGCCTTTGTGCTAAAAGTTGAGAACAATATCCCAGACCTCTATAAATTGTCGAACACACAGGACAGTTGGAGCAAGAAAGGATGGGCTTGAAGATGTCCAACATTGTAACCTCCATGGTTCTACTTTTTCTTTTCTGCGTATCAGCATATGGAAAGAGATCAAAGATATTTTCATTCAAAAGTCAGGGTGTTGTGGCGGCATTGGCACCATCTGCCAGTGATGGAATTTGTAAAACTCTAGTGGAGATAAATGGCTATGCTTGTGAAGATCATACAGTAATGTGCCTTATGCTAGTATTGATTTCATGAAGTTTATTCTTTAACTCTAGCTTATTAAAGTTGTTGGAACATTCATTTAGGTAACTACGCAAGATGGATTTATTCTCGGCCTACAGAGAGTCACAAAGGGGCAGTCTGGTGGAGCTCCAGGAAGCAAGATACCAGTCCTATTACAGCATGGGATATGCATGGTAAGTTATTCTGACTTTGGTAGCAGTTTTTATCTATATTAAAGATACTGCAGATGTGCCTGAAATGAGATGGGTGACAGGATGGAGCAGTGTGGGTGATGTTACCCCCTGGGAAATCTTTGGCATTCCTCTTGGCGGATAATGGGTATGATGTGTGGCTCGGCAATGCAAGAGGAACTATATCTAGTAGTGGGCACACGTCACTTACACCAGATGACCCGGTTAGTTTCCATCTCTAAACGTGATATTATTCTTTTAGTTATTACTTTCTTTTCCTAATTTTTTCTAATGACATGGTTGGTTTCTCAGGCTTTTTGGGATTGGTCATGGGATGAATTGACAGGTTCTGATCTGCCTGCTACATTCCAATATGTGTACAATCAAACAGGACAGAAACTGCACTATGTTGGCCATTCACAGGTATATGTTAACAAATTATGCTGCCTCATTTTGTAGCAGAGATGCTAAGCTTGAAACCTTTGTTACAGGGAACTTTGACCGCTCTGGCTGCCTTTTCGAAAGGTCAGTTGGCAGACATGACGAGATCAGTTGCCTTACTTGGACCAGTTGCCTATTTGGGTCAAACAACCTCTCCACTTGCGAAAGTAGCTGCTGACATCTTGATCGCCAATGTGAGTAAACTTTTCTATGTTGATCATTTAATCAGTTGAGACTAATTGACAAATGATTATTTTGTGTGAGTATACATATAATCTGTATTGTGACAGGAATCATACTGGCTTGGTCTTGGTGAATTTAGTCCAGCAGGGTACTATGAAACTTATTCCCATGTCTTAAATTATTAAATAGTTCTATTTCAGAAATAATTTAAATAGTTTTTGCTCAAATGGATCAGGGACTCTGCCACGACATTACTCCATGATGTCTGCAATACACCAGGAGTTGACTGCAGTGATTTGTTGAGCGCTTTCACCGGTACTATACATGTTCTCAATTTCAGAATTGGGCACTTGCATTGGCCAATTCGTTTCTCCTCCTGATGTGAAATTTTTTATATTTTTAGGGCCCAACTGCTGTCTCGACACATCCCTGTTTGGAGTTTTCCTTAACCACGGGCCTCAGTCAACATCAACAAAGAACCTGATCCATCAATCTCAGAGTAAGTGCATCTAATTTTCATTGCCATCCTAGTCACCACTAGTAAACTAGTTCCAAGAAGTAATATGAGCTCTGAATACATGGGAATAAAAGTAATAACTGGGGATTGGCTTCATCTACTGGAATGCTAGTTCCTTCTCTTTACCATGAAAGAAAATATTGAAAAATGCATATGGTTTTCTTAACTTGGTTTTTGGGTTTCTGGACAGTGATCAAACGAGGAACCTTCTCAATGTACGATTATGACAATGAGAATGAAAACAAGAAACACTATGGACAGCCTACACCACCAGCATATAGTATAAATAACATTCCAAATGATGTTCCCCTATTCCTTGGATGTGGAGCAAAAGATGCTCTTTCTGATCCCAAAGATGTGCAGCTCTTACTGGATGGCCTGAAAGATCACACTAAAGACAAACTTGCAGTTCAGAACATTGACAATTATGCTCATGCAGATTTTATGTTTGCTACAAATGCTAAGGAAGTCATATATGATCCTGTCATGGCGTTCATAAAACTTCATTGAAGATGCTGGTTGGGAAAAGAATGCCATGTGACCAGTTTTCTATTCTGTTGGTGGTGTATGGTGGTTAATAAAACAGATTTTTCATAAGAATAAAATCAATTATCACACCAATGATTGTTTTCATTTCTGCATTTTCTTTGTGGATTTCGACACCACTCTTTGAAGCTTAATGCTGTGGCAGAGGATGGTTTCACTGTATTTATCCATAGAAACTCTTTGTAAAGTTGATGAGTTTAGGCTGCAAATCGGAGACCACCCTGGTTGATTTCTCTGTGGAAGCCTTGCTAACCCTTCCACTTAATAAGGAAAATGGATATCGAAAAGATAGCCTCTTCTTCTCAACTATAGAGGAAACCAGTGTTGTTGCTATCATTCATGAGATATCAGCAGATGCTGCAGGTTTATGCCCATCTGCTGCTGGCTCTTAAACTGGCAATGGCAAGAATGCCTATAATTTTTCAGCTATTGCCTCTTGCTTGCTAAACTTATCATTCCTGTTCTTTTCTTCTCCTTGTGATCTCCGTGCCATATCCAAGAAAGGGTAAACAAGATTCTTTTGTGTGATTGTAGTGGTTTGACCACGACAATGACTTTCCATATCTTTTTTGGAACCTTGCTAATTTCAACATTATCAACAGCCCATTTGGTGAAAATGGCCTCAAATTGAGGTTATTGGACAGGATATGCCAATGATAGGAAGACAAAGAAAGAGGTACCTTGGAAACTTACAGCATTTCAAGAATATGAACAGAAGGTTGCAAATCTTAGTTTTCTATGCAAATTATCAGAATGTTAGTGTTAAGACCGATGAAACTGTCTGAAATAGTACACTTTTCTGGATCCACGTCTTGTCTTATCTCTATATATCCTGTCACTTTTGTCCAGATCACCAACTACAATGTGATCGAACCAATGAATGTCTTTGTCATACCGAAGTTATCATGACATTGATGAACTCAATATCATCTAATTAGATACTAAAGCATTAATAAGAGGATTGGCCCCACAGAAATTATACAATTTGTTGTTGAAACCTGTGGAGCCTGGTTACAAGAAACTCACTTCAAAACATTAGAAACTCAAAGCTACGGAGACCTAGGTCAATGGTTCAGGCTGAGGACCTAGAATCGAACTTCCACAATGTCTTTGTTAGGTTAATTATAACTATTAAGGTGTTCCCTACCCATAGGTTATAGATTAAATACCCTTCTCATCAACACTGACAACTATCGATTGTAATTCTATGATGTGTCAAATTACATATATAATTAAAATATTAATCTAATTTAATTGAAAGTGTATTTTCTAATCTAATTAGATTAATTTTTATTTCATCTCTAATATAAATTAAATTAATTAATATATAAATTTAATTTAATTAAAAATATGTTTCTATTTTAATTAAATTAACTTTTATTTCATCTATAAAAAATTGAATTAATTAAAATTTTAGCAATAATTTTTAAAAAAAGATATATTTTCTATTTAATTAAGTCTACTTATATTTTATTTAATATAAATCAAATTAGAAAACATAATTTTATAAGCCTTACTATATTAAATTTAATAAGCAAATGAATAAAATCAAAATTGATAAAATTATAAAATAATTAATTATGAAAAATTGTTGTATTTAAATAGAAATTTATAAAGAATGTAATAAATTACTATATTATAACTCTATTGTGTACGTAAAATAAGATTATTATTTAGAATAAAGTAAACGGGTATTGTACAATTGTTCAAATAGAAAATGTATTCAAATTGTAATAAATTACTATGTCATAATTTAACACTATTAAGGTTGATAAATTAAATTGACATATAAATAAAATTATACTTTTATTATTTTTAAATACTTATTCAATTAAATTTTATTAAGTAAATAATTATAACTAAATTAATTAAAATTTTTATTTTTCTTGTATCTCTAATCATATTTTAAAAAGTATAGCATATAATTTGTTTGATAGTAGTATTTCTATAAAAAAAAGTAGTATAATTATCATTTTTAGATATTTTTATTCAATTTAATTAAAATAGTTAAAATTAAATTAATTAGTCTTTATCATTTACTTATTAGTTGGAATAAAAAAATTATACTAAATTACTTTTTGAGTAAATAAAAGTATTAATTTAAAAATATTGAAGAAACTCAAATAAATAAATAAATAAAATTGTAATAAATTATAAGTTTAATGACTTTACAATATTTAAATTGTTACATAAAAAATATAACTTCTTTTTATTTTAAATTTTTATTAAGAAAGTAATTAATAATGTTTTATTATCTTATGATTAATTATGATCATAATATTTTTTTTGTATAAAATTAGTTCTGAAGTTGAAAAAAATATTAATTATAAAAAATATTAAAAGAATATCATATAATTATTTAAATAAAAAATTTATCAAAAATAAAATTAATTATAACTATATTAAGTTAATTTTAAATTATTATATAAATAAATAACATTTTTATTATTTTTAAAACATTTTATATATATATTTATATATATATATATGCCCTTTATATCTCTCTCCTAGATAAAGATTTTTTTTTAACAACTAATATAAATAGTTAAATTTCTAACATTATAAGAGGTAAGAAGGTGGTGAGTGATTCAAACCCTCTTCTCGTCTACATATTTTGTTGTTTGAGCTACAATTGAGAGAATTTCCTAGAAAAATATAAAAATAAGAATAATAATAATAAAACAATTTGTTGACATTATTTTTGTCTAATTAAGACTTTTCATCAAGTGGATGCAAATTTCTGTCCAGACTCGAGGCGCTGCCGCTATAAAAATTTGCTAGACCATTGAAATTTATTGGGGAAAAAAAATAAAAAAAAAATTTATATCAAATCAAATCATATGCAGCATATGGCCAAAAGCATAACTTTTATAATTATATCTATACTTTTCTGTGGGCATGCTGTTGGAAGTAGAACAAAGCTGTTTTCAGCCAATAACCATGAACTGTTCCAGGCAGGAAGTGATGGCATTTGCAAATCAATGGTTGAGACACATGGCTATGATTGCGAAGAACATAAGGTAAATTCAGAATTTTTTTTTTTTTGCGTGTACTAAAGTAAATCATAAGCACATTCAAGTAGTAGTAATGGCAACACTACCTGATATGTTTCAATGGGTCTCAGGTGACAACAGAAGATGGCTTTATCCTGAGTTTGCAAAGAATACCAGTAGGGCAGTCTGGTGGGTCTCCAGGAAACAGGCCTCCTGTTCTTTTACAGCATGGGCTACTAATGGTAAGTGTTTATTTCTTGTTTTGGCAGTGTTTGTACTTGTTTATAAGGACATTTCGATGTTAACGAGCTCTGTTGCGGTGTCAGGACGGCATAACATGGCTGCTATTGCCTCCAAAGCAATCATTAGCGTTCCTCTTGGCTGATAATGGCTTCGATGTGTGGCTAGCCAATACTCGTGGAACTAAGTTTAGCCTTGGCCATACTTCACTTAGCCCAGATGATCCTGTAGCTTTCTTCTCTTTTCAACATCTTATTCTCTATTTATTTCAGTTGTTTTGGGTGATTAATGATGTTGGAGGTTGTTGTTAGGCCTATTGGGATTGGTCATGGGACGAACTGGTAGCTTTTGATCTTCCTGCTACGTTTGAGTATGTTCATGATCAAACTGGACAAAAACTGCACTATGTTGGGCATTCACTGGTGAAGTTTTTTGCAGTATCTATTGCTTCACTCTTTTGTTTTAGAAACTCTGCCTGTAACAGAGATGCTTAACTTCTGATTAAATGATTGTATAGGGAACTTTGATGGCTTTAGCAGCCTTTTCAAAGGGCCAGCAATTGAACATGTTGAGATCAGCTGCCTTACTTTGCCCAATTGCTTATGTTGGTCAAATAACCTCTCCACTTGCAAGAAACGCCGCTGAAAACTTTGTTGCTGAAGTGAGTACTGAGTTCTTCTATCTACAATTTTTTCTTTTTTTTTTTTTATGTTCACCTCCAGTATCGAGGAGTTGGAGGAATCTAGCCGGATAAATCTGTAAAGGGTGATAAAATTCTCCCACCGTCTGTTTTCCTATCCACACAGCTTTAACTCAAACTTTTAAAAAATTCAAACTTCTTCACACTGGAATGAATAGGCATCCATTGTTTACAATCTTATCTGATAATCTGCATATCTTTTCTTATAACAGACTTTATACAAGTTGGGTTTCCAGAAATTTGATTTAAGAGGGTAAGTATTCAATTCTGCTTTATTGCCTTTCTTTTCATCATTTGTAATCTGCATAGCACAATAATTTACAACATATTGCTTTCAGCACCTACATGCATCAGAAATGGGTACAATCATTCCCTAAACTATAAATAAAAGGAAAATTTTTTACCTGTTTACACCAAGCCAACAGATACATTATTTATTAAACATTTATTGGTATTAAACAATTGAAATATGCGTCAATCATTTAAAATTAGAATATAATGCACTTACTTCTCTATTTGTTTAAATATAAACCTAAGTAACTAAATGTCACTAGGTGTAAACATGGGTCTGGAAAAATTTGAAAATTTTAAACATCAAACCAAATTTCAAAATATTAGTATGAAAATTTTTAAATTTGTTATCAATATTAGAATTTCAGAGCTTTTAAAAATGAATGAAATTCTAAGTAACAAATTTAAAAATTTTCATACTAATTCTGAATAAATAAATATGAAAATTAAGTTATTTAGGAATGAATAGATATGGTATAATTTAAAGTAAAAATTTATATTTATATTATTAATTGAATTTATATTTATATTTATTATTAACAAATAAACAGTAAAAGATTTTGTATTTTATTTTATAACCCTCGATCAATAAGGCTAATAACAATGATATTGCTAATAAAATAATAATTAATTAAGTACATAAATTAAGTAATATTTAAGGTAAAATTATACTATGCACTAATTTTGATCTAAACATTCTCAAATATACGGTTACTTACATTTTTTTTTTCCAGTTTTACGTTTATTCTCTTTGTTCTTCTCTTTTATGTTTTTTTTAACTCCACTTTCTTTTTTATTTTATATATCTTCTTCTCTGTATTCCCTTTTATCTCTTCTCTCAAATATAAAATTAACCTCAATAACCATATATTAATTAAAAAATTTTGCAAGTAAATTCATAAACTTTTTAATTAAAGATCTTTTGCATTTTTTATCTAAATATTTTCCAATGTGTGGTTACTTTTTTTCCATGTTTCACATGATAAAGCTTTTTATTTTTATTTTTTCAGTTTTACATTTTTCTCTTAGATCTTCTTTTCTTTCTTTTTTTTTTGTTAAACTCCATTGAATGTAAACTCTCCAGATCTTAAACACTAGCCTAAGATCACTGCTCTCATACCATTTTAACAACTTCTCGGACTTTAAGAATGTTGATTTACGTGCACATACAAATGAATTTATAAATAGAATTGAACCTATGTTAAATTTTCAATTTATATCAAGCACTTTATTACTTGCACTTTTACAACGTGGGATACATTCTTCAACACTCCCCCTTAAGTGTAACTAGACTTGAATCCATAGTGTGAGATTAATTGCTTTTAACAACTATTAAGTTTGGACAAAGGACTAATTGGTTTATTTTCAGACCCTATTTTGTAAATCTCTAACATGGTGTCAGAGTTGTTTTCCATGTTCAAAATCTATTCTTCCCACACAAGCATTCTTAATTGAAATGTCATTTTTCTCACTACGTGGTCAAGCTTGGTATTTACAAAAATTTCACCATGCAAACTTATTGGGCATTATGCCACATGCTACCTAGCATGTGTCAAGGAATCGTGTTAAAAGCAATTAATCCTGCAACAATTTCATAAAGTAAATTATATGGGCCTATTTAACAATTGGATAGTTCTATTTAACAGTTTGAACTTTTAAGTTGGACAATGATCTAATTGGCGTATTTTCGGTCTATTTTCGTCAAACTTTTAATAGTTCTGATTCTATTTTGATTGAGTTTTAATTTTAATTCTAAATCCATTGGATTGATATTTTGTTTATTTGTTTTAGTTGTTTTGGTTGTTTATAACTATTTTGGTTGTATGTTTATGTTTCCATTGGATTGGTTTGAAAAAATCTAAAGTGTTGTTTGTTATTTTACTTGGTTGTTTTGGTTGTTTTAATTTTTTTGATTATTTTGATTGTTTTTGATACATAAAAACAACCACTGCATTTTTTTAACTAAATATTGTCACTTTTAAATAATATCAATAAGATTAGATAACTTGATAAAAATAATAATTAAAAAGTTATTAAATATATTAATATTATATTATATTTTAATTAATATAAATGACCTAATTTCTCTTATTTTTGTTTGTAAGGTCCCTACTTAACTTTAATTAAAACAAAATAATTTTTTCCAAAACTACATTATTTTAGTTATCTATAATATATCAATATATATTAATCTACAATAAAAATAATAATTATAATAATATTATTTTGCTCATTAATTTTTAATAATATCAATAGAATTATGTTACTTATTAAAAATAATAATGAATAAGTTATCAAATATAATAATAATAATAATAATAATATTTTTAATTAATAAATTATAAAATTTGAATCATATAGTGTTAATTTTTTTTTTCATATTTTTAGTGTAAATGGGATTTCACATTTTTACTTGCTAATAATAATTTTCTTGTTTTTTATATTGTAAGTTTAGATTTTGTTGTAATGGCCATTTCACATTTTTGTTTATTAATTGAATTATGGTTGTAGTTAATAATAATGAAATAATTAACATATTTTGTTAATAATTTAAATATTATATCTTAAACCCAATACATAGTAATTTTTATAATATATTATTATAAATATGTTACTTAATATATATTACTTGATAATATAATAAAATGTATATAATTAAATTTACTACTATTTATTAATATTTACATATTATTTATTAAATTAATATTCGATAGTATATTTGATTTTTAGTTTGGTCGATTTCAGTATGGTTTGATACAAAATTTGATTTTTTTATAAATATTCAATATTATACTAAATTAGTCATAAAATTTGGTTCGATTTTAGTTTGGAGCTAAAATTATTTGATCAATATTGTTTTATTATCTTTTAATTTGAAATTTTAATTCAATTGGATATTTTATTCATCCCTTGTTGAACTCTACTATAGGCAAAATTTATTCCCTTTCTGGCTTTCCTTTTTCTTTTTTTTTTTCCCTTCCGACCTAACCAATATTAAACAGGGAAGCTGTGGTGAAACTTCTGAAGGATATTTGTAAGAAATCAAATATAGACTGCACCAGCTTGTTGACTGCTTTCACAGGTATTATCCATGGTATTAATTACCAACTTAAATTAATTCTTGTCCATTTTAAATGTTTAAGATCTCACCGTTAGATATATAACATATACCCAGGTGTTATATTTTTATTAACTAACTGTAAACTACTCAAAATATATAGCGTAAATTTAACTACCTGATGCAACTCTAACAGTAGATAAGTGCAATACGTTAACAGTATATAAGAATTTTTTCTTCTGACCAATTTGATTAGCTCCGAGACCTTATAATGTTCCATTAATAAATTATGTACATTACAACTGGCATGAACAGGGAAAAATTGCTGCCTGAATTCTTCAATTGTGGACATATTTTTAGACCATGAGCCTCAGTCAACAGCTACAAAGAACATAATCCATATATCTCAAAGTAAGAAATTTGTAAACTCTCCATGCAAAAAAATTCCCAAAACACTAAACAAGAAATGGGATCATGAATCTGATACTGAATTTTTTTGGGGCATGCATGCATGCAGTGATTAGAAAAGGAACAATATCAATGTATGATTATAATGATGAAGATGAGAACAGAAAACATTATGGGCAACCAACTCCACCAGTGTACAAGATGAGTGGGATACCAAATGATGTTCCTCTGTTTCTCAGCTATGGAGGGGCAGATGCACTTTCTGATCAGAATGATGTAAAGCACTTGATTGATAGCCTTAAAGATCATGATGGAGATAAACTTGTAATTCAATATAGAGATGACTTTGCTCATGCAGATTATGTTATGGCTGAAAATGCTAAACAAGTATATGATCCTCTCATTGCTTTCTTTAAACTTCAATGAGAGGAGTATGTAACTTTTGGACCAAAAATTAACTTATACACTTTCTGTTTTGGGTGCTTTATCAAATTTTAGTTGTTTTCTTTGTTAAAATTACTTCAAAATTTATATATAATTGAAAACCAATTTAATCTTTGCACTCAAACTTAAAGATTCAATTGCTATTTCTCTATTTATTTAAAAAAAATGTTGAGTTCAATTTTCTACCAGAACTTTAAAATTAGGAACTATTTTCATGTTCTTTTTGAAGAAAATTATGCATTAGGGTGCACCATTTTTATTATTAAAAATAAAAATGAAAAATAAGAACTACATACATCTAGCATTACTAAAATAAGTCAATTCATACCAATATTTGTTGGTTCAAATAGTAAGGAGTTTGAATTTCTTTAAGTAAAATCTTAGGTTCGAGTCTTATATATGAAAAGAAAAAAAAATGTTGGAATAACTTTACTTCCTTTATAAATCCACCTGACTCGACTCTAAAATAGTTGAAGTTCTTATAACTATCAGATATTGGAAATCAAATGAAAAAAAAAAATCAATTTGTCACTTGAGCTTTGAGTTAATGAATTTATGGTTAATTAGCTTAGCAACTTAATTTGCAGATTTGGCCAATTCATCCATATTAATTTTGTTAACAAACTTAATTCATACACAATTATTTTTTTTTAAACTAATCTACTAAAAAATGTTATAAATTAGCTAATTGGGTCATGTCAAATACAAAAGTATAAAGACATATGGTTGTACAAATTATTTTCGAAGAGTGCTTTTTTTTTTTTTTTAAATAATTTATAATTTCTTCCATTGTCTTTTTAGGATCAACATTTAAATCAAATATAAAAAACTGAAAAAATCTAAAATTAAACTTTCAAAAAAATATTTTTAATTTATACATACTTAAAAATTTTAATAGTCTTATTTTTTTCAATACTTTTGGTATGTATGGTATACTCTTTATATGAAAATAATTAAAAAAATTAATTAATTTTGAACGACTTTTATAATTTTTCAATTATCCATGTGTGCACCATTCAATCATAAATGAAAAATTGAATCCAATTGATTTAATTTGGTTTATTAGTTCGGTTTCAATGTTGAATTTTAGAAAAATTTTGATTATTTAGGTTTGATTCTTAGTACAGACGATATGATTCAGCGCCCGCTCAAGTGTACAGTAACTACAACATTATGTGGGTTCGAGACTCATTAAAAAATATAAAATGGGCTTTAGATCTAGATCGGAGATAGAGTCGTCACCTGGATAAGACTCGAGACACATTGTACAACAACTGAATTTCACGAAGGGCCTCAACAGTCATCCTTAGAAATTGGATTCGGAAACTAGGTATAAGTTTTTGGAATATCCACCCAATATTGCGATTGACCTCCGTTTGTATTTTGTATTTTATTACTGTTAATAATTTAATTATTTCCTTATTTACATGCAATCGCAATTGCCTCGAATCAATTTCCCAATTAATTCCAAGTTTGCATATTAGTCTCATTTCATACTTATAGCCCGACATTCAATATAAATAAAAATAATAATAATAATTTACAACTATACATTTCAAATGAATAGGGGAAGAGATTAAAGATTACAACATTTTGTAAACAAAATGTAAAATAAACATAAAATAAACTATACATAAACCAAAAATAAACTAATTAATTATACAAATAAAACTTCTCAAGAACTTAATGAAATAAATATTTGATAATTAAAAAGTATCAAATAATTCCTACAACAAGCAAAAGTTATTTTTATCTCACCAAAAAAAAATATTCTCTTTAAAAAAATAATAAATAAGTAACATTTGTAGGAAATATAAATAAAATCACAAAATAGTCCATAAATAACACAATAATTATTATTCAATAACAATATTAAATAATATCATAATCATGCATAAACTCAACATATATAACAAGACAAACACAAAAATCACACAAAATATATTAAATAAACATTAAAAATCAAAATAGAGTGGTGCAGGATTTTGGTGAGAAGGCAACGCCTCTTCAAAGAGGCATCGCCTCTTGACCAAGAGGCGATTTGAAATCGCCTCTACACAAAGGGCCGATGCCTCTATGAAGAGACATTGCCTCTTTAACTGAGACAAAAATATATTACATTTCTTAGATTTTAAGAAACTCAAAACTTATGTAAACTAAATAAAGACTAATACAAATATACAAAAATCAACAACAATATTCAATATTTCATATAATCATGCTTTTCTATGACCTTAAATAAGCAACACAATTCAAGAAAACAAGCAAAAGAGTAATAAATCAAAGCTTTTAATGAAAATAAAGGACTTAAAGCGTAAAAATGGAGAGTCTCACTGATGTGGAAGAGCTGATCCTCCTAACTAAGCCCTCAAAGTTTGGTTGATGAATTTGAGTCCTCTGAATGCAAGAGAATCCCTCCTCTTCTCAAGGAAATGAAGTCCTTTTTGTCTTAAAAGTCCCCTCCTTCTTTCGCTTCTTCCTCTCTTCCTCTTCTTCCTCTCTTCCTCTCTTCTTTTCTCTCCTCTGTCTTTTCTTTTCAAACCCTCTCGTCCAACCGAAGAACTCCTCTCAAAAGTCCAAAAAAAAGGTTCCCTCTTCAATGCCCACTCTCTCCCTTTATGTCCTCTCCAACTCCTCACCCAACCACTCTCACCCACTCCCCCATACCTTTCATTATTCTCTAGGCCCCCTTTTTCCTCTTTTTCTGCTTTTTTTCTTTCTTTTTGCATCATGAAAATTGTCCTAAATCTGGAGTAGATGAGTCTCACCTACTACAATTAATGACATTTAATGTTGTAGTTGGCGGGTGTGAAGAGGCACCGCCTTTTTAATGAGGTGTTGCCTCATCGTTGCTTAGGGTGAAGAGGCGATTGCCTCAAGCCAGGTCTGGGCCTTTAGACCAAAAGGCTATGGGCTTGGGCTTTTGAGGCTTGGGCTTACTATTTTGGACTTAAATTTGATGTTTTGGGCTTGGTTTTTGTGTTTTGGACTTTTGAGTTTATTTTAGAGAAGTTTCAAATTTTTCTTACATTTCAAACTCGTACTTTCTTATCATCGGACTTTTATTACGGGCCGTTTAAACTAAAGGTGTCCACACTTAGTAAAACAAATGAAAACGTAATAATTTTGTTTAAATTTAATGTTTATATCTAAAAAATGTAAAAATAAAAATAAAAATAAAAAATAGCAAAAAAGATAATTTTAATTTTAAAAAAATTTCTTAAATATTTAGCTATTGTTGATGTGTATCTTACATAATTTTTTTTAAAAAAAAAGTGGACACAAATTGAATTTAATTAGTCAATTCATAAAATTTTTGGATAAATTAGTTAAACAAATAACTTTAAACTTAATTGATTTTTTTAAAGATATTAATTGAATATTGCTGAAAAGTTATTTTAAGTGAATTTGCCAATTTATCAAGTCATTGAACTAATTGACTATTGTTTGAGCCAAAATTATTTTACTTTTTATCAAAAAATCCAATTAAAGAGGATTATATGTAATTAATTAATTTAATTGGCTAGTTAGTTACAAAGGTAGAGACGGTGGCCAGATATGATTTTTGAGAAGGAAGTGGGATATCTGTTATTAACGTGATTTATTGAATTTTGAGAGAGTTAAAAGACAAATGTTAAAAAAAAAAAAGAAGCTCTTGCTGCATATCATTGGGACAACTTAAACAACAGACAACCAATTGCAAAAACTATTAATTTATAACCTTCAATTTTTTAGTTTTCTTTTTATTTTTCCTTTCCTATTTATGTTGTTAATTTTTCAAACTTTAATTATAAGCCGGTTTCTAATTTCCTTCAATGAATTTCTACAGTATTTTAGTTTTTCAATTTTGTGTTCGAACTTTGTTTAAGTTTTTCAAAAATTAATCTTGTTTCTTTATTTTCAATAACAAGCAAGATATTAGTTATCTAAATTTAGCTATTTGATTTACAACTAATTAAGAACCTTGTAGATTTTAGTCCCTTATTTTACTAGTAATCGTCTATTTTAAAAATTAAATTTCAAAATGTGGTGAATCTCAAAATACTTGGCATGCTCAAATTTTCACTATTTAAGAGCAAGGGGGAAACAATTATAAAATTAATTTCTGTTGATTTTTGTATGATCAATCTCTAATTATTATTAGTTTTGACTTTAATAATTAATTTTAGTCCACTAATATGTGTGTTTAAATGTGTATTTAAGGTAGGATCAAAGTTATAATTAATGAGCAACAAAATTGGAGTAAAAGCAAAACCATTTGAGAGTCACAAAATTCCTCACGATCGTGAGAAGCATCGCAACCAAATGAGAGCCGAATTCAAATTATTTGAAGTGGCAATGAAAGTGAAATTCAAGTGAAGAAAATGAGCAGTGCCTTACTCATGATCGTGAGGAGGAACCTCACAATAGTGACAAGGCTACTTAAGATCATGAGTGTCATATGGCTGATTTGGCAACCTTTGTAATGAATATTTCGGAGCTCCAATACTATGAAATTGGATGTCACAATCGTGACACCTTCTCTCATAATCGTGAGCATCAGAATTATTGCAAAAAGTAAAAGAAACATTAAATGAAGATGGAGGTTTGTTGGGGAAGAAAATCAAAGTTTCAAAGAGGTAGTTTTGCATCCTCTACTATAAATACAACTTCAAGACATTATTTGAAGAGTTAGAGATTTTATGGAGCAAAATTATTGTATAAAAGTCATTGAGCTAAATTTAATTTTTTTTCATAATTTGTCTTTATATATTCTTTGTTTGTAAATAAAATGTTTAGATAAATGTTGAGTACCTTGAACAGAGTTTGCCCTTGTATATATATTATCTCAACCAATACAAATAAGGAAGGTCAGCAACATAATTACAAGAATATTATAAAGAATAATTACATAATCAAATTTCATATAATTAGCTAGTAGATTGATTCTCTATCATGCCCCCTCAAGCGAATGGGGAAGTCTCCACAGGAGGTTGTGACGAAAATCATGAAAACTAGAAGATGGAAGTCCCTTGGTGAATATATTAGCAAGTTAAGATTAAGAGCGAATGAACATGATATGAAGAAAATTACGACAACTAAGATCATACACAAAATGATAGGATTTTTAATGTGTTTTGTGCAAGCATGAAAAATTGGATTTGCTGCAAGTTGAGTAGCACCCAAATTATTATAATATAGAAGGAGAAATATAAGGAAAAACAATTTCTTATAACATCTAAGAAATCCATAAGATATCATGAGATGCAATAGAAAGTGCCATACATTCTACTTGTGTGCTAGATTGGGCAACATATACTTGTTTTTTGGCACTCCAAATGATAGGATTAGAACTAAGAAAAATATAGTAACCCATAGTAGAGCGTTGAGTGTTTGAACACCCTGCCCAATCAGCATCAACATAACAAACCAAGTTAGGAGAGAGGGTTATAAGAAATCGAATACCATTTCCTATAGTCCATTTGAGATATCTTAAAACATATTTGACTGCCTAAAAATGAACATCTCATGGAGCTTGTATAAATTAACATAGTTGTTGAACAACTTAGACAATATCGAGGTAAGTGAAAGTAAGGTATTGAAGAGCTCCAACTACACTGTATTATTGAGAAGCATCTAGAAGTAAGGTGCCATCATGTAAAGAAAATTTCTTTCCAAAAGCAACAGGTGTAGAAATAGGCTTACAGTTCTCCATATGCAATCAAGAGAGCAAAGAAAGAATGTACTTTGTTTGGGTTAAAAGAAGATAGTGAGAAGTGCGATGTGCTTCAATTCCAAGGAAATAATGAAGATCTCCAAGGTCTTTCATTAAGAACTGAGAAGAAAGGGAAGTGATAAGATTCTTTATAACGTGAAGAGATGTTCCAGTTAAAATGATATCATCAACATATAACAAGAGAACGACCATATTTGAAGTAGTGCACCATATGAACATCAAAGGATCAACTTGACTATGTGTAAAACCAAGGGTAAGCAAAACAGAGCTAAAACTTTGAAACCAAGCCCGTGGTGCTTAGTGTAACCCATATATTAAATGGTGCAACCTACAAACATGATTTGGATGATTAGAATTAATAAAGCTAGGAGGCTGAGCCATAAATACTTCTTCATTTAACTTTCCATGTAAAATTTCATTCTTAACACCTAGTTATCGAATATGCCAACCATGACTAATAGTAATGGACAAGATAACATTAATAGTAGTAGCTTTGATAACAGGGCTAAAAGTGTAGTCAAAGTCAATGCCCTTAAGTTGTGTATATCCCTTTGCAACTAATCGAGCCTTATAACACTTAATTGATATGTCTGCTCTTTCCTTAATTTTGTAAACCCATTGGCAACTAACCATATTGATAGATGATTTTCGTGGCACCAATGTCCATGTGTTATTTTATAAGATAGCTTTTATACTCGTCGTGCATGGTAGCCATCCATTGGGGATCTTTACAAGCATCCTTAAAAGATTAAGGTTCTTGAGGAGTAGAGGAATCTTATAAATTATAACATATTGTAATGGATGAGTACTGGAGTATAAAGAAAATGGAACCTTAGGATGAGTATTACCATCACGACTTCAGATGACCATAGGATGAGTATAACTCAAGGTAATAGAAGCTGGTGGTTGAGCCAGTTGTGAGTCAGACGACACCAAATCAATAGTATATACATCAATCTTAAGAACAAAAATGGAGGGACTGTTGTTATCAGGCAATGTAACACCTAAGTCATCAGTAGGTGCAGGTATTAATGGAGTGATTGCGTCATTAGGAGTGACAGCCTGGATATACAAGAGACAATTGAGTTAGATGTCGTGATTGAGTCATGAGGATTGCTTAAAAGTCTAGTAGCAGTAGAACCAATATTATCTATAAAAGGAAAATAATTTTCATCAAAAACCACATGCCGAGATATAAAAAATCAATTAGAAGAAGGGTCTAAGCACTGATATCCCTTGTGCATATAACTATACCCAAGGAAAACACAATAAATAGACTTAGGAGCAAGTTTGTCTCTTTGATAAAGACCTAAATAAGGATAACATGCACATCCAAAAACACAAAAGTGTTTGTAATCTAGCTCTAAACTAGAAAGAACTTTATATAAGGAAGAATTGCCTAAAATAGATGTAGGAAACTGATTTATTAGATAAATAATTGTAGAGAATGCTTCGATCCAAAGAGAAAGTGGTAATAAAGCTTGAAATAACATAGTAAGACCTATCTATTCAATATGCCTATGTTTTCTTTCGGCTAACCTATTTTGCTTAGGGGTATGAGGATAAGAAATTTGTTATGAATTTCTATTAGTATCAAGGAAGGATTTAAATCGACCTTCAATAAGTTCCTTCACACTATCACATCGAAAATATTTAATTTTTTAGTTAAATTGATTCTCAACCATTGATTTGAGTTGTTGAAAATAACAATACTTTTTTATCAACATTTCATTAGATAAATCCATGTAAATCTATTAAAACCATCAACCAATAATATATAATAATAAAAACCACTCACATATGTGGTGGGTAATGGCCCTAAATGTCACAATGGATTAAAAAAAGTACTTGAGTGGTTACTATACTAGACAAACTTAGAGGAAAATGTTCTCTTTTGCCAACTTAACAAGCCTCACATATAAAATTACAAAAAGAACTATCTTTTGGAACAATATACTAATCAGATTTCAACATTATATGATCTTACTGGTTGGATGGCCAAGATGTTTGTGCCAAGTTATTCCAGAAACTAGAGTTCCACTACCGTCATATAAAGCAAGCTCCCTATGTTACACCCTACTTTTTAATCTTTTAACATCTTTGGCAAGGATCACATACATGTACCCTTTAATTGGTTCGTCTAAGAAGCCACAAATATTATATTTAGTTGGTTGAGCAATAGATAATAAATTCTCCTTTAATGAAGGAATAAATAAGATGTTATATAGTGCTAGTTTAGTAGAACTAAAACAAAGAGAACAATCACCAACGTGAGTTATGTGAAGAGAATTACCATAACTAATAAAAATACTATTTGAGCCAAAAAAAGAGGTAGCTTGTTGTATAAGTGCAATGTTGGAGGTCGTGACTCATGGCTTCAGTATTAGCAAGCTAATATGGTTTAATAGCATCGATTATAGAGAGATTAGTTTGTGAGCTAGGAGGTGGACTATTCAAAACATATAAGCCAATAAAAGAATTAATTAAGGTTGAATTATCAATATGAGAATACCGCTGTAGACAAGAAATTGATGTGTGCCTCATATCATGATAAATTTGACAACCAATATGAGAAGAAATTGAGTTAAGTAAATTGGTGTGACTATAAGCAAATATGGGACCATTACATGCATGAGAATTACCATAATATGTTCCAAAGCCACAACCTTACGATTTATTATATGTACCAGATCTACCAAAGTTAATAATACCACCACGATTACCATATGTATCATACCTTTGATTACCTCTGTCTCGATGGTGTCCATTATAGTTTTTTAGACCATGTGATTGACAAGAAACCAAGGCAGTTTATGGAGATTGTATCATAAGTGATAGAACAAGAGATTACACATGTTTGATACGTTGTTCATGGACTAAAAATCTTACTTTTAACTCATCAAAACTAATATGATTTTCTCTATTTTCAAGAACATAAATAATTAGTTAATATTCAATGGTATTTGGCAAACCATTAAGAGTACGAGTAATACGTTTAGATTATGAAACTAGATGATTAATAGCTACTAAACTATTTATAAGAGATTTGATCTGAGTAAGATATTCTTCAATGGACATACTTCCCTTTCTTATGCTCTGTAATTCATCTTAGAGCAAATCTAACTTGTCTTGACATTGTTGATGATAAATAGTTTCCAGACTTTGCCAAACAAATTTTAAAGAAGAAAGGCCCAAGACATATGCTTAAGCACTAGGAGATAGTGTGGCCTTTAAACATGATAAAAAAAATTGTACCTTCTTGACCCAAACTGTATACTATGGATTAGGAGCAAATTTTTCATCATTGATAATCTCCTTCGATGGAGAAGGAATGGAACCATCAACATAGCCCATCAAGTCACTACAAAGAAGAAATGGAGTGATTTGATCACGCCATAGAAGATATTTATCTGAATCTAATTTTATAGAAAAAATGTTTTGGATGTTCAGAATGGTGAAGGATGAAGAAGAAGAGGCAGAAGAATCCATGATAAGAAAGAGGTTGAGAAATTTGTATTGGTTAATGTCACGACCCAAATTAGGAGTCATGATTGGCGCTAGGGAATGGAAATTCTTTCAAATCCGGAACCTACAGTAAGCCTTAGAAAATAAAATCATGCAATATTTAAATAAAAATATGACAGAATTAAAATTTTTCGAATCATTATATAATATAAATACTTCAAATCATTCTCAATGAATATATCTTCGTATAGTAATCAAATACAAATTTTCAAAGTATATAATATCAAAATAATATAATACTCTTCCGATACAATAACACTACTATTGCAATTTCTAGAATACAAATCAGAGTTCAAAATATACGTTTACATAAAATGGTCGGGATAGAAGAACACCGACGAGGAACTCTGCAACTAAGGTCTGACGATATGAGATCTCCTGAAAAAAAATAATTGAGGGGGGTCAGACCTCACTGAGTGAATTATTTTACTATATATACATGCAATCTAAACCATAGCAATCAGGCATTCTTATACATATATATATACATACATTTCACACGAATGCCAAACTCTGCTTATATAAATATACAAAATGCAGAAAACGTTTGTTTTAATTTATGAAGGATCCATAGAACCCTAATAATAGCAACCCCAATCAACCCCATCATCACTCTAGCCATACAGGCTCACTTGATTCCAAATAGAACACTTATTCCAAACTGGATAGCAGATTGGCCCCGAGACACTAAGTCGACTGAGCTCCAGCAGTCTGACTGTCAGTGTGATTGGCCCCGAAACCCCTGGTCAACCGAGCTCCAACAATCACACTATTTATCACCTCATATCTCTATCAACCCAATAGATAAATCATTCCACTATGGACAGTAGACTGGCCTCGAGACACTAAGTCAACCGAGCTCCAGCAGTCTGACTGTCAGTGTGATTGGCCCCGAGACCCCTGGTCAACCGAGCTACAACAATCACACTATCTAACATACCATTAATCTTAGTCAAATCCATCAAATCAATTATAATTACCACAATTATTTTTCACTCAACCCTTATCTATCGCACCGGTACGTACACGATCCTAGTATTGCCCATTAAAAAGCACATTCTATTGATATCCTTCATTTAAATAAATCATTCATTCGAAAAATAATTAGTGTAGAACAATATTCATAATAGTAAAATCAACCATATATATACCAAAAATATACCTAAAATATACCCAGTATATTTCGGGTATATATATATATATATATATATATGTCAAATAAAATATGAAATAAACTAAAGATATATCATTAATATAGTTAAAAACAATTTAAATATATAACAATAATATAACATGCATTTTCTTAAAAATATACCTAAATAAACAAAAGATATGCCCTAAGTACACAAATCATTTAATAAAACATTTATATATAAATGTTCATTTAAATATGTGTTTAGGTTTAACATATATTCACATTCTACCAAAATAACCTAATTTTTCCAGCATGCATAAATCACAACTAAACCCTAAGTATACCACTAATGTTTTAGGTTTCAATTAATAATAAAACATACATTTATTTGGGGAAATATATATCAAAAATAAACTTAAAAACAATTTAAGTGTAGGTTTATAATTTAGCATGCAATTATTTAAGAACAAACCTAAAATCTACTGAAATTATACCTAAAGTATACTAATCATTTAATAAAATAATTATGTCTAAATGTACATTTTTAAACATGTATATATATATTAAAATGTATTAAATATAAACCTAAATGTTTAATGTGCATATACCAAAATATCATCAATAATTATTTAACATGCATATATATACAAAAGTACAACCCTAGATATACGAAAATTATTATAACTTAAATCATTTTAAGGACATAAAATGAAAAAAAAAAAAAAACCTAAGTGATGCATCTTATATGCAATGCATATATATACATTATAATAATTCACATGTTAGCGCTTCACGAGATAAACTCAGCGGGCCTGATCCGTTAGGCCTCGGTCTCGGCGCAACTAAACAAACAAATGACAACATGAAATCAGAATAAATTTAACGGAAATTCTAAAAACTCGATCTAGAATTTTAGATACAGAATTAGAATAGGGATTTGATCGGATATCACGTTTTACGAGAATTCTATCGAAAATCTGACAGAACCTCCCCTGTAAAATGGACATCTCTCTACTCAAATAGTAGAGTCGGTCCTGTAAAGAAAACACACTTCAGAATAACACTAAATTCACAACTACAATCCCTCGGTCGAACTCCAAACTACAATTCACCGACCGAGGTTCACAATTCACAGAATAATTACAAAATACCGAAAATGCCCTTTTATAATAAAATAAATTTTATAATTCCAAATTACATAATTAACCCTAAAACTTATTAAAAACCGATAAAAACTCATTTATTTAGAAAAATCGTATAATATACATATAATTTGAAAATAATTTACGAAAAATAGTTGTAATTAGTTAAAAATACTAAATAATTTGTAGAAAGCATTTTTATACCCTAAATAACTATTAAAACTGATTTAATTACATTTTTAACCAAGTTAGTGTAAAATTACCAAAATACCCCTATATATATAAATTTACTGAAATTACTCAAAAATTCATCAAAAATAATATAATTGTAAAAAAATTAATTTTCTCAACATATATTTCAATAATATCAATAAACATACTTAATTAACCAATTTATTTCAATTATACACATAATTAACCATATTTTTCAAAATTACATAAACTTAATAAATTCCAAATAAATATATAAAAATTCACAAAAATTACAAATAAATTTCTATAATTCATTTCAACACCTATAATTACCATAAAATATAATTTCATAATTTAATTAATTAATTTTCAAAAATTAGAAAATATTAATAAAATAATAAAAAATACCCAAAAATTCTACAAAAATTACAGCATGTAGATTGAACTTCCAGGATCAAATTTTGTGAAGTAATTTTTCATGAATCAATCAAATTGAAGCTCAAAAAAATTCAAAACCCTAAATGGTTGAAATGAAGAAATTGAAACCTAGGCAAATCTAGACCATTTTAAGTGAAAAAAAGCTTGGAATCACACTCACCAGAGCTCAAGGAGAAGATAGAGACCGGCGGTATCGATTTTGGTGGCCGGAATTGTTGTGATCGAAGGTGAAGATGATTTCGGCTTCTTTGAGAAAAACAGGTCAAAACTCACCGAAAAAGGGTGAATTCAGGCATCGGGAATGGCTGGCGAAGGAGGAGAGGTACACCTACAGCAAGAAAACCAGTTTGAATTGGCCGGAAATGGAAGAAAAATGGTATCAGGCGTTTTGGAGAAGAAGGGTGGCAATTCTGTAAATAAAGGAAACTTTTGGTTTTTGATTAAAAATTATGTATATATGTATATATATATATTCACACTATATATTATAATAAAATAAAATCTCACACACATTTAATACTCACCACACATATATTTTAATATATTATACACTTATAATTAATTAATTAATATTAAAACTAAATAATAAAAATTAAGATAATTAATTAAACCCTAATTAATTTAAATAAATACACATTTATACATTTTATTTAGCACTTAAAAAAAATTATATATGAGTTCATGCAAATTCGCAAAACTAGTCAAAATAATTAGTATTAAATTATTTACGTATTAATTTTCCTGAAAATATAATTCTCGGGAAAATTTTACGTAAAGTACTTAAAATAATATAAAATAATTAAAATAAGCTTTAATAAGTATCAAACTCATAAAAATATCATAAATATGTACAAAAATTATTAACACTGCATATCCCGATACAGTTTAAAATTATTTAAAAACTCGGGATATTACAGTTAAAAAGAAGAGAGATAAAATTATGGCTATTGCTTTGATACTGTAAAATGTTTAGGTAAAGGTTAGGTACCTAAAATAGGGTTTATGCTTGTATATATATTATCTTAACCAATACAAATAAGAAAGGTCAACAACATAATTACAAGAATATTACAAGGAATAATTACATAATAAAATCCCATATAATTAGTTGGTATATTGATTCTTTATTAGTAAACAAACTCTTATTGAGTTTATGTGTACCCTTCTTGTGAGAGTTGGGTGAGTGTTGAAGACATGATCCTTCAATCTACTGACTCTTTAGGGTTGAAGAAGTGATAGAGAAGTTCTATCTCTTTGGATTGTTATTGATCCCTTTAAAAACAACTCGTAAAAGTTTTGAGTTAGCCTTGAAATTCAATTGGGAAACATTATGAGTGAGTCGTGAAAATTCAAATTGTAAAGGTTTGAATTGAGTTTTAAAAAAATTTTGTGTAATCAATCTAAATTAATAAATTGAAGTAAATGGTTTGAAAATCCTAACTTATAAATAAGTTAGATGAGAGATGTTGGAATAGTTGAGTATTGAAACTCGCTAAAATTGATTGTGTGCTAGATATCTCTTCTTCATTCTTGTTCTTACTTGTACTCTTTAATCTTTTCTAAATTACCTTTGATTTTTTTGTAAATCTTCATTAGTACTATTTACCATCAAAGAGGCTCCAACAAATTCTAAGTTTTTTTTTTGCTAGTTTAAATTGAAAAATACAACTTTCCCCCTTAATAAACATAAACAAATAAATGTTTTTTTTTATAATCTAAAGTGTTAGAGATATACATTTAGGAAAAAAAAAAAGTAAATTGCTAAAAAAAAAGTCTCACTGAATCGATTTCTTTCTTGTTAAATCTATTCACAACCTTGAATGCATATTCATATCTAATTTTTTTTTAAAAAAAATTATAATTATACAAGTTTAAGTTTTTTCCTCTTTAATTAAATTGATTTTTTTTTTCACTGGAAGGAAACTTAATAAAATTGAAATTTCATTTATTAATATTTTTTAAATTAAGGGGAAATGATAAACATCCAACCCTTAACCTTTATATACCTTGAAAGAATAGACTATTAAACCTTTAATTTTTTTATATATAAATTATAAATTATAAAACACACACACACACACACATATATATATATATATATATATATATATATATATATATATATATATATCCTAAAACTTCTCATATTTTAGTAATTTCTAAAAAAATTCATGTGTAAATTTTTTTAAAAATTTATTATATTTTAAATAATATATCAAAAACAAATTTAATCACATTTGAAATTCTATTATATTTCTACTAAATATTGATATACTAACCTACTAATATTCAAATTCTTTCTACCCAAAATTACTTAAAATACTAGTCTATATATATGTATATTCTTTTCTTCTTTGCAGTTCCCTATCCTTTTTTTTTAATCTTAATAATCTAATTACATCCATAGAAAATTAGAAACCTTCTTATAAATGGATCTACACCCACTTCTATACGAATTGCATAACCGTTCTACATGAGTTATATTATTTTGAGTCCAAAATTCAAGATTTCAAACACAATCAATCAATTTTCTTATGATAATATGGTCATCACTTTCACTAAACTCTGAAATCATGTCAATATAATACATTTTAATTTATTTTTTCGATCATTATTATTTATTATTATTTTTTCGATCATTATTATTTATTATTATTTTTTCTTTTTATCAACTACATTTCTATATATAATATGTATTTTTTAATCTGAAACCACTCAATTATTATTTTAAATCACTCATTAATGTGTCAAATGTTTAAAAATTTTAATTTTTATTTAAAATAAAATATTTATTATAGTTTTTTATATTATTTTTTTAACTAAAACATTATTATACATATTCTAATATGTACTACTCAAATTATTAAAGTTTTTATATAATATGTATTTTTAATTTCAAATCATTCAATCATTTTTCTTAAACCATTAGAAATTTCATTTTTAAAAATTTTCTTAACTAAAACACTATTATACATACTGCAATAGCAATTTAATGTTTCAAAACAAATTTTATTATATTTAAAAATAATGACAATAAAAATTAAAGAAAATAAAATTATTGTAATGTAATATATTTTATTTTAAATTTATTTAATTGTCTTTTTTTCTTTATAAAAATTCTTATTTTAAAATATATATGTTTTATTTAATATAAAACATTTTAATTATATTACATGTAAAATACTGCTCTTTTTTTTTCATTAGAAATATTTTAATTATATTACATCTAAAATATTGCTTTTTTTTTTATTAAAAATTATGTTTTTTATTCTAATTAAAATATTTATCTTTTGTTCAATTAAAAACATATTTTTCTTTTTATTTAACGTAAGTGACAATATGTAATATATTAATTATTTTCTATTTTTTTATTTCTCCAATTATCGTTTTGTTTTGAAAACCTCCAATTATTATTATTACTATATATATAATAAAATTATTATAATAACTTTCTAAATTTTTATTTTTATATTTAATTAATTTATAATTTTAAATTTATTAAAATTATTTAATAAATATATTAAAATATATATATTATTTAAAATCCACACGTTCACAACTAGTTATATATAAATTATAAAATGTATTTAAAATAGAGAAAAGTGCAAATACTCAGTTTATATTTTGCTCTAATCACTTATCGGTTCAATTACACCTTCAACATCATTAAAGTGAACCACGTGTCAATTTTTATTTGATTAAGATGTTAACCACATTTATGTGGCATGTGGGCCTAACACATGGAGATCCACAAATTCAGACAGTAGGACCAACAACTTTCTATAGGTAACTAACAAATGCATGAAGCTGAAATGAGCAAAAAATAAAATGCAGATAATTAACAAAAAATATAACCTTTTATTTGGTAAATGGCTTCCTATTTTGATCTTAAAGAATCAAGCATAAACAGTTTTTTGATGAAATCGTTCGTCTAAAAATGTGCAGAGTAGTGAAGAAGACAATAAACAATTTTCTATTTACTAACAAAAACTCAAAAGACTTAACCTTCGAATTTCTCATATGGGCCCTACTTGCTACATGGATGGGTGTTAACATCTTCATAAAATGGAAACGGACACCATTTCACACGGGCTTATGTGATTCATTTTATGACATTAAGGGTGTAATTGAATTTTAAAAAACATTAATAGCTCATCTGCGATTAGGATAAAACAATGAGGGGCTGTTTGCACCTTGTCCCTTAAAAATATTCTTGAGTTACGAGCTCCCGAGCCGATTCGAACAGAATAATCAACTTCATTTGAAACTGAAGGCATTTGGAAACAACGAACTCGGAGGAGTGATCTGGAACCTGTGCTGTAAGTCTCAAAAACTAATTCTTTCTCCAATTTTATTACATGATTAGCGATCATGATTTCAACTCTGTTGAATTGATTTATTGATTGATTGTACACTGTAAAATTCGATTGAAAAGTCCTACCGGAATCTGTTCCTTTTGCTGACTCTTTTGTTACGTGATTACTGATATGATTTTTAATATGATTGTTGGTTGAAATATTTAGGTTTTTAAGGTCTTACATTGCGATAATTGAAATTTGAGAATGTAAATTTGGAACATCTAAACTCAAGTTTCATGGACTTTGTAGATTTTGAACTGAATCTTGTTTTCTAGTTGTTTTTTTAATTATTTATAGGTGAAGTGTTTGGGGGATCCTGAGAATTCCATTTAGTGTGATTTCAAGATCTCTCAAATGACTGTTTCTATTTGATTAGTGTTCTTTTTCGCATTTTGATAGTATTTGGAAAGTCCAAGAATTCAAGAATTTAATCCAGCTAAATTCTACTTAAAAAAGGTCATAGTTGAAAGAAATGAAATCATGGTACTGGTTTTACAAGAATTTGATTGAATTAAATTTTTGCACATTATTTATTTGGAAGATGGCTTTTGTGACCTTTTTTTTTTTTTTTGTGAAATATGTGCATTTGCTCATTTTGCAGTTTGCAGGGCCAGGGATTCTCACTGCATAGTTTGCTTCAATGTATTATGATATGATCTCTATATCATAACAAAATTTTTTTTAAAACCTTTTTAAGCTTTCATTTTTGGAATTCATGTGTTTCAGTGTAAAGCTGGATTAAGTGGATGTGTAGGTTTTCTTTTGGTTTTACTAACTAGCCTTTTTTTATTTTTCGATATTTATTTACTCGGTAGGATTTTTGGTCTTTAGGAACTGGTTTGTTGTCCTTTTTTTGTTTTCTCTTAGGTTGAGGTTCAAGGTAGAAACTGGGAATGGGTTGGGGGCTTTAGAATGATTTTAGAATTTTTAGTGAAAGAATATGCTATTGTACTTGTAATGTTGGGACAGTATCATGAGAGACATTCTAGTGCAGGCAGCAGAGCTGCAAAGGGCACACCTGAAGGATAAGATAACAATATATTTAATTGTATTGGTGTTTGTTGGTGAGCATTTCTTTGATTGATGCCTCTGTGCACGAAGCAAGAAGCTCATGAGGCTGCTGTTTGGCTCCTTCAAGGATAAACATATAACTTGTATTGTTAGCCAGATTGTTATGTATATATAATTGCAATAATGTGACTGTAGCTCATGTTGCAATTCATGAAATTCTCAGGATGTCTCTCATTCAATAAAAAAATAACTCAATTGCATTATGTTTTAGGCTCCTGCCTTGTTGCTATTTGAGAGACTGAAGGAAAAGACCTTCTAACCTTTCCTCCTTTCTGACTTTGGGTTACAAAATTATGCTCGAATGTTTGTTTTCTTAGGTATATTTCAACTTTAAACAAGAGCATGAGAATAGGTTCCTGTCTGTTCATGTGCATCTAGGTCAAACCCATACATGTGAATCATTATTATGTTGCTTGAGATATTTGTTGTGATAAGGTTTATATATTACTCAATATTGTATATTATTTATTTAATCTAAAGTGATAATCAAAGTACTATTAGTTTGATATAGAGTTGATAATAAACCTTTCAAAATAGGTTCAAATGCCTAAATTTTTGTTTCTTACCCCTTTATTACTTATCCACCTTTAAGTTACTAACAATCGAATGAGTACAGAATTTATAGAGATTAACGAGTGAAACGTGTTTATGTTTTGTTTCTGTTTCTTTTTGTCATTTTTATGCTTCTGTATTATTAGACTTGCAATTGGGAAGTGGCATGTATAATGTGATTGTTCAACACTCCAATCAACTAATTCCTGAAATTGCAATTGGGCAGTTTCTTTCACTAAGGGCAGGATTTCTAATTCAGCTTGAAGAAACCTGCTGAATTCACTCATTGTGAAAGTATGTGCCATTAATTGCTGTACTAGTTCTTTAAAAAAATGGAGTCTTTGTTTATTTTTTTCCCCAACATTTGAGAAGGATCTAAGACGTAGGATACACTTACTATTTATTTTCCCCCACTTCTACACCATTGGTATTTCTAATTATCCTATCATAAACATTTTCTCACACATGTTTTGCATTTGCTTTTCTTTTTTTTAGAAGTCAGCAGCTACAAACATTGCCATGGAATTTGCAGACAAAGCAGTTGGATTTCTGTTATCATTTGTCAGTCTATCCATCTTCACTTATTACACTTTCTGGGTCATTATCCTGGTCAGTAGCTTCACATGGTTTTAGATCCCTATTTTATGAAATTGAATGTAATGTGTAGTTGTGCTCTTGCAGCCATTTGTTGACAGCGATCACTTTATTCACCAGTATTTTCTGCCACAAGAGTATGCCATATTCATACCAGTATTTGCTGGTGTAGCACTTCTCTGCTTCTTATGCATGTTTATTGGATTTGTGATGCTTAAATCAAAAAAGAAGAAAGCATAATGCATTGGACTTCTAGTATATTCAGAATATGAGCTAGCCTGGAGTTGGTAACGATTTCTGCTGCGGACAAGATTGGAAGAAATAGCTACTTCAAACTGATGTGCAAATTTTTATCAGCAAAGTAGCAGATGTGCTTATTCTACTTCTATAGGATTGACAGAGTGGATATTGAATTCCAAATTAAACCTTAGGAATTACAGTTTTTGCACTTGATTTGTGAGGTTTACGCTGTAATTACTGCAAAAATTTAGGATATTGGGTGTGATGAGCTCTAAAATGCAAACACCATTTTTAACTTTTGCTTTTTATATATAAATTGTTATTCTTTAAAACGAGCTTTTTTAAACTTCGAAGCGTTAAATTTGCAAGGATGAGGATAGCTGCTCTTGCCCCCCTTTAATACGCGTCCTCATTACCATCATCTGACCACGTAGTTTCTAGCTGTCTGAAATTTTATAAAAGAGATGTCAAAGTCCTCACATTTTGGGACACTAAAATAAAACACAACAATTTTCTCCTTCAAGAAGAGGGTAAATCCTGACTGGATTTGCCACGCTATTCAGCCTATTATTAATGTTGTCCTGTGTTTTTGTATGTATGTATTATAAACTCCCTGTATCCAATTAATTTCTCGATATATGCCCAAAAGTCTCGATCAAAATTCACAAGTACTTGCCGGAGCTGTTGTCATAAATTAAAATGTTCTAGCTCGTACTTTGTCGTTACTAATGTAAATGTCCTTTTAGCTTGCTTCTGCAATTACTTATGCTGTCATCCCTATTAACATTCTATAAGATATTTACTGGTTTTTCTTTTTTCCCACATTGCTTGATGAATAATGACGCGAGCAGAGATCCCTGAAACTTGCCAGTAATTTGTCTCTGCATTTTGAGATTTCTGGTATTATTCAGTCCATTAGATAAAGGACACTTCGATGAAAAAAATTTAAAGATAATAACTATTTCTTGTTGTTTAGTGCAAAGTGTAATAAAACTTAAAAAGCAGTAATAGAGCAGGGCCTACAAGTTGCCTTTATTTTAACAATATTTGAATTAGTTAAAACAGATTGCTTGTAAACGAAAAAATTATATTTATGCATAGCATTTCTACATGGAATTTTACTATAAAGTGCAGCAAGGTTGGAGGAAGTTGCCATTGCATCTACCCATTATTGAACTTGAAATGGCTGCTAATCTAACTACTTCAACTCTTGTTGTGATTCTGTTCTGTTTCTCAACATCTTTAGAAGCAAGAACAAGGCTGTATTCCTCCACTAGTTATCAAGATGACATTTCTGTGTTATCCTCTAGTGCTAATGACAGCATATGCAAGTCCATGGTGGCAACACAAGGCTACATTTGCCAAGAGCATAAAGTAATGGACTTTATTTTCAGCTGTTTTCTGACACTAATTGGAGTTGTTTTCACTTCCAAATTTTAGTATCTGCTAAGAATCTTAAAAGGGTACTTACATTTCAGGTAACGACACAAGATGGTTATATTCTTAGCATGCAGAGAATGCCTGCTGATCGCTCTGGTAAGCCAGCAAACAAGCCACCAGTTTTGCTGCAACATGGATTAATGTCGGTTAGTGCTATTTAGTAGCTCTCCATTTTTTCTTGTTTTGTTTTGTGGAGAAGAAGAAATGAAGCAACCCGCAAAGAAACATGGATATTGAACAACTGATATTGAGTACAAATGCTATTGTGTAATGTCAGGATGGTTCAACATGGATGTTCAACTCTCCAGATGAATCTTTAGCTTTCATATTGGCAGACAATGGCTACGATGTGTGGATTAGCAACACTCGTGGGACTAGACATAGCCAAGGACACAGCTCACTTACTCCTAATGATCCAGTATCTTTTAGTCTCCTGCATTGATGATCCTTTCTGAAATCATTCTTGAGGTTTCTTTTTTTATTATTGAATTCTTGTTATTGTAGGCTTATTGGAATTGGTCATGGGATGAACTAGCTGCTTATGATCTTCCTGCTACCTTCAACTATGTGCATGAGCAGACAGGGCAGAAACTCTACTATGTTGGCCATTCCTTGGTGAATATCTATACTTTTTGTTGCTTGAGCCAAGATTCTTCCCTAGAGCTAACACAAGAATTATGGATATTGTAGGGAACTTTGATTGCTTTGGCCTCTTTTTCACAAGAGAAATTGTTAAACATGGTAAGAGCAGCTGCTTTGCTTAGCCCAATTGCATATCTTAACCAGATTCCATCAGCACTTGCCAGAGCTGCTGCTGATATATTTTTAGCTGAGGTAAAAAACAAAAGAAGAGATTAATTAAATTTTCTGCAATATAAATTCATTTATCTATTCACTTTTTTTTTCAATATTTTTCCTGTTTATTTCTCAGGAGTTGTATTGGTTAGGCCTGCGCGAATTTATTCCAGGAGGGTTAGACAGTAACTTCCAACAATTTCTTCTGCATTATCATGCATATATGGTTTACAGAACAATAGTTAGCAATTTTTCTTGTAATTGATCAGGCTGGCTGCTTCTAAGCTTCTTGAAAATATCTGCAATAAGCCTGGTATTGACTGCTCCAAACTAATGGATGCTTTCACAGGTATATATAATGTAACTTGTTCATTACAACATTTACAAATGAAAGTCACCTATCCATCACTAATTGTACTTTTCTGCTGCTCCTCTTAGGTCCAAATTGCTGTGTGAATTCTTCAAAGGCAAATACTTTCCTAGATAATGAACCTCAAGCTACTGCTACAAAAAATATGATCCACCTAGCTCAAAGTAAGCCTGTCTAGCTAAATTCTGACCAACTTTGCACTCAAACTTGACTATGAATATAAGTAAATTCCGTGAACTTCTTAATGGTATATTATTGAAGAGTTAAGAAATGAATTCTTTTTCAATAATTATGTGCCGTCTATTTGGATTATGTGCATAGTTCTATCAAACTAGGCTACTTGCATGCATGGTTAACGAGATTTTTACGTACACCCCTAGTATTCTAGGTGATTTACGCTTAACCAATAAAAATATATCAGGTATATATGTATTATAAATCTAACCGTTGAATGGGAGTTGGAAAGAATTTCTCGGTTAGTTATATCTCTTGTAGAAAAGGGTAGACGCTTGAGTTAGTTCTGATTTAGTGGCTTTATTTAACAGTGATTAGAACGGGAACTATAGCAATGTATGATTATGGTAATGAATATGACAACATGAAGCACTACAGGCAGTCGACTCCTCCAGTATACAACATGACAAGCATTCCAAATGACCTTCCTCTCTTCCTTGCCTATGGAGGGAAAGACACACTTTCTGATGTAAAAGATGTGCAAGTTCTGTTGAAAAAACTAAAAGATCATGACGGTGATAAGTTGGTGCTGCTTTACAGAGAAGATTATGCTCATGTTGATTTTGTTTTTGGTGTGAATGCTAATCAAGTTGTGTATAATCCTCTGAAAGCTTTCTTCAAGCTCAATTGATCAGTATAATAGATCTTGTTTGAGTACTTGGGGCAGAACCTTGTATTATATGATCACACATTGTCATATAGCATAGAATTGAACATTTCAATGTTAATTATATATCCAATATTTTCTTTATAACCAATATTTTTTAGTCCAAGTGACAAGAAACTTGGATTCCCTTTTTAAGATCTTTAATTTGAGTCTTATATATAGAAAAATAGATGCTGATAGAGTTTTGTTCCCTTATGCAATCCACCCGACTTGAACTCAGGAATAATCAGGACTTATATAACTACAGGATACTAGAGGTATAAAAAAAATATTTGAATACCCATATTAAATTAAAAATCCTTACTGGACTGTGACTTTCTTCTAGTGTGGAAAACCAAGATCGATGCAGAAAGCATGCATGTATTGTTTGGTGTTAGGCAAGTTCTGTGACCAAAATAACATTAAAATTCATTTCTAAGAGCTTACAGGCACAAAATGGAAGTATCCGAACAACAAAAAGTGAAGAAACAAGACTCGTAATTTCTTTCTTTGCCTCTCAAAGGTAGATGGTTGGCCTAAAAGTGAAGCGATTAAGGACTGCAATATGACCTGCTACAAATTCATAACCATAATCATAGTAACTAGTTCTTGTGTTCTGCCTTTTTGATGACAAGAAGAGCTCCTCACAGTGAACAGCACAAGGAATAACAGTTGGATCACAGCTCCTCCTGAATCTGAAGGATGTTGACAGCATTTGTTTCAGTTTTCTAACACATTTCAAATTCAGCAGCTTCCGTATTCTCCTACTCTTGTCTGAACTTTTGCTTCCCATTTTTCTGTATTTAAATTTTGTGTGTTGACTGTTTTCCATGCAATTTGCACATATAAAAAGAGTTGAATCACATGGAATTTGTGTGACAAAATGTAATATTGTGTTCAAGTTTATGTCAGGTTTTTGGCTTTCATCTGATGGTTACTTCCTCACTTTAGATGTCACCTTTTCATGTCTTTTTAGAACCCTTTGCAGCCTTGCTTTCAGGGGTTACATTTTGTTTTAGTTTGTTAGCTGAAAAAAAAAAGAAAAAAGAACTTTTGCTTTGGAAGGTTGCTTGAGACACACATCAGAGCTGATAAAATTTAAGATGAGTCTATTACTCTATTTTCACAGCTAAATATGCTGGATTTCAACAATGCTAAATACCTTCTCTACATTGCCTTCACTTTTATTTTCGAGAAATTTTTACCTATTTCCAATATTTTATATTTAATGGTTGGACTTGTCATATTTATGAATAGACATACACAGAATAAATTATGAGTTATAATTAAATATGTAGCACTCTTATATTATTTGTCTTTTATTATAATTATTGTTATTTTCACATCTTTAATCATATTTTATTTTCTATTATTTTCTGCATTCAGTATAATTCTTTTTGGTTTAATTTTTTTTTTGAACAATTTTTAATATGTTTAGCAATATTCATTAATTTTTGTTAAAAGAATAATAAGTTTTTTCATGCCATTATTATATCTATATTTTAATATATTAAAATAAAGACATAGATATAAAAAGTATAAATGATATTTCTAAAGAAATTAGTAAATATTAAAGGTTAACAAGTATATTCAAATGTGTTGAAAATAAAATTTTTTTATGTGTTATAAATAAAAACTTAGAGTAAAAAATAATAAAGTATGTAGATAAAAAGAAAAACCATGAAATATAGTTGCTTTTAAAACAATGATTATATCAGATGTCGAACCAGAAGTACCATATAATAAAAAGAATATACCATTTAATTTTATCTCTTTTTATTGTATTTACATTATTTATAAAAAAAAATATATATTGTATTTAACTTCTTCAACACTTCTTGTATTTCTTTATTGTATTTAACTTTTTAACATATACCATTCCTTTGCTAGGTATACAACTTTTTTTACACTAATTTTTTTATAAAAAAAATTGTGGCTCTAATAATATAAATTGTGAAAAGTTTATTTATTTAATTATTATTGCTTTTACATCATATATAATCCATAAATATCAAATTAGATTTCACACATACTTGAAAAATCATTTTGTTTTAATTTTACAGTTGCTAGTTTTTATCACATACTCATTAAGTTTTATCAGTTTTTCAATCCATTTTACTTAAAATGAATATGATCATTATTCAATATATAATTTATTAGTATTTAGTAAAAAAAATTATTAGTTTACTTCAAATAAAATTAAAATTAATTTATTTTAAATTCAAAAGTGCAAGGTGATAAAATGTTGTTTATAAAATAAGTCATTTTTTTAAAAAAATCAACATGTATTTTTTTAATTCATGAGTTATTATTATTTTTAAATATGTAGGATTATAAATGAGTTGGGTAACTCGTAAACTATTTAGAACTCGACTCAATAAAAATTTATTTAAACTTGTATAATGAAGTTTGTTTAATAAATGAGTCCAAATCAAACTGTGCAAAATTTAGCTCATAAAACTTGCAAGCCTCTTGTATTTTTAATGTATTGATATTTTAATTTTAAATATAATACATAAATTTTTATTTATAATAAATGTAAAAATATTTTAAAAATATATTATTATAATAAAAATATTTTAAAAATATATTATTATAATAAAAATATTTTTAAAATATATTATTATAATAAAGTCATAATTTTATAATAACTTATTTAGAAAATAATTTATTTTAAGTTTTTTAATAAATAGTTTTTATTTATAATTTATATTTTTTAAAATTTTTTCTCATTTAGACTCATTAAAATTTGTAAACAACTTGTGAACACTAAAAAATATAGAGGATTTGGTTTGAGCTTAACTCGATTATAATAGTATCAAATCCAGACTAATCAAAACTTAATTTCAGTTGAATTCATTTATAGCCTTAAAAATGGAATATTTTAATTAAATTTTCATGTTGCATCCTTAAAGATTTCTTCTAATTTTAATTATATTATATTTAGTAGATATATTTGATACCATTTAAAATGTTTCCACCTAATTATGAGTTCTCTATCCCCCTAAATAGGAACACATGGACAAAGGAGAAGATAGATCCGTTCAAGGAACTATTTCAAAGAGGAATCCTAACCGAAGAAAGAATACTCTTCTACCAAGATTATGATTCACTGATCCATAAGGAATCTCATTCCTCCCAGGTTTGAGTATTGTTATATATAGAATCCTATACTCCTCATAAGGGGACATCTCATTAACACATTCAAGCTATCTCATTAACACATTCAAGCTATCTCATTAACACATTCAAGCTATCTCATCTCCTCCCTGCTTCTATTCTTTAACTTAGGCATTGGAGTGTTTGTGGAGATTCCCCCCACCTCTCACCTTGCCCCCTGTTTCGTGCTTTGCTGGACGTCTAGCCCAGGAGTTCCGGAGATTAGTTATCAAGTGGCGCCGTTTATGGGGACTCCTTGGTAAAAGTCATTCATTTACTTGCTAAGCTAAAGACACCTTCACTATGACTTCTAGCCCACCTTCAGGCCAAATTCCTGAGGCCGACACCAATCCTTCTGCACCTATCCTTTCGACTGACCTTTCAAACCCTTTCCCAGCAATAATACCACCACCCACCTTGCAGCATGTTGGAGCCTCATCCGGACATGTACCTTCACTTCCGGAAAACACCCCGAGATACCCGTCCTTGGGCACAGATCTCCCGTATTACACTCCACTGCAGCACCATTGATCAATACCCTCAATACATTTTCCAAGCCTATTAGAAATGCCAACAATAACCACTCCAAACCTAAACACCGTAATCCAAACACTCGGCCTTGACCGAGCAAGCAAAGAGGCCATGATAAAAAATATTCAGGCACAAATAGCCTTGATGCAACAATAGCTAAGCACTATAATACAGAGTGGGCATACTGAACCGGCTCCAAATAATGATAATACAGCACCTCGACAAGCCCCAAAGATGAGCACAAGGATGGGTAAAGCACCAGAAGGGGAGTGTAGTTCGTCCATCCCAGCTCTTGATGATTCGAAATTAGCACAGAAAGTTGAGGAAGCAATGAACAAAACTCGGACTAAACCTAGAAAGGAAGAAGAATGGGTGATGGGTAGCAAAACTCCGTTTATCAGCAAAATAATTCAAACAGAGATTCCTAGTAAGTTTAGAATCCCGTAGCTTGATCAGTATGATGGGACAGGAGACCCTATCAGTCATATATCGGCTTTCCGGACAAAGATGCTGCTCCAGAATGTGAACGATGGAATCATGTGTAGAGTCTTCCCAAGTACACTCACAAAGAGCGCCCAAAATGGTTTCATCGGCTCCCGGAGAATTCTGTCACTTCTTTTGAGGACCTAGCGAAGCAATTCCGTATCAAATTCATCACTAATATCCTTCCCATAAAAAACATCAACGACCTGAGGATGTGCCGACAGGAGGCTGACGAATCTCTACGAAGTTACCTTTACCGTTTTAACAAAACAGTTATGTAGATTGAGCACCTCGTTGATGAAATTGCCATAGAAGGTTTGAAAAACAGCACCAGACTCGGAAAGCTAAAAGACAAATTAATGACTAAAGAGTCGAATACCTTCGCTGAGGCAATGGCGATAGTGGTTCGGATGATAAAGATGGACGAAGATAGGAGGATGCATTGGGAAGAAGACAGACCATCGATCAAGGATGAACGGCCAAAAAAGAGACGAGTAAGCTTCCCAAAAATGAATTTCAGAACTCCGGCAGATAGATTTGACAGGGAAGCTGATAGATGTACACCCCTAAACACCTCTCGATCCATGATCCTCATATGGGTCAGGCAGAATGGAGTGGAGATTACCCAGGCCAAGAGAATCAGCCCATGCCGAAGATTTACTGGTGACAGAAGCCAATACTGAGAGTACCACAGAGAGTACGGCCATAACATAGAAGGCTGCGGAGAACTGAAGAGTGCCATAGAAAAACTAGTGCAGCAGGGAAAGCTTGATAATTTCACTAACGCACCGAGGGGACATGGAAACCCAGAAAACCATAACCATGACAAAGTTGAGGCAAAGAAAACTAGGAAAGAACTGATTAGGATGATCAATATAATTGTATGAGGAGAAAACACTGGGAAACAGTTAAAGCGCAGTAAAGGAGAAAAAATGATACCTGGAAAAAGCGATAACGTTTTCAACTCGGGAGACAATTTGCATATACATCACCCTCACAGTGATGCCCTGGTGATAACTGCATGCATAAATAAGTATCGGGTCAAAAGGCTACTGGTCGATAACGGGAGTGCTATCAATGTTTTATCTTGGAATGCATACAAAGCTATGGGCAGCTCCATCACCAACTTAATGGCCATCCAGAACCCCATCACTAGTTTTTATGGGGGAACGGTGCAACCAATGGGGATTGTCAATCTGGACCTAGAATTCAAAAACCAAGAGGATGAGGAAACAAAAATCATCCGGACTTCAATCAATGTGGTAGACATACCACTAGCCTATAATGGGATAATAGGACGATCGATACTTTACGAAGCAGATGCAGTCACCAGCATCCGGCATTTAACCATAAAAATTCTGATCAAGAAGGGGACCCTTACTATTAGGGGAGATCAGCAAATGGCCAGACAATACTATTAGATGACTATGAAGTCTTTGGCAGAGGCTTTTCATTTAGAGGCATGGGAAATTAAGAAGCAAGGCGCTGACCCACAACCGGTGGAAGACACAGAGACATTACAAATCAGGGGAGGAAAGTCCGTGAAAATTGGCAATGCCCTTGATCCGAACATCAAAGACACAATAAGGGACGTCCTTACCAGACACTTAGAGGATTTTTCTTCTCAAGCCTCCAAAATCATCAGCATGGACCCACGGGTTGCATGTCACTACCTCAACATCAAACCAAGAGCCAAGCTAGTAGCACAGAAGAAAAGAACTTTTGCCTACGAAAGACAAAAGATCATTGCCGAAGAAAAGGTGAAGTTATTGGCAGCCGGATTCATTAAAGAGGTTACTCACCCAGACTGGGTAGCCAACGTGGTACTCATTAAAAAAGTAAATGGGAAGTACAGAATGTGTGTAGACTACACCGACCTCAACCGA
Organism: Mallotus nudiflorus; assembly: GCA_947683625.1. Lineage (NCBI taxonomy): Eukaryota > Viridiplantae > Streptophyta > Magnoliopsida > Malpighiales > Euphorbiaceae > Mallotus > Mallotus nudiflorus. The sequence continues at coordinate 8,842,191 of CANTUR010000157.1, read as the reverse complement.
GCATGCCCTAAAGACAGCTACCTGTTACCAACGATTGATCAGCTCGTGGATTCCACCGCTAGCCACGGCTTATACTGCTTCATAGATGTTGCCCAAGGTTATCACCAGATCCCCATGAAGAAAGAAGATCAGGAGAAAATGTCCTTCGTCACGCATGAAGGTTTGTACTGCTACAAGGTGATGCCCTTTGGACTGAAAAATGCTGGAGCCACATACCAAAGAATGATGAACCAAGTCCTCCAGAGCCAGATTGGAACCAACGTAGAGGTATATGTGGATGACATCATCATCAAAAGCAAGCACCCGGAGGATCACCCAGCGGATGTGGATCGAGTCCTCCAGTTACTAAACCAATCCAGGATCAAGTTGAATCCTAAAAAATGCGTCTTCAAAGTCCAGGCAGGCAAATTCCTGGGGTTCATAATTTCTCACCGAGGCATTGAAGCCAACCTAGAAAAAATGGAAGCCATACTCAACATGGCGGCACCGAAGAGCATCCGCGATATACAAAAGCTAAATGTTAGAATAATCGCACTAGGGCATTTTATTTCTTGCTCGGCTAGGTGATGTTTACCATTTTTCTGAGCTCTCAAAAGTGCTGGCAAGTTTCAGTGGTTCATGACTACCAGGCAGCATTTAAAGAAATTAAAAGATTCTTATCTTCCCGACCATTAATCAGTCGTCCGATACTGAGCGAGACCTTATACTTATACCTCTCTATTGGCCAAGAATGTATCGCTTCAGTTCTGGTAAGGGAAGAGGGAATCCAGTAAAGCCCTGTTTACTATATTAGTAAGATGCTCCAAGGACCTGAAGTTTGATACCCTATGCTGGACAAGTTAGCCTTAGTTGTGGTTCATGCTTCTCGAAAGATTCGACACTACTTCCAAGCTCACCATATTGTAGTGCGGTCCCGTTTCTCGCTGTGAAAAATATTACAGAGACCATAGACTTCAGGCAGGCTAGTCCAATGGTCGGTCTTACTCGGTAAATTTGATATTGATTACGAGCCCCAGCAGCAGATGAAAGACCATGCATTAGCAGATTTCATACAAGAAATGGCTTCAGAAGATATAACCTTGACCAAAATACCAGAATGGAAGCTCTATATTAACGGAGCATCCTCAGCTCAGGGTTCCGGCACAGGAATAATACTCAAAGGGCCGCATAAAGTTCATATCCAGTACACAATCTGCATAGAGTATAATGTTACCAATAATGCAGCCGAATATGAAGCACTCATCACAGGGTTGAAACTAGCAACTGAAGTCAGGGCCGAACACCTCATCATACACTCAAATTCCCAACTAGTAGTCAACCAAGTCAGCGGAGCATTTCAAGTTAAAGATGCCTACATTGCCAAGTACGTAGACAAAGCCAAACGACTTTTACAACACATCGAGCAAGACAGAGGCCAATGGAAGATTGTCCAGATTCCTAAGGAAGACAACAATGAGGCTGATTACCTTGCTAAATCCATAGCTGAGAACAGTCAAGCATTTAAGGACATGAATTTCACCGAATCACTCACCAGTCCCAATATAGAGGACACTGAATTTTTCAGAACACAAGTAGTCTCGGAATGGATACAGCCCATAATCCAATATCTTGAGCATGACACCCTCCTAGAAGACAAGTTGCAAGCTTGGAAGCTCAAGGCCAAAGCAGCCCACTATTTCGTCCATCGAGGGGAGCTCTACCAAAAATCCCTATCGCACCCCTGGTCAAAGTGTGTTTCCCCAGAGGAGGAAAATTACATACTCCGAGAAATCCACGAAGGAATCTGCGGTGCACATGAGTCCTACTATTCGCTCACTAGAAAGGCCTTACTCCAAGGGTATACTGGCCCACCATGTCCAAGGATGCCCAGTAGCTAACACAATCATGTCCCCAGTGCCAGCACTATGCCCGACTTAGCCATAAATCTTCTCAGCCTCTGCATCCCATCGGTAGCCCTTGGTCTTTCGCCATGTGGGGGATGGACATCCTGGGTCCTTTTCCTTCCTCTACCTCATAGAAAAAGTTCTTAATCGTGGCCATTGACCATTTTACGAAATGGGTAGAAGCATAAGCAGTCCCAACCATCATCGAAGCCCAGATACAACACTTTTTCTGGAAGGAGATCATTTGTAGATTCGGCATCCCCCACACTTTAATTACAGACAATGGTAAACAGTTCGACAACCATAAATTTAGAAGTTTTTGCTTGGACCTTAGAATAAAATTGTGCTTTACCTCAGTAGCTCACCCGCAGACGAATGGACAAACTGAGGTCACTAACAGAATCCTCATGCAAGGGTTGAAGAAAAGACTTGACGATAAGAAAGGGAACTGGGTCGAAGAGCTAAATAACGTAATATGGGCCTACAGAAGCACACCCCGATCGTCTATTGGAGAAACGCCATTCAGATTGACTTATGGCATGGATGCAGTAATTCCAGTGGAGGTTGGGTCCCCAAGTTACCGGGTAAGCCAAGACCTTAACCACGCCGTCAATAGCATCGACGCACAGATATGCCTTGACGTACTAGAGGAACGAAGAGAACAAACGGTAGCAACGACTGAGGCACATCGACAAAGAATAACCCGGTACCACCATCTGCGTAAGCCAATAGAGAATTTCAAGACGGGTGACTGAGTACTCAGAAGAGCAGATATTGGCAAAGGCACCTCGGGCACCGGCAAATTAGGTCCGAATTGGGAAGGCCCGTATCAGATTTCAGAATGCACAACAAAAGGGGCGTATAGATTAAAAGAAAGAGGAGGCAGAGAACTACCAAGGTTCTAGAACTCAAACTCTCTCAGGAAATATTATCAGTAATCTTGTACTCAAATACCCAATTTGATTCAATAATAAAAAGTACCTTCATTGATAAAGAATGTCTTTACACATGATTGGTTATAAATATAAATATATATATATATATATATATATATATACTCTAGTATTTAAACACCCGGACCCCCAGTCCTGGAAACTGTGGGGGAAGCAACATCGGCAACCTCTAATCTTGTACTCAAATACCCAATTTGATTCAATAATAAAAAGTACCTTCATTGATAAAGAATGTCTTTACACATGATTGGTTATAAATATATATATATATATATATACTCTAGTATTTAAACACCCGGACCCCCAGTCCTGGAAACTGTGGGGGAAGCAACATTGGCAGCCTCTGGACGCTCGCCAGACCCAACTATAATAGGGGCCTCTTCAGACTCCCTCACAGGAAAGGAATCGACTTTTTGATGGGCATCCTCCTCTGCAGCAAGCCTGGCTAGATCGGCTAGAGTTATCCGATCTAAGGCCCCTAAATCTAATCTTGAGTCTTAAGAGAGCAGGATCCTTTTACACTCAGCCCGATATGCCTTGAGAAACCCCCCCACCATGCTTTGATATGCCTTTTTATCATTCGCACGAGATTTCTTAAGCTCCGCCAGCTTCCCCTGAAGCTCAGCAATCTGAAGATCCTACTCCTCAATCCTCCTTGTCAGTTGGGCCTGGCTATGTTATAGTTCAAAAACCTTTTTCTGATTCACCTCCGCATCAGATTTGGCCTCCGCATATCTTGTCTGGCAGTGCTCCAGAGCTGCCTTGGTGCTATCTAGCTTCTTCTCGAAATCTATAGCTATCGTCCCCACCTCAGTTTCCTTTAAGTTGTACTGGCTCTTTAAGTAAAAGTATTGATCCTTCGCCAGCAGCAAGGCTTGAGTCATCTACCAAAAATAACCAGGCAACTTAGTCAAGAATCCACTACAAAATTTGTATCAAGCAAGCAGAAACTCCCTTACCTCCAATGACTGGCCGATCATGGAATCTAGCAATCCGTCCGGCCCCTCCTCTGACCAATGTTGCATGTCACTGGGTAACTATAGCGACTCGGCGTACTGGTCCTGTACTTGACTGTTGGAGATGCTTGGGGGCTTCATCTTCTTCAATATCCAGCCCGACATATTCGGACAACCAGATAACCGAGGGCGCTGGATGTAAATCTCTTCATCCAGCCCCTCTACATCTGATCCTGTGTTGATCAGTCATCTTTTTCTTCGCCCAACCCACTCCGGCCGCTCACTTTCCACCGATGCCTTGCCCTTGGGGTCGATGGGAGCAGCCTCCAATGCCGAAGAGCCTTAGTTTCCGGGGAAGGAGAATTCCGACACTCCTCCACTACAACTGGCTCATCTACTAGGAAAATCCCGCCCGCAAAATCAAAAAAGTCAGCCATCTACGGATGGAAAAATAAGACTAGTCAAACAAAACAAAGCTCAAAGAAAAATAATCATACTAGGGGAATGGTCGTGACTCAGACAGACTCTCCATAGATACCTCCAGGATGCATCTTCCACGGATCGAGCTTCGACGAGTCCGTCTAAATGTAGTCGCAAAACTAATTCCGTATCAAGATCGAAAAGTTTCGCTGGACGGGTCACTTTATGACACTCGTCCGACCATATCCTCCAGACATCCAGGAAGTCCGATTGATGCTCCACAACGAAAAAATGGTATCTCCACTTCTTGCGGAGATCCGAAAGTTTAACAAAAAGCGAATGGTTGGGTACGGCTGAAAGAGAGAACATCAGCTGTAATATCCCGTGTTTTTAAATATTTTTACACTGTACCGGGATATGCAGTGTTAATAATTTTTGTATATATATTACGATATTTTCACAAGTTGATATGTATTTAAAACCTATTTTAATTATTGTGTATTATTTACAGTGCTTTACGTAAAATTTTCCCGGGACTCGCATTTTCGGGGAAATTTTCACGTAAATAATTTATTATTAATTATTTTAAATATATTTTCAGACTTGCATGAACTCATACGTATTTTTAAAATACTAAATAAAGCCTATGTGTGTAAATATTTATTTAATTAGGGTTTAATTAATATTACCCTAATATTTTATTATTTGTTTATTAATTTATTGTTATTTAATTATTTTTATTTATTATTATATTTTAAAATATTAAATTATATATGTGTGGTGTAAATTTAATGTGTGTGATTTTATTATTATTTTATTATATAGTATAAAGTATATATATATACATATAGATTATTAAAACAAGAGGATTTGGAAAATTACCGTTTAGCCCCTCCCTTCTCCTTCTTCTCTCCCGATCGTCTACCGTCACTGCGCCTCCCATTCCAGCACGCCGGACCACCCTTCGCCGCCACCAGCTGCCGCCAACCTTCTTCCCCTTCCTTCCTCTTCCTCTTCGACGTGACCAGGCCGCCGGAAGCCCGCTGGTACGCCCGGAATCCGCCATGGCAGTAAGTTGAACTTCTCGCCGTCGACGACGATTTCGGCCACCGTTTTCGACATCGCCAGTCTCTTTCTTCTCCTTGAGATTCGGTGAGTGTAATTCTAGCTTTGGTTTGAGCTTAAATGGTCTAGATTTGCTTAGGTTTTGAATTTTCAATTTCGGCCATATTAGGGTTTTCAATTTTTTTGAGCTTCAAATTGATTGATTCATGAAAACTCCCTTCACAAATGTTGATCCCAGTAGCTTAATCTACATGTATGAATTTTTGGAGATTTTTTGGATTTTTGGGTATTTTTGAATATTTTAATATTATTTTCTAATTTTCGGAAATTAATTAAATAAATTATGAAATTTTGTTTTATGGTTAAATTAGGTGTTGAAATGAATTATAGGAATTTATTTGGAATTTTTATGAATTTCTATGTATTTATTTTGAATTATTGAAGTTTATGTAATTTTGGGAAATTAGGGTTAATTGTGTTTTAAATTGAAATTAATTGGTTAATTGAGTTTAATTATTGATATTATTAATAAATATGTTGAGGAAATTAATTTTGGATAATTTTATAATTTTTGGTGAATTTTTGAAGTAATTTAAGTATATTTATATATATATGGGTATTTTGGTAATTTTACCCTAAATTGGCTAAAAATGTAATTTAATTGGTTTTAATAGTTATTTAAGGTATAAAAATGATTTCTATAAATTATTTGATATTTTTAACTAATTAAAACTATTTTTCGTGAATTATTTTTAATTATATATATAATATACGGTTTTTCTAATAAAAATGAGTTTTTATCGGTTTTTACAGTGTTTTAAGGTTAATTATGTAATTTCTACGTATAAAATGAATTTCTATGTTATAAGGGTATTTTTGGTATTTTCAGAATTGTTCTGTGTTTGTGGACCCTGGTCGGTGGACTGTAGTTTGGAGTCCGACCGTGGGATTTTGATTGTGCTCTGTATAGTTTTTCGAAGTGTATTTCCTTGCAGGGTCGGCTCTACTCTTTTGAGTAGAGAGATGTCCGTTTTACAGGGGAGGTTCTGTCGGATTTTCGGTAGAGTTCTCATAAAACGTGATATCCGGTCGAACCCTGATATCGATTCTATGTTTAATACTCTAGATCGAATTCTAGGATTTTCTGTTAGGTTTATTCTAATGTCTGTCGTTATTGCTTGTTTAGTTTCGCCGAGATCGAGGGCTAGTGGACCAGGCCCGTCAGACCCGTCTCGTGGAGCGCACTAGGGTGAGTTACTATTTTATATATATGTGTTTTAGGGTGCATGTTTTAGAAAAGTATGCTTTATTTTAATAAAATATGCATGAATGATTTAAATATTACTTAGGTTTACTTTTGGTATATTTTTGGTATATTTTGGTATATTTTCAACTATATGCATGTTTTATAACTAAATTATTCTTAAAATGCTTTTATGTATATTTTGGTATATTTTAGTTATTTTGTAATTGTATTGGATTTATTCGATGTATATATACTCAAAATATACCTGGTTTATTTTTGGTATATTTCCAGTATATATATGGTTTATGTTGCTATTTTATTTAAATTCATGCATCATTTATTTGTGAATGAATGATTTATATTATTAATGAAGGATATCAATAGAACGTGCTACCTAGTGGGCAGCACTAGGACCGAGTACGTACCGGTACGCCTATAGTATTTAGGCTATATTACTAACCTATTTGTGGATATTGATTGGCTATGATTATTTGATGTGTGAGATGTGATTTGGGTGTGATTGCTGGAGCTCGCTTGACCAAGTGTCTCGGGGCCAATCACACTGGCAGTCAGACTGCTGGAGCTCGGTTGACTTAGTGTCTCGGGGCCAGTCTACTGTCCAAATGGATTAAGTGGATATATTTTGGAATAAGTGAGCCTGTATGGCTAGAGTGTTGTCTAACATTGTTTCGAGGTTGCGATATTCTAGGGTTCTATGTGATCCTTCATAAAAGATGATTTTCAATAAAAATATATATAAAATGATTTCTTTGCATCTGTGTGTATTTGCCTGTATATATATTAGATATATATATACTGTTGATTGCATGCATTGTCATTTAGTATGCATGTATATATATTATAGTAATTCACTCAATGAGGTCTGACTCCCCTCCGTTGACTATTTTTCAAGAGAGTCAACATCTTCAGACCTCAATAGTAGGCCTGTACGCCGGATTTCTTCCGCCCCGGCTTCTTTGTGTAAATTACTTACTTGAGTCTTATTTTTATAATCTAGACACTACAGTAGTTATGAATTAAATTGTGGGATTTTATGTATTTTATTTATGCGAGATGCATTTTAAGAATTTGAACTGGATTTGTATTAAAAGATTTATATATATGAGATGAGATTTGATTTAAATCCAGTTGATGGAAATGTTATTATTATATGTATGATTTTTATTTCCGCTGCATTTAATATTGTTATTATTACTATTGCATGTTTTATTTTATTTTTAGGCTTGCTACGGGTTCCGGATTCGAAAGAATTCCCGTTCCCTAGCGCCGATCATGGCCCCTGTTTTGGGTCGTGACATCAGCTCTCCCTTCTTCCTAGTCAGCCTATACAAATACTGGAGGACATCTAGATCGGGAACCCTACCCTCTTCATGCATCAACTAGATGAACCCGGTCAGTATCCTATAACTATTCGGATGAAGCTGACCGGGCGCAATGTTATTCCTATTAAGAAAGTCTTTGACAAAGGGATCTAAGGAAAATTTCAGACCCCCCTCTAACTGGTCAAAGTACACTACTAATCTACTTAGCCCCGATAAAGGGGTATGCGCCCTCAACCTTCTATCTACAGTGTGGAGGGCATAATCGGTGGGGATGCAGAACCTCCGTCGATACCACCCTAGCAATTCGCTATCTACGTTGGACACAAAGAGGTCAGAGCTAATTTCTTCCCGGGGAGCCATAGTAAAGAAGGGGACAAAAACCAAATGACAGAAAAGGGCAAAAAGAGGAGGAAGAAAAGATGAAAAGAATCACTTAGTCACCTCAAGAAAGAGTTATAGCAGGAAGGAATAGAAATGGTAGACACAGTAGAAACGCAGCAAACACAAAATAAAAAAGAGAAGAAAGCAAAATGTGCCAGTTAGCAAGTGCAACAGTATTTATAGAGACACGGAAGGACCTGGAAGCATGCCATTAACTGCCCTCATTATTACTGCGCTCCTCCTTAAGCCACCCAGGGCCTATTAGGAATAAAATAACCCATTTGGCGAGGAGTCACGATAACGGCTGTACGAGCGTCTCGTTCACTGACACACGAAACGACGCATCAATCACGTGATCTCAAGAGTTGAAATAAAACCACCACGTGTTGGCCCACCCACATCTTCGAGTGGGCCATTCGATCAAGAAAATCGAGAGACGTTTCAAGCATCACTCCCAGCCCATTCCATTCACATAAGTCCAGTAACTGAAGCTGGCACCCTCAGGTCGCTTCCGTAGTACTGAGGTTCAGAGCATATAAGCCTCGCACCCCTAAGCCGAGCATTTAAGTCTCGTTCACATAAGTCTAGTAACTGAAGCTGGCACCCTCAGGTCGCTTCCGTAGTACTGAGGTTTCGAGCATGTAAGCCTCGTGCCCATGAGCCGAGCATCTACAAATCCAGTGACGACTGGTTCCGTTTTGTTCCAAAATGAACGGGTTAATCTATTACGATGATCATACTTACTCGTCGGGTACCCTAGTTCCACAGATCATGATTTGATGACGTCCAACCAAGATACTCGGTACCAAGCTCTACTTATTGTGACTAAGGCTGGCCACCTCAGCTCACTTGCATCTGATAACCTATATAAAGGCATCTACATCCTACTCGGACGCAACGGACATAAATATCCGCATACTGCCTGGGGTGGGGGGACTCTTGATACCATCTAGAATGTTCCCACCTAATTAGGGGTCATCTACCCCCCTAAATAGGAACATATAGGCAAAAGAGAAGACAAATCTGTTCAAGGAACTACTTCAAAAAGGAATCCTAACCGAAGAAGGAACACTCTCCTACCAAGATTATGATTCACTGATCCATAAGGAATCCCATTCCTCCCAAGTTTGAGTATTGCTATATATAGAACCTTATACCCCTCATAAGGGGACATCTCATTAACACATTCAAGCTATCTCATCTCCTCCCTGCTTCTATTCTCTAACTTAGGCATCGAAGTGTTTGTGGGGATTCCCCCCACCTCTCACCTTGCCCCCTGTTTCGTGCTTTACAGGACGTCTAGCCCAGGAGTTCCGGAGATTAGTTATCAATATTTATAATAAATTTTTTAAATATTTTATAGTTATATAGTAGACATCTAATACATTACAAATTTAATCATGAAATATAAAAAGGAAGACTGGTGCCTTTGAAGTGCTTGAAATAAAAGGAGATGGACTGTATCCTTGGTAGTGTTAAGTATCGGGCGGCTCGGATCGAGTCGGGTCAATTTGTAAATTGTGGTATCGATTGGTTTTGGATATGGGTATAGACAAGCCAAATCGAACAAATTTTGAAAGTTAAATCGACTGGTCGGATAACTGAAATTTTCAAATTTTTCGGTTCGAATTTTTCAGTTGGGCTCGGTTTGATGCAGCCCATTAAAAATAAGGTCAAAAGTAAAATTAACTTAATTTTCATTATATAGTAGACTTATGTTATGACCTGAATTTTTTTTATATATTATAAAATTAAGTGATGAGATATGCAGTGTTAATAGATATTTTTATCAATGAGGATTTTAATATTTTTGATGTTATTATTATTTTATTTATTTATTTTATTAAATTGTGATGTTTGGTTATTATGAAATTAAATTTTATTTCGAGAGTTATTATTTATTATATTTTTATTTGGCATTGTTGCTAGATTAAAAATTAAAGTTAAATTTTATTGTTAATTATTAATTAATATTATTAACATTAATTTGGGGATTAATTAGTGTTAATTAAAATTTGATTATTATTATTATTTGTGGTGTTCTTTTATTAAATCTAAATTAATTGTTGTATATATATATGTGTATTGTGTGGTGGAGAATAATTGGGAAGATATTTTATTTTTAAATTATATTATAGTTGTACTATTTGTACCATATAAAAGAATAATAATATATATATTTTGATATTTTGTGGTGTTAAATAAATAAATAAATAAATATATATATATATATATATATATATATATAAAAAATAAGTTTGTATATATATTATTGACCTTAACAATAATTAATGTTAATTTTAATCTTAATAAACTTAATTTTAAGTATTTAATTTATTTGTTTAAGTGTGTATAAGTTAGGACGCCAATAGAAATTAAAATGAAATATAATTATCTTGGGCTGATTTGACCTCTAAAATTCAAGAAGACTTTTGACATTCTTAGAGCTTTATAATGAGAAATTTATGTTCTTCACATTTGAACTAGACATCTTGAGCTTTCTGAATTGAGCTTGCTTGTCAAAATTTGAGTTCATTTGAGTATGCAAAGATTAAGTCAAAATCAACATATGTAGCTGTCATTTTAGATTGCATAGCTTTTGGTATTATAGCCATATCTTAAGTTACAGAAGCTCAATTGAGGTGATTCAAAATGATATGAAAGTATAAGTCAAATATCTACAACTTTTGTGAAGAAAGTATGGGCAAATTCAAATGTCTTCAATAGAGAATCATGACTTCAACTTGTGCATAACTGTTTGAAAGTAGTTTGCATTTTAGATTGCACAACTCTTAGTATTTTGAATATATCTTAAGCTATAGATGTTCAATTGATGTGATTGAAATTGATATGGAAATATAAGTAAAATATCTACAACTTTAATGAAGAAATTTTAGGCAAAGTCAAACGTCTTCAATATAAAATCACGAGTTTAACTTGTGTATAGTTGTCTAACAGTAGTTTACATTTTAAATTGCATAGCTCTTAGTATTTTGAACATATATTAAGGTACAGAAGTTCAATTGAGGTGATTCAAAATGATATGGAAAGATAAGTCAAATATCTATAACTTTTATGAAGAAAGTGTAGGCAAAATCAAACATCTTTAGTAGCCAATTACGGTTTCAATCCATATATAGCTGTCTGACAACATCACCCTCAATAATTCAAAATTATAAACATTAAATTCAAAATATAGGTATTGGACATATTTTTACACCTCCAAAAACTATATTTTTGAGTTTTTGTCTATATAAACACCTCAAGAGCTAAATGGAAGTTAAGAAACTTGTTATCATTCATTCTTTCTTAAACTTTCAATTAAACTCTTAAATTCTCTTAAACAATTCTTTGTTTGTATAACTTTTGTAAGAGTTGGTTATGTGTTAGAAATAGAATTTCTCTTCATCTTAAATTTTGGGATAGATTAAAAGGGAAGTGAGATTTATCTCTAAAAGAATTAGTTTAAGTGTTGTCCATTAAAACACTTGAGATTTGATTTTTTGAGTGAGCCTTGAACACTCAAGTTGTAAGGTTGGAAGATTGAGCCATAAAAATCTTGTGTAATATCAATCTTGTGAATAAGATTATGAGTAATTGAAAATCCTAACTTGTGGATAAGTTAGGTGGAGACGTAAGATTATTGTTGAATCCGAATTCTTTAAATTTTGATGTTCTTCATTTTTCCTTCTTAACTTCCATTCAATTGTTATAAAGAATTTTTTTAATTTCTCAATTTTATTTGATAGTCCTATTCACCACATTTAGAACTCTTTTCATATATATATATATATTAAAAAAAAGAAAGGATAACATTTTTTTTCTTTGGGCAATAGCCATTTTCTCTCTTTTTTTTCTTCTTCTCATGCCATATCCAAATCGAACTACCACCTTAGCCAACACATTGGTCAGCACCACCTCGCCATCATCAGTCTGAGTAGCAACAACAACAGCACCAGCAGTAGTGGCAGTGAGGAAGACAACACTGTATGAACAATGCAATCCGGTCTCCAGCGAGGAAACCGATCAAGTTTGAGCTCGCTTTGAAGCTCACGCTACGAGTTTTGACAATATATGGTTCGACCGGTAAAGGCTCCGAAAACTCGATTTTATATTTTGGTTAATATATTTAACTTAATTTTTCTAATTAAATTTAATTTTATTTGGAGATGTGGTAGCTAGATAAATTAATTTTTGAGCTAAGATTCTAAATATTCTTTTTGTTTATTTTTTTAATTTATTTAAAAATACATATTTTTTAGACTCAGTTACTATTTATACAGTACTGGGTATGAAAATTTTTGAATTTGTGTGACAAAACGTAATGTTGTGTTCAAGTTTATGTCAGGTTTTTGGCTTTCATCTGATGGTTACTTCCTCACTTTAGATGTCCCCTTTTCATGTTTTTTAGAACCCTTTGCAGCCTTGCTTTCAGGGGTTACATTTTGTTTTAGTTTGTTACCTGAAAAAAAAAAGAAAAAAGAACTTTTGCTTTGGAAGGTTGCTTGAGACACACATCAGAGCTGATAAATTTTAAGATGAGTCTATTACTCTATTTTCACAGCTAAATATGCTGGATTTCAACAATGCTAAATACCTTCTCTACATTGCCTTCACTTTTATTTTCGAGAAATTTTTACCTATTTCCAATATTTTATATTTAATGGTTGGACTTGTCATATTTATGAATAGACATACACAGAATAAATTATGAGTTATAATTAAATATGTAGCACTCTTATATTATTTGTCTTTTATTATAATTATTGTTATTTTCACATCTTTAATCATATTTTATTTTCTATTATTTTCTGCATTTAGTATAATTCTTTTTGGTTTAATTTTTTTTTTGAACAATTTTTAATATGTTTAGCAATATTCATTAATTTTTGTTAAAAGAATAATAAGTTTTTTCATGCCATTATTATATCTATATTTTAATATATTAAAATAAAGACATAGATATAAAAAGTATAAATGATATTTCTAAAGAAATTAGTAAATATTAAAGGTTAACAAGTATATTCAAATGTGTTGAAAATAAAATTTTTTTATGTGTTATAAATAAAAACTTAGAGTAAAAAATAATAAAGTATGTAGATAAAAAGAAAAACCATGAAATATAGTTGCTTTTAAAACAATGATTATATCAGATGTCGAACCAGAAGTACCATATAATAAAAAGAATATACCATTTAATTTTATCTCTTTTTATTGTATTTACATTATTTATAAAAAAAAATAATATATTGTATTTAACTTCTTAAACACTTCTTGTATTTCTTTATTGTATTTAACTTTTTAACATATACCATTCCTTTGCTAGGTATACAACTTTTTTTACACTAATTTTTTTATAAAAAAATTGTGGCTCTAATAATATAAATTGTGAAAAGTTTATTTATTTAATTATTATTGCTTTTACATCATATATAATCCATAAATATCAAATTAGATTTCACACATACTTGAAAAATCATTTTGTTTTAATTTTACGGTTGCTAGTTTTTATCACATACTCATTAAGTTTTATCAGTTTTTCAATCCATTTTACTTAAAATGAATATGATCATTATTCAATATATAATTTATTAGTATTTAGTAAAAAAAAGTATTAGTTTACTTCAAATAAAGTTAAAATTAATTTATTTTAAATTTAAAAGTGCAAGGTGATAAAATGTTGTTTATAAAATAAGTCATTTTTTTTAAAAAATCAACATGTATTTTTTTAATTAATGAGTTATTATTATTTTTAAATATATAGGATTATAAATGAGTTGGGTAACTCATAAACTATTTAGAACTCGACTCAATAAAAATTTATTTGAGCTTGTATAATGAAGTTTGTTTAATAAACGAGTCCAAATCAAACTGTGCAAAATTTAGCTCATAAAACTTGCAAGCTCTTGTATTTTTAATGTATTGATATTTTAATTTTAAATATAATACATAAATTTTTATTTATAATAAATTTAAAAATATTTTTAAAATATATTATTATAATAAAAATATTTTTAAAATATATTATTATAATAAAGTCATAATTTTATAATAACTTATTTAGAAAATAATTTATTTTAAGTTTTTTAATAAATAGTTTTTATTTATAATTTATATTTTTTAAAATTTTTTCTCATTTAGACTCATTAAAATTTGTAAACAACTTGTAAACACTAAAATATATAAAGGGTTTAGTTTGAGCTTAACTCGATTATAATAGTATCAAATCCATGCTAATTAAAACTTAATTTGAGTTGAATTCATTTATACCCTTAAAAATGGAATATTTTAATTAAATTTTCATGTTGCATCCTTAAAGATTTCTTCTAATTTTAATTATATTATATTTAGTAGATATATTTGATACGATCTAGAATGTTCCCACCTAATTAGGGGTCCTCTATCCCCCTAAATAAGAACACATGGACAAAGAAGAAGACAGATCCGTTCAAGGAACTACTTCAAAGAGGAATCCTAACCAAAGAAGGAACACTCTCGTACCAAGATTATGATTCACTGATACATAAGGAATCTCATTCCTCCCAGGTTTGAGTATTGTTATATATAGAACCCTATATCCCTCATAAGGGGACATCTCATTAACACATTCAACCTATCTCATCTCCTCCCTGCTTCTATTCTCCAACTTAGGCATCGGAGTGTTTGTGGGAATTCCCCTCACCTCTCACCTTGCCCCCTGTTTCATGTTTTTCAGGACGTCTAGCCCAGGAGTTTCGGAGATTAGTTATCAAGTGGCGCCGTCTGTGGGGACTCCTTGGGAAAAGCCAGTCATTTACTTGCTAAGCTAAAGACACCTTCACTATGACTTCTAGCCCACCTCCAGCCCAAATTCCTGAGGCCGGCACCAATCCTTATGCACCTATCCTTTCGACTGACCTTTCAAACCCTTTCCCAGCAATAATACCACCACCCACCTTGCAGCATGTTGGAGCCTCATCCGGACATGTACCTTCACTTTCGAAAAACACCCCGAGATACCCGTCCTTGGGCACAGATCTCCCATATTACGCTCCGCTGCAGCACCATCGATCAATACCCTCAATACCTTTTCCAAGCCTACTAGAAACGCCAACAATAACCACTCCAAACCTAAACACCGTAACCCAAACACTCGGCCTTGGCCAAGCAAGCAAAGAGGCCATGATAAAAAATATTCAGGCACAAATAGCCTTGATGCAACAATAGCTAAGCGCTATAATACAGAGCGGGCATACTGAACTGGCTCTAAATAATAATAATACAGCACCCCGACAAGCCCCAAAGACGAGCACAGGGATGGGTAAAGCACCAGAAGGGGAGTGTAGTTTGTCCATCCCAGCTCTTGATGATTCAAAATTAGCGCAGAAAGTTAAGGAAGCAATGAACAAAGCCCAGACTAAACCTCGAAAGGAAGAAAAATGGGTGATGGGTAGCAGAACTCCGTTTATCAGCAGAATAATTCAAACAGAGATTCCTAGTAAGTTCAGAATCTCGCAGCTTGATCAGTACGATGGGATAGGAGACCCTATCAGTCATATATCGGCTTTCCGGATAAAGATCCTGCTTTAGAATGTAAACGATGGAATCATGTGCAGAGTCTTCCCAAGTACACTCACAAAGAGCACCCAAAAATGGTTTCATCAGCTCCCGAAGAATTCTATCACTTCTTTTGAGGACCTAGCGGAGCAATTCCATATCAGATTTATCACTAATATCCCTCCCGCAAAAAACATCAATGACCTGAGGATGTGCCAACAGGAGGCTGACGAATCTCTACGAAGTTACCTTGACCATTTTAATAAAATAGCTATGTAGATTGAGCACCTTATTGATGAAGTTGCCATAGAAGCTTTGAAAAATGGCACCAAACTCGAAAAGCTAAAAGACAAATTAATGACTAAAGAGCCGAATACCTTTACTGAGGCAATGGCGATAGCGGTTCGGATGATAAAGATGGACGAAGATAGGAGGATGTGTCGGGAAGAAGATAGGGCATCGATCAAGGATGAATGGCCAAAACAGAGATGAGTAAGCTTCCTAAAAATGAATTTTAGAACTCCGGCAGATAGATTTGACAGGGAAGTGGACAGATATACACCCTTAAACACCTCTCGATCTAGGATCCTCATGTGGGTCAGGTAGAATGGAGTGGAGATTACCTTAGCCAAGAGAATCATCCCAAGCCAGAGATTTACTCATGACAGAAGCCAATACTGTGATTACCACAGCGAGTACAGCCATAACATAGAAGGCTGCAGAGAACTGAAGAGTGCTATAGAAAAACTAGTGCAGTTGGGAAAGCTTGATAATTTCACTGACGCATCGAGGGGACGTGGAAACCCAAAAAACCATGACCATAACAAAGCTGAGGCAAAGAAAAATAGGAAAGAACCGATTGGGATGATCAACATGATTGTAGGAGGAGAAAACACAGGGAAACGGTTAAATCGCAGTAGAGGAGAAAAAATGATACCTGGAAAAAGCGATAGCGTTTTCAACCTGGGAGACAATTTGCATATACATCACCCTCACAGTGATGCCCTGATGATAACTGCATGCATAAATAAGTATCGGATCAAAAGGCTACTGGTCGATAATAGGAGTGCTATCAATGTTTTATCTTAGAATGCGTACAAAGCTATGGGCGGCTCTATCACCAACTTAACGGCCATCCAGAACTCCATCACTAGTTTTTATGAGGGAGCGGTGCAACCAATGGGGATTATCAATCTGGACCTAGAATTCAAAAACCAAGAGGATGAGGAGACAAAAATCGTCCAGACTTCATTCAACGTGGTAGATATACCACTAGCCTATAATAGGATAATAGGACGGCTGGTACTTTATGAAGCAGATGCAGTCACCAACATCCGGCATTTAACCATGAAAATTTTGATCAAGAAGGGGACCCTTACTATTAGGGGAGATCAACAAATGGCCAGACAATACTATCAGATGACCATGAAGTCTCTGGCATAGGCTTTTCATTTAGAGGTATAGGAAATTAAGAAGCAAGGTGCTGACCTACAACCGGTGGAAGACACGGAGACATTACAAATCAGGGGAGGAAAGTCCGTGAAAATTGGCAATGCCCTTGATCCGAGCATCAAAGACACAATAAGGGACATCCTTACTAGACACTTAGAGGATTTTGCTTCTCAAGCCTCCGAAATCATCTGCGTGGACCCGCAGGTTGCCTGTCACTGCCAAAACATCAAACCAGGAGCCAAGCCAGTAGCACAGAAGAAAAGAACTTTTGCCTACGAAAGACAAAAGATCATTGCCAAAGAAAAGGCAAAGCTATTAGTAACCAGATTCATTAAAGAGGTTACTCACCCAAACTGGGTAGCCAACGTGGTACTCGTTAAAAAAGCAAATGGGAAGTACAGAATGTGTGTAGACTATACCGACCTCAACCGAGCATGCCCTAAAGACAGCTACCCATTACCAATGATTGATCAGCTCATGGTTTCCACCGTTGGCCATGGCTTATACAACTTCATAGATGTTGCCCAAGGTTATCACCAAATCCCTATGAAGAAAGAAGATCAGGAGAAAACGTCCTTTGTCACGCATGAAGGTTTGTACTGCTACAAGGTGATGCCCTTTGGACTGAAAAATACTGGAGCCACGTACCAAAGAATGATGAACCAAGTCCTCCAGAGCTAGATTGGAACTAGCGTAGAGGTATATGTGGATGAAATCATCATCAAAAGCAAGCACCCAGAGGATCACCCAGTGGACGTGGATCGAGTCCTCCAGTTACTAAGCCAATCTAGGATCAAGTTGAATCCTGAAAAATGCATCTTCAGAGTCTAGGCAGGCAAATTCCTAGGGTTCATGATTTCTCACCGAGGCATTGAAGCCAACCCAGAAAAAATGGAAGCCATACTCAACATGGCGGCACCGAAGAGCATTTGATATACAAAAGCTAAATGGTAGAATAACCGCACTAGGGCATTTTATTTCTTGCTCAGCTAGGCAATGTCTACCATTGTTCTGAGCTCTCAAAAGTGCTGACAAGTTTCAATGGTCCACTGACTTCCAGGCAGCATTTGAAGAAATTAAAAGATTCTTATCTTCCCCACCATTAATCAGCCGTCCGATACCGAGCGAGACCTTATACTTATACCTCTATATTGGCCAAGAATGCATCGCTTCAGTTTTGGTAAGGGAAGAGGGAAGCCAGCAAAGCCTTGTTTACTATATCAGTAAGATGCTCTGAGGATCTGAAGTTTGATACCCCATGCTGGACAAGTTAGCCTTAGCTGTGGTTCATGCTTCTCGAAAGCTTCGACACTACTTCCAAGCTCACCATATTCCCGTTTCTCATTGTGAAAAATATTATAAAGACCAGAGACTTTAGGTAGGCTAGTGCAATGGTCAATCTTACTCGACGAATTTGATATTGATTACGAGCCCCGGCAGTAGATGAAAGCCCAGGCATTAGCAGATTTCGTATAAGAAATGGCTCCAGAAGATATAACCTTGACCAAGATACCAAAATGGAAGCTCTATGTTGACAGAGCATCCTCAGCTCAGGGTTCCAGCACGGGAATAATACTCAGGGGGGCGCATAAAGTTCATATCCAGTACGCAGTCCACATAGAGTATAATGCCCCCAATAAAGCAGCCAAATACAAAGCACTCATCACAGGGTTAAAACTAGCAACTGAAGTCAGGGCCGAACACCTCATTATACACTCAGATTCCTAACTAGTAGTCAACTAAGTCAGCAGAGCATTTCAAGTTAAAGATGCCTGCATTGCCAAGTACGTAGACAAAGCCAGGCGACTTTTGCAACACATCGAGCAAGACGGAGGCCAATGGAAGATTGTCCAGATTCCCAGGGAAGATAACAATGAGGCTGATTACCTTGTTAAATCCACAGCCGAGAACAGTCAAGCATTTAGGGACATGAATTTCACCGAATCACTCACTAGTCCCAGCACAGAGGACACTTAAGTTTTCAGAACACAAGCAGTCTCGGAATGCATACAGTCCATAATCCAATATCTTGAGCATGGTACCCTCCCAGAAGACAAGTTGCAAGCTTAGAAGCTCAAGGCCAAAGCAGCCCACTATTCCGTCCATCGAGGGGAGCTCTACTGAAAATCCATATTGCACCCCTGGTCAAAGTGCGTTTCCCTGGAGGAAGGAAATTACATACTCTGAGAAATCCACAAAGGAATCTACGGTGCACATGAGTCCCACTATTCGCTCACTAGAAAGGCCTTGCTCCAAGGGTATTACTGGCCCACCATATCCAAGGATGCCCAGCAGCTAACATAATCATGTCCCCAGTGCCAGCATTATGCCCGACTTAGCCACAAATCTTCTCGGCCTCTACATCCCATCAGCAGCCCTTGGCCTTTCACCATGTGTGGGATGGACATCCTGGGTCCTTTTCCTCCCTCTACCTCACAGAAAAAGTTCTTAATCGTGGCCATTGACCATTTTACAAAATGGGTAGAAGCAGAAGCAGTCCCAACCATCACCGAAGCCCGAATACAACACTTTTTCTAGAAGGAGATCATTTGTAGATTCGGCATCCCCCACACTTTAATTATAGACAACGACAAACAGTTTGATAATCACAAATTTAGAAGTTTTTGCTCAGACCTTGGAATAAAACTACACTTTACATCAGTAGCTCACCCGCAGACGAAAAGACAAACTGAGGTCACTAACAGAATCCTCATGAAAGGGTTGAAGAAAAGACTCGACGACAAGAAAGGGAACTGGGTCGAAGAGCTAAACAATGTAATTTAGGCCTACAGAACCACACCATGATCGTCCGCTGGAGAAACGCCATTCAGACTGACTTATGGCATGGATGCAATAATTCCAGTGAAGGTTAGGTCCCTAAGTTATCGGGTAAGCCAAGACCTCAACCACGCCATCTATAGCATCGATGCATGGATATGCTTTGACGTACTAGAGGAACGAAGAGAACAAGCGGCAGTAATGGCTGAGGCACATCGGCAAAGAATAACCCGGTAACACCATCTGCATAAGCCAACAGAGAATTTCAGGATGGGTGACTGGGTACTTAGAAGAGCAAATATTGGCAAAGGCACCTCGGGCACCAGCAAATTAGGTCTGAATTGGGAAGGCCCGTATCAGATTCTAGAATGCACAACAAAGGGGGCATACAGATTAAAAGAAAGAGGAGGCAGAGAACTACCAAGGTTTTGGAACTCAGACTCTCTCAGGAAATATTATCAGTAATCTTGTACTCAAATACCTAATCTGATTCAATAATAAAAAGTACCTTCATTGATAAAGAATGTCTTTACAAATGATTGGTTATAAAAAAAATAATAAATAAATAAATAAATAAATAAATAAATAAATAAATATATATATATATATATATATATATATATATATATATATATATATATATATAAAAGATACACATCAACCTATACATATATACTCTAGTATTTGAATTTGAACACCCGAACCCCCAGTCCCGGAAACTGTGGGGGAAGCAACATCGGCAGCCTCTGGATGCTCGCTAGACCCAGCTATAACAGGGGCCTCTTCAGACTCCCTCACAGGAAAGGAGCCAGCTTTTCGACGGGCGTCCTCCTCTGCAGTAAGCCTGGCGAGATCGGCTGGAGTTATCCGATCTAAGGCCCCCAAATCTAATCCTGAGTCTTAAGAGAGCAGGATCCTTTTGCACTCAGCCCGGTACACCTTGAGAAACCCCCCTACCATGCTTTGATATGCCTTCTTGTCATTCGTATGAGATTTCTCAAGCTTCACCAGCCTCCCCTGAAGCTTAGCAATCTGAAGATCCTGCTCCTCGATCCTCCTTATCAGCTGGGCCTGGCTATGTTCCAGTTCAAAAACCTTTTTTTGATTTGCCTCCGCATTAGATTTGGCCTCTACATATCTTTTCTGGCAGTGCTCCAAAGCTGCCTTGGCATTATCTAGCTTCTTCTTGAAACCTATAGTTATCGTCCCCACCTCAGTTTCTTTTAAGCTATACTGGCTCTTTAAGTAAAAGTATTGATCCTTCGCTAGCAGCAAGGCCTGAGTCATCTACCAAAAACAACCAGGCACCTTAGTCAAGAATCCACTACAAAAGTTATATCAAGCAAGCAGAAACTCCCTTACCTCCAGCGACTGGCCGATCACGGAATCTAGCAATCCGTCCAGCCCCTCCTCCGACCAACGCTGCATGTCACCGGGTAACCACAACGACTCGACGTACTGGTCCCGTACTTGACTGTTAGAGATGCTCGGGGGCTTCATCTTCTTCAATATCCAGCCCCGCATATCCGAATAACCAGATAACCAAGGGCGCTGGATGTAAATCTCTTCGTCCAGCCCCTCTGCATCTAACCCTGTGTCAATTAGTCACCTTTTTCTTTGCCTGACCCACTCTGGTCGCTCACTTTCCATTGGTGCCTTGCCCTTGGGGTTGGTGGGAACAGCCTCTAATACTGGAAGAGCCTCAGTTTTTGGGGAAGGAGAATTTCGGCGCTCCTCCACTGCAGTTGGCTCAGCTACTAGGGAAATCCCGCCCGCAAAATCAAAAAATTCAGCCATCTACAGATGGAAAAATAAGACTAGTCAGATAAAATAAAGCTCAAAGAAAAATAATCATACCAGGGGAATGGTCGCGACTTGGACAAACTCTCCATAGATGCCTCCGGGATGTATCTTCCACGGATCGAGCTTCGGTGAGTCCGTCTAGATATAGTCGCAAAACTAATTCCGTATTAGGTTCAAAAAGTTTTACTGGACGGGTCACTTTATGACACTCATCCGACCACATCCTCCGAACATCCAGGAAGTCCGATTGATGCTCCACAATGAAAAAATGGTATCTCTACTTCTTGTGGAGATCCAAAAGTTTAACAAAAAGTGAATGGTTAGGTACGATCGAAAGGGAGAACATCAGCTCTCCCTTCTTACTAGTCAGCCTATAAATACCAAAGGACATCTAGATCGAGAACCCTACCCTCTTCATGCATCAGTTGGATGAACCCGGTCAGTATCCTATAACTATTCGAATGAAGCTGACCGAGCGCAATGTTATTCCTATTAATAAAGTCTTTGACAAAGGGATCTAAGGAAAATTTCAGACCCCCCTCTAACTGGTCGAAGTACACTACTAATCTACTTAGCCCCGATAAAGGGGTATACGCCCTAAACCTTCTATCTACAGTGTGGAGGGCATAATCGATGGGGATGCAGAACCGCCGCCGATACCACCCTAGCAATTCGCTATCTACGTTGGACACAAAGAGGTCAGAGCTAATTTCTTCCCGGGGAGCCATAGCAAAGAAGGGGATAAAAACCAAATGAAAGAAAAGGGGCAAAAAGAGGAGGAAGAAAAGATGAAAAGAATCACCTGGTCACCTCAAGCAAGAGTTATAGCAGGAAGGAATAGAAACGGTGGACAAAGTAGAAACACAGTAAACACAAAATAAAAAAGTGAAGAAAGCAAAATGTGCTAGTTAGCAAGCACAGCAGTATTTATAAAGACACGGAAGGACCTGGAAGCACGCCATTAACTGCCCTCATTATTACTACGCTCCTCCCTAAGCCACCAAGGGCCTATTGGGAATAAAATAACCCATTAGGTGAGGAGTCGTAATAACGGCTGTATGAGCGTCTCGTTCACTAACACACGAAATGACGCATCAATCACGTGATCTTAAGAGTTAAAATAAAACCACCACGTATTTGGCCCACCCACATCTTTGAGTGGGCTGCTCCATCAAGCAAATCGAGAGACGTTTCAAGCATCACTCCCAGCCCATTCCATTCACATAAGTCCAATAACTGAAGCTGGCACCCTCAGGTCGCTTCTGTAGTACTGAGGTTCTGAGCATGTAAGCCTCGCGCCCCTGAGCCGAGCATCTAAGTCTCGTTCACATAAGTCCAGTAACTGAAGCTGACACCCTCAGGTCGCTTTCGTAGTACTGAGGTTCCGAGCATGTAAGCCTCGCGCCCCTGAGCCGAGCATATAAGTCTCGTTCATATAATTCCAGTAACTGAAGCTGGCACCCTCAGGTCGCTTCTGCAGTACTGAGGTTCTGAGCATGTAAGCCTCGCGCCCTTGAGCCAAGCATCTAAGTCTCATTCATATAAGTCCAGTAACTGAAGCTGACACCCTCAAGTCGCTTCTGTAGTACTGAGGTTCTGAGCATGTAAGCCTCGCGCCTATGAGCCAAGCATTTACAAATCCAGTGACGACCGGTTTCGTCTTGTTCCAAAATGGACGGGTTAATCTATTGCGGTGATCATACTTACTCGTCGGGTACCCCAGTTCCACAGATCACGATTCGATGACGTCAAACCAAGATACTCGGCACCAAGCTCTGCTTATTGTGACTAAGGCTGGCCACCTCAGCTCACTTGCATCTGATAACCCATATAAAGGCATCTACATCCTACTTGGATGCAACGAACATAAATATCTGTATACTCCGGGGGGGGACTCTTGATACCATCTAGAATGTTCCCACCTAATTAGGGATCCTCTACCCCCCTAAATAGGAACACATGGACAAAGGAGAAGACAGATCTGTTCAATGAACTACTTCAAAGAGGAATCCTAACCGAAGAAGGAACACTCTCCTACCAAGATTATGATTCACTGATCCATAAGGAATCCCATTCCTCCCAGGTTTGAGTATTGCTATATATAGAACCCTATACCCCTCATAAGGGGACATCTCATTAACACATTCAAGCTATCTCATCTCCTCCCTGTTTTTATTCTTTAACTTAGGCATCGGAGTGTTTGTGGGGATTCCCTCCACCTCTCACCTTACCCCCTGTTTCGTGCTTTGCAGGACGTCTAGCCCAGGAGTTCCGGAGATTAGTTATCAATATTTATAACAAATTTTTTAAATATTTTATAGTTATATATTAGACATCTAATACATTACAAATTTAATCATGAAATATAAAAAGGAAGACTGGTGCCTTTGAAGTGCTTGAAATAAAAGGAGATGGACTGTGTCCTTGGTAGTGTTGAGTATCGGGCGGCTCGGATCGAGTCAGGTCAATTTGTAAATTGTGGTATCGATTAGTTTTGGATATGGGTATAGACAAGCCAAATCGAACAAATTTTGAAAGCTAAATCGATTGGTCGGATAATTGAAATTTTTAAATTTTTCAGTTCGATTTTTTCAATTGGGCTCGGTTTGATGCAGCCCATTAAAAATAAGGTCAAAAGTAAAATTAACTTAATTTTCATTATATAGTAGACTTGTGTTATGACTTGAATTTTTTTTATAAATTATAAAATTAAATTATGAGATATGCAGTGTTAATAGATATTTTTATCAATGAGGATTTTAATATTTGTGATGTTATTATTATTTTATTTATTTATTTTATTAAATTGTGATGTTTGGTTATTATGAAATTAAATTTTATTTCAAGAGTTATTATTTATTATATTTTTATTTGGCATTGTTGCTAGATTAAAAATTAAAGTTAAATTTTATTGTTAATTATTAATTAATATTATTAATATTAATTTGAGGATTAATTAGTGTTAATTAAAATTTGATTATTTATTTGATTATTATTATTATTATTGGTGTTCTTTTATTAAATCTAAATTAATTGTTGTATATACATATATGTGTATTGTGTGGTGGAGAATAATTGGGAAGATATTTTATTTTTAAATTATATTATAGTTGTACTATTTATACCATATAAAAGAATAATAATATATATATTTTGATATTTTGTGGTGTTAAATAAATAAATATATATATATATATATATATAAAATAAGTTTGTATATATATTATTGACCTTAACAATAATTAATCTTAATTTTAATTTTAATAAACTTAATTTTAAGCATTTAATTTGTTTGTTTAAGTGTGTATAAGTTAGGACTCCAATAGAAGTTAAAATGAAATATGATTATCTTGGACTGATTTGACCTCTAAAATTCAAGAAGACTTTTGACATTCTTAAAGCTTTATAATGAGAAATTTATGTTCTTCACATTTGAACTAGATATCTTGAGCTTTCTGAATTGAGCTTGTTTGTCAAAATCCGAGTTCATTTGAGTATGCAAATATTAAGTCAAAATCAACATATGCAGCTGCCATTTTAGATTGCATAGCTTTTAGTATTTTAGTCATATCTTAAGTTACAGAAGCTCAATTGAGGTGATTCAAAATGATATGAAAATATAAGTCAAATATCTACAACTTTTGTGAAGAAAGTATGGGCAAATTCAAACGTCTCCAATAGAGAATCATGACTTCAACTTGTGCATAGCTATTTGACAGTAGTCTGCATTTTAGATTGCACAACTCTTAGTATTTTATATATCTTAAGCTATAGATGTTCAATTGATGTGATTGAAATTGATGTGGAAATATAAGTAAAATATCTACAACTTTGATGAAGAAATTTTAAGCAAAGTCAAACGTCTTCAATATAAAATCATGAGTTTAACTTGTGTATAGCTATCTGATAGTAGTTTACATTTTAAATTGCATAGCTCTTAGTATTTTGAACATATCTTGAGGTACAGAAGTTCAATTGAGGTGATTCAAAATTATATGGAAAGTTAGTCAAATATCTATAACTTTTATGAAGAAAGTGTAGGCAAAATCAAACATCTTGAGTAGCCAATTATGGTTTCAATCCATACATAGTTGTCTGACAACATCACCCTCAATAATTCAAAATTATAAACATTAAATTCAAAATATAGGCGTTGGACATATTTTTACACCTCCAAAAACTATATTTTTGAGTTTTTGTCTATATAAACGCCTCAAGAGCTAAATGGAAGTTAAGAAACTTGTTATCATTCATTCTTTCTTAAACTTTCAATTAAACTCTTAAATTCTCTTAAACAATTCTTTGTTTGTATAACTTTTGTAAGAGTTGGTTATGTGTTAGAAATAGAATTTCTCTTCATCTTAAATCTTGGGATAGATTAAAAGGGAAGTGAGATTTATGTTTAAAAGAATTATTTTAAGTGTTGTCCATTAAAACACTTGAGATTTAGTTTTTTGAGTGAGCCTTGAACACTCAAGTTGTAAGGTTGGAAGAGTGAGCCATAAAAATCTTATGTAATATCAATCCTGTGAATAAGATTATGAGTGATTGAAAATTCTAACTTGGGGATAAGTTAGGTGGAGACGTATGATTATTATTGAATCCGAACTCCTTAAATTTTTGTGTTCTTCATTTTTCCTTCTTAACTTCCATTCAATTGTTACAAAGAATTCTTTTAATTTCTCAATTTTATTTGATAGTCCTATTCACCACATTTAGAACTTTTTTCATATATATATATATATATATATATATATATATATTAAAAAAAGAAAGGACAACATTTTTTTTCTTTGGGCAATAGCCATTTTCTCTCTTTTTTTTCTTCTTCTCACGCCATATCCAAATCGAACCACCACCTTAGCCAACACATTGGTCAACACCACCTCGCCATCATCAGTCCGAGTAGCAACAACAACAGCACCAGCAGCAGTGGCGGCGAGGAAAACAACACTGTATGAACAATGTAGTCCGATCTCCAACGAGGAAACCGATAAAGTTTGAGCTCGTTTTGAAGCTCACGCTACGAGTTTTGATAATATATGGTTCGACCGGTAAGGACTCTGAAAACTCGATTTTATATTTTGATTAATATGTTCAACTTAATTTTTTTTATTGAATTTAATTTTATTTGGAGATGTGGTAGTTAGATAAATTAATTTTTGAGCTAAGATTCTAAATATTCTTTTTGTTTATTTTTTTAATTTATTTAAAAATACATATTTTTTAGACTCAGTTAATGTTTACACAGTACTGAAAATTTTTGAATTTGTGTGACAAAACGTAATGTTGTGTTCAAGTTTATGTCAGGTTTTTGGCTTTCATCTGATGGTTACTTCCTCACTTTAGATGTCACCTTTTCATGTTTTTTAGAACCCTTTGCAGCCTTGCTTTCAGGGGTTACAGTTTGTTACCTGAAAAAAAAAAAAAAAAAAAAAAAGAACTTTTGCTTTGGAAGGTTGCTTGAGACACACATCATAGCTGATAAAATTTAAGATGAGTCTATTACTCTATTTTCACAGCTAAATATGCTGGATTTCAACAATGCTAAATACCTTCTCTACATTGCCTTCACTTTTATTTTCAAGAAATTTTTATCTATTTTCAATATTTTATATTTAATGGTTAGATTTATCATATTTTATGAATAGACATACACAGAATAAATTATGAGTTATAATTAAATATGTAGCACTCTTATATTTTTTTTCTTTTATTATAATTATTGTTATTTTAACATCTTTAATCATATTTTCTTTTCTTTTCTGCATTTAGTATAATTCTTTTTGGTTTAATTTTTTTCGAACAATTTTTAATAAGTTTAGCAATATTCATTAATTTTTGTTAAAAGAATAATAAGTTTTTTCATGTTGTTATTATATCTATATTTTAATATATTAAAATAAAGACATAGATATGACAAGTATAAATGATATTTTTAAAGAAATTAGTAAATATTAAAAGTTAACAAGTATATTCAAATGTGTTGAAAATAATTTTTTTTATGTGTTATAAATAAAAACTTAGAATAAAAAATTATAAAGTATGCAGATAAAAAGAAAAACCATGAAAGACAGTTACTTTTAAAACAATTATTATATACGATGTCGAACCAGAAGTACCATTTAATAAAAAGAATATACCATTGAATTTTATCTCTTTTTATTGTATTTATATTATTTATAAAAAAATAATATGTTGTATTTAACTTCTTAAACACTTCTTGTATTTCTTTTATTGTACTTAGCTTTTTAACAGATACCATTCCTTTGATAGGTGTACAACTTTTTTTACAGTAATTTTTTTATAAAAAAGATTGTGGCTCTAATAATATAAATTGTGAAAAGTGTATTTATTTAATTCCATTGTTATTATTATTGCTTTTACATCCTATATAATCCATAAATATCAAATTAGATTTCAACAGATACTTGATAAATCATTTTGTTTTAATTTTACAGTTGCTAGTTTTTATCACATACTTATTAAGTTTTATCAGTTTTTCAATCCATTTTACTTAAAATGAATATGATCATTATTCAATAAATAATTTATTATCATTTAGTCAAAAAACTAATTAGTTTATTTTAAATAAAATTAAAATTAATTTATTTTAAATTTAAAAGTGCAAGGTGATAAAAATGTTGTTTATAAAATAAGTCATATTTTTTTAAACAGTAAACATGCATTTTTTTTAATTCATGAGTTATTACTATTTTTTAAAATATATATATTATAAATGAGTTGGGTTACTCGCGAACTACTCTAAACTCGACTCAATAAAAACTTATTTGAGCTCGTATAATGCAGTTTGTTTTATAAACTAGTCCAAATAAAACTGTGCAAAATTCAGCTCATAAAACTCACAAGTCAGCTTGTATGTTTAATATATTGATATTTTAATTTTAAATATATAATACATAAATTTTTATTTATAATAAATCTAAAAATATTTTTAAAATATATTATTACAATAAAATTATAATTTTATAATAAATTATTTACATATTAATTTATTTTAAGTTTTTAAATAAATAATTTTTATTTTTTAAAATTTTTTCTTGTAAAGACTCATTAAAATTTGTGAATAACTTGTGAACACTAAGATGTATAGTGAGTTCGGTTTGAGCTTAACTCGATTATAATCGAATCAAATTCGGGCTAATCAAAACTCAATTCAATTTAATTTATTTATACTCCTAAAAATATGTCATGACCCAAAACAGGGGTCATGACCGGCGCTAGGGAACGAGAATTCTTTCAAATCCGGAACCCATAGCAAGCCTAAAAATAAAATAAACATGCAATAATAATAACAACAACACTTAATGCAGCGGAAATAAAATCATAAGTATCAAAATAATATTTTCGTTAGATGAAAATTAAATCGAATTCTCATCTCATATATATAAATAAACTCTTTAATACAAATCCAGTTTAAATTCTTAAAATACATAACTCACACAAATATAATACATAAAACCCACAATTTATTTACAACTACTGCATCGTCTAGATTATAAAAATAAAACTTAAGTTAGCAGTTACATAAAGAAGCCGGGGCGGAAGAAATCCGGCATACAGGCCTGGTACTGAGGTCTGAAGACGATGACTCTCCTGAAAAATAGTCAACGAAGGGGAGTCAAACCTCACTGAGTGAATTACTATAATATATATACATGCATACTAAATGACAATGCATACAGTCAACAATATATATATAATATGTATGTATACAAGCAATTACACACAGATGCAATAAAATCATTTTATATATTTATTGAAAATCACTGTTTATGAATGATCAAATAGAACCCTAGAAAATCGCAACCTCAAACAGTGTTAGACAACACTCTAGCCATACATGCTCACTTATTCCAATATATTCACTTGTTCCATTTGGACAATAGACTGGCCCCGAAACACTAAGTCAACCGAGCTCCAGCAGTCTGACTGTCAGTGTAATTGGCCTCGAGACACTTGGTCAACCGAGCTCCAGCAATCACACTCCCAAATCCTTTCACACATCAAATAATCATATCCAATCAATATCCACAAATGGTTAGTAATGTAGCCTAAATGCTATAAGCGTACCGGTACGTACTCGGTCCTAGTTGTCACGACCCAAAACAGGGGCCATGACCGGTGCTAGGGAACGGGAATTCTTTCGAATCCGGAACCCGTAGCAAGCCTAAAAATAAAATAAATCATGCTATAATAACAATAATAATAATATATGCAGCGGAAATGGAAATCATAGATATCATAATATCATTTTCATCACTGGATTTAATCAAAATCCTATCTCATAAATATATAATCTTTAATACAAATCCAGTTTCAACATAATACATCTCTTTAAAATAAAGTACATGAAATCCAATACTTTAATTCACAACTACTGTAGTGTCTAGATAAAATAAATAAGACTCAAGTAGACAATTTACATAAAGAAGCCGGGGCGGAAGAAATCCGGCGTATCGACCTGCTACTGAGGTCTGAAGAAGTTGACTCTCCTGAAAAATAGTCAACGGAGGGGAGTCAGACCTCACTGAGTGAATTACTATAATATATATATATACACACTAAGTGATAATGCATACAGTCAACAGTATATATATAATATGTATATATACAGGCAAATTCATACAGATGCAGAAAAATCATTTTTTTATATTTTACTGAAAAATCCCAGTTTATGAAGGATCACATAGAACCCTAGAATAACGCAACCTCAGAAAATAGTGTTAAACAACACTCTGGCCATACAGGCTCACTTACTCCAAATATATCCACTTAATCCATTTGGACAGTAGACTGGCCCCGAGACACTAAGTCAACCGAGCTCCAACAGTCTGACTGCCAGTGTGATTGGCCCCGAGACACTTGGTCAACCGAGCTCCAGCAATCACACCCAAACCACATCTCACATATCAAATAATCATATCAAATCAATATCCACAAATAGTTAGTAATATAGCCTAAAGCTATAGGCGCACCGGTACGTACTCGGTCCTAGTGCTGCCCACTAGGTAGCACGTTCTATTGATATCCTTCATTCTTAAATATAAAACATTCATTCACAAAAATAAATGATGCATGAATATAAATGAAATAACAATATAAACCATATATATACCGGAAATATACCAAACATAAACCAGGTATATTTCGAGTATATATATATCAAATAAATCCAATCAAAATCATAAATTAAACTAAAAATATATTTAAAAACATTTTAAATATATTTTATTAATAAAACATGTATATAATTTATTATATACTAAAAATAAACCAAAAATATACTTAATATAAACTTAACAAATAATCAAATTATTTATGCATATTTAATCAACATAAAACATGCATTTCTAAATCATGCATCCTAAGCATATATATATAATATAGTAACTCACCTAGTGCGCTCCACGAGACAGGTCCGACGGGCCTGGTCCACTAGCCCTCGGTCTCGGCGCAACTAAACAAGCAATAAATAATCGACATCAGAATAAACCTAACAGAAATCCTAGAATTCAATCTAGAGTATTTAACACAGAATCAGAAATTAGGGTTCGACTGGATATCACGTTTTACGAGAATTCTACCGAAAATCCGGCAGAACCTCCCCTGTAAAACAGACATCTCTCTACTCAAAAGAGTAGAGCCAACCCTGCAAAGAAACACACTTCGAAATACAAGCTCAACAAAAATCCACAACCCCTCGGTCGAACTCCAGACTACAATCTGTCGACCGGGGTCCACAAACACAGAATAATTCCAGATATACCAGAAATATCCTTACAACATAGAAATACGTCTCATAGGTAAAAATTACATAATTAACCTTGAAACACTATAAAAACCGATTAAAACTCATTTTATTAGAAAAACCGTATATTATATATATAATTGAAAATAATTCACGAAAAATAGTTTTAATTAGTTAAAAATACCAAATATTTTGTAGAAATCATTTTTATACCTTAAATAACTAATAAAACCAATTAAATTACATTTTTAGACAATTTAGGGTAAAATTACCAAAATACCCCTATATATATAAATATACTTAAATTACTTCAAAAATTCACCAAAAATCATACAATTATCCAAAATTAATTTTCTCAATATATTTATCAATCCAATTAACCAATTAAATTCAAATAAAAACACATTTAACCTAATTTTTCCAAAATTCCATAAACTTCAATAATTCAAAATAAATACTTAGAAATTCATAAAAATTCCAAATAAATTCCTATAATTCATTTCAACACCTAATTCAACCATAAACTCCAATTTCATAATTTAAATAATTAATTTCCGAAAATTAGAAAATAATATTAAAATATTCAAAAATATCCAAAAATCCAAAAAATCTCCAAAAATTCTAAAAAAATTCATACACGAAGATTAAGCTACTAGGAACAATATTTGTGAAGGAAGTTTTCATGAATCATCCAATTCGAAGCTCAAAAAAATCAAAAACCCTAATGTGACCGAAATTGAAAATTCGAAACCTAAGCAAATCTAGACCATTTAAGCTCAAACCAAAGCTAGAATCACACTCACCGGAGCTCAAGGAGAAGAAAGAGACTGGCGGTGTCAAAAACGGTGGCCGGAATCGGCGTGATCGACGGTGGATCGATTTTCGGCTTCTCCGGCCAAAATCGATCTCCAGACGCCGGAAACGGCCTCCTCAGGCGGCGAAATTGGTCGGGGAAGACGGTGGCACACCGGACGGCACACCCACGGTGAAGGAACGGCATGGCAGCAACCGGAAACGGAGAAGGGAGAATCGGGAGGAAGAAGGAGACTCGGGGGGCAAAATGGTAATTTTTTAAACTTTTTGATTTTTGACAAATATATGTATATATATATACTTTATACTATATATTAAAATAATATTAAATTACACACATCAAATATACACCACACACATAAAATTTAATATTTTAATAATTTATACTAAATAAAATTAATTAAATAACAATAAAACAATTAAATACTTAATAAAATATTAGGGTAATAATAAACCCTAATTAAATAATTATACACGCACAGACTTTATTTAATAATTTAAAAATATGTATGAGTTCATGCAAGTCCGTAAATACATTTAAAATAATTAATAATACATTGTTTACGTGAAAATTTCCCCGAAAATACAAATCCCGGGAAAATTTTACGTAAAACACTGAAAATAATACACCGTAATTAAAATAGGTTTTAAATACATATTAACTCGTAAAAATATCATATAATGTACAAAAATTATTAACACTGCATATCCCGGTACAGTGTAAAAATATTTTTAAAAACACGGGATATTACAGTCTTCCCTCCTTACAAGAATTCGTCCCCGAATTCCAAAAGATAAGATCAAGAAGGAAAGAGATACGGGTAAGAAGCTCGCATCTCAGCTTCAGTCTCCCACGTATGCTCCTCTACTCTGTCGCTACGCCACAGAACCTTGACCATCGGAATCTGCTTCGATCGTAACTGTCGAACTTGATAATCAACGATCGCCACAGGTTCTTCTACAAACGTCAAATCTTCACTCACTTCCACACTGTCAGGCTGCAACACGTGTGAAGGGTCTGAGATATACTTCCTCAACATCGAGATATGAAATACTGGATGCACCTGTGACATACTCGGAGGCAAATCTAACCGATATGCAACAGTGCCAACTCTCTACAGAATCTCAAACGGTCCAATATATCTCGGTGCTAACTTACCCTTCCTGCCAAATCTCATCACACCCTTCATCGGAGATACCTTCAGAAAAATGAAATCTCCAACTTGAAACTCCACATCTTTGCGCCTAGGATCTGCATAACTCTTCTGTCTGCTAACTGCGGTCTCTAATCTTCGCTTGATCACGACGACTTTCTCTGCAGCATCCTGAACCATCTCTGGTCCAGTCAAAGCTCTCTCACCAATCTCATCCCAACTCAACGGGGATCTACACTTCCTTCCATATAACGCCTCATACGGTGCCATACTAATACTGCTATGGTAGCTGTTATTATATGCAAACTCAACAAGCGGCAAATGATCATCCCAGCTACCTCCTAAATCCAGGACACACATCCTCAACATATCTTTCAGTGTCTGGATCGTCCTCTCAGACTGACCATCTGTCTGAGGATGAAAAGCAGTATTGAAATCCAACCTAGTGCCCATCGCTTCCTGCAACTTCTGCCAAAAACGAGAAGTAAACACTGAACCTCTATCTGACACAATGGACACAGGTACTCCATGAAGGCATACAATATGCTTCACATACAACTTCGCCAATCTA
Source organism: Mallotus nudiflorus (assembly GCA_947683625.1). Classification (NCBI taxonomy): domain Eukaryota; kingdom Viridiplantae; phylum Streptophyta; class Magnoliopsida; order Malpighiales; family Euphorbiaceae; genus Mallotus; species Mallotus nudiflorus. The sequence goes on along the minus strand of CANTUR010000157.1, from coordinate 8,808,065 downwards.
GCAACTGAATATGTGGCTTTCACAGGCAAGAAATGTGCAGACTTCGTCAACCTGTCTACAATCACCCAGATGGAATCGTATCCATCCTTCGAACAAGGTAAACCGACCACAAAATCCATAGCTATCCTTTCCCACTTCCACTCGGGAATAGGAAGAGGCTGAAGCTTCCCAGAAGGCTTCTGATGTTCGGCTTTCACTTGCTGACACGTCAAGCACTTAGCAACATAATCAGCAATATCCTTCTTCAATCCATCCCACCAGTATAGATCTCTGATACTGTGGTACATCTTAGTAACACCTGGATGAACGCTGTAGGCTGTAGAATGTGCTTCCTCTAAAATCTCCTCTCTCAAATCATCCACGTCAGGAACACACAATCTACCACTGATCCACAACACACCATCATCATCAAGTGTGAAATCAGTGAACTTCCCTGCTCTGACATTCTCTGCAAGCTCTTCCAGAATAGGATCTCGGCTCTGAGCTGCTTTAATCCTATCCCTTAGTACAGATCATACTTTAAACTGAGCTAGCAGTCCACCTGATCTACTAATCTTCATCATCAGACCTTGATCCACCAACAAATGCAACTCTTGGATCAATGGTCTCCTTTCAACACTGATGTGAGCAAGACTACCTGAGGACTTCCTACTCAAGGCATCTGCTACCACATTAGCTTTACCCGGATGGTAAAGAATCTCGCAATCATAATCCTTCAACAGTTCCAACCATCTCCTCTGCCTCAAATTCAGATCTCGCTGCTGAAAAATGTACTTAAGGCTCTTGTGATCAGTAAATATCTCACAAGTCACCCCGTACAAATAATGTCTCCAAATCTTCAAAGCAAAGATCACTGCAGCCATCTCAAGATCATGTGTAGGATAGTTCTGCTCATGCTTCTTCAACTGCCTCGAAGCATAGGCTATCACCCTTCCATTCTGCATCAACACACAACCAAGACCAATTCTAGAAGCATCACAGTAAACTGTGAACTTATCCACACTATTAGGCAAAGCTAATACTGGCGCTGTGGTCAACTTCTCCTTCAATAACTGAAAACTATTCTCACAAGCTTCTGACCACTCGAATCTAACATTCTTCTGAGTCAAGCGAGTCATAGAGGCTGCTATCCTGGAAAAATCCTGCACAAACCGTCTATAATACCCGGCTAAACCCAGAAAACTTTGAATCTCAGTGACAGAAGTAGGTCTAGGCCACTCAGATACTGCCTCAATCTTCTGTGGATCAACCTGAATACCTTCTTTAGACACTACATGTCCAAGAAAAGAAACACTCTCCATCCAGAAATCACACTTCGAGAATTTAGCATAAAGCTGATGATCTCTCAGTGTCTGTAGTATAATCCTCAAGTGATATACATGCTCTTCCATATTCCTCGAATATACTAGTATATCATCAATGAAGACTACCACAAACTGATCCATATACGGTCTGAATACTCTGTTCATCAGGTCCATAAAAGCTGCTGGTGCATTAGTCAAACCAAAAGACATCACCAGAAACTCATAATGGCCATATCGAGTGCGGAACGCTGTCTTAGGAATATCATATTCACTAATATGCAGCTGATGATAACCCGACCTCAAGTCAACCTTAGAAAAGAACTGTGCACCCTGTAGCTGGTCAAACAAATCATCTATCCTCGGGAGAGGATACTTGTTCTTCACCGTCACCTTATTCAACTCTCTGTAGTCAATGCATAGTCTCAGGGTACCATCCTTCTTCTTCACAAACAGGACTGGTGCACCCCAAGGAGAAACACTAGGTCTAATGAACCTTTATCCAACAACTCTTGCAACTGCTCCTTCAACTCTCTCAACTCTGCAGGAGCCATACGATAAGGTGGCATAGATATAGGAGTAGTACCTGGAACCACATCAATACAGAACTCAATCTCTCTATGAGGTGGTAAACCTGGCAACTCCTCGGGAAAAACATCAGGAAACTCACAAGCAACAGGAACATCTGTGAGTGACAACTTCTCTACTGACGTATCCCTGACCAATGCCAAATATCCCTGGTAACCTTTCCTCAACAACTTCCTAGCTGCAATAGCAGAAATAAGATTCTGAGGTGCTGAACTCCTATCACCAACAAACTTAAACTCTACTTCACCAGGAATTCTAAAAGTCACCTCCTTATTCCTGCAATCTACCACGGCAAAGTGCTGAGATAACCAATCCATTCCCAAAATAACATCAAACTCCATCACATCCAATAAAATCAAATCAGCGGGTAATTCTCTATCTCCCACGAGAACTGGACAACCAGAAAGAACAATATCGGTGTCCAAGGAATCGCTCAGAGGAGTGGCAACAGACAAAGGAAAAGCCATCCTCGAAGCTTGCCAACAAGATTTAGAAGCAAAAACAGGAGAAACAAACGAATGCGTGGCACCCGGATCAAACAAAACCCAAGCATCCAGGTAACAAACATAAACAATACCTGCCACGACTGCATTAGATGCCTGAGCATCCTGCTGAGTCAGATGGAAGACTCTGGCCTGACCTCGACCTCCCTGCTGACTGGTAGAAGCCTGGCCAACACCTCTGGTACCTCCTCTAGTACCTCTACCACGACTCTGCTATGGAACAAACTGAGTGGAACTCTGATGCTGGGCTGACGGTAACTGAAATGGCACGGATGCTGCACTAGCAATCGACTGCTGTGGGAATCGCGAAATCTGCTGCTGCTGATACCCGGAATAAGGACACGATCTGGCAAAATGTCCTGTCTACCCGCATCTGAAACATGTCAGTGGTGTCAGATAACACGGTCCCTAATGGACTCTACCACAAGTCTGACAAACATTGGCCGCTGATCCAGAACTACGACCACTGCTACTGCTCGAAGCACCTGATCCGAATCTAAATGATCTACGCTGACCTCCACGGCCATGTATACTGCTCCGATGCACTCGCTGCTGCTGTCTCTGACTCTGCTGAGTCGGACCTCGCTGCTGACTACTCGATCCAACATGAAAACTCAAATATGGAGTAGCCTGCAATCCACTCGATTGAACTCCTAGCTGGTAATAATCAAGCATCGCTCCCTGCCTAACTAGTCTCAGCTCAATCTCCTTAGCTAGCTCAATCATAAACTCCAGAGTAAGACCTGCTGTAGGCATACCAGCAAAAGCTGAACCCAAACCAGTAACATACGTAGTAACTGCAAAATACTGATCTCGCATCAGATCTTCAGCATATCTATCCAGACGAAGAAACTCTCGGGTATACTCCTCTACAGATCGATCTCCACGAGAAATACTAGTCAGACGGAGATGATAACTCAAACGAAGAGGCTCTGGACAGAATCTCCTCATGAATCACTCTCGAAACTGAGCCCACGTCATCGTCATCATATAAGGCTGGATCATCTGAATGAACCAATCTAGAGCTGGTCCCTCAACAGACAACTCAACGATCATGATCCTCTGGTACTCGATATGAGTAGTCCGAGTCCTAGTCTCAATCGCATGCAGAAAGTCTAAAGGATCAGAAGTACCATCAAAAGCAATCCTGCCAACTCGGGCATAGAACAAAGCTGCCTCAGGGTCAGACATACCCTGCTGATAGGCAGGTTGAACAGGCTGAACAACTGGAGGAACAGGAACATCAAACTCAGGCTCAACAGGCTCCTCGTCCTGTAACTCTCTCTGCCTACGGCGACCTGCCGCTCCTCGAGGTCTACCTCTGCCACGACCTCTACGTCTAACTGGCTGCTCAGGAGGTAAAACCTCATCCTGAAAAGACTCATCATCCTCGGCCTCAACGACCAGTGGAGCGACACGCGCTCGCCTCCTCATTCTGAAAAGACAAACGGAAAGATTCAGACAAAACAGACAACGGAGGAATAACGCTGAAAACTACAGCAAGGAATACTTATCAAGACATACTCGAACCTAATACACTGCAGTAGTCCAACAGAAAACACAACTTTAAAAACTAGGGCCACAACTCACACAACTAAGCCCTGACACAGAACTCCGCTCTGATACCAACTTTGTCACGACCCAAAACAGGGGCCATGACCGGCGCTAGGGAACGGGAATTCTTTCGAATCCGGAACCCGTAGCAAGCCTAAAAATAAAATAAATCATGCTATAATAACAATAATAATAATATATGCAGCGGAAATGGAAATCATAGATATCATAATATCATTTTCATCACTGGATTTAATCAAAATCCCATCTCATAAATATATAATCTTTAATACAAATCCAGTTTCAACATAATACATCTCTTTAAAATAAAGTACATGAAATCCAATACTTTAATTCACAACTACTGCAGTGTCTAGATAAAATAAATAAGACTCAAGTAGACAATTTACATAAAGAAGCCGGGGCGGAAGAAATCCGGCGTATCGACCTGCTACTGAGGTCTGAAGAAGTTGACTCTCCTGAAAAATAGTCAACGGAGGGGAGTCAGACCTCACTGAGTGAATTACTATAATATATATATATACACACTAAGTGATAATGCATACAGTCAACAGTATATATATAATATGTATATATACAGGCAAATTCATACAGATGCAGAAAAATCATTTTTTTATATTTTACTGAAAAATCCCAGTTTATGAAGGATCACATAGAACCCTAGAATAACGCAACCTCAGAAAATAGTGTTAAACAACACTCTGGCCATACAGGCTCACTTACTCCAAATATATCCACTTAATCCATTTGGACAGTAGACTGGCCCCGAGACACTAAGTCAACCGAGCTCCAGCAGTCTGACTGCCAATGTGATTGGCCCCGAGACACTTGGTCAACCGAGCTCCAGCAATCACACCCAAACCACATCTCACATATCAAATAATCATATCAAATCAATATCCACAAATAGTTAGTAATATAGCCTAAAGCTATAGGCGCACCGGTACGTACTCGGTCCTAGTGCTGCCCACTAGGTAGCACGTTCTATTGATATCCTTCATTTTTAAATATAAAACATTCATTCACAAAAATAAATGATGCATGAATATAAATGAAATAACAATATAAACCATATATATACCGGAAATATACCAAACATAAACCAGGTATATTTCGAGTATATATATATCAAATAAATCCAATCAAAATCATAAATTAAACTAAAAATATATTTAAAAACATTTTAAATATATTTTATTAATAAAACATGTATATAATTTATTATATACTAAAAATAAACCAAAAATATACTTAATATAAACTTAACAAATAATCAAATTATTTATGCATATTTAATCAACATAAAACATGCATTTCTAAATCATGCATCCTAAGCATATATATATAATATAGTAACTCACCTAGTGCGCTCCACGAGACAGGTCCGACGGGCCTGGTCCACTAGCCCTCGGTCTCGGCGCAACTAAACAAGCAATAAATAATCGACATCAGAATAAACCTAACAGAAATCCTAGAATTCAATCTAGAGTATTTAACACAGAATCAGAAATTAGGGTTCGACTGGATATCACGTTTTACGAGAATTCTACCGAAAATCCGGCAGAACCTCCCCTGTAAAACGGACATCTCTCTACTCAAAAGAGTAGAGCCGACCCTGCAAAGAAACACACTTCAAAATACAAGCTCAATAAAAATCCACAACCCCTCGGTCGGACTCCAGACTACAATCTGTCGACCGGGGTCCACAAACACAGAATAATTCCAGATATACCAGAAATATCCTTACAACATAGAAATACGTCTCATAGGTAAAAATTACATAATTAACCTTGAAACACTATAAAAACCGATTAAAACTCATTTTATTAGAAAAACCGTATATTATATATATAATTGAAAATAATTCACGAAAAATAGTTTTAATTAGTTAAAAATACCAAATATTTTGTAGAAATCATTTTTATACCTTAAATAACTAATAAAACCAATTAAATTACATTTTTAGACAATTTAGGGTAAAATTACCAAAATACCCCTATATATATAAATATACTTAAATTACTTCAAAAATTCACCAAAAATCATACAATTATCCAAAATTAATTTTCTCAACATATTTATCAATAATATCAATAATTAAACCCAATTAACCAATTAAATTCAAATAAAAACACATTTAACCTAATTTTTCCAAAATTCCATAAACTTCAATAATTCAAAATAAATACTTAGAAATTCATAAAAATTCCAAATAAATTCCTATAATTCATTTCAACACCTAATTCAACCATAAACTCCAATTTCATAATTTAAATAATCAATTTCTGAAAATTAGAAAATAATATTAAAATATTCAAAAATATCCAAAAATCCAAACAATCTCCAAAAATTCTACAAAAATTCGTACACGAAGACTAAGCTACTAGGAACAATATTTGTGAAGGAAGTTTTCATGAATCATCCAATTCGAAGCTCAAAAAAATAAAAAACCCTAATGTGACCGAAATTGAAAAGTCGAAACCTAAGCAAATCTAGACCATTTAAGCTCAAACCAAAGCTAGAATCACACTCACCGGAGCTCAAGGAGAAGAAAGAGACCAGCGGTGTCGAAAATGGTGGCCGGAATCGGCGTGATCGACGGTGGATCGATTTTCGGCTTCTCCGGCCAAAATCGATCTCCAGACGCTGGAAACGGCCTCCTCAGGCGGCGAAATTGGTCGGGGAAGACGGTGGCACATCGGACGGCACACCCACTGTGAAGGAACGGCATGGCAGCGACCGGAAACGGAGAAGGGAGAATCGGGAGGAAGAAGGAGACTCGGGGGGCAAAATGGTAATTTTCCAAACTTTTTGATTTTTGACAAATATATGTATATATATATACTTTATACTATATATTAATATAATATTAAATTACACACATCAAATATACACCACACACATAAAATTTAATATTTTAATAATTTATACTAAATAAAATTAATTAAATAATAATAAAATAATTAAATACTTAATAAAATATTAGGGTAATAATAAACCCTAATTAAATAATTATACACACACAGACTTTATTTAATAATTTAAAAATATGTATGAGTTCATGCAAGTCCGTAAATACATTTAAAATAATTAATAATACATTGTTTACGTGAAAATTTCCCCGAAAATACAAGTCCCAGGAAAATTTTACGTAAAACACTGAAAATAATACACCGTAATTAAAATAGGTTTTAAATACATATTAACTCGTAAAAATATCATATAATGTACAGAAATTATTAACACTGCATATCCCGGTACAGTGTAAAAATATTTTTAAAAACACGGGATATTACACTAGTGTTGCCCACTAGGTAGCACGTTCTATTGATATCCTTCATTATAATTATAAAACATACATTCATAAAATAAATGATGCATGAATTTGAAATAAACAACAACATAAACCATATATATACTAGAAATATACCAAAAGTAAACCAGGTATATTTCGAGTATATATACTTCAAATAAATCCAATATATTTGCAAAATAAACTAGAAATATATTTAAAAACATTTTAAGTATAAATGTTAAATAAAACATGCAAATAATTTACAATATACTAAAAATAAACCAAAGATAAATAAAAAATAAACTAAAAATAAACTTAAATACTAATTGAGTTATTTATGCGTAATTAATCAAAATAACATACATTTCTAAATCATGCACCCTAAGCATATATATATATAATAGTAACTCACACTTAGTGCACTCCTCGAGATAGGTCCGATGGGCCTGATCCACTAGGCCTTGGTCTCGGCGCAACTAAACATACAAAAAAATAACAGACATCAGAATAAACCTAACAGAAAATCTTAGAAACTCGATCTAGAATATTAGACACAGAATCAAAATTAGGGTTCGACCGGACATCACGTTTTACAAGAATTCTACCGAAAATCCAGCAGAACCTCCCCTGTAAAACGGACATCTCTCTACTCAAAGAGTAGAGCCGGCCCTGCAAAGAAATGCACTTCAAAAATAAATGCAGAATTACAATCACAACCCCTCGGTCGGACACCAAACTACAGTTTACCGATCGGGGTCCACAATCACAGAACAATTATGAAAATACCAAAAATACCCTTATATCACAGAAATACATTTAATAAGTAGAAATTACATAATTAACCCTAAAACACAGTAAAAACCGATAAAAACTCATTTATTTAGAAAAATCGTATATTATATATATATTTGAAAATAATTTACGAAAAATAGTTTTAATTAGTTAAAAATACTAAATAATTTTTATAAATCATTTTTATACCTTAAATAACTATTAAAACCAATTTAATTACATTTTTAGTCAATTTAGGTAAAATTACCAAAATACCCCTATATATATAAATATACTAAAATTACTCCAAAAACTCACCAAAAATAATATAGTTGCACAAAATTAATTTTATCATCATATTTATCAATAATATCAATAATTAAACTCAATTAGATAATTAATTTCAATTAAAAACACAATTAAACCTATTTTCTGAAAATTACATAAACTAATTAAATTCAAAATAAATACATAGAAATTCATAAAAATTCCAAATAAATTTATATAATTCATTTCAACACCTATATTTATCATAAAACATAATTTCATAATTTAATTAATTAATTTTCGAAAATTAGAAAATAATAATAAAATGTTCAAAAATACCCAAAAATCAAAATAATCTCCAAAAATTCTAAAAAAATTCAAAAATGAAGATTAAGCTACTAGGATCAACATTTGTTAAGGTACTTTTCATGAATCAATCAATTCTAAGTTCAAAAAAATCAAGAAGCTAAAATGGCTGAATTGAAGATTTAGCTCAAACCTCAACAACCACTTGTTTTCCGGCCAAAAGGAGCTTAGAATAGGGACCACCGAAGCTCAAGGAATCAATGAAGACCGGCGGTGCATGAAATGGTGGTCGGCGGCAAAGAGCTCTACTTGTTGCCACCGCGAATTCTGAGCATTCCAACGGGCTTCCGGCGGCCTGGTCACGTCGGAGAGGAAGAGGAAGGAAGGGGGAGGAGGTTGGCGGCAGCTGATGGCGGTGAAGGGCGGTCCGACGTGGTAGAACGGGAGGCGCAGTGAGGGTAGGGCGTCGGGAGAGAAGAAGAATGAGGGAGGGGCAGATTGGTAATTTGCCAAATCTTGATTTTTTGATAAATATAAGATGTATAGGTATGTATATATATATATGTACTTTATATTATTTTAATATATAATATGATATAGACAATAAATATTCATCACACACACATAATTTAATATTTTAAAATTTAATACACCTAAAAATAATTAAATAATATTAAAACTAATAATAAATAATAAAATATTAGGATAATTAATTAAACCCTAATTAAATAAATAAATACACATATATATACTATTTAGTACTTTAAAAAATATATGAGTTCATGCAAGTCCGAAAATCTATTTAAAATAATTAATAGTAAATTATTTACGTGAAAATTTTTCTGAAAATAGTATTCTCGGAAAAATTTTACGTAAAACACTTAAAATAATATACAATAATTAAAATAAGTTTTAAATACATATCAACTCGTAAAAATATCATAATTATATACAAAATTATTAACACTGCATATCCCGATGCAGTATTAAAATATTTAAAAACACGAGATATTACAAAATATAATATTTTAATTAAATTTTCATGTTACATCCTTAAAGATTTCTTATAATTTTAATTATATTATATTTAGTAGATATATTTATAACAGATTTTTTAAATATTTATATATTAGACATCTAGTACATTACAAATTTAATCATGAAATGTAAAAAGGAAGAGTGGTGCCTTAAAGTTCTTGAAATAAAAAGGAGATGGACCTGTGTCCTTGGTTGGAAAGGTATCTCATTTTATGGGTCAGAAATAAAGGAAATGGTGAGGCATTGCTTAATGATATGATCACCATTCAATTGTCATACCATTGTCTCTCTCCATATTGTAATATGGATTAGGAATTTAACACACGTGTGAATATTAACTTTTCTCAACTAGAACTATTACCTTCTTTAGCCTGGTTGTCAAGTCAATTAGACTTGATATTTTTTTTGGCACAAAGTTTCAGCTAATCTAAAATTGGTATGTTAATTGTTAGTTGTTAGAGGGGAGAGGATTATAGTTGTTGGCAAAGTCAAGAATCAAATCTGAAATCTAAAGTTTTAGGGTCTCAGCGTATAGCTATTAAGGTCACGCCTCATTGATAATCAGACTTGATATGTATAGTATACTATCTTGCAATCGTTTATCATTATTATAGTTTCTTATCATAATATTGATGCATTGTTGGCTTGAAGCAACATAAAACTTGAAAATTTTTTACAAGATACTATAAATATAAAATATACATATAATCTCCAATTCTTATTGTGTGGTTTAGGTTAGTATTTACTTTTATTTATATACATATATATATGAAAATTGTTTAATAATTTATTTTTTAATTATAATAAATAGAGTTTTAATGTATTTTTATTTTAATTAAATAATATAAGTTCATTACTTAAATAATATATGTTTATAAGATAAAATGTATAGGGTTATTACATAAATATATGTTCATTGACCTTTATCTGTAAATTTATTGATCTTTATTTACATGTTCATTGATTCTTACCTATATGTACATTGACCTTCATATGCAGGTTTATTAACCTTCACCTACAAATTCATTAATATTTTCCTTTCAATCTCATTAAAAATTATTTTTTATTTATCATCCTGGGCTGAACGTTTCACTCAAGGAGTATTTTGTAGCCCAAGGAGTATTCCCACAAATGGCATAGGGGCGCGAGGCTTACATGCTCGGAACCTCAGTACTACGGAATCTACCTGAGGGTGCCAGCTTTAGTCACTGGACTTTGTGTGAACAAGACTTAGATGCTCGGCATAGGGGCACGAGGCTTACTTGCTCGGAACCTCAGTACTATGGAAGCGACCTGAGGGTGCCAGCTTCAATCACTGGACTTTGTGTGAACGAGACTTAGATACTCGGCACAGGAGCACGAGGCTTACATGCTCGAAACCTCAGTACTACGGAAGCGACCTGAGGGTGCCAACTTCAGTCACTGGACTTTGTGTGAACAAGACTTAGATGCTCGACACAGGGGCGCGAGACTTACATGCTCAGAACCTCAGTACTACGGAAGCGACCTGAGGGTGCCAGCTTCAGTCACTGAACTTTGTGTGAATGAGACTTAGATGCTCGGCACAGGGGCGCGAGGCTTACATGCTTGGAACCTCAGTACTACGGAAGTGACCTGAGGGTGCTAGCTTCAGTCACTGGACTTTATGTGAGGAATAGGCTGGGAGTGATGCTTGAAACGTCTCTCGATTTGCTTGATGGAGCGGCCCACTCGAAGATGTGGGTGGGCTAACACAGGGTGATTTCATTTCAACTCTTGAGATCATGTGATTGATGCGTCATTTCGTGTGTCAGTGAGCGAAACGCTCATACAGCCGTCATCACGACTCTTCGCCTAATGGGTTATTTTATTCCCAACAAGCCCTTGGTGGTCTAGGGAGGAGTGCAGTAATAATAAGGGCAGTTAATGATGTGCTTCCAGGTCTTTCCGTGCCTTTATAAATACTGCTGTGCTTGCTAACTGGCACATTTTGCTTTCTTCGCTCTTTCATTCTGTTTTTGCTGCGTTTCTACTGCATCCACCATTTCTATTCCTTCCTGCCATAACTCTCACTTGAGGTTACCAAGTGATTCTTTTCATCATTTCTTCCTCCTCTTTTTTGCCCCTTTTTTGTCATTTGGTTTTCGTTCCCTTCTTTGCTATGGCTCCTCGGGAAGAGATTAGCTTTTACCTCTTCATGTCCAATATAGATAGTGAATTGCTAAGGTGGTATCGGCGGTGGTTCTGCATCCCCGCCGATTATGCCCTCCACACTGTAGATAGAAGGTTTAGGGCCCATACCCCTTTATTGGGGCTAAGTACATTAGTGGTGTACTTCGACCAATTAGAGGGGGTCTGAAATTTTCCTTAGATCCCTTTGTCAAGGACTTTCTTAATAGAAATAACATTGCGCCCTGTCAGCTTCATCCGAATAGTTATAGGATACCGACCGGGTTCATCCAGCTGATGCATGAGGAGGGTAGGGTTCCCGATCTAGATGTCCTCCGGTATTTGTATAGGCTGACTAGGAAGAAGGGAGAGCTGATGTTCTCCCTTTCAGCCGTACCCAACCATTCACTCTTTGTTAAACTTCCAGATCTTCACAAGAAGTGGAGATACCATTTTTTTATTGTGGAGCATCAATCGGACTTCCTAGATGTCCGGAGGATGTGGTCGGACGAGTGTCATAAAGTGACTCATCCAGCAAAACTTTTTGATCCGGATACGGAATTAGTTTTATGGCTACATCTAAATGGACTCGCTGAAGCTCAATCCGTAGAGGATGCGTCCCGGAGGTATTTGTGGAGAGTCTGTCCGAGTCGCGACCATTTCCCTGGTATGATTTTTGTTTTGAGTTTTATTTTGTCTGACTAGTCTTATCTTTCCTTCTGTAGATGGCTGACTTTTTTTATTTTATGGGCGGGATTTCCCTAGTAGATGAGCCAGCTGCGGTGGAGGAGGGCCGAAATTATCCTTCCCCGAAAACTGAGGCTCCCCCTGCTCCAGAGGTTGTTCCTATCGACCCTAAGGGCAAAGCAACAGTGGAAAGTGAGCGGCTAAAATAGGTCAGACGATAAAAAAGGTGGCTGATCGAAGTAGAGTTAGATGCAGACGGGCTAAACGAAGAGATTTACGTCCCACATCCTCGGTTATTTGGTTGTCCGGATATGGGGGGCTAGATATTGAAAAAGATAAAGCCCCCGAGCATCTCCAACAGTTAAGTACAGGACCAGTATGCCGAGTCGCTGTGGTTACCCAGAGAAATACAGTGTTGGTCGGACGAGGGACTATACGGATTGCTCGATTCCATGATCAGCTAGTTACTGGAGGTAAGGGAGTTTCTGTTACTCGATATAACTATTGTAGTGGAATTTTGGCTAAGTTGCTTGGTTGTTTTTGGCAAATGACTTAGGCCTTGCTATTGGCGAAGGATCAGTACATCTACTTGAAGAGCCAATACAACTTAAAGGAAATTGAGGTGAGGACGATCGCTATAGATTTTGAGAAAAAACTGGATAGTGCCAAGGCAGCTCTAGAGCACTGCCAGACAAGATACGCGGAGGCCAAATCTAACACGAAGGCGAATTAGAGGAAGGTTTCTGAACTGGAATATAGCCAGGCTTAACTGATAAGGAGGATCGAAGAGCAGGATCTTCAGATTGCCGAACTTTAAGAGAGACTAGCGGATCCTGACAAATCTCGTGCCAATGATAAGAAGGCATATCAAAGCATGGTAGGGGGATTTCTCAAGGCGTACCGGGCTGAGTGCAAAAGGATCTTGCTCTCTCAAGACTCAGGATTGGATTTGGAGGCCTTAGATCGGATAACCAGGCTTGTTGCAGAGGATAACGCCCGTCGAAAGGCCAGTTCCTTTCTCGTGAGGGAGTCTGAAGAGGCCACTGCTATAGCTGGGTCTGGCGAGCATCCAGAGGCTGCCAATGATGCTTCCCCCTTAGTTTCTGGGACAGGGGGTCCAAGTGTGGAGATACTAGAGTAGATATGTATAGGTTTAGGTGTATTTTTTTTAACCAATCATGTATAAAGACATTCTTTATCAATAAAGATATTTTTTTATTGAATCAGATTGTGTGCTTGAGTATAAGATCACTGATAATATTTCCTGAGGGAATCTGAGTTCCAAAACCTCGATAGTTCTCTGCCTCCTCTTTCTCTTAGTTTATACGCCCCCTTTGTTGTGCATTCTGAGATCTGATATAGGCCTTCCCAATTCGGGCCTAACTTGTCAGTACCCGAGGTGCCTTTGCCAATATCTGCTCTTCTCAGTACCCAGTCACCCATCCTGAAATTCTCTGTTGGTTTACGCAAATGGGGGTACCAGGTTATCCTTTGCTAATGTGCCTCTGCCGTTGCTACCGCTTGTTCTCTTCGTTCCTCTAGTATGTCAAAGCATATCCATGCGTTGATGTTATTGATGGTGTGGTTAAGGTCTTGGCTTACCCGATAACTTGGGGACCCAACCTCCACTAGAATTACTGCATCCATCCCCGTAAGTTAGTCTGAATGGCGTTTCGCCAGTGGACGATCGGGGTGTGGTTCTGTAGGCCCAGATTACATTGTTTAGCTCTTCGACCCAGTTCCCTTTCTTATCGTCAAGTCTTTTCTTCAACCCTTGCATGAGGATTCTGTTGGTGACCTCAGTTTGTCCATTCGTCTGCAGGTGAGCTACTGAGGTGAAGCGCAGTTTTATGCCAAGGTCTGAGCAGAAATTCTGAATTTGTGGTTGTCAAACTATTTGCCATTGTCTGTTATTAAAGTGTGGGGGATTTCGAATATGCAAATGATCTCCTTCCAGAAAAAGTGTTGTATTCAGGCTTCTGTGATGGTTGGGACTGCTTCTGCTTCTACCCATTTTATGAAATGGTCAATGGCCACAATTAAGAACTTTTTCTGTGAGGTAGATAGAGGAAAAGGACCTAGGATGTCCATCCCCCACATGGCAAAAAGCCATGGGCTACCGATGGGATGCAGAGGCCGAGAAGATTTGTGGCTAAGTCGGGCATAGTGCTGGCACTGGTGATATAATTGTGTTAGCTGTTGGGCATCCTTGGACATGGTAGGCCAGTAGTACCCCTGGAGTAAGGCCTTTCTAGTGAGCAAATAGTAGGACTCATGTGCACCACAGATTCCTTTATGGATTTCTCGTAGTATGTAATTTCCCTCCTCTAGGGAAACGCACTTTGACCAGGGGTACGTAAGGGATTTTCGGTAGAGCTCCCCTCGGTGGATGAAATAGTGGGCTGCTTTGGCCTTGAGCTTTCGAGCTTGCAGCTTGTCTTCTGGAAGTGTGCCATGCTTAAGATATTGGATGATGGGCTGTATCCATTCTGAGACTACTTGTGTTCTAAAAACTTTAGTGCCCTTTGTGCTGGGATTGGTGAGTGATTCGATGAAATTCATATCCCTAAATGCTTGACTGTTCTCGACTACAGATTTAGCAAGGTAATCGGCCTCATTTTTTTCTTCTCTGGGAATCTGGACAATATTCCATTGGCCTCCGTCTTGCTTGATGTGTTGTAAAAGTTGCCTGGCTTTGTCTACGTACTTGGCGATGCAGGCATCTTTGACTTGAAATGCTCTGCTGACTTGGTTGACTACTAGTTGGGAATCCGAGTGTATAATGAGGTGTTCAGCCCTGACTTCCGCGGTTAGTTTCAACCCTGTAATGAGTGCTTCGTATTCAGTTGCATTGTTGGTGGCATTATATTCTATGCGGACTGCGTAATGGATATGAACTTTATGTGGTCCCCTGAGGATTATTCCCGCACTGGAACCATGAGCTGAGGATGCTCCATCAACATAGAGCTTCCATTCTGGTATCTTGGTCAAGGTTATATCTTCCGAAGCCATTTCTTGTACAAAATCTGCTAAGGCCTGGGCTTTCATCTACTGTCGAGGCTCGTAATCAATATCAAACTCGCTGAGTAAGACCGACCATTGCACTAGCCTCCTTGAAGTCTCTAATCTCTATAATATTTTTTGTAGTGGAAAACGGGACTGGACTACGATATGGTAAGCTTGGAAGTAGTGTCGAAGCTTTCGAGAAGCATGAACCACAGCTAAGGCTAACTTGTCCAGCATGGGGTATCAGACTTCAGGTCCTCGGAGCATCTTACTAATATAGTAGACAGGGCTTTGCTGGCTTCCCTCTTCCCTTACCAGTACTGAAGCAATGCATTCTCAGCCAACAGAGAGGTATAAGTATAAGGTCTCATTCAGTATCAGACGACTGATTAATGATGGGGAAGATAAGAATCTTTTAATTTCTTAAAATGCTGCTTGGCAATCAGCGGACCATTGGAACTTGCTGAAACTTTTGAGAGCTCTGAATAATGGTAGACATCGCCTAGCTGAGCAAGAAATGAAATGCCCCAGTGCGGTTATTCTACCATTTAGCTTTTATATATCACGGATGCTCTTCGGTGCTGCTATGTTGAGTATGGCTTCCATTTTTTCTGGGTTGGCTTTAATGCCTCATTGAGAAATCATGAACCCCAAGAATTTACCGGCCTAGACTCCGAAGTCGCATTTATTAGGATTCAACTTGATCTTGGATTGGCTTAGTAACTGAAGGACTTGATCCATGTCTGCTGGGTGGTGCTCAAAGTGCTTACTTTTGATGATGATGTCATCCACATATACCTCCATGCTGGTTCCAATCTGGCTCTGAAGGACTTGGTTCATCATTCTTTGGTACGTGGCTCCAGCATTTTTCAATCCGAAAGGCATCACCTTGTAGCAGTACAGCCCTTCATGCGTGACGAAGGACATTTTCTCCTGGTCTCCTTTCTTCATGGGGATCTAGTGATAACCTTCGGTAGCATCTACGAAGCTGTATAAGCCATGGCTAGCAGTGGAATCTACGAGCTGATCAATCGTTGGTAACGGGTAGCTGTCTTTAGGGCATGCTCGGTTGAGGTTGGTGTAGTCTACACACATTCTGTACTTCCCATTTACTTTTTTAATGAGTACTACGTTGGCTATGCAGTCCGGGTGAGTAACCTTTTTAATGAATCTGGCTGCTAATAGCTTCGCTGTTTCCTCGGCAATGATATTTTTTCTTTCGTAGGCGAAAGTTCTTTTCTTCTGTGCTACTGGCTTGGCTCCTGATTTGATGTTTAGGCAGTGACAGGCAACCCGTGGGTCCATGCCGACGATCTCGGAGGCTTGAGAAGCAAAATCTTCTGAGTGTCTAGTAAGGACATCCCTTAATGTGTCTTTAATGTTCTGATCAAGGGCATTACCAATTTTCACAGATTTTCCTCCCCTGATTCGCAATGTCTTTGTGTCTTCCACCGGTTGTGGGTCAGCACCTTGCTTCTCAACTTCCCATGCTTCCAAATGAAAAGCCTCCACCATAGATTTCATGGTCATTTGATAGCATTGTCTGGCCATTTACTGATCTCCCTTGATAGTGAGGGTCCCCTTCATGACCAGAATTTTTATGGTTAATTGCCGAATGCTGGTGACTGCGTCTGCTTCATAAAGTACCGATCATCCTATTATCCTATTATAGGCTAGTGGTATGTCTACCATGTTGAATAGAGTCCAGATGATTTTTGTTTCCTCATCCTCTTGGTTTCTGAATTCTAGGTCCAGATTGACAATCCCCATTGGTTGCACTGTTCCCCCACAAAAGCTAGTGATGGGGTTCTAGATGGCCATTAAGTTGGTGATGGAGCTGCCCATAGCTTTGTATGCATTCTAAGATAAAACATTGATAGCACTCCCACTCCCATTATCGACCAATAGCCTTTTAACCTGATACTTATTTATGCATGCGGTTATCACCAGGGCATCACTGTGAGGGTGATGTATATGCAAATTATCTTCCGAGTTAAAAATGTTATCACTTTTATTGGGTATCATTTTTCCTCCTCTACTGCGTTTTAACCATTTCCCGATGTTTTCTCCTCCTACAATCATGTTGATCATTCCAATCGGTTCTTTTTTAGCTTTTTTTACCTCAGCTTTGTCATGATCATGGTTTTTCATGTTTTCGCGTCTCCTCGGTGCATCAGTGAAATTATTAAGCTTTCCCCGCTGCACCAGTTTTTTTATGGCACTCTTCAGTTCTCTGTAGCCTTCTGTGTTATGGTCGTACTCTCTATGGTACTCGCAGTACTGGCTTCTATCACGAGTAAATCTCTTGCTTGGGCTGATTCTTTTGGTCGGTGTAATTTCTACTCCATTCTGCCTGACCCACATGAGGATCCTGGACCGAGAAGTGTTCAGGGGCATATATCTGTCCGCTTCCCTATCAAATCTATCTGCCGGAGCTCTAAAATTCATTTTTGGGAAGCTTACTCGTCTCTGCTTCGGTCGTTCATCCTTGGTTGATGGCCTGTCTTCTTCCCGATGCATCCTCCTATCTTCGTCCATCTTTATCATCCGAACCACTATCGCCATTGCCTCTGCAAAGGTACTAGATTCTTTAGTCATTAATTTGTCTTTTAGCTTTCCGAGTCTGATGCCATTTTTCAAAGCTTCTATGGCAACTTCATCAATGAGATGCTCAATCTGTATAGCTATTTTATTGAAACAGTCAAGGTAACTTCGTAGAGATTCATCAGCCTCCTGTTGGCACATCCGGAGGTCATTGATGTTTTTTACAGGAGGGATATTGGTGATGAATCTGATATGGAACTGCTTGGCTAGGTCCTCAAAAGAAGTGACAGAATTCTCTAGGAGCCGATGGAACCATTTTTGGGCGCTCTTTGTGAGTGTACTTGGGAAGACTCTGCACATGATTTCATCATTCACATTCTGGAGCAGCATCTTTGTCTAGAAAGCAGATAAATGACTAATAGGGTCTCCTGTCCCATCGTACTGATCAAGCTGTGGGATTCTGAACTTACTAGGAATCTCCATTTGAATTATTCTACTGACGAACGGAGGTTTGCTATCCATCACCCATTCTTCTTCCTTCCTAGGTTTAGTCCGGGCTTTGTTCATTACTTCCTCAACCTTTTGTACTAATTTCAAATCATCAAGAGCTGGATGGACGAACTGCACTCCCTTTCTGGTGCTTTACCCTTCCCTGTGCTCATCCCTGGGGCTTGTCGAGGTGCTGCATTATCATTGTTTGGAGCCGGTTCAGTATGCTCACTCTGTATTATAGCGCGTAGTTATTATTGCATCAAGGTTATTTGTGCCTGAATATTTTTTATCATGGCCTCTTTGCTTGCTTGGTCAAGGCCGAGTGTTTGGGTTACTGTGTTTAGGTTTGGAGTGGTTATTGCTGGTGTTTTTAGTAGGCTTAGAAAAGGTATTGAGGGTATTGATCGATGGTGCTGCAGTAGAGCGTAATATGGGAGATCTGTGCCTAAGGACGGGTATCTCGGGGTGTTTTTTGAAAGTAAAGGTGCATGACCGGATGTGGCCCCAATAAGTTGCAAGGTGGGTGGTGGTATTATTGCTGGGAAAGGGATTGAAAGGTTAGTTGAGAGGATAGGTGCAGAAGGGTTGGTGCCGACCTCAGGAATTTAGGCCGGAGGTGGGCTAGAAGTCATGGTGAAGGTGTCTTTAGCTTAGCAAGTGAATGAATGGCTTTTCCCAAGGAGTATTCCCACAGACGGTGCCACTTGATAACTAATTTTTAAAACTCCTGAGCTGAACGTCCTGCAAAGCACTGAACAGAGGGCTAGGTGAGAGGTGGGGGGAATCCTCATAAATACTTTGATGCCTAAGTTAGATAATAGGAATCAGGAAGAGGAAAGATAGCTTAAATATGTGTGAATGAGATGTCCCCTTATGAGGGGTATATGATTTTATATATAGCAATACTCAAACCTGAGAGGAATAGGAATCCTTGTGGGTCAATGAATCATAGTCTTTATAGGAGAGTGTTCCTTCTTCGGTTAGGATTCCTCTTTGAGGTAGTTTCTTAGATAGATCTGTCTTCTCCTTTGTCCATGTGTTCTTATTTAAGAAGGTAGAGACCCCTAATTAGGTGAGAACATTCTAGATGGTATCAAGAGTCCCCCCCCCCAAAGTATGCGGATATTTATATCCGTTGCATCCGAGTAAGATGCAGATGCCTTTATATGGGTGATAAGATGCAAGTGAGCTGAGGTGGCTAGCCTTAGTCATAATAAGTAGAGCTTGGTGCCGAGTATTTGGTTGATCATCATCGAATCGTAATCTGTGAAACTGGGGTACCTGATGAGTGAGTATGATCAACACAATAGATTAACCCATCCATTTTGGAACAACACAGAACCAGTCATTACTGGATTTGTAGATGCTCGGCACAAGGGCGCGAGGCTTACATGGTCGAAACCTCAGTACTACAGAAGCGACCAGAGGGTGCCAGCTTTTAGTCACTGGACTTTGTGAGCAAGACTTAGATGCTCGGCACAGGGGCGCGAGGCTTACATGCTCGAAACCTCAGTACTGCGGAAGTGACCTAAGGGTGCCAGCTTCAGTCACTGGACTTTGTGTGAATGAGACTTAGATGCTCGGCACAGGGGCACGAGACTTACTTACTTGGAACCTCAGTACTACGGAAGTGACCTGAGGGTGCCAGCTTCAGTCACTGGACTTTGTGTGAATGAGACTTAAATGCTCGACACAGGGGCACGAGGATTACTTGCTCAGAACCTCAGTACTACGAAAGCGACCTGAGGGTGCCAGCTTTAGTCACTGGACTTTGTGTGAACGAGACTTAGATGCTCGGCACAGGGGCGCGAGACTTACATGCTCGGAACCTCAATACTACGGAAGCGACCTGAGGGTACCAGCTTCAGTCACTAGACTTTGTGTGAGCGAGACTTAGATGCTCGGCACAAGGGTACGAGGCTTACATGCTTGGAACCTCAGTACTACAGAAGTGACCTGAGGGTGCCAGCTTCAGTCACTGGACTTTGTGTGAATAAGACTTAGATGCTCGGCACAGGGGCGTGAGGCTTACATGCTCGGAACCTCAATACTACGAAAGTGACCTGAGGGTGCCAGCTTTAGTCACTGGACTTTGTGTGAACAAGACTTAGATGCTCGGCACAGGGGCGTGAGGCTTACATGCTCGGAACCTCAATACTACGGAAGTGACCTAAGGGTGCCAGCTTCAGTCACTGGACTTTATGTAAGGAATGGGTTGGGAGTGCTGCTTGAAACGTCTCTCGATTTGCTTGATGGAGCGGCCCTCGAAGATGTGGGTGGGCCAACATAGGGTGATTTCATTTTAACCTTGAGATCATGTGATTAATGCGTCATTTCGTGTGTCAGTGAGCGAAATGCTCGTACAGCCGTCATCGTGACTATTCATGTAATGGGTTATTTTATTCCCATTAGGCCCTTGGTGGTCTAGGGAGGAGCGCAGTAATAATGAGGGCAATTAATGGTGTGCTTCCAGGTCTTTCCGTGCCTTTATAAATATTGTTGCGCTTGCTAACTAGCACATTTTGCTTTCTTCGCTCTTTTATTTTATTTTTGTTGTGTTTCTACTGCATCCACTGTTTCTATTCCTTCCTGCCATAACTCTCGCTTAAGGTTACTAGGTGATTCTTTTCATCATTTCTTCCTCCTCTTTTTTGCCCCTTTTTTGTCATTTGGTTTTTGTTCCCTTTTTTGCTATGGCTCCTCGGGAAGAGATTAGCCTTGACCTCTTCGTGTCCAACGTAGATAGTGAATTGCTAGGGTGGTATCTGCGGTGGTTCTGCATCCCCGCCGATTATGCCCTCCACACTGTAGACGGAAGGTTTAGGGCCCATACCCCTTTATTGGGGATAAGTACATTAGTGGTGTACTTCGACCAGTTAGAGGGGGGGGGTCTGAAATTTCCCTTAGATCCCTTTGTCAAGGACTTTCTTAATAGAAATAACATTGTGCCCGGTCAGCTTCATCCGAATAGTTATAGGATACTAACCGGGTTCATCCAGCTGATGCATGAGGAGGGTAGGGTTCTAGATTTAGACGTCCTTTGGTATTTGTATAGGCTGACTAGGAAGAAGGGAGAGCTGATGTTCTCCCTTTTGGCCATACCTAACCATTCACTCTTTGTTAAACTTCTGGATCTTCATAAGAAGTGGAGATACCATTTTTTTGTTGTGGAGCATCAATCGGACTTCCTGGATGTCCGGAGGATGTGGTCGGATGAGTGTCATAAAGTGACTCGTCCAGCGAAACTTTTCGATTCGAATATGGAATTAATTTTATGGCTACATCTAGAAGGACTCGTTGAAGCTCGATTCATAGAGGATGCATCCCGGAGGTATCTGTGGAGAGTCTGTCCGAGTCGCGACCATTTCCCTGGTATGATTTTTTATTTTGAGTTTTGTTTTGTCCGTCTAGTCTTATCTTTCCATCTGTAGATGGCTGACTTTTTTGATTTTGCGGGCGAGATTTTCCTAGTAGATGAGCCAGCTACGGTGGAGGAGGGCCGAAATTATCATTCCCCCGAAAACTGAGGCTCCCCCTGCTCCGGAGGCTGTTCCTACCGACCCTAAGGGCAAAGCAACAGTGGAAAGTGAGTGGCCAGAGCAAGTCGAATGATAAAAAAGGTGACTGATCGAAGCAGAGTCAGATGCAGAGGGGCTGGACGAAGAGATTTATATCCCATGTCCCCAGTTATCTGGTTGTCCGGATATGCGGGGCTGGATATTGAAAAAGATGAAGCCCCCGAGCATCTCCAATAGTCAAGTACAGGACCAAATACACTGAGTCACTGTGGTTAGCCAGAGACATGCAACATTGGTCGAACGAGGGACCGAACAGATTGCTCGATTCCATGATCGGCCAATCACTAGAGGTAAGGGAGTTTCTGTTACTCGATATAACCGTTATAGTGGAATTTTGGCTAAGTTGCTTGGTTGTTTTTGGCAGATGACTCAGGCCTTGCTACTGGCGAAGGATCAGTACTTCTACTTGAAGAGCCAGTATAGCTTAAAGGAAACTGAGGTGGGGATGATCGTTATAGATTTTGAGAAGAAGCTGGATAGCGCCAAGAAAACTCTGGAACACTGTCAGACAAGATATGCAGAGGCCAAATCTGACGCGGAGGAAAATCAAAGGAAGGTTTCTGAACTGGAACATAGCTAGGCTCATCTGACAAGGAGGATCGAAGAGCAAGATCTTCAGATTGCTGAACTTCAGGAGAGACTGTCAGAGCTTGAGAAATCTCGTGCCAATGATAAGAAGGCATATCAAAGCATGGTAGGGGGATTTCTCAAGGCGTACCGGGCTGAGTGCAAAAGGATCTTACTCTCTCAAGACTCAGGATTGGATTTGGGGGCCTTAGATCGGATAACCCCAGTCGATCTGATCAGGCTTACTGCAGAGGATGACGCCCATCGAAAGGCCAGTTCCTTTCCTGTGAGGGAGTATGAAGAGGCCGCTGCTACAGTTGGGTCTGGCGAGCATCCAGAGGCTACCAATGATGCTTCCCCCTCAGTTTCTGGGATAGGGGGTCCGAGTGTGGAGATACTAGAGTAGATATGTATAGGTTTATGTGTATCTTGTTATTTTTTTTAACCAATCATGTATAAAGATATTCTTTATCAATAAAGATATTTTTTATTAAATCATATTGTGTGCTTGAGTACAAGATCACTGATAATATTTCCTGAGGGAGTCTGAGTTCTAGAACCTCGGTAGTTCTCTGCCTCCTCTTTCTCTTAGTTTATACGCCCCCTTTGTTGTGCATTCTGAGATCTGATATGAGCCTTCCCAATTTGGGCCTAACTTGCCGGTACCCGAGGTGCCTTTGCCAATATCTGCTCTTCTGAGTACCTAGTCACCTGTCCTGAAATTCTCTGTTGGTTTACGTAGATGGTGATACCGAGTTATCCTTTGTCGATGTGCCTCTGTCGTTGCTGCTGCTTGTTCTCTTCGTTCCTTTAGTATGTCAAGGCATATTCGTGTGTTGACGTTATTGACGGTGTGGTCGGGGTCTTGGCTTACCCGATAACTTGGGGACCCAACCTCCACAAGAATTACTGCATCCATGTCGTAAGTTAGTCTAAATGGCATTTTGCCAGTGGACGATCGGGGTGTGGTTCTGTAGGTCCAGATTACATTGTTTAGCTCTTCAACCCAGTTCCCTTTCTTATCGTCAAGTCTTTTCTTCAACCCTTGCATGAGGATTCTGTTGGTGACCTCAGTTTGTCCATTCATCTGCGAGTGAGCTACTGAGGTAAAGCGCAGTTTTATGCCAAGGTCCGAGTAGAAACTTCTGAATTTGTGATTATCGAACTGTTTACTGTTGTCTGTAATTAAAGTGTGGGGGATGCCGAATTTGCAAAAGTATTCAAAGATCACATCAATAAAATGTGGTATTAAACAAGAGAAACTAGAAATATACCTAAAATACACTAATAACTTAGTCACACACAAGCAAGAACACACAAAATGATGCACATGTCAAGTTTAAGTGCAGGTTTTTTACCAAAATGAGGCCCTCAGAGACGTTTTCTTATTATGATCCTTGCTGGGATGTGATCTCTACTTTTGACACAAGCTTCTTCCTTCTTCTCTTAAAGTGGACTTCTTTGCTTTAATTTCTCCCTCTTCCCTGAGGACATTTTTATTTGCTTTTCTCTTTGTTGTCTTTTTTTTTCCTGAGCCCTCCTCTCTTTTTTTTCTCATTTTTTTTTCAAAAATGGCCAAAAAAACCCCCCACTATTTTTCTCTCTCTTTCTTTTTTATTCCTTAGCTTCCCCATGCCCCTAAGCCCTCTAGCTCATCATGAGCCTCTATAGCCTTTTTCTCTTCCCCAAAAATCTCTTTCTCATGCAAGAATCAGGTCTGGAGGCTGGGGCCTAAACCACTTGGCCGCCATGGTTGCAGCTACAAGTGGGCTATTATAGAGGCGGCGTGTCTTCGATGAAGCGATCGCCTCATTGGCAGCTGCCAAAGAGGTGATCGCCTCATTGCACTAAGGCGACGCCCCTTTGGCCTAGGCCTGGGCCTGCACTGGGCCAGGCGGGCTTGGGCCAATTTTGGATGATTGGGCTTTTTAGGCTTTGGGTTTTCAAGTCCACTTTCCATTAGAGATTCAGGTTTCATTCTCATGTCCAAGTTTCATGTTCTTATCATCGGGCTTGACAATGGGCTGATCAAACTGAGCATCCTTAATTTATCCCCTAACATGGGGTGACCGAATCGGGTGTCTATAATTTTCCCCTTGATTTTTCAAAAAATCAAATGCATGTAATGATAATTTTTCAAAAACTCACATGCACAACAACAAAATAAACATTAAGATGAGCAACATACCTAACTATTGAGTTTTACTCGAGAGATGAATCCTTCAATTTTGAAATGTGACCGTGATCCTCGGGTTTTCCTGGCCCGATCAGCCACTCATTAATATTTGATAAAGTATTCAAAGACTCTTAACCTTAAATTTTCCTGGCCCGATTCTCACAACATTGAAACTCGATTCTCGGGTTTTCCTGGCCCTATCCTCACAACACTGAAACTTGATTCTCGGGTTTTCCTGACCCGATCCTCGCAATATTAAAACTCGATTCTCGGGTTTTCCTGGCTTGATCCTCACAACATTGAAACTCAATTCTCAGGTTTTCCTGGCCCAATCCTCACAACACTGAAACTTGATTCTTGAGTTTTCCTGGCTCGATCCTTGCAACACTAAAACTTGATTCTCGGGTTTTCCTGGCCTGATCCTCTTAACATTGAAGCTTTATTCTCGAGTTTTCCTGGCCTGATCCTCACAACACTAAAACTTGATTCTCAGGTTTTTCTGGCCCGATCCTCGCAACACTAAAACTTGATTCTCGAGTTTTCTTAGCCTGATCCTCACCGGGGATGTGGTTTTCAGATTTTCCTAGTCCGATTATCACTCCTCCAGGGACATAAACTTTCAGGTTTTGCTGGCCCAGTTTTCATTCACTTTCGAATTTGGGGATACTACCCAAACAATCATTTCAATCTTTGAGCTTCGGGGATTCAAACCTGAATACCCTTGTCTTGAGCTTCGGGGATTCAAACTTGAGCAGCCTTATCTTTGAGCTTCGGGGATTTAAACCTAAATAGCCCTATCTTTGAGCTTTGGGGATTCAAACCCGAACAACCATGTCCTTGAGCTTTGGGGATTCAAAACCGAACAGTCCTGTCTTTAAGCTTCGAGGATTCAAACCTAAACAACCCTCCCTGTTAACGGTGTGGGTTTTCCTGGCCCACTCCTCCTAAAATTTTATCTCAAAAATCTTTACCTCTGAATTCTACCTTCTTAGTATGCAACAATAACCATTATTTTCCATTCATCATTTTTCATCTTTTTTTTTTTTAGGAAACCCTACACCTTTGCCCACCATAAAAATAATTTTCTCCTTATCTCCATTCCCTTTTACTTTTGCCACCTTTCTCTTTTTCCTCTTTCCTCCTGTACTTCCTATACTCTCTGCACCTTTTTTCTTTTTACAGTCAATAGAGAATAAGAGAACACCCCCTGTGCCTGAGTGGAATCATATCCCACCTTTTATTAGCACTTCTAGGAGTCTAGGATTGACTCGAGGAGACTCGATTCCCCTTCTAGCAGACTTAGGGTCCCACATTTGCTCGTCTACATCTAGAGAGGTTAGTACCCCCAAAATTTCCTATAAAATCATGTTGGGTCAATGATTAATCTTGCATAATTATCATTCTAGGGCATTATTTAATTAAACAAACATGAAATTTATGTTTTAATTGCCAAAAATAAAAAATCACCCCCGTCCGCACTTCACAGAGGCAATCGCCTCTTCGATGAGGTGATCATCTCACCAATGAGGCAATCGCCTCATCGATAAGACGATTAGCTTCTGTGAATAGGTGATTGCCTATCGCCTTTTTAAAGAGTTGATCGCTTATTCAATGAGGCAATCGCCTCTATGATGAGGCGATTGCCTCTATTATGAGGTAATTGCCTCTATAATGAGGCGATTGCTTCATCAACAGGGCGAACTATGCTATTTACATATCCATTAATTTTGAATTTCTTTTTAAAACCATAAAATGCATAATTTTCACTTCCCTATCTCTTTGTATCCAACATGTCGCTCAGACATTCAAGGGTGTCGGGAATTTCCATGGAGCCCGGGTTTTCTATAATAAACTGACCGATGAGCAGAGGGATCAGATTCAGGAGACGGGGTTCGAGGACTTCGTACTCTCGCTTCCTTCTAAGCAGGGACACACAGACTATCAGCTATTGCACGCTCTGATGGAAAGGTGGTTACTCTGGACCCTATGTCATTTACCGCCATCATGGGGATTGCCTACATCGGGGACCCCGTCCCTTTTGATGCGAGTTTACATCAGCTGTCTCCGGATAAGGCTATATATATCGAGCGACTTTTGGGGATAACTCCTGATATGAAGGGGACTCATACCCTTAAGTTGGACTTGATTAGGAGTTTCTACAGCTGAGAGCGGGCTGTGGTGATGATTACCCCCTGTGAGATTGACCAAGTGGTGAGGGCCTTCTTACTTTATTTGCTTGGTACCACCTTCTTCACTGACATCGCCAGCTCCATCGACCTGATGTTCCTGCCGGCTCTTCAGGATCTTGAACAGGTTCCTATATTTGATTGGGGTAGTTGCGCTCTAGCGTACTTGTACCGGAGTATAGATGAGGTGGTCCAAGGGGCTAGGAGCTTCTACGGCTTTTGACATGCTATTATGGTACATCATGATCCTCTTTTTCCCTATCTTGTTCTAACCTTCATTATTTACATTAGTTTTTTTTCAACTTCTCCTATTTTATTTTTCCAGGTCTGGGCTCTAGAGCTAGAGCTACTTATGGGTGTTACACAAGTGAGGGATCACTTCCCGGCCCTTAGCAGGTAGGGCGCCAGCCGTGTCGTGAAGAGGCACCTTGCGCGAGTTCACATCCACAAATAACATTTGAACTCTCTGACACAGGATGCGGTACCTATAAAGCACAACCTTTTTTATTAGTAAATTATGCATATTCAACTCACTTACATATTGACATCTCCCTTTTTGCAAATCCAGAATGACTTGTGGGGGCTTAAGGATACTTGGACCATTGAGATGACTCGCTCCAGGCCCTTAGCTCAGAAGAGGGTACTCCTCTGTGGCCCTGGGTATCAAAATTGGTATTTAAGGGAGTGAGTCCTGAACTGGAGGGCAAGCATTAGAGCGAGGCGGGTCCTTAGGTCTCCTCCTAATAGTATGCTTTGGGCTCATGAGCTAGAGGGCGATGACCTCGCTCAGGCTGTTGCAGGCTCACCAGTTGTGGATCATACAGTTTGTATGAAGAGCCGATATATGAAGTTCATTCGCACCCATATTCTACTGACGGTCCCCTTCCAGGCTACTTCTACCTCCCAGGTATGTCTTTATCATCTTTCCTCACCTTGAGAATTGATTGCACTCTCAACATGTTTCTCCTGTATTTGTCTTTAAGCTGCACCTACTAGAACCATGGCCTCAGTTAGGTCCTGAGTATAGGAGAGAGAGCCCTTGAGGCGTCGACTGGATCCGGGCAGGGAGGAGACTTCTGCGACTGGCGAGCAAGTCGGGCCGACTACTGCCCCCAGTTCTGAGTTCATCCTAGGTAGCTTTATTCATGTCCCCGACCCTCTAGCACAATGTTGGGTTCCTCTTAGAGAGTTTTTATGTCAGTTTTTGACCTTGGCCATGGATCTAACCCCTGTATGCACCTGTGGTGGTGCTACTCATGTAAGCTTTTTCTTGACCTGCTTTCATTATGATTCTCAAACCAATCGTTAGTTTTAACATTTATTTCAATAATGCAGATTCCTCTAGAGCAAGGCCTATATATTTATCGCATGATAGAGGCCCAAAGAGACTACATGCTGGAGATCACCTAACAGTGGAGGGTGAGAATCTCTTTATTTTCTACATGTATGCATGCTCGTATGGTTTACTAACTTGTGATTTATCTGAACAGGATTAGGACGTGGCTAGCAAGGTGAGGATCGCCACCCTCGAGTGTCAGATTGACATGTTTCAGATTAATGAGAACGACGAGGATAAAGACAAAAGTGGTAGTGGCGCTGAAGGAGAGGCTGACCCTAAGGGCACCAGATCAAACACTTGATGTACTGAGGTTGAAACTTGTGTAGTCTTTGAACAGTGAACACATAAATTTTGGTTATTGATTTATAGACAGAATTTTTACAGCATTCATCATTCTCATTGATTAAATTCATTTATTTTATTTTTTCATTTTTCACATGTGAGCTAATTTCAATGATTACATATGTATCTGCCCCATTGTATTCTAACTTGCACCTATTTAGACTGTGTGATTCGAAGAAGTGCAATGGTCCATACTGAGGCGATTGCCTCAGCAACAGGCAGTCCTGCCCCTTTAAAAATCTACATTCTTGTGTTTAGCCCACTTCTTGAGTTCCTTTTGTCCCTAACCTCCTATTTCTCTCTCTAAGCACCTTTGAAAGTTATAATCATGACTGAATGGAGTCTGCGGCTGCTACAACTGATCTTAAATAAATCTTGGACTAGATTAGAACCTTTTCGCCTTTCGGTCTTTAAATCACTCTATACTAGGAGAATCAACTTCCCTTTTCTCCATGCCATGGTTCAGTTTTGGGATCTCCATAAACACGTCTTTTAGTTCAACTGTTGGAGGAATTTGAGGCAATTCTCAGCCATCATACGAACTCTACTTGCTGACTTGTGATTCCTGACCTTAAGAACCTGGATTCTCACTCCATTCAGCAATAAATGGGGCATATATTCAACCTTCCACCCCGGTCTTCTCTTCACTATATCTTCGATTCAGAAATTAAACTAGAGTCTTTTCTTGAGGTCACCATGAATATGGAAAAAGAAGAAACTTATTGGCCCTGCATGATAGCCCTCTGTTTGTATGCTCAAATTCTGCTGGTTTCTTCCTCAAGACACTGCAATTCAAAGATCCTTTCCATCCTTGATCAAGTGGAGTCAAAGTTTAATCCTTTCCCTCTCATCTTAGCAAAAACTATCATCGGATTGGATGACTTCACGAAGACACGATGATTCTCAAGAAGTCCATTCCTATTGGAGGTAAATTTCCCATTGTCCCTTCCTAACTTCCA
Organism: Mallotus nudiflorus; assembly: GCA_947683625.1. NCBI lineage: Eukaryota > Viridiplantae > Streptophyta > Magnoliopsida > Malpighiales > Euphorbiaceae > Mallotus > Mallotus nudiflorus. Next base: position 8,778,397 of record CANTUR010000157.1, on the reverse strand, counting down.
ACTACCATACTATCTGCATCTAATCATTTGTAAACTCGTAGATATGGTTTTATGAAAAGTTAGGTCTGCTTGAACCTCCTCAAGACATTAGGTATTATAAAGCCAAACATTATCGAATAAGGAAACTACATCTCATCCCTACAGACATTCACTGCTAGCTATCAACATTCCCTGATACACTGATCCACTAAATGTGCCCCTGGTGGGGGTTGCAACATGTGACCATTTAGTTTTACACATATTGTGTCTCGATTGCCAGTCTCTATTTTTCCACTTTCTATAATCCAGCCCGCCTCTATCGCCAATACAGTCACAAATAATTGATTGTGGAGCTTGTTCATAAGTTCAAGCTAGGGCCCCTTTCTCAAAATTTTCTAGACCACCTGGTGGCAACTTGGCCTCAAAGAGTCACTGAAAGAAGTTTAAACTACGACGGAGATCAGACTACTAATGAATATTACAAAGCATGGATTTATTTACAGCAAATAGAAAGAGATAAATTTATTAAATACAAAAGGACAAGAGGGTTACAAATATCAAGTTCATAGGGTAGGTAACAAAAAAAGAGAAAACAAAATTAGCTTATGAAATCAAGTCATCATTTCCCCTTTTGTTAGATGTAATTTTCCTTTTTTACTAGTTAAACGACTTATTATGGTCACATTATGCAATGTTTAACAATAATTAAAGCAATCCATTTCAATTCATCTAAGCACAAAATGTATATACATTTCACTTATGGTACCTCTCATGTTATTAGTTGGCTTGCCTTTGTAAGTTTTTTGACAAATCATTTTATGTGTCTCTCTTTCCTTTTACATGTCCTTAACTTTTTCCTGGATTGCCTCTTTTTAGGTTTTTGATCCAGCAGTCTTTTCTTTTTTTCTTTTTAGTCTCTAACTTTTGCCTAAACAACCCTTTTTCGAGGTTTTCTCCATAGTGAGACTTTTTACAGAAAGTATTTCTTGAGCTTGTCTAGGTTGATGGGTTCTTTGAACTTATTTCCCTCTATGTCGAACAAATGGTTGTGCCTTTCAAAAATAACTTCTTCACCAGATACAGTCCTTCCTAGTTGGGCTTAAACTTTCCTCAAGGATTGGTCATGACTAATCTTGTAAGTTTTAATACCAAATCCCCTTCTCGAATCTTGCCTGGCTTGATCTTTTTATTATAGGCACAAGCTATTCTTTTTTGATACAGCTAAGAATGATACATAGCCGTCATCCTCTTTTCATCCAGCAATGTCAACTGAGCCAACCGACTTTCGACCCACTGATATTTGGGGAGTTTAGATTCCAGAAGGACTCTCAATGAACTTATCTCAACCTCTACCGACAAAATAGCCTCACACCCATAAACCAAAGAGTACAGAATAACTCTGGTCAAAGTTCTAGTAGCGGCTCGGTACCCCCATAATGCAAATTTTAAGTAATCAGCCCAATCTCAGTAATTTTCTAGCATCTTGGCCAGGATCTTTTTTACATTCTTATTTACTACTTCCACTGCCCCATTTGCCTGCAGCCTATATGGAGATGACCTGTGGTGCTCAATCTTATAGTCTTTCAGTAGTGTAGCCATTTCTACTTTAAATTGAACACCATTGTCTGCTACTATATGGTGTGGCAAACTATATCTGTAGATTATGTTCTTTTCGATGAACCTCGACACCTGCTTCGACCCCACGATAGCATAAGATTTAGCCTAAACCCATTTGGAGAAGTAGTTGATGGCCACAATGATATATCGATGGCCATTGGTTGCTTTAGGCCTTACCTCTCCTATGATGTCAATTCCCCATATAGCAAACGACCAAGGAGAAGTCATCCCTTGAAGCTCCATAGATGGTAGGTGGCTAACATCACTATAAGTTTGGCAATTGTGACATTTCTTCATAAATCTAACATAATCTACCTCCATGGTGAACCACAAGTACCCATGACGGGCTATTTTCTTTGCCAAGATAGTTCCATTCATGTGTGGCCCACACACCCCTTCATGAATTGCTTTCATAAGCTTTCAGGCTTTATCCTTATCAACACAACTGAGGTAAACCCTGACTGACATTCTTTTGTATAACATCCCGTTGTGACTTATGAACTGTCGAGACATTTTCAGGGATATTCTTTCTTTCTTATTAGCGTCATTCGGAAACTGCCCAGTTTGAAGATACCTTTGTAAATCATAGAACCAAGGTTTCTCAATAGCATCCACTGGCGTCACTCTTACCTCTTTGTAATAGGGGACTCGGGACTTCATAAGAATTAAGGGACTAGCTTCTGGTTGTTTTCCACTTTCCCATATGGAGGTTAGTGTGGCTAAAGCATCAGCTACCTAGTTTCCTTCCCTTGGAAAATGGACAAACTTACAGTGAGAAAATGAGCATGAGATAGTGGCCAAGTATTCTTAGTACAACCATAATCTGTCTTCTTTTATCTCCCATTCTTTGGTGGCTTATTTTATGACTAGCATGGAATCCCCATAGATAGTAACATTCTCTGCCCCCGCACTGTGCAATGCCTCTAAACAAAAAATGTAGGCCTTGTATTTTGCTTGGTTATTAGTTGCTTTAAACTCAAGTCTTTTTGCCATGGGGATCATTACTCTTTCTAGCATAACCAAAATTACCCCTATTCCGGTCCCTTTGTTATTGATAGCTCCATCAAAGTACATTTCCCAACCTTGTATCTTTATCACCCCTAGATGTTCGTCACGAAAATCCAACTTCCATTCCTGGTCGTCATCCACTGGGCTCTGTGCCAAGAAGCCCGCTACCGCTCTTCCTTTCACTGTCTTTTTGGCTATATACTCTATATCAAACTCCATGAGTAAAATGAGCCACCTAGCCAGTTTTCCTGTAAAGGACAGGGTCTGTTGGAGGTACCTAAGAGGATCACGTTTAGAAACTGCCTGCACTTTATAAGACTGAAAATAGTGTTAGAGTTTTTTCATTGCCCAAATTACTGCTAGGCACGTTTTCTCCACCAAACTATAAGTGGTTTTGTAGGGTAGAACTTCTTACTCAAATAATACACAGCATGTTCTATCTTCTTTTCACCTTCCTATGCCAACATTACCCCTATTGTGTCTTCCTCAATCGCCAAATATAAGGTAAAGGCTTTACCCGGTCTCGGTGGCTGTAAAATAAGAGGATTCATCAGATAATCCTTGATAGCTTCAAAGGCTTGTTAACATCTTTCGTCCCACACAACAAGTTGGTCTTTCTTTAGAAGCTTAAAGATGGGATTGCATACGACCGTTAATTTGGCAATGAACCTGCTGATATACTGTAAATGCCCTAGAAACCCTCGGACCTCTTTTTCATTCTTTGGTGTAGGCATATCCCTGATTGCTATGATCTTATTTGGATCTACCTCTATTCCTTTCTGGCTAACAATATGTCCTAATAATTTCCCAGAAGTGACCTTAAAACACACTTCTTCGTGTTCAGTCTGAGATTGTACTTTTCTGCCCTAGCTAGAAACTTATCTAGCACTTTGAAATGCCCTTCCCTAGTTACAGACTTCACCATCATATCATCCACATACACTTCAACCTCTTTATGGATCATGTCGTGCAGCAAGGCAGTTGCCATCCTCTGATAAGTGGCTCCTGCATTCTTCAACCCAAAAGGCATTACTTGGTAACAGTACATGCCCTATTTGGTGATGAAATATGTCTTCAATTTATCTATTACTGCCATCATGATTTGATTGTACCCTGAAAATCCATCCATGAAAGAGTACATTGCATTGGAAGTCACACTATCAATTAACATATTGATATGTGGTAGTGAAAAGTCATCCTTGGGGCAGGCTTTATTCAAATCTCGACAGTCTACACACACTCTGCCCCTTCTATCCTTCTTAGGAATAGGAACTATATTCGCTAGCCACTGAGTGTCTTCTACCACTTCTAGAAACTTTGCCTTCAGTTGCTTTTCGACCTCTTTTTTGACCAAGAGAGCCCATTCTGGCCTTCACCTTCTTTGTTTTTACTTTATTGGCACTATGTGAGGATATGTGGGAATTCTATGTTTAGAGATCTCTCTGTTGATTCCGGGCATGTCTTCATAACTCCAAGCAAATACTTTATGTCTCTTTTTTAAGATTTCTTTCATTTTTCCTCTCTCACCATGAGTTAAACCAGAAGCAAGCAATATATTTTTAGGATTATCGTCTGTGCCTAAATTAAATGACTCAGTTTGCATGGAATTAATGTTAAACATATGCATGAAATTATCATCACAAATAAAATAACCATTAGGAAACACATCAGACAAATAAGCAAACTCAGACTTCATTGCATTCACTTTTGAAAAGAAAAGAAGCCTTAAACAGAGAAGTAAAAGAAACATTAAAGTCATTATAAGAGGTATCTATGATAGAGTTGAGGATGTAGGTTTCAAATTCAAGGTCTTTGCTTTGATCATTAATGCCTTTCTGCTCCGAGGTAGCTTTATCCTCTTTAAAATCCTCTTTAGCTAGTACCAGCTCCTCAATAGGGGTTTTTTTCAATAATTCACATATTCAGCAAAAATCTTAAAGCTAGGGATAACTCCCCCAACCATCAGGAGAGGTTCTGGAGTCTCACTATACAGGTGCCCAGTGCCTTCCTTTACAAAGATTTTCCACAGAGTTTTCTTTCCAGCCATGGTCTCCTTTTCCTTTTCTTCAGATTGCCCCCACACACTTATCTCTTTGCCAGCTCCGTCAGCCTCTTTGAATCCTAACTCGTGCTTCAAAATAGGTACTTTATTTCTCATAAACTTTGAAGGTCCGCTCTAATTTTTCCCCAATCCCATGCCAAGCAAAAATTTCATATTGCATATCATTCTCAATACCTTTTCATCCATCTCATCCTTATAAATTACACACACTTCAAAACTAGGGCTAAAGGAAATCTCCTTAGGGATCAACTTCAGTGCAGCTACGGCAACTTCAGTTTCAGCTGAGATGGTGACAACCCTTCCTTCATATGGGAATTTAATCTTTTGATGAACAATGGATGGAATGCCACCTAAAGGGTGAAACCATGGCCTCCCCAATAGAATGGCAAATGTCATCAGGATATCAATCACATGAAAGTCAACCCAGACTTCTATAGGTCCCATTTTAACTAATGCCCTAAAAGTTCCTTCCACATACCTTTTGATGTCATCATAAGCCTTGATAACTACCTCAGAAGGCTTTAAGTCAACCACCGTCAACCCTAGTTTTAGTAGAATCTTTAACGGACATACATTGATGGCAGAACCATTGTCGACCATCATACAATATATCATTTTCCCTTTCACCTCAGCCTTGATAAACAGAGCTTTATGGTGATCCCTCCCTTCTAGAGGCAGATCATTGGAAAATGTTATCATTCCCTGAGGGGTTTCCATCAGTGATTGGACCATCTTCTCTAGAGTAGAATTACTGAAAATCTTTTTCTAGTCTAGTGCCAGGACCACGGCTTCCCTGTGATCCCTAGAATGCATAAGTAACTCCCAGACACTGGAAATATTCTCTTTTCTTTGCTCTATCTCCTTTCCCTTCTCTACACCTTCTACCTTTTCGGGTCCAGACTTGGTAGCCTCGGTTTCCTCTTTCTTTTCTTCGACCTTCCCCATATACTGACTTGGCTCACACCCCTCGTTGTCCCACAGGTCAACTTGTTCTTCGCTGTCAACATCAGAACTCCATATATCTAAGACGTGCACCTGTAACTCCATGGGTTGTTTGTTTAGTTTTGGATTTTCAGGATTGGTTTTTAGGGAATTATGGGAGACATCGATGAAGGATTTTAGGATTTTCTCTTTTGTTAGGCTAGAGTTGACCATCAAAATGGGTGCATTTAGTGGCGGTACATTTTGGTAGTTGGGTAATGGGTGTGTTTGGTTTTCTATTTTCTGGGTTGGTAATTTTGCCTAAGTCTATTAAGTCTTGGATTTCATGCTTTTACTGGGCACAACTATCTGTGTCATGTCCAATGGTTTGATGAAATTTATAAAAAAGTTTTAGATTGGCTCCAGGCAAAGGTTATTGTGAAGGTAAAGGCTGTAGCAGGTTCTTCTCAATAAGCTTATCAAGGACCTTGGACATAGGATGTCCTAGATTTGAAAATCTTCGAGGTTGTCTAACTGCACTGACTTGTACATTATTGCTTGGTGGTTGAAAGGCATGAATCTAAACATTACTGCTTGAGCTGGCCCCCTCTTTGCCCCCAAATCATCTTCTAAAGAATTTCTTCTCTTGAGCCAAATCCAACTCCTTCTAGACCCCAAATCTATATAATTCTTCAAAGCTTCTAATTCCCAGATCTCTCAATTTCTTAGACAATGTTGGAACACAACCTTTTATTGCCAAGACTAACTGGTCCAACTCAATAGGCCTATGCCCCATTAAGGACAACTTTCCCCTCCAACGAGTCAGGTAGTCAGCAAAAGGCTCGTTAAAGTTCTATTTGGTATTCTGCAGATCTCTCAAGGACACCTCTAGTTAAACATTAAGACTATATTGCTTGATAAAAGCAGCACATAATTCCTACCAATCTGATTGAACATGTGGTTCCAAGGTGTAATACCAACGGATTGGTGCCCTTTCTAATGAAATAGGGAATTGCTTGATAATTTGGCTCTTAATTAGCTTGATAGCCTTCATGTAAGTCACATACTGCTTTAAATACAAACGGGGATCCTCGGCGCCAATACACTTCTTCATTTCAAGGAATTTAAACTTACAAGGTAGTGGCTCATCACCATTTTCTAGATTCAGATCATAATCTAGAGGAGCAACCATACCTTTCTCCTTCATCATCACCTGCATTTGGTTCATCACCTTAGTCATGTTCTTAGCCCACTCAGTTTGACCCACATCTTTGACTGGGATAACATTTCTTTGATTTGCCGAATTAGCTAACACTGTCAGATCATCCTCTTCGCTACCTCTAATTGGGATTTCCTCATCGAGATCCATCGGATCGATTAGTGGTGCATTAGGTGGCTGTGCTGGCTGACTCTCTCTGATGAGCTTAGTAATTTCTCCCATCATTTCTCTCATCATAGCCCGAGTTTCTGCCATTACTTCTTCTTTCAACCATGCCCCAAATTCTTTTAGATCAAACCCTCCTGCCATTACTATTTCTGAATTCCTAACCAGGCGACCTGAACTAGCTCGGACCCACCCTACTGAGCTTGAAGGATCTATAGTGCTGCAAAATAGTTGGTTAGAATGATGCATGACGTGTATGCATGATATACAAGTCCGTTTTATTTAAAAAAATTTAAGAAATAAAAAGTCACACACAAAAAGATATACAAGATTAAAACATGAAGCTTAAATGTGCAAACTTCCACCCTTATTTCTCCCACACACGTATTCAATGGTGAGTATTTTATCCTAGGATTTTTGGCCTGGGTTTTAATTATCAGCGGGGGATAATAAAATCGACATACGTAAGAAAACTCTCAAAATGATTCAGACAAGTAATGGGTCCTTTAAATAAAGCCTGAGTCCACTTCCTACGAGCAATAATCCTTATCATCATAAACTTACTTGTCAAAGCCCATTTGAAATGGGTTATGAATAGGCATGAGAGGCCTTTGTTGACTAGCTTATTTATGATGGGCTTTGGTTGGACACAAGGGCCCATTTTATTTTGGACTGCTTATTGATGGGCTTGAGATTTATTTTAAGGGTCCATTATATAGCATAATACACATGCATGTGGAAAAATTCCTAAGGATAGTTGCTAGGTCATTACATGGGCTTGAGTCTTAGGTAAAAAGGCTTCGACTCCCATAACAATATACATCCATATACATCTCCCCACTCAAAGGTCAAACAACGAGGATTAGTACGTGTCGTGAGTGACAATAATCAAATATTCCATAACAGGTTTGAGTGAAATGTAGGTAGCGAAGTACTGACTATTGTCGGGTTTATTCAAGACTGAAGTGCTCATTGTGTGCAAAATGTGTAATGAATGCATAAATGCAGGAAGAAATAAGAAAATAATTAAAGATGATAAAATGCAAAACACTAGAATCAGTTTCTCTATCCCTAGTGGAGTCACCACTGTAGGTGGCAAGGTTTAGCGCACGCCCAAGAGTTTGGTGACCATGGCTCTGTGTGGGCTTGAGGCCCACTAGGAAATAAAATATAGGTCTAGGGCCTATTCAGAGATGGAGTTGTCACTCGGATAAAAGCCGGGACACACTGTACAGTAATTGGAACCCACGGAGGTTCCCAAAAGTCGTCATAGAGATTGGGTTCAGAAACTGGGTATGAGTGTTTGAATGCTCACAACCTTGCGGTTGGCCTCCATTTGTGTTTTGCATTTTATTACAATTTAATTATTTAATTATTTCCTCATTTACATTCCAAGTTGCACTTGCCTTCATTTACTTTCTAAATTTTATAGTTAAGTCCAAGTTTGTGCATTAGTCCAGTTTCATGCTTTTGAGTCCCAACATTTAGCAGAAATAAAATAAATAATAATTTATAACCATACATTCAAAATCAAATGGGGGAAATGGATTAAGGATCACAATGCTTTTAGGCTAAATAAAAGAATAATATACAGAAAATAAACTAAACATATACCGAAAATAAACCGATAAAATAATATAAATGCGGTAATATAAAAGGGATAACTAATAAAGGTGACTACTCAATGATGGAAATCATCGAGTAATTCCTGCAAATAACACACAGTTAGTCCTTCCTTTCAAAAAAATAAAATCATATATAACGATGCTTACAAAGAGACTCTATAAAAAGGGGTTTTCACATTATGAACTAAAGAAACCATTAAACAATCAAGATAAAAGTCATCATGCAATGAAATAGCCATGTTTAAGGTCAAAAAATACATATCAAAAGTGGACGCTGCGACAAGCATTAATAAAAATGAAGCTAAAATCAGGCCAAAACTGTCAATATGGCAATCACCTCATTGAGATAAGGCAATCGCCTCATTAACGAGGCGACGCCTCATCAATAGGGACCTATGGTATTTCTAAGGCAAAAAAATACATGCAACACATATGAACAAATGAGACTTCCTAGAGGCCTGTCAATGGGGCAATCGCCTCATTGGCAAAAGGCGAAGCCTCTTCAACAAGCCAGTCTCGACTCTCAAACGTTCAGACTTCTACTTTAAGTAACAATACATGCATATACACACTCTACAATCATCAAACTACAACTACATGAAAAAGTATTCAAAGATCACATCAATAAAATGTGGTTTTAAGCAAGAAAAACTAGAAATATACCTAAAATACACTAATAACTTAGTCACACACAAGTAAGAACACACAAAATGATGCACAAGTCAAGTTTAAGTGTAAGTTTTCTACCAAAATGAGAGGCCCTCAGAGACGTTTTTGATTGTGATCCTTACTAGGATGTGATCTCTACTTTTGACATAAGCTTCTTCCTTCTTCTCTTAGGACAAAAGTGGACTTCTTTACTTCAATCTCTCCCTCTTCCTTGAGGACATTTTTCTTTACTTTTCTCTCTGTTGTCTTTTTTTTTTCAGAGCTCTCCTCTCTCTTTTTCTCCTTTTTTTCAATAATGGCCAAAAAACCCCCCACTTTTTTTCTCTCTCTTTCTCTTTTATTCCCTAGCTTCCTCATGCCCCTAAGCCCTCTAGCTCATCATGAGCCTCCATATCCTTTTTATTTTCCCTAAAAATCTATTTCTCACGCAAGAATCAGGTTTGGAGGTTGGGGCCCACACCACTTGGCCACCATGGTTACAGCTGCATTTAATGTAGCTGCAAGTGGGCTATTATAGAGGCGGTGCCTCTTTGATGAGGTAATTGCCTCATTGCACTGAGGCGACACCCCTTTGGCCCGGGCTTGGGCCAATTTTGGATAATTGGGCTAGGCTTTGGGCTTTTTAGGCTTTGGGTTTTCAAATCCATTTTCCATTAGAGATTCAGGTTTCATTCTCATGTCCAAGTTTCACGTTCTCATCATCGGGCTTCATAACGGGCCAATCAAACTGAGCATCCCTAATTTGTCCCCTAATATGGGCCGACCGAATCGGGTGTCTACAAGTAGCCAATGATGGTATTGCAACAATTTGATAAGAGATGTCTTTATATATTAATCTTTATGATGATATTCTTTTTTCCCTAAATTTTTTTTTGCAGCCATGTATTTCACAGAGATTTGAAGCCAAAAAATATTCTTGCATATGCAAATTGCAAGCTAAAGCTTTGTGATTTTAGGCTTGCTCGTGTGTCATTTACCATTGCTCCTTCTGTAATTTTTTAGACAATAAGTGTCTTTTTGAAGCAATATTAGCCTTGTGCTATTTACTAATACATACAATATTTTTTAAGGATTACATTGCAACTCGGTAGTACCGTGCTCCTGACCTTTCTAGTAAAAAAACCAAAAGTGTTAAAAAATAAAAAGAAATACATGTGATGGACCATTGGTTCATATTGCAATATAGATAGGGGTTCATGATATAAAGCATTATCACCATTGCCCTTATCAAAAGGGCATAAAATAAAGCAAGTACAAATGTGTTTTTTTTTTGGATATATATATTTGTAGTTCTGGAACTAATTCAAGGCCGGTTCCGATTCTAACCTTGGTTAAATTCAATTTAATTTTTTTACAAATAAATTACATTAATGTTAATATAAAAATTATGACATTTTTAATATGGTTTATTTTTTTACTTAAACATTAAATATAAAAAATAAGAAATTATACTTCACTTAACTTAATTTGAGATAAAAATTCAAAAAGATTGAGTTAAAAATAAACATGAAGCAAATATTAAGTTAGTTTACCATTATATATATTGTTTTCATACCACGCTCTTGGAGCTTGTTTCAATCCATATAATGCTTTTGAAAGTTTAAACACATGATTTTGAGAGTCAAAATTTTCAAAACCTGGAGGTTTTTCAACATATACCTCATCTTCAATAAAACCATTTAAAAACTACACTTTTAACATCCATTTGATAAAGTTTAAAATCCATGTATGATGCAAATGCAAATAATATCCTAATAGCTTCTAACCTTGCAACAGGGGCAAAGGTTTCATCATAATCAATGTCTTCCTCTTGATTATAACCTTTAGCTACTAGTCTAGCTTTCTTCCTAGTTATGACACCTTGTTCATTCATCTTATTTCTAAACACTCATTTAGTGCCTATAATAGGATGATGTTTAGGTCTAGGAACCAAGGTGCAAACCTTATTTCTCTCAAATTGATTTAACTTTTCTTGCATAGCAAAGACCCAAAGTTCATCACACAAAGCATCATCAATATTTTTGGGTTCAATTTGAGAAATGAAGGCTAAATTAATAATAGACTTTAGTTGAGATCTAGTAGTTACCCCTTTTGTAGTGTCACCTATAATGAGGTCTTGAGAGTGAGCTTTCTTGAATTGCCAATCCTTTGGAAGTTCATCCTTCAAGGTAGGTTGAGATGTCTCCTCATTTTCTTTTTTGCTTGGATCTTCAAGTTTCAAAGGCTTACTAGCATTTTCTTCTTGTATTTCCATAATCTTATTGTCACTTACAAGATCATTAACACTATAAACATTCTTTTTAGGATCAAGTGAGTTGATTCATTAAATGCCACATGCATTGACTCTTTAACTATTAGAGTTCTCTTATTAAAGACCCTATATACTTTACTAGAAATAGAATAGCCTAGGAAAATTCCTTCATCAGCTTTAGAATCAAATTTCCCAAGATTGTCCTTGGTGTTTAATATAAAACACTTACATCCAAATACTTTTAAATATGAGATTTTAGGTTTTCTATTGTTCCATAGCTCATTAGATGTTTTATTTAAAATTTGGTTTTTTAAAAACTTGATTTGAAATTTAACAAGATGTGTTAATGGCTTCCGCCTAAAAGTATAAAAATAAATTATACTCATGAAGCAATGTTCAAGCCATTTCCATAAGAGTTCTATTTTTCCTTTCAACTACCCCATTTTGTTGAGTAGTTCTAGGAGATGAAAATATATAAGAAATACCATTTTCATTACAATAGTTTTTGAAAAATTTATTTTCAAATTCAGTTCCATGATCACTTCTAATAGAAGAAATATAAAAGTCTGTTTCTTTTTGAAATCTTTTTACAAACTTTTCAAAAGCTTTAAATGCATCATTCTTATGAGCAAGGAAACATATCCATGTAAATCTAAAGTAATCATAAACCAATACATATGCATAGTGCATTCCACCAAGACTAGCAACTCTAGTTGGTCCAAATAAATCCATATGTATAAGTTTAAGTAGCATAAAGGTGGACACTATATTTTTTAGCTTAAATGAGGACTTAGATTATTTTTCCTTTTGACATGCATCACAAGGTTTATCCTTAGTGAATTCAAGCTTAGTTACAAGTTCATGTTTACAAAGATCATTTAAAAGCTCAAAATTTGCATGTCCTAATCTTCTATGCCATGTCCATGTGTCACGGGAGATAAACACTAAGCATTTTATGTCTTTGTTATCAATTTTATTCAAATCAATGACATAAACATTGTCTACTCTTTCACCACTAAAAATAACTTTGTTTTCATCAAGACTACTAACAAAGTAATTTTTAGAATAAAAAGTTATTTTATTTCTGATGTTACATAATTGACTTATACTAAGCATATTATGTTTAAGATCATCAACAAACAACACATGATGTACAGATAAGGATTGAGGATTACCTATTTCTCTAATGCTAATAATTTTTCCTTTTGTATTATCTCCGAAAGTAATGTGTCCCCCATCCTTAGCATCAAGTTTATTGAATTGCTCTTTGTCTCTTATCATGTACCTTCAATATCCACTATCGAGATACCACTGCTTTTTGTCCTTATGGATTTCAAGCACATCTACATAATACAATTTAAGTGTTCTTTTAGACCCAAACCTTTATTGGTCTAGGTTGGTTAGTTTCAAGATAATCCATAGGAAGTAAATTTATATACAGTCTTCTATAGAAGCACACATTGTGAGTATGTCCTTTTATCATGCAATAAGAACATACAATATTTTTGAATTTATTCCTCCTAGAATGAAATGCTTTCCTAGTGTGTGCAACATGCCTTTGGTGTTGTATGTATCTCCTATTATTTTGCGTCATCAAGTGAAGCATGCATTAGAAATGGTGATGTGAATTTTGTGCAACATGTTTATGTGCATTGTATTGTGTAGCATGCCTATTATAATTGTTTTTAATGTACATATAAGCATGCTTGGGTTTAGGTGCTCTAGTTTGAGCCTTACCTTTTTGTGTTAATGAAGGATGAATCTTATAAGACTTTCTTTTGCTATTTAACACATGAGATCTTTTAGCTTTGAAAGCTTAAGTCTCATTTGATTTGGAGGTTGAAAGAGTGGAATCATGTGAAGCTTTTATAAAATTAATATATGATAAAGATGATGAAGACATTCCATTCTTATATCCAATTCCATGGACATGGGTATCTCCACGAAATTTTTGAGAGTCAAGACGACTATCTAAAGTTTCTTTTCCTCTTTTAAATTTAGCAATGAAATTCTTTAATTCTAAAACCTCCTCAGAAAGCTTATGATTTTCATCATTTGCTTTCTTAAGTTGATCTTCTAAAGAATTAGAAGATTTTGCATCACTAACAAGTTTTTTGTTTGATTCAACAAGTTTAGCAAAATTAATTTTTAAAATTTCTAATTCTTTATTTAAGCTACCTAACTCATACTTATAATATTTCTTCTTAGACAATAAACTTTTGCATTTAAAAAGTAATTTTCTCACAATAGAGCTCTCATCATCATCATTATCACAATAATTATCACAATCATCAAAGGAAGATAAGAAGTAGATGGTACCTTATTTTCATTTTCAAGGGCCATGAAGTAAAGATTGGTCACCTCTTGTTGTTCCTTTTCCTTTTTGAATTTGGAGGAATCATCCCAAGTAGCTTTGACTGCCTTCTTCTTATCTTTTGCTCCCTTATTCTTGAATTTGAGTTTGGGACACTCACTTCTAATATGTCCTAGTTTCTTACATTCATAGCAAGTAAACTCCTTAGTTTTCTTCTTCCCATCTCCTTCGAACTTCTTATTGAAATCCTTTGTTTTTTAGAAGTTTTTCTTTCTCAAAAACTTCTTAAAGTTCCTAATGAGCATGACAATGTCATCATCTTTATTACTAGAATCTTTGAAGCTTTCCTCTTCACTATCTTCCTGAAGAGCTTTTAGAGCAATGCTCTTTTTCTTTTCTTTTTTCTCTTCTTGTTCTTTACCTCTTTGCTTGATAGTGAGCTCATGTGTTAAGAGCTTACCAATGAGCTTATCGACTGATAAAGTGGAGAGATCTCAATCTTCCTCAATTAAAGTAACACGAGATTCCCAATATTTCTGTAATAACCCAAGTTTTAAATTATTTTATTTTAAAATAGGATATACAGTGTTAATAATTTTAAAATCCTATTTAATTATTTTACTATTTTGTAAATAATTATTATTGTTTTTACGTTTAAATATAATTTTCTATGTAATTGTTATATTGCATTTTATTATTTTGGACAATATTGTTTTAATAATACTTAAATTAGTACATTAATATTTTAATATTTTCATTCTAATAAATTACTTTATTTAATTGTATTTTATAAGTTTATATATATATATATATATATATATATATATATATATATATATATATATGCACATATATAATTAGGGTTTAATGTTAATATTATATGTGTATATTATTAATATTAGTGTGTAATATATTAATATATGTGAATATTTAAGTGTGTGGTGTGTGAATTTAGTATAATATAATATATAGTTTATTTACATTATATTATATAGTTTTATGTAAATATATATACAAAAAATAAACCCCCCCATCTTCTCTCTCCCTGATCCCCCACCCTCACCGCCTGTCACTGCCGTTCACTGACCGTCACTATGCCTCCCCCTTCAGCTCTCATCACTGCCATCTTCTTCTCCCTTTCCCAGCGCCGGCAGCGACAACAAGCACCGTTTTGGTCGAAAGTTAACTTCCTCGCCATTCTCCTCCGTCTGGCCACCAAATTGGACATTTTTGGTGCCGTTGGACTCTTGAAACTTCAAGGAGGAGGATTCCAAGCTTCTTGTAGCTTTAAATTGCCTTTTGGTAGGGTTTCTAGCTCGTTTTCAATTTTGGCCATTTTTTGTTTTTCATTTTTTTTTTGATAATTTTTGTTTGATTCATGAAAAATCCTTTTACAAAAGTTGTTTCTCTTAGTTCAATCTACATTCTTGAATTTTTATGTAATTTTTAGGAATTATTTTATTTTTTGTGAATTTTTTTATTATTTTATTATTTTCGTAAATTAATTATATAAATTATGAAATTGTGATTTTTAGTGTTATTGGTGGTTATTGGTAATTTTAGAATTTAGTTTATAATTTTTGTGAATTTTTTGTAATTTTTATAATTATTTTTAGCTTATGTCAATTTTGAAAATATAGGTTAAATATATATTTTGTTAGAAATTATTGGTTAATTATATGTATTTGTTGTTATTATTGAGAAATGTGTTGAGAAAATAATTTTTTGTGTATTTATATAATTTTTAATGAATTTTTGAGTATTATTAGTATTTTAAATATTAGGGATAATTTGGTGATAATTTTAGTTAAATATTAAGTTTAATTGGTTTTAATATTATTTGAAGTATAAAATTGATTTTTAAAAATTATTTACTAATTTAAACTAATTAATACTAATTTTTGAAAATTATTTTCAAATAATATATAATATACTTTTTTGTAAATAAATGGATTTTTAGTAATTTTTAATATGCTTTTGGACTAATTAAGTAATTTGGATTTATAAAATGAATTTTTATTAATATTTGTGAAATTATCGAGAAAAACTAATTTTTAATAATATTATATTATTAATTAGGGTTTTTAAGTAATTATTAGGAAAATACTTATTTTTGGTGTTTTAATGCTAAATGTGTTATATTTTGATATTTGGAGGGCATTTATGGTATTTATTGAATTTTAATATATTTTATTTTAGTATTTGAAATTGTGGTGAATTGTGAACCTCAGTTGGGGATTTTAATAGTTCAGGATTCCAACCGAGGGTTGTTTGAATTATGGTATTTGAAGTGTATTTTCCTTGCAGTACCAACTCTACTTTTTAAGTAAAGAGATGTTCATTTTACAGAGGAGGTTCTGCCAAATTTTCAGTAGAATTCTCATAAAATGTGATATCGGGTTTAATTCCTATTCTGTGTCTATCTGTACTTTGTAATTATATATCAAGTCTCTAGAAGTCTAAGTTAGATATATATTATGATTTGTGATCCCTTTTATTGTTTAGTTGCGCTGAGACTGAGGCCTAGCGAACCAAGCCCATTGGATTAGTCTCGAGGAGCACATCCCTATGAGTTATTATGATATATATACATTGCTTTAGGTTGCATGTTTTAGAATTATATGTTTTAAATGTAAGATTTTGCATAATTGCTTTATTGAATGCTTAAGTATATTTTAGGTATATTTTTAGTATATTATTGGTATATTTTAAATTAAATGCATGATTTCTTTTTGATTTATATTCAATTTATGTTAAGCATATTATTGGTTAATTTTGAGTATATTTTATGAATTGTTTGAGTTCATTTTACGTATATATACCTGAAATATACTTAGTTTATTTTAAGTATATTTCTAGTATATATATGGTTTATTTGATCATTTTGAATGTTATTATGCATTATTTATTTTTTCGTTTGTATGCTTTATTTTTAATTAAGGATATCAATAGAACATGCTTCCTAGTGGGCAGCACTAGGACCGTGTACATACCGGTGCCATAGATTTAGGGTTGAGTGAGAGTCATTTGTGGTATTATGATTTGATTAAGAATGATATGATTGATTTGATGAAGATGTGATGTAATTGATGGTGTGATTGCTGGAGCTCGGTTGACTAAGTGTCTCGGGGCCAATCACACTAATAGTTAGACTGATGGAGCTCAGTTGACTTAGTGTCTCGGGGCCAGTTTACTGTCTAGTTGGATTAAGTGAATTTACTTGGAACTAAGTGAGCCTGTATGGCTAAAGCGATTCCTATTGATATTTGAGGTTGCGATAACTTAGGGTTCTATTTGATTTTTCATAAATTGATATTTTTTTTGGTATTAAATATAAAATGATTTTCTTTGCATCTGTGTGTACCTGCCTGTATATATATTTATTATATACACATATGAGTGTTTGCATTTGTCATTTAGTAATGCATGTATATATATTATAATAATTCACTCAGTGAGGTCTGACTCCCCTCAGTTGATGTTTTTACAGGAGAGTCCTCTTCTTCAAACCTCAGCAATAGGCCTATCCACCAGATTTCTTCCACCCTGACCTTATTATATAAATTAATTACTTAGTTATTTATTATTGTACTCTAGTAAACTGCAGTAGTTGTATTTGTAATAGTAGTGAGTTTTAATTATTTTGTTATATGAGATTTTAATTCAGATATTTAATCTAAATATTGTACTAAACTATTTCATGATATGAAAAAGATTATCTATTGATGCTAAATTGAAATTTTAATTATGATATATTTAGTTTATTTATTGTTGTTTTTTTAATTTTTAAGGCTTGCTACGGGTTCCGGATTCGAAAGAATTCCCATTCTCTAGCACCAGTCATGGCCCCTAGTTTAGGTCATGACACTTTCTTAGGTAGGATTCTTAGAATCTTGTTGTTTACTTCTTCCTTCGAGAAATGTTTTCCAAGTTTCTTGAGGGTTGTGAGGAGAGTATTGAGACGATTTGTCATCTCCGTGATTGATTCATGAGGCTTCATTTTGAAGAGTTCATATTCATACATACGAAGTTGAACCTTCTTGTTTCTTACTTGAATGTTGCCTTCGTAGTGGTTTTTTATGGTCTCCTATATTTCTTTAGCTGACATATAATGTTGAAGCCTACCTCCTTTTTCTCTTGTTATTGAAGAGACTAGAGTAATTATAGCTTTTTTATTTTTGTGATTTTCTTCCTTTTGATCAATACTCCAATGGCATATTGTAAGAGTAGTTACCACACCATCAATGATAGTTGTAGGTGGTTCCCAACCTTTTAGGACAATGTCCCAAAGTTTGATGGAATCACAATCAAGATATAATTCCATTTTGAATTTCTAATGTGGATAGTCACTAACATCAAAGAATGGTCTAAGAGAATAGATGTTTTATGATTCACTCTCCATGATCTTGTATTCTAGCAATGAAATTCCTAGAATTTAAGCTCTGATACCAAATGAAAAGAGTCCTAGAGGGGGGGGGGGTGAATAGGACTATCAAATAAAAATGAGAAATTAAAAGAATTCTTTGTAAGAATTGAATGGAAGTTGAGGAGGAAGAATTAAGAACATAAAGATTTAAGGAGTTTGGATTCAACAACAATCCTACGTCTCCACCTAACTTATCCCCAAGTTAGGATTTTCAATCACCCACAATCTTATTCATAAGATTGAGATTACACAAGAGTTTTATGGCTTACTCTTATAACCTTACAATATGAGTTTTCAAGGCTCATTTAAGAAACTAAAACCCAAGTGTTTCAATGGACACCACTTAAACCAATTCCTTTGAAAATAATCTCACTTTCCTTCTAATCTAATCCAAGATTTAAGATGAAGAGAAATTTTATTTCTAACATACACCCAACTCTCACAAGAGTTATACAAACAAAGAATTGTTTAAGAGAATTGAGAACTCAATGAATGCTTAAGAAAGAGTGAATAATAAACAAGTTTCTTAACTTCCATTTAGCTTTAAAGGTATTTATACTTAAAAATACAGCTGTTGGAGGTTCAAATGATGTGTCCAATGTCTTTATTTTGAATCATTAAAAGTGATGCTGTCAGACAACTATTCATGGACTGAAACCGTGATTGGATGCTCAAGATGTTTGAATTTGCTCACACTTTAAGCTATAGAATTTTATCTTATCTTTTCATATCATTTTGAATCACCTTAATTGGACTTTTGTAAGTCAAGATATGTCTAAAAAACTAAAAGATGTGTAGTTTGAGATGGCAGACGTGGATTTCAACTCAAAATTTTTATAACCAAATGAACTTGGATTTTTACAAATAAGCCCAGTTCAGAAAGCTCAAGATGTCTACTTTAAATGTGAAGAAGATAATTTTCTCATTATAAAGCTCTAAGGATGTCAAAAGTCTTATTGAATTTCAAAGGTCCAATCAACCCAAGATAATTATACTTCATTTTAACTTCCAATAGAGTCCTAACTTATACACACTTAAATAAACAAATTAAATGCTCAAAATTAAGTTTGTTAAGATCAAAATTAAGTTTGATTATTGCTAAGGTCAATATCTCTCATAGCACGTGACACTTTTGGACATTCTGTAATGTGACCTTCAATTCCTGCTAAATGTTGCTTAAATCTCATTATTCCACTAGTAACCACACATCCACAAAAATTACAAGTCATTTTAGATCTATTATTATTAATAGGTGTAGGAAATTTCCATCCAATATCATTATTGAGCTTGCCCTCTTTTTCTTTCTTTCCCATTAATAAATCTACATACAAAAATATATATGTGTGCGTGTTGTTTGATTTCCTTTTCTGAAGCTATTTTATAGTGATAGATTCATTCAAACATTTTTTAAGCTACTTTATTTTCATTTGTTTCTAACTATATATATATATATATATATATATATATATATATATATATATATATATATATATAGACACACACATACATACCTCACAACACCTTTGACCATGTCCCTATGATATAAAGAATACAATCTTTTTTCTGTTGGGTGTAAATTTTTTTATTAAAAGTTTGCCTTTAAAACTTAAAGAATCAAACCTTTTATAGATGTATTTTTCATTGTTTTGGCCTATACAGTGCTCTACAAGTTGGAATGAACGTTATCTCTAGCATAGATTCTCTGCAACTTTGTACAATTATTTGCTTTTTCCTATTTGTTTTTAGTTGTATAGTCGGTGACTATTGGTTACAAATAATTGTCAATGACTATTTGCTTTGTATGCTTTTGTCAGTGACTATTTACTTTTTAATGGTATGGTCTGTGACAATTTCCTTTGTATACTATTAGTCACAAATGCAATAATTTATCTATTGTAATTATTTCTACAATATAAAATTAATTATATATAATTAAGAAGTTAAATAAAATATATATATATATATATATATATAAAATTTCAATAATATAACATTAATTTTTCACAAATAAATAAAAATTTTTATAACAACTTACATTAAATGTAACTACAAATGATTTAATAAATATATTAATATCTACAATAAAAAAATATTCATAAAAAATACAAATTGGATTTATTTAACATAGTCCTTAAAAAATAACTATAAAGTTAAATTTATTTTAATCCCTTGAAAAAAATAATTTTATTTTAGTAATAATTACAAAGTAATTATATTAAAACCAAATAAAAAATAATTAAACAACATGCTAGGTTGGGTTGGGCTTCTTCTTCTTCTTCTTCTTGTTCTTTTTCTTGGGTCAGGCCTTGCAGTCTCTTCTTCTTCTTTTTCTTCACAAGCAGGTCTTGTATCACCAGTGCTTGTTCACTGATCTAGCAAATAGTGGCCATTACAACCAATTCAGCGAATGTCACGGTCGGCTCACCCATGAAATCCACCAAGCCTAATTTAGCCATACTGATCCGGCGAAATCTCGTATCGCTACTTCTAATTTTCTGCACAAAAGTATCAGTCATTTTTTAATACCCTGGTTCCCACAATAATGCTAGAAGCAATTGCATTAATAAACCTATGGATATTACATGTATTTTTTAGCGTTGCAAAGTCTAACAATGACATCAATGTGCTTAACTAATCTTTATTATTTAACGACATACTGCACAGATACGCTTCTGATGTTCAATTTACAATAAATGTAATAGGATACTGAAAAGGGAATTATCTTGCAAATGGTATATATCTTGAGTGGGCCACATTTGTTAAAAGTTTCACACATCCAAAAGATCTAAGAGAATGAAGTTTAAGTAAATGCAAGAGGCTACAAGGAAAGACGTTGAGCAAGCATTTGGAGTGCTCTAATCTCGTTAGGCTATTATATATGGCCCGACTCGCTTTTGACACAAAAATAAACAGAAAAATATAATGTACACATGCATCATATTACATAATATGATTGTCGAGGACAAAAGAAATGAAATAATAAACTAGAATGATGATGATGAAGAGCCTACAATCTCGTGAGTACAGGTTTCGCCAAGGAATTTCAAAATTATCTTGAAAGGAACACAGAACTACGTGATCGTAAAGTATATCATCAACTTTGATTGGACTTGGTTGAGCATACTTAAGAACAATTTTAGGACAATAACAATTAAAATTAGTGTTTTTAATTTTATTATTTTTATTTTTATTGAGAGAAAATTATGTGATAGATTTAAGTTGATTGAATCTAATATTTTTAATTAAGATCGATTATGATGTAATTTTTCAGAAGTTAATAAAAAAATTTAAAATTACTAAAATATTTTAAATAAAAATATTCAAAATACTTTAGATTATAAATTTATTTTTTTAAAGAATATTATAAATATAGTTATTTATTTATGAAATATGTAATAAATTATTAAAATAAATATATAATTTAATTGTGGGTACATGCTATTATACTTTTAGAGTGTAATAAAAGTATAATAAATGAGAGGATAATCAAGTGATGATGTGACATATTTTATACTCTGCAGAGTGCAAAAACCATTATGTATGCCCTTAAAAGAAATTTTTGGATAAACCCACGTAGGATTATAAACTTTCCACTATGAACTTGACATGTAGCATTTATTATACTTTTTAACTTTAAAAGTTAAACATCTAATCATGATTATTTTTAACATTTTTTTATTTATAAAATTTTTTTAATTATAATTTTTTTTTTAACAAATCTCATATGTTATAAATTTTTTATATAAAATTATGGGTTATTTTCTAAAATAATAAGTACAACTCTAGTTAAAGTTGCTAAAAAAAACATAAACACACTTTCAAAAGAAAAGATAATCACATTTTTTTCAGTAGATATAATATGGGTAACACCCCAATTTTTATTAAAAGGGGAAACAAAAAATTTAATATTTTTTTTATTTTTACCCCTATTTATTCTTTTAATGGCGTATTATATAGGAAAAAAAATAATTACATTAATCGATTATGGACTTTTTTACATTAATCGTTAATATTTATTTATATTTTGTTACCACATGTAGTAACAATACGTTTTACTTATTATTTTAAAAAATAACCTATAATTTTATATAAACAAAATTTATAGTTAGATATTTAACTTTTAAAGTTAAAAAATTCAATAAATGCTATTTAAATAATAAGAATTATACCTATCTAAGAATTTCTGATGCTCTTAGACCTATTTCCCTTTCTTTAAAAAATTGCCACGTGTAGCTAAATAAACAAAGGAGTATAAAAATTCCATCTTTTCAAGTTGCATAAGCAAAAAATTAAATAGGACCCTCATTAGAAGATTGACGTGTCAGGCCGTTATTGGCTATCACACGTAGCACTCTCACGCAGCGAAGGGTTTTTGTTTTTACTCCGTCCCTAGAAAATAGTTTTGGTTATGCACCGCATTCAAAAACAGAAAAAAAATTTCTCGAGAAAACGAGGGAAAATGTGCC
This sequence comes from Mallotus nudiflorus, assembly GCA_947683625.1. Taxonomy (NCBI): domain Eukaryota; kingdom Viridiplantae; phylum Streptophyta; class Magnoliopsida; order Malpighiales; family Euphorbiaceae; genus Mallotus; species Mallotus nudiflorus. The sequence goes on along the minus strand of CANTUR010000157.1, from coordinate 8,755,675 downwards.
AATCACCACTGATATTCTTTGCAGTTATATCAATTCTGCTGTTGTCATCTAATATCTGCTACGCATTGTACGGACCATCATCTCCTGTAGTTCAGCTAAACCCCTCCAACTTCAAGTCAAAGGTAATCTGATGAACTGAATTTTTTAACTTGGTTTCCCGTTTGGATGTCGAGAAAATTGAAGTAAAATTAGAATCAAACCACGTTTTTCTTTAGCACTTTAGAGATGCTAAAAAGCTAATGTGGAATAGATGATTGAGGTTCATTTTTATCGAGCGAAAATGATTGTTATTGGATTAGTAGCGCTGAAAGAGATGAGAATTAAAAATATAGCGTTTTGAAATTGCTTGCTCTGTATGGATATTTTGGATCTGGCCTGTACACTAGAATTCTGGTAATTGATCTTTTATTCTTGCTTCTTTGAATGTAGGATGTGTCACTCTGCCTATGTACCCAGATCTTTGTTCTGACTTGTGCTGATATGTCAGTTTGTGAAATTAGATTGATTCTTACCCATGGAAATGTGTAATTAGGTTGATTATTTTTTTTGATAGCTCAATTGTTTTAATATGGAGTTGCATGATCTATTTTATTGTGTAGTCTTAAAATGAAAGAATTTAATGCACTTCAAAGTTTAATTTAGTCAATTATCTTGTTTGGAAAGGTTATAGTTGTTAGAATTCAGTTCTTTCAATTCTTAAAATAAATAAATATTTAAAATTATTTTGAAAGAAATGAAGTTATGCCAGAAGTGGCGTGATTTTGCAAGAATTTATTGAGTTCTCAGGAATCATGTACCAAATGAGTCCTTTTGTTCTAAATGGTTTTGATACTGCCTGGATTGTTGAGCACTTATACTTGAGTTGTATGAATGTTTGCAGGTCTTGAATTCAAATGGAGTAGTTTTGGTTGAGTTCTTTGCCCCTTGGTGTGGGCATTGTCAAGCTCTCACACCTACATGGGAGAAGGCAGCTACTGTCTTGAAAGGTGTTGCAACTGTTGCGGCTCTTGATGCTGATGCTCACCAATCACTTGCTCAGGTATTTTATAATTGGAATTACAACTTTTTTTAAAAAAAAAAAATTCATTCTATCTCTTGCAATGGGTGGACGTAATTTGAAAATGATAATAGATAAACATCCTAGGCTGTTTAGCACCTAGATTTCATAAGATAAATTGAACTAGTATACTGTTTTGGCTATTCTGAACCAATACGGCACTAAAGTAATTTTTACAAATAGAAAAAAAAAAATTCTCAAAAAATGATCAGTGTTGAATATCAACGGTTTCTCATCTAATGAGCCTAAATTGCGTGCTTCTATTTTTAAAACTTCTTTGACTACTGAATATCAAGGTCTGATTGTTCATTATATGGCAAGAGTTCTGTACCAAACACAATTCTGTCTAGAGGCAGTAAAAGTTGAGAATGATTTTGTTTAAATTGATGTCTTAATTTGTCTATCCTATTTTGTTTTATGTAAACTTGCATCCTGGCTATTAATGTGAAACTTCTTGTTTTATTGCATTCTTCTACTTCTGTTGTGTTATGGTGATGGTGAACTCAAGTTGTTTGATTCCTTTCTAGGAATATGGGATTAGAGGTTTTCCAACCATAAAGATCTTTGTACCAGGGAAGCCTCCAGTGGATTATCAAGGTGCTAGGGATGTCAAGCCTATTGCTGAATTTGCACTCCAGCAGGTTTATTATTGTTTATTTGCTGGTATTTGAAAATCTCTGGATTTTGTTTCTTTGGTCTCATTATTTCATCCTTATACAGATAAAGGCACTTTTGAAGGAGCGACTAAGTGGAAAAACAACCGGAGGATCTAGTGAGAAATCTGAACCTAATGCATCAGTAGAATTGAATTCCAGCAATTTTGATGATTTGGTGATTAAAAGCAAAGAACTTTGGGTTGTGGAGTTCTTTGCACCTTGGTAAGCATGTTTCTTACAGTCTTACTGGTTCTGTAATTATCTTTCTTAGATTGAGCTCATTCTTTTTATTTCTGCTTTAGGGGAATTTTGGGCTTTATCAACAACCATTTGTTTGTGTACATGTAGTCCCTCATACATACTATGCTTGCCCAGTATTAAGTTTATCATACTCCAAGTTAGGAACTGGTTACAGTTATATAAGAAGTTGCATGAAATTAATGTAACTATTTTGTTGCTTCCCATGTGAAACATGAATTTGAATACTCTAACTATGGAACTGAGAATACACTATAAAAATAAAGTAATAACCCATATTTCTTCCCTGCACTTTATTTTTTTCTAGGTTTACTCCCTGCACTTTTATTTGCATGGATTGAGTCCCTACACTTTTCTTTCTTCATACATTGAGTCCCTACACTTTTATTTTACTATACATTGGGTCCTTAATTTAAAATTAATACACCCTACACTTTTATACACTTTTAAAAGTGTGGGGACTCAATGTGTAGAAATAAAAGTGCAGGGAGTAAACCCAGAAAAAAAAAAAAGTGCAGGAAGGAAAATATGGTTATTCCAAAATAAAAATAAAAATAAAATGAAGCAAAAGAGCCAGATTCCAAATGAACAAATTTGATTTTGAGAAGAATTATTCTGTTTATGGAAACAATAGTTACAATTGCAATGTGATGTAATTAAAAAATTGTCTTGGAATTTGGATATGTTATCTTGTCATGCTTATGGTTATTGACTATTGCAATAGTTATGTTTTCCTTAGTGGATAGTTCTAAGGGGAGTTATTATTTTCACATAGTAGAATTCAGAATGTTGATGGTGCATGGCATTTTATGTAAAGCTTTTTGGTTGGTTGAATGTTATTAATTGAATTGCAAAGCCTAGGTTTAAGCATAAATTGCATTATCACTTGACTTTGCATAATTTGGACTTAAATGTTCATTTTGAAAATTTAGTAATAAAAATTATCTGTTATTTGACTTCCAAGGTGTGGACACTGTAAAAGACTGGCTCCTGAGTGGAAGAAGGCTGCTAATAACTTGAAGGGGAAGGTGAAGCTGGGTCATGTTGACTGTGATGCTGAGAAGGTAATTTGGAGCTTCAGATGTTTCATTTGTAGTGATATCCTTCTGTTACCTTTATTTTTTCATAATTTATGTGCTTGCAGTTCCCAAATTAATAGTTAGATGCTCCCTCTCTCTTTCAAATCAGCCTAGTTTTTGGTTTAGATTGTTAAGCTTGAACAATCATATAAATTGTATTGTGCTGCTATTAGATGGAAATTCTATGACCTTATCAGGTTGACAAATATTTGAAGACGCCTCTTTCATTATTTATGCATATTTATACCTTAACAGTATTCCGAGTTGAATGTGTCAACAATTCCACTTTCATAGCTTTAGTCTGATTGAGAGCACACGAAGCACATAACTCATACATGATATAACATTATTCCTTGTTACATGGTTCTAATGGTGTGGGGTTATCAGTCTCTAATGGGCAGGTTCAATGTGCAAGGATTTCCCACCATTTTGGTGTTTGGTGCTGACAAGGATACTCCAATTCCTTATGAAGGTGCCAGAACTGCATCAGCAATTGAATCATTTGCTTTGGAGCAGCTGGAAACCAATGTTGCACCACCTGAAGTGACTGAGCTAACTGGCCCAGTAAATCTCTTCTCTAAAATATAAAACTTGATTTGGTTCAAGCTTCCATTATTAACTACTAAAAACTGTTTCTGCTAATCATAGGATGTAATGGAAGAGAAGTGTGGTCCAGCTGCCATCTGTTTCGTTGCCTTCTTGCCTGACATTTTGGACACGAAGGCAGAAGGAAGGAACAAGTACCTTGAGCAGCTGTTATCAGTTGCTGAGAAGTTTAAAAGGAGTCCGTACAGGTAAGCATAACATAATTTGTTGTACCTACAAATATGTTTATTTGCATCTGCATGTCTGCTTACGCATGCATATAGGCATGATCTGATGACAGCTTATTCTTTAACATGTTAGTTGGACATTGTAGTCAGGACATTTTGTTGGAACATAACAGCTTCTGAGACATTCATGCGTTACTGATTTAGTGTTTGATGTCTGCAGCTATGTCTGGGCAGCTGCTGGTAAGCAGCCAGACCTTGAGAAGGGTGTAAGCGTTGGCGGATATGGGTATCCAGCCTTAGTAGCCCTGAATGTGAAGAAAGGAGTCTATGCTCCACTCAAAAGTGCATTTGAACTTGAACATATTATGTAAGTGTGAGAACGCATAGTTGGCAATTTCTTTCCTATGGGCAAAACGCTTAGACATCATCAATTTGTTTCTATTATCATTTTTCAGAGAGTTTGTCAAGGAAGCTGGGCGGGGTGGAAAAGGAAATTTGGCTCTGAATGGTACCCCAGAAATTGTAAAGACGGAGCCATGGGATGGGAAGGATGGAGAGGTCATTGAAGAGGATGAATTCTCTCTTGAAGAACTAATGGGTGAAGATGTCGGAAGCAAAGATGAGCTATAACAAGACATAATTATTGAGGAAGAGAATTAAAAAAAATTCCAGGCTCTAAACGATTTTGATGAACAGTGCTTGTGTAATTAATGGTAGTACTATATTTGTATGACATTTTTTTTTTCTGTCATAGTGAAAGGGATCCGTTGCAAGAACATTCATCCGGCTTGTTTAGGTGTTAAAACTTCAATTAAAGGACTGAATTTGGTGCAAGAGTTTGGATTATTATATGGGGCTAGATATCAACAGGATATGATGACAAATAGTGTTACCAATCAGTTCGCATTTTGGTGCTTGTGCGGCAAGGGGCCGAATAATTCTTATATATATATATATATAAATTAAACTTTGAGCTGGACTGGGATAGTGTTTAAAAATGGTAACGCCATTTGTAATCTTTTTAAGGGAAAATGTGAGGTATAAATGCACAAATCACATATTTAGGTAGAGGGATCGCTATTTTTTTTGGCTCGTTGATTATTTTTATATACTAATACCTGTAAAATGTAATGGGTATAGTTAACAATTCTAATTACATTGTATAGATATAAATGTTTTTACTGTGAAAGGATGTAAGAAAAAAGCTACTAGATAAAGGAGTATTTTTGTCTCTAACATTTATAATAAGGAACAAATTTGTTCTCGTTAAATTTGCTCTTAGAAAAGAAATTTATAAACATTTAAATACAATTTAAAAAAATATATATTTAAATTTCTCATTTAATAGAAGTGTTAAAGAATAGTTTGTTTTTCCATATTTGTAGGATCTATTAATGCTAAAATGATATTAAAAAAATTTAACTCAGGTTTATAAATTTTTCAACTCAATGTTTATAAATTTCTTTTCTAAAATTTTTTTTAACTCAGGTTGACAAATTGTATAGATCCATCCAATTTCATTTCAAAAAATTTAAAAACATCTAAAAAATTAATCTCATCCCTATATAAAAACATTTTTATTTAAATATTTTTAATTTTTTGAAATAAAATGGATGAATCTATACAAAATTTTTTTGTTTTACAATTTCCGTATATAATTTTTTTAAATGTCATATTAGCATTAGTATACTTGTAAAATATGAAAAACAAACTATTATTTAACATTTTTATTAAATGAAGAGTTTAAATATTGTTTTTAGAAAAAATTTGTGTTCAAATATTTATAACTTATCTTTAAGGACAAATTTGCTCCTTGTTATAAATGTTAGGGCAGAAATGAACGTTTATTTAATATATTTTTTTATACATGTGAGAGAAAATGGATTCCATTAAAGCTGAAAATAAACACTATTAGAGGGGTCTAAAATGTGATTTTCAAAAAAATTCGTGCATTTGAACCTCAAAAAAATGTTAATGGCTTAATATGCAATTAGGCTAAAAACATCGGGAGTGTATCCCCAGCTTTTCCTTTTTTTTGATCAAATTTGGCATCATTAACTATAAGAAAAATAATAATTTAAGATTATACAAATGAAATTCAAATCTTTAGATTACCATAATTTAATTATAACTATTGATGCATTTTACAGGTATTAATATATAAAAATAAATAATAATTATAATTAACTAAAAAAAATCTAACCGCTCTAATTCTATTTGCATATATTCTAATTTCATTTGTGTATACAATAGTAAAAGCCTAATATCTAAAACTATGTTTGGTTCGAAGAATAGATTAAGAATAGAATAGTTATTGTACGAGGAATAGATATTTTTAACTTTGGTTCAAATTTTATTATGCAATATTAATTCCGTAAAATATCAATTCTACAATATTTGAAGAATAATCATTCTTTCAAAAATTAAAAAATAAATATTTTTTTATTCCTTAAATAAACCATTTTCACTTTTACTCTTCTTTGTATATTTAAACTCTCAAAATGTTAATGTTATTACTTTCTCTTTTTTTTTTGAAATAATTTAATTCAATTTTTTCTTTTAATTTAATTTAATTCAAGTTTGACAATTATAAATTATATAAAATATATTATTTTATACATTTATATTTTTATGATTAAAAAATTTTAAAATATTATTTATTTATTATACATATATATTATTTTGGAGAAATAAAAATATACACACCATTTTTTTTATATATTGTATATTTAATTTTTTTTATGTAAAACAAATTAAAATTGTATGACTATTTAATTTTGACACTAATAATAAAATTCATTAATAAAGATATCAATGTCATTTATATTTAAATGTACTTATCCCCTTATAGTAATTTTAGGTTATGAACCAAATTATAGAACAATAATTATTTAAAAATAATTATTCCAGAAATACCTATTTTATTTCTTAACTATTACAATTTTATTTTATACTTATTTCATTCAATGAACCATGTAATTTTTTTTTCTTAGATATCGGTGGCATCTAACTAGTAAAAAAATTTTATATTAGGAGGGAATCTTCAATATTGTCCCTGAACCTGTATTTCGAAAGTCAACGTAGAATAATTTCAAGAAAAAAATCAACGTAGAAAGAGGAGATTGCCACAGTAGAATAAGCAGAAGATTCAATTTTCACAATAAAACATGCCCAGCGATGTGCCTAAAATTTCAAAAAAGTCAGATATTTAAGAGTTTCATTGCGATTATAAAAACAAAAGCATTTTATAGTTATATAGCACTTTCAATAACTACCTACCAAGAGGAAAATGCAAATGCATGGCTTCCATTTCAACCCTTTCAGCTTATTCTCTCTACCTAACACAAATATAAATTAAGATTTTTTTTAATTGAAAAAAAAAAAGACAAAAAAAAAATGTGCACAAGTTTTACTTGACATCCTGCTACAAGACACTTTGTTTTGTTAAGAAACTTGCTTTACAAAATGTGTGATAAAATGCGTAAATTTAAAGCTCTTACGCTCTTTTTTGGACTATGAATACAACCAATCTTGTGGGGAAGCTCGCTTCAGCTGACAATTTGTTATGTCCCCAGAAAGTGCTTGCTGAAAACTTCGTTCTCTTCAGTTCATTTTGTCTTTTTTGTCCTTCCTCATCTCTTTGACAGTAATGGAAATTGGAGTTTCAAAAACCGTAACTTCTACAAGCTGACATTTTCTATTCTCCAAAGGCATTCTTTTCGCAGTGTTGAATCCCTAAATATTGCTTTAATGAAATCTCTTACCTGCAAAATCAAAAAGCTCCTGAGCACACTGGAGAATGTGGAGCAGATTTAAAATGCACTAATGAATTTAAGAATCTTCATCCCATCCTCAGCTTTACTTTTATACTTCATTTGTAGTTGCAAATAACCAGGGAAAAAACAACTTTCTTATTGAGCTGTGAAGTATAATCTCTTTGAGTATCCAGTGTAATGACCAATTAGTAGACAAAACCACAAAAACTCAACCAATGGTTAGCTGTTAAAATCATCAGAACTAACAAGTAAGAGAAATTGCTAGAACACTAACAGATATTCTATGATGCTTTAAATAAACGATTGGACAGTTAGTACCATGTTATCTGCATTGCATATGCAGTCCTTTACCCCACAAAAGTTGCATGTTAATGTAAGGGGGGAGTACAGAGTTATGAGTGGAAGAAAAAAGTTACCATCAGTACCCACCAACCACCACTCCATCATAAAATATTTGACTATAAATTGAACATAAAGATGTAATGCATTCTGCATAAAAGACATAGGTAATTTCTTTAAAATGTTGGCAAAGAGCCAGATGTATATATACCTCTGACATTGTAAAACCAGCTCTAAGGAGCTCTCCACTCTCCCAAGCCACAGTAATGGATTTCAAAGGCATATCTAGTAATTCTGAAAATTAAAAATGGATATAATTATGGAAAACATAAATTAGGGCCACAAATCAACTACTTCTTTATCAACTTCCAACAACAAGCTTAAGCAAACAGACTAAGACCATACCTTCAAGTTTCCGAATTCTACATAAAGATGGTATTAAATCATCTATAGTGGATCTAGAATGCTCTTCTGACTTCTCCTTTTGGTTGACAGCAATCAAGGACTCAATCAAGGACTCTATCAAGGAATTTAAGCCTTCCAGCATCAAATGAATCAATCTTTGTAGCTGGACAAATACAAGAGAATTAGATATCCTCTAAACATAAACCAACAATACGAAGAACTATATAGATCATACCTGTAATGTTTCATCGGCTGCCATATCATCTATAAGGAGTATGTCTCTCACAATTCTAGAAAAAACTGACTCTAGAACCATGCACATGCTTTTCTTGTAAATGGAAGGCAACAAGAGAGGCTCCCATATTATATGCACTTTCTCAAGAATAAAAACAACCTGATACAAAAATGTTTAAACTCTACCTCATACAGTTAAGGATAATGAATTCACAACAAAAGAAGAGAAGTGCAATAAAGGATACTGACCTGATCTAGGCTAAATTTTGCAGATTCAAATTGTTGCATCTGATGTGTATTCTGAAAGCCATTGGCGCTATCTATGGCCTGATAGTAATTTTTTCAGAAGGTCAACGAAGCACAAAATACCAGTTTATATGGTCCAGAGACCTCAATTTCTAAAAAATGTCATCTAATTAATTACTTATCTGGTACCTCTTTCAAATTGAAAACAAGAAGTTGGATTTGCTTATGTAGTATCTCGTCAGCCATTACATGAAAGCGTGGAGCCAAATCAACAAAAACAGCATGCTCCTTAATACTACCTGGAAAGTCTGACCTATACTAAAACATCACAATTCAAAGGCATGCAATCAGTTAGATGTCAACAAGATATAGAGACTCAAGTTCTCTTATCACTCCTATCACATAGATAATCTTCTCTTAAATGTCACTTAAAAACGTTAGAAAATGAGAATGGTCCTAAAAACTAAGCAATTCTAGTAAAACATTCATACACACATGAATAAATATATTATGCTTTGCAATCTCTATATTCATCATTATGGACAATTAAGTATGTGGTCTATCCACGCATACCTCAAATGCTAGTCCAAGTATCTCTTGAGACAGATAGAGACAATCATTGTGCATGAGAATAGCAGCCTGGTTGATGCCATCAAGCTGCCTTTCTAGCTTCAGAAGGCAAAACTGAAGGTTACTAAAATAATTATGAACATATAATTGTCATGAAACACTTAAAGCATTTTGTGCAGCCAGCACAAATAAAGCTTTCATAATAAAAAGGATGCTAGACTTGAAGCTTTGGTTGAGACCAAGCATATTACATATATCATCCATCTGAACCCAAGCACCTCTAAAAATAACAAAGACAGAATACGATCAATATTTGTGAGATTTGTCTAATAAAAAATGAGATATGAAAATTTCCACACAGATATGGTACTTGGTCAAAACTTAAAAAAAAAAAAATTCATGCTTTTTATAGTGAGCCTTTGGGAATGCTTATTGATTTTATGCCAATGGTGTAGAGTTCAAGAAAAATTTCATGTTATAAAACTAACTTCCCATGCACTAACCTTGACAGGAACAACAGCCTCATATAGAAGAATAACATCCCTTGCAGCATGATAAAATTCCAGTGCAACTCTAGGAGATGACAAGCAAGCATCCTGCACCAAATTTTCATCTAACATAAGTAAAACATATGCTACGAATTTTTTTAGGGATTTAATAATAGTTTGTTCATCCTCCCATCAAAGGAAAATACGCTAATTCATTTACAGGTTGGACGGACATGCAACAAAATTGCACAATAGCATCCTTCTAAATGAAGTATGGAGTTTTAGTTATTTGTACAAAGTTCAAGCAAGTTAAATAAAGTCATGGCCTTTGTAAATTTCTACAGTATGAAGTTAAAAATACTGAGCATATTGCATAAGAGAGAAAGAGAGGAACAGAGTTGATATTGATCATGTGGAACCTCAGTAGCGGATAAGAGATTCCACCCAAATCTATCCAGAATGGGTTAGAGGCTCCTATATTGAACTAACTTCAAAATTTATTGTTGTCAGACATAAGGTAAAAATTAAAGCAAAACAAGAAAATTCCATCCAGTACAAAGAGCACATTGCTGGCTTCTTTTAATGGTCATTTTATGAAAATGCTTCTTTAACACAATAGCTATGTGCACAAAAACCTAAAAGAATGCCTCAATATCACCTTCCTGCTGAAATAGAAACCACCCCCTACACTTCCACACAACTTCAACTATTTGAAGCATCCTTCCATCTTCTCGCAAAACAAATGGAGCAGGCCAGGATAATGACCAAAATCCCAGCAAACCAAACAGCGCTATTAAAAAGGCAAAAAAATTGTGCAATACATTCTACCTCACTCCAATGATAAAAGTAGCATGCCAAAAACATTGAAGCAATGAATTAATTTAAGTTATCACAATATTAGAAAAAGGAATAATTCTTTGGATCAAAGAAGAAGAGGAAAAGAAGTCTGAACTTCTCTATATTTGGGTCAACTACCTTAAGTGTCTTGTGCACTAACTCCATGAGTTGAGAAGCTGCTTTGGACACCACACACCTCTCTGATAGAAAAAGCAGTTCCACAACATGGTCAGAAGAATTTTCAGCTATTGCAGCATTCTTCAGTGAAAGACCTTTTCTTGCAAACTCCTGTAGAAAAATTCAGTATTCAAAAACTAACCAACTAACTAACAAACAGTGGTATCTCCATAAATAAGCATCTCAGTCCTTGAAAGCTCACTTCTGCAATGGTGAAGTCACACTGTAAAAGCAAATGTCTAGCTTTTGCCAAAATTTCAATTTTCTTCCTAAATGCAAAGTGAACCTCAACGTTTTCAGCAAAATTGCTCAGCCTTTGGTCTGCGCTATCAGATGTTGAAATGAAATTCATTTCCTTCAAATCAGCCTCAAACTTGGAAGTATGTTTGATAATATTCTGAAAGTCAGCAAGTTTTGAAGCATCTTCAGGAATGGCCTGAAACCAGAAGGAAAACCTCATTTTCCAGCCATAGTCACAAACCAGCAAGTTGCATCATTTGAAACGAAAATAAGGCAATAAAGAGCATGTGGAAGCAGAACACAAAAAATATATATATATATATTTAGCAAATATGAAAAAAAAAAAAAAAAGTTAAACAACCAAACCAAAACCAATGTAATTTCATTACATGGGGAAGTTGCAGTTCTTCTGCCAAAACAAAATATAAATTTCCACTCCAATGAGAAACCCAACATCAATTAACGACACAACTGACAGAACATTAATGCAATCAAGCACCTGCATTGATCAGACATCCCACTACAAAACATGCTATGAGCAAATACTTTCCCTGATTATTACAAATATTATGTTTCCTATTAAACTGCAACACAATCCAGGAAACCAGTTCACTGTCTGATCTAACTCAGTATAAAACCACCACACAAGCACAAGAAGGCTGTCTACTACTCTCACAATCTGCAGCCATCTTTAATTTCACAGAACACATATCAACCCAAAAACAGAGCTAGAAGTCAAATCCAGAAGGATTCATAGTCCACAAAAAAGTAGGTGCTCAAGCTTGGTGTCTCATGCACAAAGTACCCTATAATACAGGATTCAGATCACTAGAATTAAACAATTATAATGACTGGAAAAAGGGTAATTTTACAATGTGGAACAAAATGAGGAACAGCCTTCTATTTTGTATTATTGCTTGCTTGCTACCAAATATGAAGAAGTGCAAGGCCTAGTGCTATAACATTCCAATAGCTAGTATAAGAAGAAATAAAAGAACAAAATAATCAACCACCTTCCAACTCTCATCCAAAATTATCTAATATCTACAAACAGTTTCTTTTACAACTTCCAAAACCTTGACATCTCAATGTAAATGAATCTATTTAATATAGGGAAATAACCTCAAGAATATTAATAATCTCACAACTAGTACACCACCTCAGCTTCCTTTGCATTACCATAATAACTGGAACAAAAGTTAAGGTACTATCTGAGGATGCGAAACTACCAGTCTTTTTACTCTTGACAAGTACACAGTACGAACTAACCTTGCAGATGCCTTGCCCATCATTACTATCAAATTGTATAATTGGAAGTCAAAGGCTTCAGCAAACAGTTTACCACTTAGATTTTTTTTATGGGATAATAGTAATCTACAAAGCTGAGTTTTTTTTGAAGAATAAGTAATCCCCCAAAATTACAACATTATTTAAAAATCAGTGTCAGAGCTAACTTAATTTTTGCCAACATCGGACTTCATTCAATGAATCAATCAATTTGCTTCCCATGCCTCCATCATATTTGAAAACTAGCAGTAGTTATTTGTTATACAAACGTAATAATTGGCATGTGCTTACAGTAATTTTTAAAAGTTTGCAGCCCTCTTTGTCATATTTGTTATAACTACAGACAGACACATCCAACATTTGTTCAAGCAAAAACTCAAAAGGGCATGAAGCAATTACTTGAACGTCATTATATTGTAGGACAACAATAAAAAGTATCAAATAATTGAACAATGTTAATTATGTTTCCATAAAAAAATGTGTGACTTGCTTGGTTAATTTAAGCAATGCATATAAATGGTTGATGATGGATAGAGGCAGTGCCACATCCTAGGATGTGTGTTTTGGTTAGTTTTCTGTTAACAGAGCAGCCCTCTTTAACCAAATAATGAGTATGTCTTATCACAATAACTACAAAACAGACAAAATAAAAAAGGATACATGTAGCTCAAGTATGAATAGTCAGATAAAATACCTTGGAGAGGAAGTTTGCAATAATCAATTCAGATATCCTGGGCCATGTCAACTTTCCAAAACTATGAATCCAAGAAACATTTTCGAAGCATATGCGTTTGAAAATAAACTTTACAACCTGAACAATCCCTGAATATATTTTCTCACCATCCGCATCTTCCATCTGACATTCAAGAATAACAAATGTCAACAATTAGCATATACCACTAAATACAAATGCAGGAGATTCATGTTAGACTTCACTCCATCCATATGAAACAATATATTCTCAAAGCAATTATTAATAAACTAAATCCAATATACTTGTTTTATAGAACAATGCCCTTCTGCAACAAGCCATACATATAGGTGTACACATTTTAAATTACAGCTGCACAATTAGCATTCCCATTATAATAAAAGTCACCAGTGAACAATTTTCCAACATATTAGTAAGCAATCCTACCTTTGGATCAACTGACTTTACCATCTTCAACATTGCCTCAGTCATTTCTTTTGAGCCTTTGTCAGAATCATCTATGAATGAAATAGATGATCCAGAATTCACAGCAGGGATGATAACAAACTTGAACATTTGATCAGCCACTTTAGCAAGACCATAATCCAAAATGCCAATCACCTACAATAACACCTAATAATCAGTAGAAAGGAAAAGAAACTTTGGATTCAATATGTATCAAATTACTTTCATGTAAAGTATTTCAATGTTGCAAATTTTCCCTTATATCAAATGATGTCCATAATAAATATCCGTAATATACAGACTATTTATTATTATTATTATTATGAAGCATCCAATCATAACATGGTTGATATACAAATTCATAGCCTAACAAAGAAAATAATTTTTTTTTTTGTGGATGATAAAATAACTAGCACACTCACTTCCAATGCTTCCAAAACTGTGTCAAGGTCAACTCCAGCATCAAATCCATCAGCGCTCAGCCGATACTTGACATGAATTATACCAGAATCCAGCTCAAACTGTACTGCATTTTCCATGAACTTCACGAGAACCTCTTGAATCTACAAACCCAAATCCAATTCATCTAAAAGACAATCACAAATAAACACCAATTACGTCAACATAGTAACAATAACACCCCATTTGGTTGCCAAGAAATCGCACATTGTCTTGCTTCACAAAAATAAACCACACAAATCCCATATTCAACTGAAACTTTTTACCTAATAAAATCCTTTCAAAACTGAATTTCCTCAGCAACCAAACAGAGCCTTAACAGAAACTTATAATTACCTCTTCAAAGCGATCAAGCCATTCCTTTCTCAACAATCCATACACAATAGGTTCCTTCTCATCATCACCATCATCAACTCTTAAAATCTTCTTCAAAACGCTAACTTCCTCAGCAGCAAATCTCAACCTTCCATTCTTCAAATCATCTTTAACACCTCTTAATCTCTCGCTAATTCCAACAATACTCCTCACTAACTCCAATAATTCCCTCTTTACCTTCATTTCTCTCATTTTCTCACTCTCTTCCTCCACAATTTCCCTAATTTCAACGTCAATTTTTGAATCCGTAACCAAATTTACAAGATCAGTGACCTTTTCGCTTATTTGATTAGTCCGCAAAACGGCGTCGTTGCAGAGCGTGAATAGAGAGGAGAAGTCGCTGTAGTGCGCAAGGAGGTACGACTGTACTTTGGATTTGATTTGCAGAGAATGAGTTTCAAGTCTGGACTTCAGTAGGCGGAGATCCGGCGCGGAGAGCGGCGAGGTTGGGTCCGTTAAGTCTCCGGTGGATAGGAGGTCTTTAACGTTGATTGCGTCAAAGAGAGCATCCATTTGATATGATCAGACGGAAAACGATGATCTTTGGAAGCGAAGCGGAGTTTCTTTTCGGAGGTTTTACGGCTAAAGTATAACGTCCGCCTCGCCGGTGAGGATTTCTTTCTTTTTTTTTTTGAAGATGTTGATGATGAAGTGTTAATTGATGGGCTATTGAGCCCATTTCGTGGAATGGTCCACGTTTGTTTGAGCTCGCCTACCAATTGTTGCACCATAGAACCCTGTACATATTGGCATGAACTATAGCTCATTATACATGCGAAATTAAAAAATAAAATAAAATAAAATCGTGTATCTTTCTTTAAGTTTATTAATTTTTACATGTAAATAATTGAATTTGTATGTAAAAATTAATAAATTTATTATAAATTGTAGATAAAGATCAATAAGTTTACTGTTGATTTATTAATCTTTATCTATAAATTATTAACTTTCACATGTAGATTCATTTTCAATTTTATTAAAAAATTGAATAATATTTTTTAATTAATAACAAATGAACCTCTAATCAATTACACATAAACCTTTATGTTATAACTAATGATTTATATACACAAATTAATGTATCTAAAGTTATAACTTTAAAAAACAAACAATATAAACATTAAAAATAAATGCACACCCAACTCAAGTTACGATTGTCATTGCAAACTCCTGTCGAGGGATGAATTTGAGATGAAAGAATGCTTTTTTTGACATATACTAGTTTGAGTTGGTAAATTCACCACCCGAAGCTTTTATATGGGCCAAAGAAGGAAGGGAGTTGTTTATAAGAGAATTTGACTGAGGTTTCCCCCAGGTTGCTGCAATTGACTTGAGGTGTTGCTTGTGGCTAAATGCAAAGCGAGCTAGAGTTGTCATAGCATAACAACAATTAAACTCACATGAGACTTCGTTGAGATTTACTATCACACAAGAGTTCCCCTATTATACTTATGCATATGAAAAAACGAATAAACTTAAAGGAAGAGAAGGTGCTCACAAAGGTTGTGTTTCAAATTAAAAACACATAAATCTTCAAATTTAATTTGAATGAGATGAGAAAAAAAAGGTTAGAGATTTGCAACAATGGTGAGGAAACAAGAAGAATAAGAATAAGAAGACGCCTAGAAAAAGAAAAAGAAAGCGCAGAGAAAAAAACTTTAAAAGGAATTGAGGAAAAGGGAAAAAGGTTATGTGGTGGATGTGTTGCGCTAAAAAAAAAGCTTTAAAAAAAACCAAAAGCTTTCGCGTTAAAAAAAAAACCCAGAAGCTTTCCCGCATGCGATGGAATCCTAGTCCATATTGTAATATGGACAGGGGTTAATGATATAATTTGTAGCCTAGGGCTAGGAGGGTAATATCCTTCATTGTCACTCAAGCTACTAATTAGGGATTATTATACCATGGACCCTTGTCCATATTACAATATAGACCAGGAGTCATTATACGTGCTAGATTAAAAAAACATGCGTCTCTTTTTTTTTCGAGTCAAACGTCTTTTTTTGTGTTAAACTTCCTTTTAACTTCTCTTTTTACTTGTAAAAATTAATAAGTTAATTGATCAAGACTATGCAGGTTCATTGATCTTCACCTGTATATTCATTAAGGATCAATAAAATTGCAGGTAAAAATCAATAAGCTTCTTGCAGGTTCATTGACCTTTACTTGCAGGTTCATTAATCCTTAATAAACATGCAAGTAAATATCAATGAACCTGCGGTAGGTTCATTGACTTTCACTTATATGTTTATTAACCTCTACCTGTAGACATATTGATCTTCATCTACAGGTTCACTTTCAATCTCATTAAAAAAATTAAAAATATTTTTTTAATTAATAACAAATAAACCTCCAATCAATAACATATAAACCTCTATATTACAACTAACGAATATATATGCACAAACTATTATATATGAAGTTATAACTTTAAAAAACAAATATAAAAAAAAGCACACCCAAACTAATGAATTCCACCAACGATTGTTCCCTTAATATTTTCCTTTTTTTTTATCCTCCAACAAGACAAGGGCCTATTTTTTTTTTCTTCTTAGTTCTTGGTCTTGTTATTGTTTCTTGACTTACCTTTTTTGTTCTTATTTCTTGATCTTGATTCTTGGTCTAACAGTATATAAGAATACAAAAGGAAAAAAAAAATTTACTTGGATGTTGTGAATACGAATCGAAAATAAAAAACGCAAATCTTTAAATTTGATTTGAATGAGATAAAAAAAAAGAGGCCAAATATTGTAGTAATGGTGAGAACATAAGAACAAGAACAAGAATAAAAAATCTCCTCGAATAAGAAGAAGAAAAAGAAAGAGTAGAGAAAAAGAAAATGTGATGTGCAGAGAGTGAAAGAGATAGGTTGCTAACATTTTGAGATTTAAAACACATGTGTTAAACTTTCAAAACCTAAAGAGTCACATATAACATCATGGACAGGGGTCCATGCTATAATTTACAACTAATCAGGGTTGCAAATAAAACAAGATTTGCTTATAAACTATTTTTTTATTTGGGATAATTACATAGAGCATCAAGTTTGACCAAAATGTTTTTGTTATACTTTCCACATCCTTTTTTTTTTCATGCTTAACCTTCCGCTTTTCATATTTACTTTTTTTTATTCAGTTTTACCTTCTTTTTTTTCTTATTCTAGTTCTTCTTCTTTTTCTTATTATTATTACTATTATTATTCCATAACCATTTTATTTTTGGTATTATTTTTCTTTAATAAAAGTCAGAGTGCAAAAGTAAAAGGGTAAAAATGATATTAATTTTATATGTGTTTGCCTCTAGCCTTTTTTTGTAATTTTTTTGGCATGCTAGGTGTGTGAGGTACACTAACCAAGAACTTCTAACTTTTAAGAGATGACTATGTGTAATTAAAGGACCTAAAACTACTAGGTTTTTAATTTAACTCTAAAGAATTAGCTATTTTAATACTTAAAATGCTTGATTGGAAAGAAAAGTAGAGATTGCATTGAAAATGAGAATATTCACAAAGAGCTAAATTTGAAAAATAAAAGAAACTCCATTAATTGTTGTCTAGATGAATAAGAACATTCACTAAAATTGAAAAAATAAAAGAAAAATTGAGTTGATTGTTATTTGTTGTTTGAGTTGTGTTGGTTCTAGAGAGTTAGCCTTCATTCCTAAAGAACCTCTTTTATCTCTTTCTTCTTCTTTGATAACTTCTCTTTTCCACGTTCCCCTCTCCCTGTTGACTTCTATCTTTTTTATAACTATCAAATTAATTAATTTGGATAATGAGCTCTATCAAAACTCTAGATTGATACAAACAATTACCATTGCATATAAATGACAAAGAGAGTCTATTTCTATGTATAATAAAATATCAAAATATTTTCACTATAGAGCTCCTTTAACAATCATGGCGAGACATAAAATCAAATACTTTGACCTTGACTTTTAAATTTGGAAGAAAGAGAAACTGAAGTCAAAATGCTATAAGTTTCCAACTTCTGTAAGAGTTCAGATTCTTGTTCCATCTAGGGTTCCAGTTTTAGAGATTCTTAATCATTTGACTGGAACTGGAACCAAACCTAAAAAAAATTCTCTTAAAAACCCTATAAATATCCAAAATTCTTTTGAAAATTCATCTAACTCTTTTTACCTAAAAATTATCAATCACTCTTAAATCATAATGGCAACTCCTATATTAATAAATAATTTAAACCTAACTGAGCTCTCTTCAAGACAAATTTCCTTCTAACACCGACTCAAACCACTACACCAAACATACCCTTAGCTTTATTACACAATTCAATTTCAACTTTGACAACTCAAGCTTCATCTTCGGTGTCACCCTCTTTATATAATAATGACTTTGGTCAATGGAATTCAACTAAAAATCATGTACCCACAAGCAATGGCAAATGCACTTAAAGGCTAGTAGGGGTAGTTGTCCCTACTTGTCCTTTTATAATTAGTTTATATGAGTTTTATTTTAACTTATTGCCCCTACTTAAATTATATTTTTTTAAAAAAGCTTACAACTTTTTTACTTGAAATAAAAATAAAACCTAGTTTTTTACTTTTAAAACTTTACAAAAAGTTTGACACTACTCTAACATTCAAAAACACAATGACGACTTCATAAAAAAAAAGACAACAGTGATATAGGCTTACAGTGGCACTTTTTAATTCTTTTTTTTTCTATTCAATTCTTTTCAACTTTCAAGTTATTACTCTTTGTCTATTTAATTAGGTTAGTTATGTAAAATTTTCTTGTATTAATTATTTAAGCTATTCTCAAATTGTTGTATTTATATATCTCTTGCGGGTATTTATAAATTATATGTCATTAAAAAAAACTTCAGATTGAAAAATCTATAGTCTAATGATAATTATACTAATTTTGTTTTCATTATAGGATGGATAAATTTTTTAAAAGAAAATTGTCATATGATCAATCTTCTTCCTCTCAAATATCTAATGATGGTGGAAAAAAAAAGCACATCTAATGAATTAATTTTTATAAGTTGATTTGAAAAATCTCCTAGCAAATCCTGGTCAATGATCGAAAATTTCAGCATATCATCCTAATATTTGAGATGACATTCAAAGAGCTTATTTACTAAAAGGTCCTTGTCAACCTTAAGAGCATAAGTTTCCGCAAATACAATTCAGTAAGAATTTTTAGAGGTTTAATGAGTTTGGTAGTTGGTTAAAGTATAACATATCAAAAGATGAAGTTTATTATTTATGTTGCTATCTGATGAAACCTGAGTTTGGAGAGAAAGAGGGTGTGATTCTTTTATTACTGAGGGATTTTCAAATTAGAAAAAGAAGGATAGATTACAAGCTTGAGTTGGTGTTAGTCCTAATATGTCATGACCCAAACTAAGAGTCATGACCGACGATAGGGAATGGGAATTCTTTCGAATCCAGAACCCGTTGCAAGCCTTAGAAAATAAAATCATGCAATAATTAAATAAAAATACAATAGAATTAAAATTTTTCGAATCAATATATAAAATAAATACTCCAAATCCTTTCATACATGAATATATAATCGTACAGTATTCAATTATAAATTTTCAGAGTATATAATATCAAAAAAATATAATACTCTTATGATGTAATAACATTACTACTGCAGTTTCTAGAATACAAATCAGAGTTCAAAATATACATTTGCATAAAATAGTTAGGACTGAAGAACACCGACGAGGAACTCTACAACTAAGGTCTGACGATATGGGTTCTCCTGAAAAAATAATTGAGGGGGGTCAGACCTCACTGAATGAATTATTATACTATATATACATGCAATCTAAAACATATCCAATCATGCATTCACATATATATGTATATTCACGCATTCCACACATATGCCGATTTTGCTTGTATAAATATACTAAATGCAGAAAACATTTAATTTAATTCATAAAGGATCCATAAAACCCTAATAATAATAACCTCAATAACCCCATCATCACTCTAGCCATGCAGGCTCACTTGATTCCAAATAGAACACTTATTCCAATCTGGACAGCAGACTGGCCCCGAGACACTTGGTCAACCGAACTCCAACAATCACACTTTCTATCACCTCACTTTTCTATCAACTCAATAGATCATTCATTCCACTATGGACAGTAGACTGGCCCCGAGACACTAAGTCAACCGAGCTCCAGCAGTCTGACTGTCAGTGTGATTGGCCCCGCAATCACACTATCTATCATACCATTAATCTCAGTCAAATCAATCTAATCAATTGTAATCACCCAAAATTAACTTTCACTCAACCCTTATCTATCGCACCGGTACATACACGATCCAAATGCTGCCCACTAGGAAGCACGTTCTATTGATATCCTTTGTTTAAAATAAATATTCATTCAGAAAGTAATTAATGTAGAACAATATTCATAATAATAAAATCATAAATAAATAAATAAATATATATATATATATACCAAAAATATACCCAGTATATTTCGAGTATATATATATATATATCAAATAAAATATGAAATATACTAAAGGTAAACCATTAATATAGTTAAAAACAATTAAATGTGTATCAATAATACAATATGCCTTTACTTAAAAATATACTTAAATATACAAAAGAATATATCCTAAGTACACAAATTACTTAATAAAACAATTATGCATAATTATTCATTTAAATATGTGTCTAGGTTTAACATATATTCACAATATGTCAAAGTGACCTAATTTTCTAGCATGCATAAATTCTAATTAAACCCTAAGTATACCACTAATGTTTTAGGTTTAAATTAACAATAAAACATGTATTTACTTGGAAATATATTAAAAATATACCAAAAATAAACTTAAAAACAATTTAAGTGTAGGTTTATAATATAGCATGCAATTATTTAAGAATAAACCTAAAATATACTGAGACTATACCTAAAGTATTCTAATCATTTAACAAAATAATTATAACTAAATGTACATTTAAAACATGTATATATTACTAAAATGTATTAAACCTAAACCTAATTGTTTAATGTGCATATATCATATTAACTTGCATAATTATTTAATATGCATATATATAAAAATACAACCCTAGATATACCAAAAATATGATAATTTAAATCACTTTTAAAAAAATACAATGAAAATGAAAAACCCTAAGTGATGCATCCTATAGGCAATGCATAAATATACAGTATAATAACTCACATGTTACCGCTCCATGAGATAAACTCGGCGGGCCTGATCCATTAGGCCTCAGTCTCGGTGCAACTAAACAAACAAATGATAACAAGAAATCAGAATAAATCCATCGACATTCTAGAGACTCACTCTAAGAATATTAGACACAAAATTGGAATAAGAATTCGATCGGACATCACGTTTTATGAGAATTCTATCAAAAATCCGACAGAACCTCCCCTGTAAAATGGACATCTCTCTACTTAAATAGTAGAGCTGGTCCTGCAAAGAAATACACTTCGAAATAACATAATTCACAACCCCTCGGTCGGACTCCCAAACTACAATTCTCCTGACTGAGACTCACAATTTACGAGATATACACATAACACATGAAAATTTTAGAAATACCAAAAATATCTTTGAATAATCAAAATATAGCAAATCAAGCATTTAAAACACTGAAAATAATTATTTCACCGATAAATAAAATAAAACCCTAATTTTTAATAAAATATTATAAAAATTGATAATTCTTTATAAATTCATAAATATTGACCAAAATACATTTTAGAAATCCAAATTACACAATTAACCCTAAAACATATTAAAAACCGATAAAAACTCATTTATTTAGAAAAATAGTATATTATTTATAATTTAAAAATAATTTACGAAAAATAGTTTTAATTAGTTGAAAATACTAAATAATTTGTAGAAATCATTTTTATACCTCAAATAACTATTAAAACCAATTTAATTATTTTTTTTTAGCCAATTTAGTGTCAAATTACCAAAATACCCCTAGTTATATAAATTCACTATAATTACTCAAAAATTCATTAAAAAAAATAGTATAATTACTCAAAAATCAATTTCTCAATATATAATTAAATAATATCAATAAATATACTCAATTAACCAATTAATTTCAATAAAACACACAATTAACCTAATTTTCTAAAAATCACATAAACTAAATAAATTCAAAATAATTATATAAAAATAAAAAAAATTATAAATAAATTTCTAAAATTCATTTTAACATGTATAAACAACATAAATCAAAATTTCATAATTTAATTAATTAATTTTCTAAAATTAGAAAATATTAATAAAATAATCAAAAATTCACAAAAATCAACATAATTCCCAAAAATTCCACAAAAATTCACAGAGGTAGATTAAGCTACTAGGATCAATGTTTGTGAAGGTAGTTTGCATTAATCATTGAAATTGAAACTCAAAAAAATCAAAAACTCAAAGTGGTCGAAATGAAAATCAAGCTTAAATCCTTACCAAATCGAGTTTTCAAGCTACAAGGAGCTTAGAGTCGGCTTCTATGGAGTTCTAGGAGCAAAACCACACCAGAATCATAAAAAACGGTGGCTGGAATATGCTTGATCGGAGCTAGCTTCAAGTTTCGGTCTCCTTAGCTTTTCACGGCCAAAACTCGTCGGAAAAGGGAAGAGAGGGTGGCGGAGGAAGCTTAGGAAGGTGGTGGTTGGATGGGAGGCACTCCACCGGCGT
Source organism: Mallotus nudiflorus (assembly GCA_947683625.1). Classification (NCBI taxonomy): domain Eukaryota; kingdom Viridiplantae; phylum Streptophyta; class Magnoliopsida; order Malpighiales; family Euphorbiaceae; genus Mallotus; species Mallotus nudiflorus. Next base: position 8,732,572 of record CANTUR010000157.1, on the reverse strand, counting down.
GAAATCAAGATTTGCAGCTATGAGGGAGGAAGAATGGCGTCGAGCAGCATGAAGAAGAAGACGATGGTAGTTTGGTAATTTTAATGAACTTTTGTTTTTGGTTTATATATTATATGTATATATGTATATATATATCTTATCTTATATAATTCTAATATATAATATAATTTACACAATAAATATGCACCACACACTTATTTAATAATATATATACACATATACATATATACACACATTTAAATATTATTAAAACTACATAATATAATATAATTTAATTAAAATAATCCCTAATTTAATTTAAATGCATGTACGTATATATATTTTATTTGACACTTTAAAATCATGCATGAACTCATGCAAATTCATTAGACCGCTTAAAATAATTAATATTTAATTATTTACATTTTAATTTCCCTGAATATAAAATCTCCAGGAAAATTTTACGTAAAGGACTTAAAAATAATTAAAATGACTTTAATAGATAATAAACTAATTAAATAATCAAAATATGTATGAAAATTATTAACACTGCATATCCCGATGCAGTTTAAAATTATTTAAAAACTCGGGATATTACAGTCTTCCCCCCTTACAAGAATTCGTCCCCGAATTCCAGAAAAAGAATAATTACAAGATCAAGAAGGGAAGAGATACGGGTAAGAAGCTCGTATCTCAATTTCAGTCTCCTAGGTAAGCTCTTTCACTCTGTTGCTACGTCACGGAACCTTGATCATCTGAATCTAGTTCGAACATAATTATCGAGCTTAATAATTTACAATCACAACTGATTCCTTCTTGAACTTCAGATCTTCATTCAATTCTATATTTTCTAACTGCAATATGTGCGAAGTGTCCAAAATACACTCTCTCAAAATCGAGACATGGAACATTGGATGCGCATGAAATAGATTGGGGGCAAAGCCAACCAATATGCAATCTTACCAAGTCTCATCACACCACTTTTCAGAGACATCTTCAGAATTATAGTCTTTGACTTGAAACTCCATATCTCTGTCTAGGATTCGCATAGCTCTTCTGATTACAGGAACTTTCTCCACTATATTCTGAACCATCTCATATCTAGTTAAGACTTCTTTCCATAAAAGCCCCATGTGGTGTCATTCCAATACTGCTATGGTAGCTGTTATTATAAGCGAATTCTACAAGTAGCATATAATCAACTTGGCTACCTCTCAGATCCAAAACACATATCTTCAATATATCAGCTAGTGTCTGGATCGTCCTCTCAGACTGTCATCTGTCTGAGGATGAAAGCAGTATTGAAATCCAACCAGGTGCCTATTACTTTTCACTATTCCTACTAAAATTGAGAGGCAAACATTGTACCTTTACCATATACAATGGACATAGGTATTCCATATAGGCACACCATGCTTCATATGCAACTTAGCCAATTTAGCTACTGAATAAGTGGCTTCCACTGGCAAAAAATTAGCTGACTTGGTTAATTTGTCCACAGTCATCTAGATGGAATCATATTCACCATTCGAACGAGGTAACCAACCATAAAAATCATAACAATTCTCTCTCATTTCCACCTAAAGTTCAAAAGAGATCGAAACTTCCCAGAAGACTTTTGATGTTCAGCTTTCACTAGCTGGCAAATTAAACACTTGGAAACACAATCAGTCACATCCTTCTATAATCCAACCCACTAGTACTGATCCTGAATACCGTGATACTTCTTGGTAACATCTGGATATACACTACAAGTTCATTTCCGCAGCTTATATAAAATCCCTTTCTCAAATTACAACATCAACCTTGTATCATTAACTTATGCATCTCCTATCAGCAGATCATTCTATGGTGAAATGCCATGATGACATGCTATAATGAATGTCATGATGAAATGGTATAATGAAATGTTGCAATGAAATGTCATGATGAAATGTTGTAATGAGATGCTATGATGATATAATGAAATGTTATAATGATATCAAGTCTTATCTTCTAAAGTTCACATAACCCTCAGATCAATGGTCTTCATCAACACTTGGAAACTATTCTAACAAACATCTGTTCACACAAACTTCACATTCTTCTGAGTTATGTGGGTCATAGGAGCTGCAATTCTAGAGAGTTCTGTTCAGATTTCCTATGATACCCAATTAACCCAGAAAATTACAGATCTTAATAGATTTAGTCAGTCTGGGCCACTCGGATACTTCTTCAATCTTTTTTGGATCAACTTGAATACTATCTTTAAATGCTACACTTCTAAGAAAAAAAACACTCTCCACCCGATGATCACACTTCCTGAATTCGGCATAAAGCTGACATTCTCTTAGTGTCTGTAGTATGATCCTTAAGTGATATACGTGCCCTTTCATTCACTTCGAATATGCTAGTATATCATTAATGAAGACTACTATAAACTGATCCACAACTAATAATAACCTGACTTCAAATCAACTTTAGAAAAGAACTATGCATCTTGTAGCTGATCAGACAGGCCATCTATCCTCAGAAGAGGATACTTGCCCTTCACTGTCACCCTGTTTAGCTTTATGTATTCAATGCACAGCCTGGGTGTACCGTCCTTCTTCTTCACTAACAGCACTAGTGCACCCCAAGGAGAAACATAAGGTCTGACAAAACCCTGGTCATATAGATCTTGCAATTGCTCCTACAGCTCTGCAAGAGTCATTTTATAGGGCTACATTGAAATAGTAGTTATATCAGGAACCACATTGATACATAATTCAATTTCTGTGAGGTGGTAAACCTGACAACTCATAAAGAAAACATCAGAAAACTCATAGACAATTGAAACATCTGGGAGAAATAACTTCTCCACTAAAGTATACTTGACTAGAGCCAGATATTCCTGACAACCCTTTCACATCTTATCAAGATCAATTACACCCAAATCACTGAATTCACGATAATTCTCTGAATCTCAATTCTCAGTTCAGATGCCCATATATTAAACTTAGTCTTGTAACACATAATTCTACCAATCTTCTCTTACTCTGAGCAGTAACAACCACAATTAAATATCTTTCATTGAAGATGGATGGAAGTATCTTAAAAATCCCTCTTATTGAAATTATGTGTTGCAGTTAGAACTGACAGCTTGCCATAAAGAGTACAAAAGTGTTTAATCTTTATTAGACATTTTCCTAATTCCTTCTTCAAAGCAATATTCAAATAATTATCAAACTTGGCTAAATGCTATCAAGCTCTTAATAATCTCGACTATCCTAGCCACAATTGCTACAAGTTCAAATTCAAAAAGAATGCTTGTACTGCTTACAATGACTACTTTAACCCTTGAGTTATAGTTGCCTCTAACCTACCCCTATACTAGTTTGGTGTAGTAGAGCTGAAACTATAACCACAACTTGAGCTTGAAAAGACTGATTATCTATATTGTCTCTGCAGAAGAAATAATTCGCATTCACCACGCTGAAAAGATATGGAAACTCAACAAGATTCAGAATATGGAATATACGCAGAATTGATATATCCCAAGTTCTCTGCTGAAAAAGAAATTACATTTGATGTACGATCGATGGTATTGACACTGTACCCTGCGAGACTCCTGTTGCAGAAGCAACATCATCGCAATACTAAGCTCCAGCTCCTCATTCAGTTGTTCTCGCTGTCAACAGCAATCATCAGGCCTTCTAAGTCCATCTCTACCCCTACGCCTAACAGGCTACAGGTAGAACCTCATGCTCAGAAGATCAACTATCATTGATCTCATCGATCGATGGAGCAACTCACGCTCGAGGCATTTAGTAAGGAGCAAAAATAAACAAATAGTTCAAATAATCACAAACATCAAAAGACACCCTAACGGTTACACGGAATTCCTAATGCAAGGAAGACCTTTTAAAGACATGACCGAACCTAATTTAATTGCAGTAGTTTCAAAGAAAACATGACTCAACAACCTAGGTCCACATCTCTAAACCTAGGCTCTGATACCAACTTTGTCATGACCCAAACTAAGAGTCATGACCGACGATAGGGAATGGGAATTCTTTCGAATCCAGAACCCGTAGCAAGCCTTAGAAAATAAAATCATGCAATAATTAAATAAAAATACAATAGAATTAAAATTTTTTGAATCAATATATAAAATAAATACTCCAAATCCTTTCATACATGAATATATAATCGTACAGTATTCAATTATAAATTTTCAGAGTATATAATATCAAAAAAATATAATACTCTTATGATGTAATAACATTACTACTGCAGTTTCTAGAATACAAATCAGAGTTCAAAATATACATTTGCATAAAATAGTTAGGACTGAAGAACACCGACGAGGAACTCTACAACTAAGGTCTGACGATATGGGTTCTCCTGAAAAAATAATTGAGGGGGGTCAGACCTCACTGAATGAATTATTATACTATATATACATGCAATCTAAAACATATCCAATCATGCATTCACATATATATGTATATTCACGCATTCCACACATATGCCGATTTTGCTTGTATAAATATACTAAATGCAGAAAACATTTAATTTAATTCATAAAGGATCCATAAAACCCTAATAATAATAACCTCAATAACCCCATCATCACTCTAGCCATGCAGGCTCACTTGATTCCAAATAGAACACTTATTCCAATCTGGACAACAAACTGGCCCCAAGACACTAAGTCGACCGAGCTCCAGCAGTCTGGCTGTCAGTGTGATTGGCCCGGAGACACTTGGTCAACCGAGCTCCAACAATCACACTTTCTATCACCTCACTTTTCTATCAACTCAATAGATCATTCATTCCACTACGGATAGTAGACTGGCCCCGAGACACTAAGTCAATCGAGCTCTAGCAGTCTGACTGTCAGTGTGATTGGCCCCGCAATCACACTATCTATCATACCATTAATCTCAGTCAAATCAATCTAATCAATTGTAATCACCCAAAATTAACTCTCACTCATCCCTTATCTATCGCACCGGTACGTACACGGTCCTAGTGCTGCCCACTAGGAAGCACGTTCTATTGATATCCTTTATTTAAAATAAATATTCATTCAGAAAGTAATTAATGTAGAACAATATTCATAATAATAAAATCAACCATATATATATATATATATATATATATATATATCAAATAAAATATGAAATATACTAAAGGTAAACCATTAATATAGTTAAAAACAATTAAATGTGTATCAATAATACAATATGCCTTTACTTAAAAATATACTTAAATATACAAAAGAATATATCCTAAGTACACAAATTCCTTAATAAAATAATTATGCATAATTATTCATTTAAATATGTGTCTAGGTTTAACATATATTCACAATATACCAAAGTGACCTAATTTTCTAGCATGCATAAATTCCAATTAAACCCTAAGTATACCACTAATTTTTTAGGTTTACATTAACAATAAAACATGTATTTACTTGGAAATATATTAAAAATATACCAAAAATAAACTTAAAAATAATTTAAGTGTAGGTTTATAATATAACATGCAATTATTTAAGAATAAACCTAAAATATACTGAGACTATACCTAAAGTATTCTAATCATTTAATAAAATAATTATAACTAAATGTACATTTAAAACATGTATATATTACTAAAATGTATTAAACCTAAACCTAATTGTTTAATGTGCATATATCATATTAACATGCATAATTATTTAATATGCATATATATAAAAATACAACCCTAGATTTACCAAAAATATTATAATTTAAATCACTTTAAAAAAAATACAATGAAAATGAAAAACCCTAAGTGATGCATCCTATAGGCAATGCATATATATACAGTATAATAACTCACATGTTACCTCTCCACGAGATAAACTCAGCGGGCCCGATCCATTAGGCCTCGGTCTCAGCGTAACTAAACAAACAAATGATAATAAGAAATCAGAATAAATCCATCGACATTCTAGAGACTCACTCTAAGAATATTAGACACAGAATTGGAATAAGAATTCGACCGGACATCACGTTTTATGAGAATTCTACCAAAAATCAGATAGAACCTCCCATGTAAAACGGACATCTCTCTACTCAAAGAGTAGAGCTGGTCTTGCAAAGAAATACACTTCGACAATCCCTTGGTCGAACTCCCAAACTACAATTCTCCCGATTGAGACTCACAATTTACGAGATATACACAGAACACATGAAAATTTCAAAAATACCAAAAATATCTTTGAATAATCAAAATATAGCAAATCAATCATTTAAAACATCGAAAATAATTATTTCTTTACTAAACATATATTAAGTTTATCTAGAATATATGGGCAAGGTTATGATGGGACTAGTAACATGCAAGGTGAATTTAATGGCCATAAAAGTTTAATTCTAAAAGAGAAAGGATGTGCTTTTTATGTGCATTATTTTACACACCAACTTCAATTGGCACTTGTAGCTATTGATAAGAAATATATAGAAATTCCTTTGCTCTTTACTTTGGTCATTAACTTGTCAAATGGTTGGAGGTTCATTTAAACGTCGAGATGCCCTTTGAGAAAAACAAGTTAGTATGATTTTGAAAGCAATAGAAAATGGTGAAATTTTAACTAAGCGTGAGTTAAATCAAGTGACTTCTTTGAAAAGAGTAGGAGATACTTGTTGGGGTTCACACTATAATCCATTACTTCAATTAGTTGATATGTTTTCTCTTGTCATTGATGTGCTTATAATTATGGAAGATAATAGGTTGGCTTTAGAGAAACAAGTTAAAACATGGGCATTATTAAATTCTATACAATCATTTGATTTTGTCTTTAACTTGCACTTAATGGAAAATATATTAGGAATTACTAATGATTTGTCTCAAGCATTGCAAAGGAAGGATCAAGATATATAATTGTAATGGCATTAGTTGCAGTGTACAAGCAACAGTTATAAGCAATGAGAGATAATGGGTGGAATTTTTTGCTTGAAGAAGTTGCTTTATTTTGTGAGTCACACAATATGGTTACTCTAAATATGGATGGCATGTTTTCCTCAAGGGAGATCAAGACATAAAGATGCACAAATTACAAACTTGTATCACTTTCAAATTGAAATATTTTAGGCAAAAGGTACAAAAAAAACCCTTGAACTTTTATAACAAGAGCATTTAGCACCATAAATTAAAAAAAGTACATCAAAGCCCATAAATTTTTGGTTCAAATAGACTCCTTTTTAAATGTAAAATATTTATTAATTAACAATTTATTTTAAAAATTTATTTTAGCGTGTAAAATTATTTTATTCTTAAAAATTATTTATTTTGAAGCATATGTCACTTATTTTCTTAAAAAATAAATTTACATTAAAATTGACAAAATTTATTGAAAAATGTAAGAAATATCATTAAAAATTATTAAATTACATATGTTTATTCTTAAAAAAAATTAATATTTATGAATATTTTTATTCATGAAGGCATACCATTTCACAATATTTTTCATGAATAAAAATATTTTTATTCATAAAAGCATACTATTTCACAATAATTTTCATGAATAAAAACAATTTTTATTCATAAAAGTAGTCTATTTCATAATAATTTTCATAAATAAAAATACTTTTATTCTTCAAAATAAAAATATTCTTAAACATTATATCTTTTAAGAATAAAAATATATAGTTTAGAATAATTTAAATCAATAATTTTTAATGATATTTTATACACTTAATCAATAATTAAATATTAATTATTAGAATATCATTAAAAATTATTGATTTAAATTATTTTTAAATTTTAATTATTCTTAAAAATAAAACTATTCTTAAGTAATAATTATTTTTAAGAAGAAAAATATATAGATTAATAATTTTTAATGATATTTATTACACTTTTCAATAAATTTTGTCCATTTTAATGTAAATTTATTTTTAATAAAATAATTGACATATGCTTCAAAATAAATAATTTTTAAGAATAAATTAATTTTTAAAAGTAATTTTAGACTTTAAAATAAATTTTTAAAATAAAATGTTAATTAATAAATATTTTAAATTTAAAAAGAGGTATATTTGGACCATTTTTAAAAGTTTTATGGACTTTGATGTACTTTTTTAGTTTATGGTGCTAAATGCTCTTGTCATAAAAGTTTAAGGGTTTTTTTTTTGTACCTTTTACCAATATTTTATCAAGTGATTGATAGACAGGTTCGAAAGCTTAATAATCTCTTCATAGAGGTAAACACTGAGTTATTACTTTATGTTGCATGGTTAAGCCTTAAAGAGTCATTTGTTGCTTTTAATAGGCAAAATTGATCCAACTTGCTCGACTTTATCCAAGTGAATTTTCTTCAGTGGAGTTTATGTAACTTGATTGTCTACTTGAAAATTATACAGTTGATGTGCAGCCAAATGGTAGATTTTTAAAAATAAAAGGGATTAGTGATCTCTCTAAAAATTAGTAGATACTATGAAACATATTGTTTTACCATTGGTGTATCTACTTTTGAAGTTAAATTTGATTTTACCAATTGCAACTGCAAATGTGGAAAGGAGTTTTTTAGCTATGAACATCATAAAGAATAGGCTACAAAATTGTATAAAGGATGATTGGTTGAATGATTGTATGGTTACTTATATAGAAAAAGATGTCTTAGATAACATAGACAATGAAAAATCATACAATAATATTAGAATATGAAACCACGTCGAGAATAATTGTAGTATTTAAAATATCAAATGAATAGTTTCTTTTCATTTAAAAATTGGCCTTACTAACTAATTTTTCTATATTCACCACTGCCCACAAGTTTGGTTTTTTCTCAACGATAGCATCAATTTCAATAATGCCAGCATTAACTACACTGAGTGATCCCTCGTTGGCAACAACACCTTTGATTGGTTTTTCCTCATTTGTTGTATGACCACTTCCCTTATTTGCAAATCTATTAGAGCATCAAGTAGTCGGATCTCCCTTTACTTCAATAAATCAAATTGTTTTTCTTCATTAAGGACAACCGACGATGATCGCACCATCATTGCTAGTGTTGATGTTCACAAATAGCTCATTGTTGTTTCTTATTCTTCCATTGACCAATGTTGCTCGACCTATATTAGGTGAAATAAATATGATCAGTGCTTCTATGGTTTCTTCACATCAAGGTAAGTCTACCCTTCTTGAACACCATATTTATAAGTTTGCCATCTAAAAATAAAGAATTCTTTTAGCTTTTTTTTTTAATATGTCTTTGAATCTAAACCCATTAACTAATGCATGAAAATACAAGTAAAATGAGACAATAAACAAATTCAACACAAAACATTGATTATTAGAAGGAATAATTACTATGTGCCCCCTGTATTTTGGCCTATTACACTACTTCATTCCTTACATTTGAAAAAAATACTTATTCATTTTTGACATTTGCAACAGTTAGCACTTATTAGTCTTTCTTTAGGGATGAAATAGTATACAATTTTGTAAATGTCAGGGATGAATAAGTATTTTTTCAAATGTCAGGAATGAAGTAGTATAATGTGTCAAAACACATAGGGTACACAGTAATTATCCCTTATTATAAATTTTCCACAACATTGCGTGCACCTAATAATGAATATATTAAATCTATTGTACCCATAATGATATATAGTCAAAACACACTTTAAAAGAAAATAAATAAAAATAAAAATATATATATATAAAATAAAAATACTTAGAATATTTTAAATAGCTAGTTATGCAATATGAATTTTACTACATGGTGAAATAAGAAAGAAAAAAATTTTCTAGATGATGAAAAAATGGTATTCATGATATGTTATTACTTATGTCTGCATTTCTAATTTTTATTTAAGAATTAAAATTTATAGTTTTTTATGCAAGGTGATGATGTTATGCATATCCTAGGAATTATGCTTTTGCAAGAAAAATAAATTTTATGATGATGATGATCTAAAATAAAATACATAAACCTAAATACACATTTATTGAGAAATTTGAGGCAAACTATGTAAATAAAGAAAGAAACTAAGGGAGCTATGAAATTCCTATGCTACACCATATTCATTTCTTTTAAAAATTTATCTTAGCATGTGATCATTCAAAAAAATGAGCAATTAGAAATGAAATATTCATATGAGGAACATGTGCACCTGATTTTGTAGGGGCCAAAGACAACCTTGATACTCCTTTAAGTGCCTTTCCTACTAGAGAACTAAACCTGATGCTAGCTCAAGCAAGTTCTTTATAACTTCCTGTAAGTTTTCTTTTGTGTCTTTCTTTTAATTTAAATTCATTTCTCCACTTTATTTAGGGAACCTTTAAGATAGCACATAAAGCATTACAAATTGAAGTTGTAGCAGTAGTGGGGCTCATTTTTCCATAAGGATCACCACCTCTAGTTTTTTCAATCTCCATTATGCAAGAATCTGTTCCTTAACACTTCCACTAAACCTCATATTGCATTAGGAAAGATGAAATCTTGGCCTAAATTTTATATGGAATGGAAAAGATGGATTAATATACTAACTCTCTTTTATGAGTCTAACTAAAAAAATTAAGAATTTACTAACAAATAAGAATGAGCAAAAAGACCATTACCTTACAAACAAACCTGATACAAGGAGCTTTAAGACTCTACTCTCCAAATTGTAACTCCTTTATATTTCCTAAGGGACTCATGTTTGTAACCCTCTGTCATGTTTATCACCTTACTAGACTTTCTATTTTAGGTCTTAATATCCATTGTTTGGTGGACCCTAAATATTCTACCTAACACACTGATCAAAACTTAAGGAATTTCCTCCTTTTACTAGGTAATCACCTGTTGGTGTTATTATTAGTGATATGCCCTAGGCCAATTATGTAATGGTTATACTTTGACATTATTATATTCTATTTTAATAATAAAGATACATTTTTATTATTATTGATTAATTCTAGTATTATCCTTGATTAGTTAATTCTACTAAGATCATTAAGTACGTGATTTGATAGTAAAACTCTTAGGTAATACTTGAATTCTAATCTAAATATCTCTAGTCAATTATTTTTATAGCAATAATAATGAATAAAGACTAGTATGAGGTTGATTGATGATTAAGTTTTACTAATCATGTATATAAGATATTAAGTTAAACTCATAGGTACATATTTAGGGAAATGATGTACTAGATCGACCCACTATGAGAATACCACATGGATTATCATCATAGGTAATTCTTATCACAATAATATTATTTGAGTCATCTGACTTGAGATCACCATGATTTTCTACATAATAAGTTTTGTATTTTAACACATCCTTACACCATACTTTAATTGGGTGGTAAAACAGGTTATAATTGGATATAGAATGAGTTGTGTGAGGAATGTGAGTGGTTAATATGAAATTTTTCCCTTAGTTATTTTGAGAAAATATCTGTGAGGCCCCTCGATGAGTTAGACTAAAGAGAAATGCATAGTCATGCTAGAGTGATAAAGAGTTATTAGTGTCAGTCTACTTGGAATCGAGAAACAATATGATTGAATAATATAAGGATGACATAATTCATGTCTTATTTTCAATCAGGATATCAAGTGACAAAAGGACTATAGTACACATTATGTATTAGGTTATGTCGGATTATCAGCCTTCACACAACTTAGGTAGTCATAATGTCTTACTAGAGACCAATTATGACTTGTGGGCTAAAATGGGAACTTTAGGCTCATTACCAATATTGTGTGAACCTACAGGGCCGCACATTTAGAACAAGCCCAAAGCAGACTTGGGTTAATAAACCCAATAATTATCTCTATGTAAGATTAAATAAATAAATAAATACATATATATGTATATATATTTATATTAGTATTTATTTATTTATTTCCTAATTTATTTAAGGGAAAAGTTATCTAAAATAAATAGGAAAGGATTCTAATTTGGAATTAAAATGAAAATATAAAGAGAATTTTAAACTTACCAAAATTGTTTTGGTAAGTGGAGATGTATGAAACTCTAGAAAAAATGGTTATAAATACATCTCATTCTTTAGGGTTTATGTTGAAGGTTAAGCCACATTTTCTCCTTTTTATTCCTACACTTCTTTTGTGAAAAGAAAAGACATAGAAAGAGAAACGTGTTATGAAACAGTTATAACCTGAATTTTTTAAAAATTATAAAATTAAATTTCTAGAATTTACAATGTTGATAATTATTTTATTAAATTATGATATTTGATTATTAGTGAAATTAAATTTGAATTTTTGGTGCTGAATATTAATAGTATTATTATTTATGTAAATTTTGTTAGTGTATAATTAATTCCTTCCTTTTCTTTTCTCTTCTCTTCTTCTACACTTCTCGACACAGACACCATCACTGACACCACCAGCCACCGCCAACCACTATCCAACACATTGACTTTAGATTATTGTTAAATTTGGTTGAATTATGTTAAATTGACTTTAGATTATTGTTATAGATGTTATGAGCTTGCCAAATATGTGTTAAGATTTAATTTTGGAGATTATTTTCAAAATGGCACTATTACGAGCTCAGGTTACTGTTCCTGCACTGTTCTGAGCTCGGGAATGTTATATTTTTAATAACTTCTACTGATTATTTTGAGCAAGTTTTGTGAAGGAAGTTTATTGAAATTATGTGTAGAATTTTTATTATGAAATTTTGAATGTTTATGTGAAAAAATGAATTTTTGGAAAAATTAGTATAAATTAGTAATTTTTATATTTTAGTTGAAATTATTATGTTTTAGACAGTTTTTGAGTAATAAATAGCATTAAAATAATTTTTATAATTTATTTCTTATTTTTAGCTAATTTCTAGTAATTTTCGGGAAAAAAATATGAATAATGTATTTATTTATCATTTTTAAGTTTAAATAAATTTTTGGTTATTTTTATTATATTTTATAAATTTAAATAATTAATTGTAATTAATGCTATTTAATTGCAAAATTAGAAGAATGAATTTTATTAATATAATTTAATTACAAATTAGAATTTTATTATTTATTTTGGAAATAAATATCTTGTATACTTATATTATATAAATAAATTGATTTGTGATATTTAAATGAATTTTTATAATTTTTGTGAATTATTGGAATTTATATTATTTTATTATTGTGGATTGTGTTGGTTCTCCATTGGATAATCATTGCAGTTCGGGGGCCCAACCCAAGAAATTGAAATTTGTGGATATTTTAAAGTGTGTTTGCGTGCATGATAGACTCTACTTGTGTAGAGGGATGTCCGTTTTACAAAGAAGACTTTGTCGAATTTTTGATAGATTTCTTATAAAACGTGACATCGAGTTGGTCTTAAGTTTTAAGTTTTAGTCGAGTCATGTCCTAGATCGAGTTGTTCTTTATAAATTCTAGATGTATAAAATTAGGAATTTAATTCTATTATTATTATTATTATTTTCCTTAGGCCTACCGGACCGAGCCAGCTTAACCATAATAAAGGAGTGCACTCAAACTGTGAGTTATTATTATATATATGCATGACATATAGAGATCATTGTTAGCATCCATACTTCGATAATACGAATTTAATATATTAGTTTGTATTAAATTTTATTTATTTATTAATTATTATTACCATTATCATATATGCACATATATGTGATTTCATATATATAAATGTGAATATTGATTTTTACTATTGGATGTTGTGCATATTTAATATACAAATTTCATTATTTTTATTTATTATAAATGTTTTGAAGGATTGTCGTAGAACATGCCACTTAGTGGGTCACGCTAGGATTGTTACGCAACGGTACGATAGATGCTAGGCTATGAATTTTTTATTGAACTGAGATATAGATAAATGGTTATTGAAATTGTGGATAAGGTGTATGACTACAGATCCTCGGTTGACTTGCAGTGTAGTCGGGGTCAATCATACCAATAGTGGGATTGAGGATCCTCAGTTGACCTTTTTGCATACTCGGGGCCAGTCCACTACCAAAGTTGGAGAAAAGAAATACTTTTGGAGTTTATAGAAAGCCAGTTAGCTAGTGAAATACAACAATTGAGGTTGTGGAATATTTTAGGGTTCTGCTTCGGTCCTCCATCTAAATATTATTGCATTTATTTATTTATTGAAAAATGTGATTTCGAGCATCTGTATGAAATGCATGTATAAAAATAAATAAATAAATATTTTTATACTGATTCTTGAATGTTTATGTCTTTAGATTGCATGCATAAATATTATAATAATAATAATAATAATAATAATAATAATAATAATAATAATAATAATAATAATAATAATAATAATAATTCACTCAATGAGGTCTAATCCCCATCAAATATTTTTTTTAGGATTCTTCCCATCAGACCTCCGATACTAGTTCTCTTCGCTGAACCCTTTCCTCTCCGGCTGATCTATGTAAATTTTAAATTACTCTTTTCTTGTATTGCTAGACATTGCAGTAGTATTTTATATTGTTGTATTCTCTGATTATTATTATTGGTAATTGTATTTTAAATATTGTAAAATATTTTATTATATATATATGGAGATTTCCTTTTGATTTAAAAAGTTTTAATTCTAAGTGATATTTATATTTATGTTTTATCAAGTTTTTATTTTAAGGCTTGCTACGGGTTTCGAATTCTCGTGAATTCCTATTCCCTATCGTTGATCATGATTCCCGGGTTTGGGTTATGACAGAGACAACAAAGGTTCTAGCAAACCCACTTTGCTTTGAATCATCTTATTTGTGTGGATATTGTAGAGGACGTGATCTTTTGGTGACTTTTTAATTCGATAAGGAGACACAAAAAGTTTGAGGTAGGGTGTTATCGGAGTGAACCCTCTTTTTTCCTTCCAACTATCTTGCCATTAAATCATCTTGGTGGGTGTTTGGAAACCCTCTCAATTAATCTAAGTTGAATTACATAGATTTGGGTAATGGGTTTTGTGGTTAAAAGTTTTATTTTTTCGATGCGTTATGTACTAAGAAACTTAATAGTGATCACATTGATGCCCTCACCCTTTATGAACATGTCTCCTTTCTCTAGGTTCTTGCAAGAGGATGAGGGAACTTCTTACACTGCCATTAGTCCCCTAGAGCCATGTTTAAGGGAACCATAAATCTAGGAGTGTTTTTTTAAAAAAATGCATCTCTGGAACCACTTGAATTCTACTAGAACCTTCTTGGTTTAAAGAACCCTCAGCTCTTTCCAATATTTTTTACTTCCTCACCTATACATTTTTAAAAAGTGGCTTTTTTTTTCTCTTTAGCTTCTCACAAACCCTTCTTTTATGATTGATAAAGGAACATAGATCAAAATTTTCTATGTTGATAGTGGCCATTAGAGGAAAATGATCATCATCCACTAACATTATTTCCTTTTTCTTAGTGAACTTCAAGACTCCTTTGTTAATCCTGTCTTTCATAACATTTCTAAAAGCCCAACAGTTGTTAGTTGAATGATTATGAGAATCATGGTACTTACAATAATCTCTGCCTTTTAATTCCTCTTTTGTTGGAGCTTTGGAGTTATCAAGGAAAAGTTTCCTTCACTAAAAAAAATATCTTCAGTTTTGGACACCTCAAATGTGTATCATGGTTAGGCACTTATGGCATGAGTATTTTTCCACAGGTTAGGCATCTTCCATACAAACATGGGAGGGATATTGAGTAGTAAGATCTACCATAAAAACCTTATGACTATGAACTTCTTAGAAATAAGTCCCCATAGCAGCCTTTCTTCTTTTATTCTCCTCATAAAAAAGTTCTTTTTATTCTGCCACCTTTGCTAGTAGTTCATAGAAATCCTTGAACTCCCTTCCCTAGAACTTCTTTTTGAGTTCGATGTCCAATCCTCTTTAAGCCATCTTCATATACTCAGTCTTTGGAAGGAATATCTTACAATAGTTCCCTATCTTTTTAAATCGAGCAATGAAAGAATTTTCATTCTCCCTAAGTCTCTATGTCATTCTTAACAGTTCTCCCATATAAACTTTAGGCTCTATTCTAAAAAACTAAATGTGGAATGCTCTCTCCATTTCCTACCATGTAAAAATAGAATTCCTTAATAATGTTGCATACCAAGTGAAAGCAGAACCAGTTAGTGAATTATGGAATAATCTTAATTTAAAATTATAAAAATTTTCATAATTTGCTAATTTACCACACTGTATGATGAACTTAGCAACAAGCTCTAAGGTAGACTATCCTTCTTCTTTGAAAAATAATGTGAACTCAAGGACTCTATATCCTCTTGGATATGGATTGTCTTTATCAATAACATATGAATATGGTTTATAAAACTTAGGGATGCCTATTTGTTTAAGATTAGGACCATATAATTTTTAAACCACTTCTCTCACTGCATACACATCTATTAGGGTTTAATTCTTAGGAACATATGGCTGGAATGATGGATTCCCCATTTGGTTTCCCTTGGAACCTTTTAAAACCATACCCTCAAGCCTCTTGTAGGATAAAGCACTCATGCATCATAAACTCCATGATGAGAAGTTGAGTTAGTAAAGCTATTAAATTGATGAGGGGGCACTAACTTTTTTGGACATCCTTTAATAGAATCAGCTTTCGCATCCCTTTTATGTGGTAGGAAGTATTTCCTTAGAATCGTTGGAGGGTGATTGGAATTTCTAGCTTCTTGAACAAATTAATATTTAAGTTCTCTCAAACTTTACTTCACATGAGGCATAGGAGTGGCCTCTTGCACTAGAGATTTGGGGTTTCGGTGACTCTGAGCAATTAGTTGATGTCCTATCATTTTAATAATGTTATTCATAGCATCAAAAGCTTTGATTGGCTTTCTTGCATTCTCAACCCTTGGTTATGTAACTCTTCTATAAATAATTTCATGTCAAAGATAAAAATGAAAGCTTTATGAATTACTACCACTTTTAATTGGATTATTTTGCATATTTGGATTGTGTTGGGGATTTAGAGATATGACACTCTTTTTAAACTACTCTAAAAAGGTGAGGAACATTTTTCTCTAACCATGCTATTGCAGCGGCTAACTCTAGGTCCTAAGACTCTGCAACTTCTTTTCCTAAATAACTTTCAGTTTTTGGCATGTTTCACAATATTCCATCGAGCATGCCAAAATATGGTTTCCTCTGGCCCTTTTTCTATTTTTTTTAGCATGTCAAGTGTGTGAGGTACACCAACTAAAAACTTCTAACTTCTAAGAGACGATTGTGTATAATTGAAAGACCTAAAACTATTGGGTTCTTAATTTAACTATAGGAAAATAGTTATTTTAATACTGAAAATGATTGATTGGAAAGAAAATTAAAGATTGAATTGAAAATGAGAATATTCATAAAGAAATGAAATTGAAAAATAAAAGAAACTCTATTAATTGTTGTTTGGATGAACAAGAACGTTCACTAAAATTGAAAAAATAAAAGAAAAGATGAGTTGATTGTTGTTTGTTGTCTGAGTTGTGTTGGTTTTAAGGAGTTTGCCTTCATTCCCAATGAACCTCTTTAATCTCTTTTTTCTTCTCTAATAACTGCTCTTTTCCACATTCCCTGCTCCCTATTGACTTATTTGGGCTCTATCAAAACTCTAGGTTTGGTAAAAAAAAAATGTGTTTTTTATTATTCTAGTTTGTTAACTTTCAGTTTTTTGCAATTGTTTTTCTTTTTTTTGGTTGTTTTTGGTTTTTTTAATTATTTTTGGTTATTTTTCTAGTTGTTTTTATTGTATTGGTGGTTGTTTTCGATTCTTTTGGTTAGTTCATTTCCAATTTTATTAGTTTTTTATGGTTTTTTTTTTGTTATTTTGGTTGGTTCATTTTCAGTTTTATGAGGTTGTTTATTTGGTTATTTTTGCGATTGTTTTGGTTGTTCAATTTTATGAGGTTGTTTTTGTTGTTTTAGCTGCTTTTCTGGTTTTTTTTTTTTGTTGGTTCAATTTCAATTTTACAAGGTTGTTTTTTGTTGTTTTAGTTGGATCATTTTCAGTTTTATAAGTTTGTTTTTCTAGTTATTTTTATTGTTTTAGGTTATTTGGCGATCTTTTTTGGTTGGTACATTTTCAGTTTTATTGGGTTTTTTTGTTGTTGTTTTGGTGGTTGTTTTGCTTAAAAAATTGATGGAAGGATAATAATGTTCAAATGTCTCCCCCTTACTCTTTGCAAAAAAAAATCTTTTAGAGAGAAAAAAAAGAGAAAGAAGGCAAATGATTTAAAAAAACAAGAATTCTTATAACTCCTAGCTAATGGTCAAGAAAATATAATAATATGGAGATGTTTGCATACTTCACTTTGCTGCATTGTTGAGTTTGAAGAAAAAGTAAAATTATCAAAACAATATGATTAAAAAAATCAAGGAAAAAAAAGATTTTTAGATAAATAAATAAAAAGAAAAGGGGAGGAGAAGAAGAAGAAGAAGAAGAAGAAGACAATATGATTAAAAAAAAGATAACATGTGAGAAAAAGAAAAAGAAAAAGAAAGATTTTCAGATAAAGGAAAAAAAAGAGGAGAAGAAGATAAAGACAATATGGTTAAAAAAAATGAAAGAGATGATAAGAAAAAAAGGAAAAGAGAGAAGGAGGAGGAAGAGAAGAAGAAGAAGAAGCATCAAGACCATATTTAAAAAAAACAAACTTTGAAAACAATATTTTTATAAAAGAAAAAAAGTAAATGGAATTTTTAAAAACATTTTTCCTTTTTTAGTTATTTTTCAAAAAGTCCTTTTTATTTTGAGATTTTTTTTTTCAAAAATAACCAAAAAAAAGGAAAAATATTTCAAAAATATGGTTGACTTTTTTTTAAAAAAAATTTAGTATTTGACAATATTTATTTTAAAAATATGTTGGTTGTCTTTATATACTAGAAAAATAACCACAAAAACAACTGAAAGAATAAAAGAAAATAACTAATAATGTTTTAGGTTTTTTCAAACCAATCAAATAGAAAAAGAAACATAACAACTGAAACAACCACAAAAATAACCAAATAAAATAGCAAATAATACTTTAGATTTTTTCAAACCAATCCAATAGAAACAATAAATATAACAATCGAAACAATTGCAAAAACAATTAAATAAATTAACAAGCAATGCTTTAGATAATCTAATAAAAAGAAGAATGTTAATAAGTCCACAGGCTTTGAGAGAGTGTTGTCCTACATACACACATGTGAGCTTATAATGGTTTGAGGTTATGTAACATAAAATCAATTGATTTGTGTTAAGGTCCAATCTACACCACCTATAAGCTGCTGAAACAACCAAATAAAATTATAAACAACATTTTAGATTTTTTCAAGCCAATTAAATGAAAACAAAAATTAAATTAAAAACCAATTGAAAATAGAATAAGCCACTGAAACTATCAATAATGTGCCCTAGGCCAATTATGTAATGACCATACTTTGATTTTGTCATATTTTCATTTTATTAATAAAGAGATATTTTCATTATTATTTGTTAATTCTAATAAATTCCTTAAATAATTAATTATGCCTAAGGTCATCATATATGTAACTTGGTAGTGAAACTCTTAGGCGAAACTTGAATTCTATTCTAAATTATTCATAGTTAGTCATTATTATTGGAACAATAATGAATGAAGACTAGTATGAAGTTGACTGATGATTATATTTTACTAATCATATGTATGAGATATTAAGTTAACTCATAGGTACATATTTGAGAAATGATATACTAGATCGGCCTAATATGAAAATACTATATGGATACTTTTCAAAAGCGATTATCATCATAGTTGTATTATTTTAGTCCTCTGACTTAAAATCACCATTATTTCCTATATAATAAGTTATATAATTTGACACATTCTAATGTCGTCTTTAATAGGATGATGAAATAGATTGTTGTTGGATTAAAATAAGTTATTTTAAGTAAGATATTTGTGGGTCACTTGATAAGTTAGACTAAAAAAAAATACATGGCCATGCTAAAATGATTTGATAAAGAGTTATCAATATCAGTCTACTTAGAATTAAGAAATAATATGACTAAATAATATAAGGATGACATAAATCATGCTTTATGTTAAATCTATGTATTATGTGATAAAAGGACTATAATACTCATTATGAATTAGGTTATGTCAGATTACTGACCTTCACATGACTTGGTAATCATAATGTCTTGCTAGATACCACTTATGATTTATGGGCTAGGAATAAGATTAGGCGTATTGCCAATATTGTATAAACCTATAGGGTCACACACTTAGAATAAACTCAAAATAAACTTAGTTTCAACCACCTAGTAAAACTCTTTACAAATAAATAAATGTATATATTGACTACACCTGACCATATGGATATTTGACATTGTTGTGACTGATTATAAATTAAGGATCCTAAACATACCAAAATTTTTTTAATAAATGAAACCTTAAAAGGGTTATATGTGTATACATATTTTTCTTTAGGGTTTCTATAACTCATTTCATTCATCTCTTGGTAGTTCTTTTAAGAAAAGAAAATAGATATAAATAGAGTACAGTGGAGACTTTGAAAAAGGTGCTAGCATACCAATATCATTTTGGGTAACTTGTTTAGATGTGGCTGAATTGGCAACATCATAATTCGACAAGAAATATGAGAAGCTTGAAGTAGGGTGTCACTAGTGTAAATCTCATCTCATCCTTCCAACTATCTTACTTTGTGTTCATCTTGGTAAGTTTTTGGAATCCCTATTAAATAATTTAATTAAATTACATGTCTCTTGTGAGGATTTCGTTATTATAATTTCTATTTTTGCATTGTGTATTTGTATAATGAATCCCAACGATGGTATCAGAATCACTTGTAATTCAACATTGGTATCTAAACCTGCTAAGGGTGCTACCCCTTGGCCCTAAATGGATTCACCACATAATTCATTTTATTCATAATAATAATTAATTTTAATGAAAAATTAAATTATTATGGTTGATGTGTTTAATGTAAAATTCATGGTGCTTGACATGGCTCTTAGATTAATGTGATTGGTTTTTTATTATTTATACAGCTTGTGTGTCGTCTTTCATTTGTTGTAATTTTATTAAATATGACTTACATGTTGTCTTTCATTTGTTGTAATTTTATTAAATATGACTTACATGTTGTCTTTCATTTGTTGTAATTTTTTGTATTAATAGTGATATAATTCATTTATTATAATAGTATAGATTACAATATGTAATGTAATGTTAAAACAAGATGGAGATCCAAAATAGAGGCCCAGGATGGAGATCCAAAGTGGAGGCTCAGGATAGAGATCCAAGGTGGAGGCTTAAAATGGAGTTTGCATTATTACTTAGATTGACATTTGATCTTCATATTGGCTTATGAAGATCAATTTCGATTTGGGTCATAATATGTCACATTATTATTATTTATTATTATTATTATTATTATTATTATTATTATTATTATTATTATTATACATGTGATGTTGCGTATGTGATGCAACATAATAACTAAATAAGATAAAATTAAATAGACCCTCATTTTATATTAAGTCACTGAAATGTTATCCATAATTCAACACTTGGATTATTGTATATAGGTTATACTAAAACAGGGTTTATTAGACCATCTAAGTAAGATAAGTTGGATAATGGCAATATCTAAATGTTTGAAATGGTTTGACTTAACTAAGTTATCAAAACAATTTTGAAGCTATGACATTAGATGGGATTTTAATTAGCTTGGACATATGATGTCAAATCCCATATCCTTCCAAGAGTTACATGAGATATAATTGCTAAAGTGTTACCTGCCTAAATAACTATACTTTAGCTGATAAGCCAAAGTTTACTTTGAGTAGGGTGAAATATAGATATTGGCCCATTAAAATTACAATGGTTGTGATTGCTAAATTAACTTATAGGGTTATTACTTTGAGAAAATTTTATGGAATTTATAATTATGCCTCAATAAAATTATTTAATAAAAAGATGAGTACACTGCAAATATATTTGTTGTTGATAATGGCATTAAACACTACATGTAATTTGTCATTGTGATCGATCCTTAAAAAGGACAAGTTCAAGGGAACTAATTTCCTTGGTTGGTACAAAAATCTAAGAATTGTTTTAAAGTAAAAGAGAAAAAAATATATCCTTAATCAACCTATCCTAGATGAACTAGTTGCTAATGCTCCTAGAGCTCTAAAGAATGTTTATAGTAAGCATCTTAATGATTTTGTTGATGTCACTTGCTTCATGCTTGGAAGCATGGAATTAGAGCTTCAAAAGCAACTAATGGAAATGGATGCTTATACCATGATAGGCCATCTCAAGGAAATGTTCCAAGAGTTAAAATTAAAAGGTTTACTACTATAAATGCATTACTCTTTTGCAAGTTGACTATAGGCGGCTCAGTGAGTCCTCATGTTCTTAAAATGAAGGGTCATCTTGATCATTTTGACAAGTTTGGTTTTAAGATTAAGTAAGAGTGGGATGTTAATCTCATTCTCCAATTTTTGTCTAAAACTTATGATGGATTTATTATGAACTATAACATGCATATAATGGAGAAAAGTGTTTCTGAATTGCATGAGATGCTTAAGATTGATAAAAAGAACATCAAGACTAACAAGGATATTCTAATGGTCAATAAAAGGAAAGGTATGAAAAGGATGAGAAAGGACAAAGGCAAAATTAAGGATCCTAAAGGCTTTTAGAAGCCTAGGTCTAAACCTAAGCCCAAGCTCGAACCACAAGTAAAACCACCAAAGGAGAATTGGAAAAGACATTGCATGTTTTATTTAGATGATCTGAAGAAGAATAAGGGTAGTGCGACTACCTCTTCAGGTATTCATGTTATAAAAGTTAATTTATCTACTTTTAATTCTTAGGTATTAGATATTGGGTTTAGATCTTACATTTATACTAATGTGTGGGGTTTAAAAAGGAGTAAAATCTTGGCTAGAGGTAAAGTGCACCTACAAGATGAAAATGGAGCAAGAGTTATTGCTTTAACTGTAGGAACTTATGAGTTAACTTTGCCTAATGGACTTGTTTTAAGTGTGGAAAACTGTTATTATATACCTACTATGAGCAAGAATATTATTTTTGTTTCTTATTTGGATAAGGATGGTTTTGAGTTTGTTATTAGAAATAATAAATGCTCCATTTATCATGATAATGGATATATTCTATGAATTAATGGTCTTTATGTTTTAAACATTGAAGACACGAATGAAAAGTCCATATGTAACATTGATACAGAAATTGTATATGCTAACTTCAATTCAAGATTTGAAAATATAAAAAAAAAACCTCAAATTTTAATAAGTAAGCTCAATTTAGAAAGCTTTAAATGTTTAGAAGACCTCTTTTTTATTCTAAAACTCTAAGGCTATCAAAATCTTTATCGAATCTTAGAGGTCAAATAAGCCCAACTCTAAAATTACACTTTAAGCTCCAATATACTCCTAATTCACAAAAATCAACAAATCAGCTCATATTATTACAAAATAAATACTTAAAGTAAATATAAATGGACTAAAAATATGAAAAAATTAACAATAATCAAAGGCCCAATAAGTTATCAACCCTTTCACTATGACTAGTAAAAAGTGTTTTAGTCATTTTTCCTAGTAAATAAGGTTCACATGTTTTAAATGATTCAAATTCAAATGAATTCAAAAGCTCCTATTAATGGGGTTTCAAAATGAATATCTCTTTTATATGGCCTAAACAACAGTGCTAAAATAGGTAGTATTTAAAGCATTTTAGCAATATCGTGAGCTATAGAGGTCCAATTAAGATGATTAAAGATGTTTTGGAAAGAAAAATTATGTAGCTATAAATTTTATAAAGATCTTAGGCTACAATTCGATATCTATTAGTATAAAAATTGGGTTACAAGTCAGAGCTAACATATAACTGCTTGACAAGGCTGTGTGTTAAAGTATAGATGGCAAAAACTAGGCATGACCGTGTGTAATTTTGACATGGCCATGTTTGAGAGTACTTTTTACAGAAAAGTCATTTTAGAAGTAGGCACAACCATATGCAACATTCACATGGCTATGTGTTGAGATTTTTGACAACTTATCACTATTTTCTTATCTAAATTCTCTTAGAAAATGCTTCTCATTTTAGTACTACTTATAGGAGCTATTTAAGGGGAATTTTAGAGGCATTTTAAGAGAAGGGGTGGGGGGGGGGGGGGGGGGGGGAACACCACTAAAAACACATAAGAAACCTAGTTTAGATTTTGAAGAGAAGATTTGGAAGAATTAAAGACATTAAATTTTTTTCTACTCTTTTCTCTTTTTATTTTGTACTTCGATATAGTTTTACTTATGATTTATTTTGGATGATTTTCAATATGATTGGTTAGGTTTTCTTTAATTAATTCCTAGATCATGTTTTGAATATTTTATATTCAATGGAATCTTTGATTATTTTATATACTATGTTTAATGTGTTTAATGCTTGTTAGTGATTGATCACCATTAACATTATTTAAGTCAGGTTATAAATTGAGAAATCATAAGTTAATTGATTTATGAACATGAATTTCTATTACTAATAATTGGAGACAAAATTAACAAGGAAATTTCTTAATTGGGTAGAGCTAATTAATTTGTAAATTCATAATTAGGGTTGCCAAAATTGCAATAAGAATTGGGTTTGAGTATTTTGATTTTGGCTATGAAGTTAATACTTGAGAGAGATTTACTGAGATTTACTATAACTAAAGAGAACCCTACGGTGTGCAAAAATCAAAAAGTTCTTAAGCTAGACTTGTTCAATGATTGTGATGGAATTAATTCCTAACAATTTGCATATTTATACATCTTTCATTCTATTTTGTATTCATTCTTAGTGTTAGAATTATTTTATTTAATTTAAGATTTTTATTTATTGAACATAAATTCAATTTTAGCTTTAAATAATAAAGAATTAGTAAATAAGTGATTAGATTGAAATCTCTATAGGATAATAACCTTTTTTACTACTTCTTGATACTGTGCACTTATGGTTCCCGTACACAATTTTTTTTACATTTTGATGTATGTGGTCCATTAAGTTCCATTACTAGAGGAGGTTTTTAATATTTCATTACTTTCATAGATGATTTCAGTAGGTATGATTATAAATATCTAATGAAACATAAATTTGAATTTTTTGAAAAGTTCAAAATTTTCAAAAATGAAGTACAAAATCAACTTAGTAAGAATATTAAAGTACTTAGATCTTATCATAGTGGAGAGCACTGAAACTAAAAATTATTAATCATTTTAAAGATTATAGGATAATCTTATAATTAACTCCACTAGTAACATCATAATGGAATAGTATGTTTGAGTGAAGAAATCAAACTTTAATGAATATGGCTTGATCCATGATGAGTTAATCAAATCTTCAGTCTCATTTTAGGGGTATGGTTTAAAAACTGTTGTGTTCGTATTGAATAAAGTTTAATCAAAATTAGTTAAAAGAGACACCATATAAGATATAGACTAGGAAATCTCCTAGTTTATCTTTTCTTAAGATTTAGAGATGCGAGGCTTATGTGAAGCATTGAATATTGGATAAATTTGCACCCAAATTAGACAAATTCCTTTTTATAGGATGTCATAAGGAAATGAAAGGATATTACTTCTATAATTTTGTTAAAAGTAAAGTGTTTGTTGGTTAGAATGGTGTCTTTTTAGAAAGAGAATTCATTTAGAAAAAATCAATAGGAGTAAGGTACTATAAGTAACTGTTCAATCTATATAAGTACCACAAAAACTAAGGAGGTATGGTAGGATACATTAGATTCCTAAGAGATATGGATTCATTTTAACTTATAATAATGATGTGATTCTTATGGATCAAAGTGAGCCCACATCCTACTAAAAGGCTATAAATAGTCATGACTTTGAGAAATGGTTAAAAGCCATGAAATTAGAAATGTAATCCATGTTTTATAATCAAGTATAAACTTTGATTGATCCACCTAATGGTTTAAAAACCATTGGGTTCAAATGGGTTTTTAAAAGAAAACCAACATGGATGGCAACGTGCATACTTTTAAGGTAAGACTAGTCATAAAGGGTTTCAAGCAAATACATGGTTAAACTATGATAATACTTTTTCACCAGTTGTGATACTTAAATTCATTCAAATTCTCATTGCCATAGCTGCATATTATGATTGTGTAATATGGAAAATGGACGTTAAAAATAATATTTCTGAATGGAAACCTAATTAAGGATGTGCACATGATATAACTAGAGAGATTTATTAATCCTGAGATTGTTGGAAAGGTTTAGAAACTTCAAAGATCCAATTATGGATTAAAGTAAGCTTCTTAGAGTTAGAATCTTCATTTTAATGAAGCAGACAAAGAGTTTAGCTTCATTAAGAATAAAGATGAACTTTGTATCTACAAAAAGATTAGTGGGAGCATAATAGTTTTTCTAGTACTATATATGATGACATATTGCTCATTGAAAATGATATTCTTACTCTATAAAATGTTAGATCATGGTTAAAAAATTGTTTCTCAATGAAAGATTTAGGTGAAGCCACCTATATTTTAGGCATCAAGATCTATAAGGATAAATCTAAGAGGCTTATTGGCCTAAGTTAGAGGACTTACATTGACAAGGTGCTGAATAGGTTTAATATGAAAGATTGTAAGAGAGAATTCTTGTAAATATCTTATAGCATTAGTCTTATGAAGACTCAATGTCCAATGATATAAGATGAGTGAGACCGTATGAGTAAGATCCCATATGCTTTTGCTATTTAATCTATAATGTATGTAATGTTATATATTTGACCTGATACCTCATACACCTTAAGCATGATGAATATATATTAGTCAGACCCAGGTGAAAGTCACTGGAAAGTAATTAAGAATATCTTTAAGTACTTGAGAAGGAAAAAGGATGCCTTTTTACTATATAGTGGGAATGAAGATGAGCTAGTTATAAATGGTTACATAGATACCAACTTCTAATCTGGTATGGATGACTTTTAATCATAGTCAAGTTATATGTTTTGTTTGAATAGAGGCGTACTAAGCTGCAGAAGTTCAAAGCAAGATACAGTTACTGATTTTAAAACAGAAGTTGAGTACATAGCTACCTCAGAAGTAGTTAAGGAAATAGTTTGGATTAAGAAGTTCATAGTCGGATTGGGTGTTATTCTTAGTATATCATATCTAGTGGACTTGTATTTTGATAATAATGAAGCCATAGCACAAGTTAAGGAACCTAGATTAAATTAATGAGCCAAGCACATACTCAGGTGTTATTATCTTGTTCGAGAAATCATTTAGAGAGGAGATGTAAAGATATGCAAAGTATCATAAAATGACAATGTTACTGATCCACTAACTAAGCCTCTTCCACAGCCTAAGCATGAGAGTCATACAAGGTCAATAGGTATTAGTTACAATGTTAATTAGGCCTAATACAAGTAGGAGATTATAAGTTATGTGCCCTAGGCCAATTATGTAATGGCCATACTTTAACTTTGTTATATTATCATTTTATTAATAAATAGACATTGTTATTATTATTTGTTAATTTCAATGAACTCCTTGAATATTTAATTCTACCTAAGATCATTAAGTATGTAACTTAGTAGTAAAACTCTTAGGCGAAACTTGAATTATATTCTAAATTATCCCTAGTCAGTTATTATTGTTGGAACAATAATGAATAAAAACTAGTATGAAGTTGACTAATGATTATGTTTTACTAATTATGTATATGAGATATTAAGTTAACTAATAGGTACATATTTGAGAAATGATGTACTAAATCGACCCAATATGAGAATATTATATGGATAATTGTCATAAGTGATTTTAAAAAAATATGATTAAATAATATAAGAATGTCATAAATCATGTCTTATGTTCAATTAAGGTACTGTGTGACAAAGGGACTATAATACTCATTATGAATTAAGTAATGTCAGGTTACCAACCTTTATATGACTTGGTAATCATAATGTCATGCTAGAGACCATTTATGATTTGTAGGATATGAATAAGATGTTAGGCCTACTATCGATTTTGTGTGAACCTACATGGTCGCACATTTAAAACAAGCTCAAAACAAACTTGATTTTAACCACCAGTAAAACTCTTTATAAATAAATAAATAAATGTCTATATTGATTGTGCACGATCGTGTGGATATTTGGTATGCTATGCCTGATTATGAACAAAGTAGGATGTCAATTAGGGCTTAAGCATGGTTGTGTGCCTTCACTCACATGATTGTGTCTAAGAGTGTTTTTTTTAGCATTAGTTAATTTATAATTTAAAGTGTTAGTTTAGGAGTTAAGAGAGAATAGGAAAAAAAATATATTAGTCAATCTATAGGATAAAAAAAGTTAAATTATTTTTTTATATTTGAAATTTTTAATAAATGTAAGAAAAAAAATAATAAAATGACAGAAATATGCCATCATTTTTACATCAATTATTTTTAATTTACTAGACATATAATTTTAGTTTTTAATTAATACACATTAAATAAGGAATGCTAATATAATAAATTAGTAAATATAAAAATGCTATTTATGTATGCATGTCTATTCATATTTCTAAATTTCATTTTTCATTTTATCTTTTGAATTTTAGACTATATATATATATATATAAGTATGTATGTTAAATGTTTAGCTCTAAAGTTGTTCCTTTTCGTAATTCATTATTCATTTATAAAAATGTATGTATTGAGTTATTAAAATTCATAATATTTTTCTATGAAAAATAAAAAAAAAATCTTATTTTAAAAAACATTTAAAATATTACTTTTTCTTTTCATGAAAAATTTAAGACATCCATTTTTTCAACTATTTTTTATTTTTCATTTATTTTATTTATTCAATTATTATTATTACTATACATATTAAAATTATTTATATGTATACTTAATAAAAAATAATAACATAAATTATAGTAATAATTTTTAAGTTCTTATTTTTATATTTAATTAAATTGTAGTTTTAATTTATTAAAATTATAATTATTTTAAAATATGCATATTATTTACAGTTCACGCAAAATATGGATTTCCAACTAGTTATTTATGAAAGTAATGAGATTTCAAGACAATAATCAAAATTGAAATTTCAATTTTAGATGGAAATACCCACATATGTTAGATTATTTTTAGGAAAAAAAACTTTACTTAAGAAGAAGAAACAATGTCTAAGGTAGAGCATTAGTCAATTTGGTTATGTTCAACTATGAATGGGTGAAAATCAATCGATTTTGAAGATGGTAAATTTTGAATAGAACCAAATGAAGCATTTAAACTGAATGGTCAGTTATCGAATAATATCAGTTGCTTCGGTTTGGTTCATCGTGTTGGGCTACATATGGATTGCCCTTGAAAAATTGAAAGCCCAAAGATTATACATAAATATTCGTAATTTAAACTTCATTAATTTTATGTATAAAATGTAAATTACATGTACAAATGTTAATTTGGCTTGCAGACCATTAAAGGCCTATGCATATAATGTCATTTGCAAAAAAATTTCATTTGGCAAAATGAATGGACTTATACAAATATACAAAAAATTATACAGACAGTTTATAAAAAGAATGTGGCCTGTATTATACAAAAAATTTAGCAGGCACAAGTTGAAGTAGTACCATTGACTTGAGTGTGTCAGTCTCTCCAAAATAAAGTAAATCCCATGCAAGAACATATAAAAATAAAATCCAAATGAGGCTCAGAATGGAAAATAACATTAAAAGAGAAGAAATTAAAACAAGGCTCAGGCTTGCAATGTATCGGTCAATCCAAGAATACAACCACGTTTTTTGTAGCTAATAAAAAGTAAGCTACCAAAGAAACTTAAGCATGCACTCTGGTAAAAATCAAAGTACATAAAGGTGGAAACTTCATCATTACCTCAAAGAAATTGGATAGGCACAGGCATGAAACAACAACACTGGTACCTCAATATAGAGGCACATCAGGTTGGTCATAATGTGTGCACAGTCGCAAACATGAAAACACATTAAAAAGCATAAAGCAAGGACATGTAGCCAAGTGAAAATTGACCAACAATTCATCAGATAGTCAGGAAATATAGCACATATTCACATGCATTTCAAACCAACAAATTGAATTGAATCAAATTAAAAATTTACTAAGAACTATTATGCATTCAATTAATTAATGAAGTTACACTACAATTGAAGTTGAAGGGCCAATGCTTGTTTGTTTAGGTAAATCTATCAAAAAAGAAAAAATCATTAGTAGCATTTATAGTAAAAAATATATATAGAAATCAAAAAGAGAAAAAAAAATTAATAGATTTTGTTTAGATTACCTTTCGCAAAATTTTCCAACAAGTGTCTCTTTAACACAAATTGGCTTATTAGCCATTTTGAGCTAATCTGAAGTGCATGTTAAGGCCTCTATAATCTTAGGAGTTAGAGAACTCCTGCATACATCAAGCACACACCCACCAATGCTTAAAGCACTTTCAGAAGCCACAGTGGAAATAGGGACAACAAGCACACCATATGCTATATGAGAAAGAATAGGAAACCTTTCAGAATTAACTTTCCACTAACGCAAAACATCAAAGGATTCCCCTTCATCCACGATATCATTAGATAGATAAATATCTAATTCAGATTTCTTATTGCCAAAACTTCCACCAGATTCCATTTTATACTTTCTAAATTTTGCTTTTAAAAGAGATACAAATTTCCCAGCATTAGGAACATGTAGATCAGAAGGAGAACAAGCGTCATAATGGCTTCCACTTGAAGCAATACTATACAACACCATATACTTATCAAACAGAAGAGTGAGATCAGATTTCATAATATTATACAAAGTCAGGCTAGTATGATCACTATACATCTACTTAAGTGAGAATTCTATATACTCAAGCTTGTCTCGAGGGTCAAAAATATTGGTCAGGAAGATTAGAGTGTTCATTTTATTAGGATCACACTAATATTTTTCAAATTTAGATTTCATTGAAAACCCCATGGAAATAACAGATAGATCAAATGAAGTTTGCCGCTCATTTAACATGTAATGCAATTCAGATATTTCATTGAAAAAAAATTAGTAGTCACATAAAGAGAACCATATATTCTCAAAGTCATTTTATAAAATAACTTCAACATATCAACAATTGTATTGGCATACTGGTAATTAAAGAAGTTAGGCACCTCATCCTTTAAGTCTTCCCTAAAAGAACTCTTTTGTTCCTCATACTTATCAAAAGCTCTCTCATACAAATAAGCAGTTTTAAACATGAGATAAGTAGAGTTCTACTTAGTAAGAACATCAAGAGATAAAGTAGACTGAGGGAAAATACCAATAAAATCAGAGATTTCTTTAAATTTTTAAAATTTGAGAGGTGAATTTCTTATATACCTAACAGCTTCTCTAATCTTTTTACAATCTTGGAGGCTTTTTTCAAGCCATCATTAACAAAAAGATTCAAAATATGAGCTATACACCTTATATGTACAAATTTTAATCTAACAGAAGAACAAGTTCCCTAAGATATTAGCTTTTTTTTAAAAATAATTTATAGCAATATCATTCGAAGAAGCATTATCAACAATCATAAAAAAAACACATATTTCAAGCCCTAATCAAGCAAATAGTTTTGAAGGGCCTTAGCTATGTATTCTCCCCTATGGGAAGTAACATTCACAAAAGAGATAATTCATTTTTGTAACTTCCATTCATTTTCAATGAAGTGGGCAGTAACACATATATAATTTATTCTTTGAATTAAAGTCCATGAATAAGTGGTTATGCTAATTCTATGAGACTGATAGTATATGAAAGATTTAAGCTTCACCTTTTCATTAAGATAGATGGAGTAACAATCTTTAGACACTATCCATATAAATGGAATTTTAAACCTAAGGTAACAGGATGCCATAAATGTTTTAAAGCCATCACCTTTAAAAAATTTGAAAGGCAATTCATCAACAATCAATATATGTGCAAATGCTTTATAGATGGCTTCTTAGTCAAAATTCCATGTGCCTAGTACTCATAATTGTGAAGTTTGTGATTCAAAAACATCAGATGCATGTTGTAGTGTTAAAAGAGACTGCCTAGTGTCTTGACTATGTGGCATTTTTAAGCAAGTCAAAATATGATTTCTAAGACTAGAAGTGCCATTTTTTTAATGTCAACACATAAGATTTTACCACACTATTTGCACTTGGCAATCTGGCCCCCTGCCTTATCCTTTGTTTTCACAAAATGCTCCTAACACTTTCCTCTAGATTTTATGCCTTTTCTTTTTTAGCAGGCTTAAATTGCATCTCATGCTCAACAGAGTCATTCTGCAGGCTAAAATTGCATCTCATGCTCAACAGAGTCATTTTGTGTCTCTGCAGGCTATTGATGGGCTACTATTTCCACCCCCAAATTGCTTACAGAGTTAAGTTCAGGGACACCAATGGCAGGAGTATTGCCACTGTTATATTCAATCTTAAATTTTTTTTAAAAATAATAGCAATAAGCATGAATTAGTTACACAATACAGATAAACAAGATAATGAAACTGAATGAATGGCAAATAGATTATTGCTACCTTTATATTTATGTGTTTTGAAATTCAATAGTCGCACACAGTCTGAGAAACTAGATTCACAGTGAATCATAGTGATAGAAATGGCAAATTGCTTCCATTCTTTTTATTTTGCACTCAAATGATATCACAAAATGTACACACAGACTCACAGGATGTGAGTATATGAAGCAAATTTCTTCCACCCAATTAATTGCTTCCACCTAGTAAATAACTTAAAATTGAAACAAATAAACAAACAATTATTTTAAGAATAGCATCAATTCATCATATAACATATAAATGATAAACAAATCATATCACAAAAAATCAACTTTTTCTTTAATAAATTGTCTAAATCTTTTAGTAAAAATATTGCATATCCAGAAACACAGTCACATGTAATTCAAAATCAAAACAAAAAAAAGATTTTTTTTTTTACATACAATACTCCACATGCATGTATGTTCATCGATAAAAGATCATTTATTTTTTACAAGTCAATTTTTTTTTAAAATCAAATCATAAAAAGTTTGTACAAAGTAAAAAATTTATTTTTTAAATAGCAATCTATCACAAAAAAAAAAGTTATTTTTTTAGATTCAGAAATAATCAATCATATATAACTCAAAATCAAACAAAAAAACACTATTAAAGCAAGAATCAACTTGCATGTATGTCAATCGACATAAAACCCTTTATTTTTTGAAATCAAAGCATTTTCCCAATCAATCTTTCACAAATGATCAAGTAAATTGGACAGAAAAATGAAAAATGAACACAAACTTTCCATATTAGATTCCATCACATGAATGATTGCAAAAAAAACATTTTAGAATGAGATTTTAATGTAATTGACATTAAGAGTGCAAAAATAAAAGAAAACCACTGAAAACTTGAAGATATAAAGCAAATTGGTTGGGTTTTTGTCACTCGAGTCACAATAATCTAAGTATAGAGATGATGATAAAGAAGAAATTGAATCCAGAGTGTGGTTTAACGAAAGGAAAAAAAAAAGAAATAGGGGTTGATGGTTCTAGAATGAAGAAGATAAGAAGAAGTTTCGAGAGAGAATGAGAGATAGAAGAAGAGGTGGGAGTGGGAGGCGATGAGAGAGAGGAAAGAAGTGATGATATTAGGTTTAGGGTTAGTTTAGGATACTTATATAGATATGGTTTTGGGGTTAAACCATGTTATTTTCTTTTATATATATATATATATCCACACAGATGATTGAAAACTGTACTTTCTCTCCCTTCAAACTGAATTGACTATTTTAACTTCATCCAACTGACTAGCCAATTAAGTAGAATGGTTCGGTTCGACAAAATCGGCTCGATCAATTATTGCACACTCCTAAACTAGTACAAAGCTAGATACTACAGTAGGGACCTCTTCTATCAAGACATGTTCAACAACTAAACCAAAAGCCCATTTTGCCAAATAATGGGCAACAGAATGTCAACTTCTACGAACATGAAAAAAATAATTTAACTCAATAGAACTAACAAGATGAGGAATATCATCATAAATCAAATAAAAAATAGATAACCAAGTAGCACCATGCTGAATATTAGCTATAGCAGCTGCATTATCAAATTCCACTACAATTCGACGAAAACCTACTTCTTGCGCAAGGGAAGGACCATAACAGATTGCATGAAGTTTGGTGGCCTCAATATCCAGACCTGCCATTCTTATACCTATGTTGTATATTAAGAAATAAACAGAGGGGCAGAACTACATTGCTGAGAGCACCAAATTTCAAATCATTAATTTAGAATTTGTATATGAATTATAAAAAAAAAAATTAATGTTTTTCTCTTCAAATTTATATGTATTTTTATTCTATTGTAATTTAACGTACTCTCCACACTTTTGATTCTGACATATATATAAAGGATAAAAACTGTTAAATTAATCCTTATTTGATAAACTATTGGACAAATTTTCATATGTTTGTACCTACAGTATATATGAACGACTATGACAATTTATTTTAAATTTTATTTAACATATGTGGCACACATTGTGATGTGTCGCCTGGATACTATTTCTAGTAAAAAAGCAAATTAAACAATTACCTAATAATGTTAGAGTACATTTTTCTATATAACAAAGTTTTGGCCAAAGGTGTAAATTGAATCTTCACATTTTTTGCTAATTTCACATTAGATCTTATTGGGTCAATTTGGAATGTCTTTTTTATAAAACCAGACCATATTAAATTTTTAATGAGTACAATTAAGTTTTATAAACTAATAAAAAAATTAATTTTAACGGTTAATTAATAAATAAAATTGATAAATTATATATATATTATTTTTATTTGTAATTAACTTCAAAAGTAATTTTTTTTATTAATTTATAGGAATTAATAGTACTCAAAATTTATAATGTAAAAGTTCCAATTTGCTTTAAAAAAAATGAAAGAGTCCACTTTAAAATTTGGGTAAGACATGGAATCCAATCTGTACGTTTGCGGCTTTGCCCAAATTTTTTGAGATGATAATAGCAAGAAGAAAATGAGGAAGGATTCTGTTGTTACGTGACCGACTTGGATAAAAGTCGGCATGAGAAGAGTATTTTAAAGGGAGGGAATTGTGTTCCATGGCATGAAAATCGAATTTGGTGTGGCGGTGAGGGTTAGGGTGAGGGTGAAGTGAAGCAGGGACAACCACAAAAAAGCATTGAAATGGGCGGCAACCAAATTAAAAGCGTTATATGCCTACTTTTTTATTATGCGATGTGAGACGTGAGAGTTAGCAGTTTCTTTACAGCGGTACATAATAAAGAGGCTTTGGATTTGCATAGAAAAATGAATTTCGAATCTGCATGCCTATTGATTCTTTTCTTTTAATAATATTCTGTTAAAAAATTCGGAAATTTTCTCTTTTACAAATTATTTTTTTAAAAAAAATAAATAATATTAAATTAGTGAGAGAATATTTAAATAGTAATTTATTTATAAAAACATTTTTAGATATGAGATTCTATTCTTATTATTAGTTTAAAAGGAGATGATTGTTCCTTACTCTACGTTCTATCAAAACTTAAATAATATGACATCTTTATTAATAAAAAATAAATAAAATAATATCAAATTTATTTATATACCAATAAAATATTTCAACTAATAGTTTGACTTTTTAAGTTAAATACAAATTAGTCGTGATTCCGTATAATTTGCGAACTATAAAATAAAATAAATATATAAATAATTTAAATGAAATAATAACTAAATAAATTAAAAATAAAATAAAATATATCACATTTATTTTATTTTCTTTAATTTCTATTGCCATAAATTTATAGTTATAATAAGATTTGTTTTTAGAATTATTAGATTAATAAGATTTGTTTTTAAAATTATTATATTAGTATTGAAGTATGTATAATAGTGTTTTAGTTAAAAAAAATAATATTAAGTAATTACTGTAATTTTCTTAACGGTTTAGAAAATATATTTTGAGTGATTTAAGGTAGAAAAATATATAATATATAAATAATTTTAGAATTTGAGTAGTATTAAAATATGTATAATAGTGTTTTAGTTAATTTTCTTTAATTTTTGTTGCCATAAATTTTTAGTTATAATAATATTTATATTTAGAATTATTAGATTAGTATTGAAGTATGTATAATAACATTTTAGTTAAAAAATAATATTAAGTAATTACTGTAATTTTTTTAATAGTTAGAAAAAATATTTTGAGTGAATTAAGATAGAAAAATACGTAATATATAAATAATTTTAATTAGCAACTACCTTGAACTCTAACTCTATTAAAGAACAAGTAACAGTACGTTGTTTGCGCGAGTTCCATACTTGCAAGTTCAAACCAAGAAAAATGAGATATCCACCGGTTGAGTGGCAGTCAACAAGACATCCCACCTAATATGAATCATTAAAAGCTACCAAATGTGATCTTGAACTGCATTTAAAGACTAGGCTATGATGAGAAGTGCCATGAAGATATCTTAATAACTGTTTAAGTGCTTTGAAGTTTACATTAGTAGGCTCATGCATGAATTGACAAAGTGTGTTGACTAAAAAGGATAATTCTAGCCTTATTAAAGTCACATACTATAGACTGCCATAGATAATTCAATATTTGATGGCTTTATTGCTTGATAAGGTAATGGCTTGTTGTTTAGAAAGTGTGGAGCTCGACACTATTAGAGTTAAACTAGGTTTGTAATTGACCATACAAGCATTGCGAATAATATCTTGAATATAAAAATGGTGTGATAAAATTAAGCTAGTTGAAGTATCTTGCACTTGAACACCAAGGAAGTAATTTAGAACACCCAAATTGCAAAGTGAAAATACCTTCGACAATTGCTGAATAAGTTAATTAATAAGAATGCTACTATTGCCTATGAGAACCACATAATCAACATACATTAAAAGAAAATAATGATCTTTGCCTTTATTAGAAAGGAACAAAGAGGGATCAACATTGAAATTCACAAACCCAAGAGATAATAAATAAGAATTGAACTGTTGATACCAAGCACGTAGTGCTTGTTTTAGTCTATAAAGCAATTTTTGCAACTTATAGACATAGTGTGGATATTGTTTATCAATAAAGCCCTAAGGTTGTACTATATAAACCTGTTAATGTAAATCCCCATTCAAAAATGCATTGC
Organism: Mallotus nudiflorus; assembly: GCA_947683625.1. Lineage (NCBI taxonomy): Eukaryota > Viridiplantae > Streptophyta > Magnoliopsida > Malpighiales > Euphorbiaceae > Mallotus > Mallotus nudiflorus. Next base: position 8,695,466 of record CANTUR010000157.1, on the reverse strand, counting down.
TTACATCTAGTTGGTGAAGAAACCATCCCCGAGACATGGCCACTGATAGAACTGTATAGATTGTGTGTGGTTTCATAATTATATTGAAAGTTTTGGTGTGGTCAATACTATACTCATGGGTATAACCACGAGCTACCAATCTTACCTTTAGTCAGTCTATTATTCCATGAGCATTCCTTTTGATCTTGTAAACCTAATGATTTCTAATAACATTACCATTTAAAGGTGGCATAATAAGAGTCCAAGTGTGATTATTGTGTAAAGTAGTCATCTTATTAGACATTGCCTATTGCCATTCAGGTGGTTTGTTAGCTTGGGCAAAGGATGTTGGTTCAGAAATGATGGGAGAAGTTGAAATGGTAATAGCAAGCACTATTAGGTTACGATTAAGGATAAATAGGCATAATTACATGGTATGAGTGCATGTAAGTGGAGAGTGTAGTTTTTTTATCGAATTATGCTAGTTCGATAGGATAAATATCAATAAATAATTTAAGTCCATCCGGATTATACATAGTGGTTTATAGATAAGGTTTGGTAGATGAAAGTTGTTTAGGTGTGGTTAGTAATAATAAGGATGACTGACTTAGTGGTTGGGTAGAATTGGTAAAAGAAGAAGATAAGTTAGGACTGTGAGAGGAATAAGAAGAATATGAGTTGGAGAGGGAGATAGTACTTAGAGAGATAAGTGAACTCGGTAGTTGATGAGTGATCTATAACCAGGGTGTAGATGGCATGCTAACTGGCAAGGTTTCTGATGTTTTAGTTAGACTTGGAACTTGATTGAATGGAAAGAAATGTTAATCAAATTCATGGCGAGCAATATAAAATTTTCCATTTTCTTTATTAAAGCATATATAACCTAGGTGATTAGGAGAACAACCAAGGAAGAAACATTGTTTAGTTCGAAAGGAAAATTTATGTTTATTATAAGGATGAAGGAGAGGATAAATTGCACATCCGAAAATTCTAAGAAAAGAATAATCTGGATCATGGTGATATAAAATTTGGAAAGGTATTTGATTTTCCAAAGAGCTTGTGGGCATTCTATTAATTTAAAAAATTGTTGTTTCAAAGGCAAATTCTCAAAATTTGAAAGGTGCTTCACAATGTCCAAGTAAAGCAAAACTAAGGTAAACTATATTTTGAATTTTTCTTTCAGATGTTCCATTTTGTTCATGAGTATAGGGACAAGTAATGCGATGAATGATTCCTAAATTTTGAAAATGTTTATACAAAGGACAGAAATCACCCCCTAATCTGAATTGAATAATTTGATTTTTGAATAAAATTATTTTTCCACCATAGATTGAAATTGATGAAAAGATTGCAAGAACTTCACTTTTACATTTGATTGGGTAAAACCATGTAAATAAAGAAAAATCATCCATAAAAATAATAAAATATTTGTAACTAGAAAAATAATATAAGGGAGCAGGTCCCCAACAATCAAATGGATCAATTGCAATGGTTTAGTACTATGATGATGTGTTAAATTTAAAGTTAACCGATGAAGTTTGCCTACACAACATGCTTTACACTTGTTATTTAAAATTTTATTTTTGGAACATAGAAGTTAAAATTAATTAACTAAATGACGAACTATGGAGTAGTTATGATGCTCGAGTTTCATATACCAGTCTTGCAAAGATGCATGATACACTACAAAATTCAAAGGCTTAGATGAATCATATTGTAATTTGTAAAGGCCAAGTTCATTCATTCCTTGAAGAATTGTTTGCTTGGATACCTAATCCTTAACAAGACAATGATTATCATGAAACTCAAAGAAACAATAGTTATCTCTACAAAAAATTTTCATATAAAGCAAAGGTTTAGTAATAGTAGGGACATGTAAAACATTTTTTAGAGCAAGTGACTCAAATAGAGAAGAAAGTATGGTGTGTCCATTGTGATTAATTTACAAACTAGTACCAATACCAACTAACAGTTGTTCTATACCTTTATAGTCATTGAATATGTTGAGAGAAGATAATTTTACGGTAACATGGTGGGTTGTGCCTATATCAGGGTACCACTGAGTTAAAAAAGCTGAAGGAGGCAAAGATAAAAGGCTCAGAGTAGCATGAAGAGTAGACATATTAGCTTACATGCTATTTGGAGAAGTATAAAAATTTCTAGCATAAGAATTGAAATAAGATCGACTATGAGAAATGGCATTAACATAAAAACATATGCACTAATCAAGTGTTGAATAATTATTTAATCCACATATCTAATAAGTGATAGAGTTGTTAGTGGAGATATAACCATGTCGACCACTACAGTTTCTTTATCTTCCTTAATCAGTGAATGTAGTAAGGCAAGTAAGGATTGAATGAGCACGCTAAACCAAATTAGCAATAGGAACATGAGATTGCTGTGAATTGAGCAACATTTCATAGGAAATAAGCTAGCCATAGAGTTCATTAAAAGAAATTGAATTAAAACATTATTGTAAAGGTTCAATTATGCCATTATATTCAACACCAACCTTCCTAAATATAATGGCATTAAACTTTGATAGTGATATTGACTGTCCAACCAAGGTTAATGAGTCGACTATGACTTTGACTTGGTAAATATATTAAGAAACAATTTTATAACCTTTTGAAAAATTGTGTAATTCAATATGCACTTGCTTCTTTTATTTTGATAATGCCATAGGCTGTAGCAAGGGATCTCCATATTTCTGCCACTAAATTAAGGCCAATGACCTAAGGATATATTTCCTCTATTATTGAGGACAACAACCATTAAAACAATAGTTGATCCTTATGAAACTAGACTAGATATTGAGGATTAGGAATAAGTTGATTTGTAGTGGAATCAATAATTTCTTTTGGAGGAGAAACTTTAGTACCATTAATTATACCATAAAGGTTGTAATAGTTCAGAAGTGGAGTAAATTGTAGCTTCCAAGGAATATAATTCTTTGAGTTTAATTTAATAGAAAAAGGATTGATCAACGTGTGAAGGTGTTGCAATAAAATAAAGGGATATGAGATAAGAAGGAAAGGAAGAAGTAACAATATGAGAAAGGGGTTGAAAAAGAAGAGGAAGAAGAAGAAGGTGATGATGATAAGGAAGGAGTGGTCATTTTGTTTCCTACTATAATATCAAGTTAGTAAGCCAAATGAGATCGTGAAAGATGTTTCATTACTGTGTGACTAACATCATTACTGAAGATAATAAATAATTAGTTAACAAACTAACTAATGCTATAATAAAGTGTTTATGATAAATGTTATCTTGACAATGCAGACTGCAAATAATATAAATGTTTTAAAATAATTAACTTAACAATTTTAATAAATTTAAAAACTACAATTAAATTATATATAAAATGAGAACTTAAAGCATTATTGCAATAATTTTATTTTATTATTTTTATTAAGAGAGAGAGAGAGTAACTGAAAAATGGGATGTTTTAGTTAGAATAAAAGATATAATTTTTTATGTAAAGAAAGTGTAATGTTTTAGATGTGATATAATTAGAGTGTTTTGTATGAAATAGAACATATATATTTTAAAATAAGATTTTTATATATTTTTGTAGAAAATATTATAAATTTTAATAATTTAACACATAAGCATAAATGCTAAAATTATAAATAGCACACTTATCAAATTTTGAAATATATATATTTCTTTCATTGGTTTTAAACAAGAATAGTTTTTATTCAAATTTACTTTTTCCGCTCCATGATTTGAATCCATCTTATAATTTATCATACCAACTTATTGAATTATTACATCATATGTTAGTCGGATCTAATATGTAATGGAGGGTTATAATAAAATAATTAATTCCTTATCCGTTTATATAAATATTTTTTTACCTAATAATTTAAGTTTTTCCGTTATATAGAAATTTGGTTGATATATTTTTCGATCCATTTATTCACAATAAAAATTTTAAAGTTTAGAAACTAGAATTAGTTTTGGAACAAAAACTAAAAGATAATTAAATTGTAAGATTCTTAGGTATTTTTTTAAAAAACCATTAAAAGCCCTCTAATTTTAATCAAATTTTAAATTAGGTTTATTTAATCTGGATTTTTTGATTTTTTAAAGTTAAATATTCATTCTTATTAATTTTTCACCTAAAAATAAAATATATTAAATACTTAGTTTTATCTTTTAGAACTATACTTTTTTTTTTAAGGAAGATAGAACTATCATTGACGAGAATCAAAATCAAGAGCAATACAAATAAAGGGAGGGGGAACATGCTCCCATATCTTGAAACCAGACATAGAACCCGTGGCTCTAGCTAATAAATAAGCAACAAAATTTGTTAATCTCCTAACGAAAAACACAACATTATCGTTTATCACTTGCAAAAGTAATTTATAGACATCAATAATCAGTCCTAAAGGAAAATTATTACTGTGAGAAGAGCGCAAGGACTGCACAAGATTAAGAGCATCTGATTCTATAATTACCTTTGACATGGAACAGTACTTCAACCAGCTTAAAGCCTCTCTCAAGTTCAGGGCTTCGGCCGAAGATGCTTAAAGAGGCCCATAACTGCTAACATGCCCTGCAGCATAAAATACACCTCGATGGTTCCTTAACACCCAACCAAACCTGACTTTCCCTTCAGCAGAAAAAACAACACCATCCATATCGCATTTTAACCAGCCTTTCGGGGGACGCTTCCAATGGAACAGACCCTCATCAACATTTGGAAGCTGGATATCCAGAGTCATTCATTGAATAGATTGCCATTAGAATAAAAGGAGCTAGCTATATTAATCAAGTTAACAACATATTGATGCTTATTATTTCACAACACCTCATTTCTATTGCACCAAAGGCTCTAGAGAACTACACAAACCATATGAAGTTTATCCACATCAAAACCATGCACCGACATAGCAAACCATTCAAAGAGATCACCTGAAGTACCAAGATGAATCTATATATTGAGCAAATTCTAGCAGCTATTAGCAAAAGGGCATTCAAGAAAAGGATGAGACATAGTTTCATGCGAGAGAGAGCAAACAAGACATAACGAATCAACCTCCGCTTGACCCTGAACCAGATCATGTTTGATGGGCATACAATTTCTACAAATACCCCACACCAAATTCTTAACTTTGGGAGGGATCTTTAAACTCCATTACTTCCACTACACAGAGGAATCCTAACTGGCAATTCTCACCAAACCATTCTGCCTCAAATGCCAATATGCACTTTTAATAACATAATGCCCCTTTTTGTCAAACTTCCAAAAGCAAGTGTCATCACTCCTATGAAGACTCAAAGGGACACTAACAATTAGCTGATGATCACGTTCATTAAACCGATCACGAATAATATCTTCATCCCAAAGTTGCACTCCTACTTTAAATAAACTATGAGCCAATGCATTTTCAAGCCCTGGGACATAGGAAGATGTAACATAGGGCTGAGAATCATCTGGGAGCCAAGGTTTAGTCCAGATATTGATACTATGGCCATGATTTACCTGCCATCGCACACTATCACAAGCAAGCTGTTGAGAAGCTAAAACACTTTGCCACACAAAAGCTACGATTGCTTTGTGCATTAGCATGTAAAAAATTAGACTGAGGATAATATTGTGATTTGTAAAGGCAAGCTACCAAAGAGTTTGGCCGAGAATATAATCTCCACCCATTCTTACCCAACAAAGCAAGATTAAAATCATGAATTTTTCAAAAACCCATGCCGTTATGCAGTTTAGACACACATAAATTGTCCCAGTTAGGCCATCTAATTCTGTTAGTTCTGTTATGATTATTTCCCCACAAAAGGCCTTGATCATATGCTCAATTTTAAAGCACAACTGTAAAGGCAGTAAATGGATGCTGATAGCAAACGTAGGTAATGCTTGGGCCACTATTTTCACTAAAATTTCCTTGCCTGATTTGGAGAGAAAACGGCTCTGCCAATGATGAAGTCTTGCCCAAAGCTTCTCTTTGATGAATGAAAAAACTAGCCTTTTATTCCACCTAACATAAGCAAAAAGGCCTAGATATTTTCTAAAACAGTCCCTAACAGAAACACCATGCATATGACACACCTTGTCTTGTAAATCTTTTAGAGTGTTTTTGCTAAATTGGATGCAGGATTTAGCAAAATTTACCATTTGTCTAGATAGATATCAAAACACTCTTTCATAACTCTGCTCTTCACCTTATTAGCTTTGAAGAATAACAAACTATCATCTGCCAAAAAGAGGTGGGAGATGTTAGGAGCACTTCAAGCAATACGGCATCCATGGATAACCCCCTTGTTCTCATAATCCCGAATTAGAGAAGTAAGACCCTCGACACAGAGAATGAAAAGATATGAAGAGAGAGGGTATCCTTGTCTGAGACGCCCATGAGGGGTAATTGGATCCAATTCTGCACCATCAAATAGAATAGAATATTTGATTGAGGTAATACACATCAACACCCAAGAAATCCACCTAGAAGGTAATTCCATCCGCTTCATGTCGTTCTCTATAAAAACTCCACTCAATACGATCGTAGGCTTTAGACATGTCTACTTTCAAAGCAGCGAAACCATCTTTCCCTTGCTTTTTCTATTCAAAAAATGATTTACTTCAGTCGCGATTATAATGTTATCAATCATTAACCTACACGAAATGAAAGCACTTTGAACCTCTGATATTATGGTTGGCAAAAACATCTTTAACTGATTTGCCAGCATTTTTAAAATGATTTTATACAGAACATTGCACAAGGAGATGGGCCTGAGATCAGACGTAAATTTCAGGAATTTCTTTTTTAAAATTAAAACAAGGCTATCTGATTTAAAGAGTTTGGAAGTAAGCCCGTATATAAAATATCCAAGCACGTAGAAGAAACATCGGCACCCATAATCCTCCAAATTTTTTGAACTAAAGTAGGATTGAGACCATCCATACTTGGAGATTTGCCAGGATACATGGAAAAAAAGCCTTTTTGACATCCCCTTAACTAAAATTCGCATTGAGTAAATCCCTGCTAGTATCATCTAAACAAGTGGAAATACAATCCAACACCCTACTATCCTCACAGCCCCTTGACAAGAACAATTCATTAAAAGTAAAAAATGAGCACCTCATCCAAGCCATCACTTTTCGCACACAAAATCCCTTCAGAATCTTTCAATTGAGAGAAATTATTTTTCTTTCTCCTATGCGAAGCAAACAGGTGAAAATAATGAGAATTGCAATCTCCTGATTTAAGCCAATTTTGTTTAGCTCGCTGGCGCCAATGCAATTTATGTTGGGCCAGAAGCTCATTATACCGGAGTTTTACTTCTTCCAAACGCCTAATTGAAATCACATCTCTTAGCACTCTCAAACTTTTCATCTAAGCCCTACACTCACCAATCTGAGTCTGCAACCATAATGCAACTCCTTACCCTAATCATACAGATTATGCCCACAAAGTGCCATCTTAGTTGTAATTAACATACACATACTATCACACTAACTTCAATCAATAGCCTCTGAACAGTCTGATTCATAAAGCCACACATTTTCAAATTTAAAACGATGAAATTGAACAGACTTTGTCTCGGACCCAAAGTCTAACAGAATGGGTGAATGATCAGAAGTGGAAGCCTCCAAATTACAAAGCTTAACAAAATCAAAGTGATGCAACCAATCCACTATAACTAAGGCTTTATCAAGTCTCTTCTCAATCCCATCAACCTGCCCTCTGCGTCTTTCCTAAGTGAAGGGATAACCCTATCAATCAGATCGCTATCTGAAACTGCACATCTAAATCCTTATAATAAACACTAAGGATGCTTTGCCCCACCATGATTTTCATTTAGATGGAGTAAGTCATTGAAGTCACTAAGGCAACACCATGGGAGAGGAGATCCCAGCACTGAGATCAAAGAAGATCGAAGAAGATCCCAAGATTGAGATCGGTGACATCTATCAGGAGAGCCATAAAATAACCACTCCCTCCTTAAATTGCTCTGAATTTGATTTCTCAATAATTTCCATATCCACCCTATCCTGCTTCCCATCATTAACTGTTATCTTCCCTTTAGCATAACTTGAATTCACTCAATCAGTCCCTGAAATAATGCCACTGACCCTCCCCACTACCTTGTTGAGAATAGTGGTTGGTTGACTTACTAAAACTTATTTCTGCCCGTAAGCACCCATTTCTCCTCCTGGATTCGTCAAAAAATCATGTCGGAGCCACCTTGCACCGGAATTGGACTACTGCTTCTTATTTGAAGCCCTTGTCCAAGTTCCATAATGGGATTGTCAAACTTCTTAGCACAAAATTTTTTCGAGTGACCAAGAAAACCATAATAGAAGTAGAAAGTCAGCAGATATTCGTATTGGAACTTCACCCATATCCATTCAAAAGAAAGCTGCTCCACAACATCCTCTTTAAGTTCCACACCTTCTTTCGTAGTACCAGTAATAGATAGATTTGCATAGGCTTCATCAAGTGTGTTTGCTTCTTGACTTGATGAAGCCATAATGAATCAAAAAAAAAAAAAGGAACAGATTAAAGAAAGTTATTTTGAATGATTGAAAAATTGATTGAATAATGATTGAGATACCAAGTAAATAGAATAAAACTCCTTGTCTGATGGCAAGACTCTCCATTCCCCTCATTTTTCTTTTTTTTAGAACTATACTTTGTTTTGTTTTAATCAAATAAAATATACTCTACCTCAAAATAAATAAATAAATACTCAAGAGTATTTAAAATTACAAATTATTTTCCATTTTTGAGTAAAATTATTTTTGAAGAGCAGGTAATTGTTAATCCATTATATACAATATATAATTTTGGCAGACTCTTGTTTAGGCTGAGTGTTTTACACTATATGATTAAATATATATCACGACCTAAACTGAAAGTCATGACCGGCACTAAGAAACGAAAATTCTTTCGAATTCGGAACCCGTAGCAAGCCTTAAAAATAAAAGCATGCAATAATTAAATAAAATATGCACCAATAATTAAAAACTTAAACCAATTTAATAATAATAAACTTTTAACATATCATAAAATAAAATATATTATACAATATTCAGAGAAAGACCTTTGAAATTACAACCAACATTCTACAAATACAAAATACGACTACTACTGTAGTTTTTTAGAGTAAAATAAAAGTCAAATAAATAATTTACACAAAATAGTCGGGGCTGAAGAAGTCCGACAGATAGACCTACTACTAAGGTTTGAGGAAGAAGAATCTCCTGTAAAAATAACAACTGAGGGGAATCAGACCTCACTGAGTGAGTTGTTATATTATATATACATGCATCTCCTAATGTCATATGCAATCAATCATTCGTATATATAATAAATATATATACAAGCATTTCACACAGATGCTGAAATCACTTTATATAATAAATGCTGAAAAAACATTTGTTTTATTGAAAGATCAAATAGAACCCTATTTAAATCGCAACCTCAATCAACAATAACTCTCTAGCCATACAGACTCACTTAATTCCAAATTAATTCACTTATTCCATTATGGACAGTAGACTGGCCCCGAGACACTAAGTCAACCAAGCTCTAACAGTCTTACTGTCAGTGTGATTGGGCCCGAGACACCAAGTCAACTGAGCTCCAGCAACCATACTATTCAATCATATCAAACTCAAATCAATCAATCAAATCATATATTACCTTAAGTGATTCTCAGCTCAACCCTCAATCTATTGCAACAGTACGTACACAATCCTAATATTGCTCACTAGGTAGCACGTTCTATCGATATCCTTTAATTAAAATTAAACAAACATATGGGAAAATAAATAATGCATATTAACATTCATAATAACAAAATAAACCATATATATACTAGAAATATACCTAAAATAAACTAAGTATATTTCAAGTATATATATGTTAAATAAATTCAAAATCAACCATAAAAATATGCCAAATAAAAACCAATAATATACTAAAAACATTCTAAGTATATATCAAAAATATAACATGCATTTATTTTGAAATATATCAAAATATACTAAAAATATACCTAACATATACTAAACATTTAATAAAACAATTTATGAACAAATACATATCAAAACATATATATTCTAAAACATGCATCCTAAATGCGATGTATATATAAGATAGCAACTCACAAGTTTGTGCTCCTCAAAACTGGCTTGATGAGCCTGGTTCGATAAACCTCGGTCTCGGTGCAACTGGAAATAAAATAATAACGAAAATCAGAATAAATCTAACTGAATATTCTAAGAATTTCTAAAAGAAAACTCTAATGAAGGATTAGAAACTTAGACAACATAGAATTTCAGGATCGACTCGATGTCACATTTTAAGAAAATTCTACCAAAAATTTGACAAAACTTCCTCTGTAAAACAGACATCTCTCTATTAAAAAGTAGAACCGATCCTGCAAGAAAACACACTTCTAATCACATAATAATCAACACCTTCGGTTGGGACCTCGAACTGCACAATTTTTCAACCGAAATTCACAATTCACCAAAAATACATTTAGGATAATAAATATATTAAAAATCAATAAATTCCACAAATATCCTCAAAATATCAAAATATAATATATTTACACATTAAAACACTAAATTTAATTATTTTCATAACAATTAAATAAAAATCCCAAATAATAATATAATATTATTAAAAATCCAATTTTTCAATAATTCAATATAAAATAGTAAAAATTTACTTTTATATATTCAAATAGCTTAAATAGCCTAAATATATATTAAAAGTTATTAAAAATCCATTTAATCACAAATTTAGTAAATAATATATTATTTGAAAATAATTTTTGAAAATTAGTACAAACAATTTTTATACTAATAATTTCAATTAAGTGTGTAGGGAATTATATACTAAACATATACCAAGCATATACACTTCTGGATGAATAGTGAATTTTCGGGCTAATTGAATCTCTGAGATTGAAGAAGGCTTTTGACATATTTAGAGTTTTTAAATGAGAAAATGAGCTTCTTAACATTTGAAGTAGACATCTTGAGCTTTCTGAATTGGGATTTTTTGTCAAAATCCAAGTTCATTTGGTTAGGAAAATTTTGAGTTGAAATCCACATATACGTCTGCCATCTCAGACTGCACACCTCTTAGTATTTTGGACATATCTTGAGTTACAGAAGTCCAACTAAGGTGATTCAAAATTATATGAAAATATAAGTCAAATATCTACAACTTTAATGAAGAAAATATGGGAAAATTCAAATTTCTTCAGGAGCAGATCACGGCTTCAACTTGTGTATAGTTGTCTAACAGCATCAGTCTCAATAATTCAAAATATAGACATTGGACACATCATTTACACCTCCAACAGCTATAGTTTTTAGTATAAATACCTCTAGAGCTGAATGGAAGTTAAGATACTTGTTTATCATTCATTATTTCTTAAGCTTTCATTGAGTTATCAAATTCTCTTAAATAATTTTTTGTTTGTATAACTCTTGTGAGAGTTGGGTGTGTGTTAGAAATAGAATTTCTCTTCATCTTAAATCTTGGGTTAGATTAGAAGGGAAGTGAGATTTATTTCTAAAGGAATTGGTTTAAGTGTTATCCATTGAAACACTTGGGTTTTGGTTTTTTTGAGTGAGCCTTGAAAACTCATGTTGTAAGGTTATAAGAGTGAGCCATAAAACTCTTGTATAGTCTTAATCTTGTGAATAAGATTGTGGGTGATTGAAAATCCTAACTTGGGGATAAGTTAGGTGGAGACATAGGATTGTTATTGAATCCAAACTCCTTAAATCTTTGTGTTCTTCATTCTTCCTTCTCAACTTCTATTTAATTCTTGTAGAGAATTCTTTTAATTTCTCATTTTTATTTGATAGTCCTATTCACCCCCCCTTTAGGACTCTTTTTATTTGGTATCAGAGCTTGAATTCTAGGTACTTCTAGAGCTGAATGGAAGTTAAGAAACTTGTTTATCATTCATTATTTCTTAAGCTTTCATTGAGCAATCAAATTCTCTTAAACAATTCTTTATTTGTATAAATCTTGGGAGAGTTGGGTGTGTGTTAGAAATAGAATTTCTCTTCATCTTAAATCTTGGATTAGATTAGAAGGGAAGTGAGATTTATTTTTAAAGGAATTGATTTAAGTGTTATCCATTGAAACACTTAGGTTTTGGTTTTTTTGAGTGAGCCTTGAAAACTCATATTGTAAGGTTATAAGAGTGAGCCATAAAACTCTTGTATAGTCTCAATCTTATGAATAAGATTATGGGTGATTGAAAATCCTAACTTGGGGATAAGTTAGGTGGAGACGTAGGATTGTTGTTGAATTCGAACTCCATAAATCTTTGTGTTCTTCATTCTTCCTTCTCAACTTCTATTTAATTCTTGCAAAGAATTCTTTTAATTTCTCATTTTTATTTGATAGTACTATTCACCCCCCTTCTAGGACTCTTTTCATTTGGTATTAGAGCTTGAATTCTAGGTACTTCATTGCTAGAATACAAGATCATAGGGAGTGAATCCGAAAACATCTCTTCTCTTAGACCATTCTTTGATGATAGTGACTATCCACATTGGAAATTCAAAATGAAATTATATCTTGATTGTGATTCCATAAAACTTTAGGATATTATCCTAAGAGGTTGGGAACCACCTACAACCATCATTATGTTGGGTTACGTGATACAAATGCAGTTGAAAAATTAAAATTTTATCATGTTCCCAAACCTGGATCCATGTAATTCGACTACTTGATTAAATTTAGGGTTTCAAAAATCTCACCAAAATGCAGAAGAGGGAAGATTTTCTGGAAGGATGAGAGGAGGTTCACACCAGTGACACTTTACCTCGAGCTTTTTTTAGCTTGGTTATTTGGATCAAGACGTGTCCAAAAGGATGCGTCCTCTATAGGTATCCACACGAACAACCTTTCATAAAACGAATTGGAGTGTGTTGCTAGCAACCTCCTTGATTGTCTCATAAATCAAGAACAAAAGGAAAAACATTGTCTTTGTTTTCTAATAAGAAAGAAAACGAATTTGGAGGCAGGAAAACAAGTGTGTGAAACCCTAGAGAATATAACATATTTATAGACTCCAAATTAGGGTTTCACCTACTAATGACCTTTTGGTAATTTTCCATTTATTATATTTTGATTTTATTTAAAAATAAATAAAAAATAATATCTTATTTATTTATTTAAACTAACATTTATCTTAAATAAATAAACAAATAAATAAATAAATAAAACACTTTAATTATTTATTTCCACAGAGTTTATTTTGGACTTATTAAACCCATATTCGTTTTGGGCTTGTTCTAAGTGTGTGACCCTATAGGTTCACATAACATTGGTAGTGGGCCTAAATCTCTATTTAGGCCTATAAGTCATATGAGGCCTCTAGTAAGACATTATGACTACCCAAGTCATGTGAAGTCAACAATTTGACATAACCTAATTATAATGAATTTTATCATCCCTTTATCACATGATATCTTAATTGAACATAAGGCATAGAATGTCATCCTTATATAGTTTTAATATTATGACTTGATTCCAAATAGAATGAAAATGATAACTCTTTATCAATTCATTTCAGCATGGCCATATAATTTTTTTCAGTCCATCTCATCAAGGGGCCCATAGATATCTTTCTCATGTTAATGAGGGATAAATTCCTTCTGAATCATTCACATTCCTCACATAACTAATTTTATATCCAACAATATTCTAATTTAATTGCCCAGTTAAAGACAATGTTAGAATGTGTCAAAACATAAAATAGCTATATAGAAATCTATGATGATTTCAAAGTCAAAGGACCAAAATAAAATTACTGTGAAGAGAAATACTTATGATAATAATCTATGTAGTATTCTCATAATGGGTCAATCCAGTACATGATCTCTCATCGTGTACTTATGAGTTGACTTAATATCTCATATTCATGATTAGTAAAACATAACCATCAGTCAACATCATACTAGCCTTAATACTTTAATATTTATATAATGAATAAATGGCTAGGGATAATTAGAATAGAACTCTTATTTTAATCTAAGGGTTTTACTATCAAGTCACATACTTGATGGCCTTAGTAAGAATTAACCATTCATATAATTATCATAAAATCAAATGGTAATGAAATACCTCTTTATTAATAAAATAAGAAAGTCAATGCATAATCAAATGATTGACCTAGTGCATATCACTAACAATCTCCCACTTGCACTAGGCCCAATCAACATCGTATCGAATACCCATAGACCTAGTATGAGTCTCATGTTTAGGCTGTGGAAGAGGCTTAGTCAGTGGATCAGCAACATTATCATTTCTAGGTACTCTGCATATCTTGATGTCTCCTCTCTTAATGATTTTTCGAATGAGATGATAGCGCCTGAGTATGTGTTTGGATCTCTGATGTGATCTGGGCTTTCTTGATCTAAACAGCTTCCTTAGCTGCCTCTGAGGCAGCTATGTACTCAGCTTCTGTTATAGAATCAACAACAGTGTCTTGCTTGGAACTCCTCCAACTCACTACACCTCCATTCAAACAAAACACATATCCTGACTGTGATCGAAAATCATCCTTGTCAGTTTGGAAGCTGGCATCTGTGTAACCATTTACAACTAGCTCATCTTCCTGACCACCATACAGTAAAAATGCATTCTTAGTTCTTCTCAAGTACTTAAGGATATTTTTAACTGCTGTCCAATGACTTTCACCTAGGCCTGACTGGTATCTGCTCATTGTGCTTAAGGCATATGAAACATCAGGTCGAGTATACAACATTGCATACATGATAGATCCAATAGCAGAAGCATATGGAATTTTACTCATGCGGTCTTGCTCATATTGTGTTATAGGACACTGAGTCTTACTGAGACTAATGCCATGCGACATTGGCAAGAATCCTCTCTTGGAATCTTGCATATTAAACCTGTTCAATACCTTATCAATATAAGTGCTTTGACTTAGGCCAATAAGCCTTTTAGATATATCTCTATAGATCTTGATGCCTAATATATAAGCAGCTTCACCTAAGTCTTTCATTGAGAAACAATTCCCTAACCATGATTTAACATTTTGTAAAATAGGGATATCATTTCCAAAGAGTAGTATGTCATCCACGTACAACACTAAAAACACAATAGCACTCCCACTAACTTTCTTGTATACACAAGGTTCATCTTCATTTTTAATGAAGCCAAATTCTTTGACTACTTCATTAAAATGAAGATTCTAACTCTGAGATGCTTGCTTCAATCCATAAATGGACCTTTGAAGCTTGCATACCTTTCCAGAATTCTCAAGACTAACAAAACCCTCTGGTTGTGTCATGTACACATCCTCAAGTAAGTTTCCATTGAGAAATGCTGTTTTGACATCCATTTGCCATATTTCATAATCATAGTATGCAGTTATGGCAAGGTGAATTCAAATAGATTTTAGTATAGCCACTGGTGAAAAGGTTTCATCATAGTCTATACCATGTGTTTGTTTGAAACCTTTTGCAACTAGTCTTGCTTTAAAGGTATGCACATTACCATCCATGTCAATTTTCTTTTTGAAAACCCATTTGCACCCAATAGTTTTTAAACCATCCTTTGGGTCAATCAAGGTCCATACTTGATTATCATACATGGATTGCATTTCAGATCTTATGGCTTCAAGCCATTTCTCAGAGTCAGAACTATTTATGGCCTCCTGATAGGATGTGGGCTCATTTTGATCCACAATTAACACATCATTATCACCGATTATGAGAAATCCATATCTCATGGGGATTTGACGTATCCTACCAGACCTCCTTAGGCCTTCTGGTACTTGTGCAGGCTCAACAACTTCTTGTTGATTCAGTTGCGGTTCCATATCAGGTACAACACTATTTTGTGGGCCTTGAATTTCTTCAAGTTGCACTGTGCTCCCACTGGTTCCTTTGGAAATAAACTCTCTTTCCAAAAATACACCATTCTAAGATACAAACACTTTGTTCTTAGACGCATTGTAGAAGTAATATCCTTTAGTTTCTTTAGGATATCCCACAAAAAGACATTTATCAGATTTGGGTGCTAGTTTATATGAGATTTGACGCTTAACAAAAGCATCACATCCCCAAATCTTTAGAAAAGACAAACTAGGAGTTTTTCCAGTCCATATCTCATATGGTGTCTTTTCAACTGCCTTTGATGGAACTCTATTCAAAATGAATGTAGCAGTTTCTAAAGCATATCCCCAAAAAGAGATTGGAAGATCAGATTGACTCATCATAGATCGAACCATATCCAATAAAGTTTGATTTCTATGTTCAAACACACCATTCCATTGTGGTGTACCTGGAGGAGTCAATTGTGAAACAATCCCACAATCTCTAAGATGATCTATAAATTCTTGGTTTAAATATTCACCACCTCAATCAGATCTTAGTGTTTTAATATTTTTACCAAGTTGATTTTGTACTTCATTCTTGAAAATTTTGAACTTTTTAAAAGATTCAGATTTATGTTTCATTAGATAGAGATAACCATATCTACTAAAATCATCCGTGAAAGTTATGAAGTACTGAAAACTTCCTTTAGCAGTTGAGCTTAATGGTCCACATACATCAGAATGTATTAGGCCCAATAAGTCATTAACCCTCTCACTTTGTCCAGTAAAAGGTGTTTTAGTCATTTCCAAGTAAATAAGATTCACATGTATCAAATGATTCATAATCAAATGAATTTAAAAGCCCATTTTGGTGTAGCTTTGAAATGCGTTTCTCATTTATATGGCCTAAACGACAATGCTAGAGATAGTTCGAGTTTAAATCATTAGATTTAGACTTCTTTGTATCAATGTTATAGATTGGCATTTCATTAGTGTCATCGGCATCTAAAACATATAGTCCACTAGTGCATGGAGCATATCCATAAAAATGTTATCCTGATAAATACTGCATTTATTATTCTTAATAATAAATTCAAATTAAGAAACAGAAATAATATTCCTATGCATAGTAGGTACATAATAACAACTTTCTAAAGATAAAACAAGTCCACTAGGCAAAGGTAACTCATAAGTTCTTATAGCTAAAGCAGGAACTCTTGCTCCATTGCCAACTCGTAGGTACACTTTGCCTCTTGCCAATGATCTACTCCTTTTTAGACCCTGCATATTTGTACAAATGTGAGATCCTGATCCAGTATCTAATACCTAAGAATTAGAATCAGAATCAGAAGCAGATAAATTTAATTCTATAACATAAATACCTGAAGAGGTAGTCTCACCACCCTTTTTCTTCTTCAGATCATCCAAATAGAGCTTGCAATTTCTTTTCCAATGGCCTGGCTCATTACAAAAAAAAAAAAACAAATTCCTTCCTTTACTTTGGGTTTAGCTTTGGATTTGGGCTTAGGCTTCTGAAAGCCTTTAAAGACCTTGCCCTTGCCCTTTCTAACCTTTTTCATCCCCTTTCCCTTATTGACCATGAGAACATCCTTGGTGTTACTCTTGATGTTCTTTTCAGCAGTTTTCAGCATCCCATGCAACTCGATACTATGCATATTGAAATTCATAATGAAGCTATCATAAGCTTCAGGCAAAGATTGGAGAATAATATCCACAGCTAGTTCTTGTTCAATCTTGAGACCAAGCTTTTCCAAGTGATCAAGATGACCCTTCATCTTGAGAACATAAGGACTGACAGAGCCGCCAGTAGTCAGCTTGTAGGAAAGCAATGCCCTGATGATATTGAACCTTTCAATTATGGCTTTCTCTTGGAACATTTCCTTGAGATGGCCTATCATAGTATAAGCCTCCATTTCCATCAATTGCTTTTGTAGCTCAAATTCCATACATCCAAGCATGACACAAGTGACATCAGTAGAATCATTGAGATGCTTGGTATAAGCATCCCTTTGTGCTCTAGGAGCATTAGCAGCTGGTTCCTTAGGGATGGGTTGATCAAGGATGTATTCCTTTCTCTTATGCCTAAGAACAATTCTTAGGTTTTTGTACCAGTCAAGAAAGTTAGTCCCATTGAGCTTATCCTTCTCAAGGATTTATCACAGTGACATAGTAGGTGTAGTGTTTGAAGTCATTATCTACAACAAATATATGCAAAGTCCATTTAGTATTTTATTAAATATGTATAAGGCATAATAAAAAATCCCACTAAATTTACTCAAATCAATAACCCTCTAAGTTAATTTTACAAATTTTAGTGGGCCAAGATCCATATTTCACTATACTCTAAGTGAGCTTTTGCTCATCGCCTAAAATATGGTTATTTAGGTAGACAACTCTTATCAATTACATCTCATGTAACTCTTGGATGGTACGGGATTTAACATCACATGTCATGGCTAAAAAATCCCATATAATGTCCTATGTCCAAAACCATTTTGATAACCTAGTTAAGTCAAAAAATATCAAACATTTGGATAGCACCATTATCTAACTTGCCTTCCCCAGATAAATTTATACACCCTACTTTAACAGGCTCATATATAATAATCTAAGGCTTGACGAGTGTTGAACTTATGGAAGGCATTATAATGACTTAATATTAAATGAGGGTTCGTCTTTATTTAATCATATTTAGTTATTATTATGTTGTATTGCATGGCATCATATGGCATTACATACATGGCATCATATGGCATCACATACATAACAACAAATAAATAAATGTGACATAGCATGGCCCAAATCTAAGTTGATCTTCATAAGCCAATATGAAGATCAATGGTCAAACCTAGGTAATATTACAATTACAAATTGAGCCTTTAACTTGGATCTCCATTTTCTACCATGGATCTCCTTCTTTGGTTCCTACCTTGGATCTCCATCCTAGGCCTCCAACTTGAATTGCACCATGGGTCTTGATTTATAAAAATTATTGTAATTTATTCTACACTATTTTAATAAAATAAATAAAACAAAACAAAAATGACTCGCAGGCCGTATTTAAAATTACAACCCATAAAAATAAAATATAATCATATTGGTCTAAGGGCCATGCTATGCACTATGCATAAAACAACAAACATGTATAACATAATAATCTATTTAGTTATTAAATCCAATTATTATGTTAAAAATAAAATAATGTGACAATTCTTTCGAGGTCAAGGGGCAGCGCCCCTAGTGGGGTTCTAAGGGGCATTGCCCCTTGGCGGGGTCCAAGGGGCAGCACCCCTGGCGGGGTCCGGAGGCAACGCCCCTGGTGGCGGTCCCGCTAGCCAGTCAGCGGGTCCGACGGTAAACACTTTACCTTAGCACTTCGGTGAATTGCCTTTTAAATTTCTGAACATTAATGAATTTTCGTAATCAAATTACTATAAAATCAATTTGTTCAAAATAGACAAAAACGCTCAATTAAAACAGCCACCTTAAAACCTTAATTTGCGTCAAGGAAGCAACTAACCAATTTTAGTAATCATAGTACTGAATCAGCTGTTGCCTAAAAACATCACTTTCTGTAAACATCTTACAGTTTGAAAAATCCATTCAAAATATATCAAAATAATTTTTTTTAAACAGACGCATCCATTAAGAAAACCCTAATTTTTGTAATCAAAATTACAGCTTGAACGAATCTGTATAAAACATATCCATTCTGCATAATCTGTTTAACATTTAAATAGATTACCGTTAACACATAATCTGCATAATCACAAAAATTCTGTTTTAGATTTAATCAAAAATGATTTTCCTGATCAAAATAGAAAACGATTTTCCTAATCAAAATAGAAAACGATTTTCCTAATCAAAATAGAAAACGATTTTCCTAATTAAAATAAGAAACATATATGCTGTTTCAATTAATCATATTAATCAAAACAAAATACATAACATATTTAAATCCTTAAGTGATTAGGCTTTCAAAAACAGAATTTCTGTTTCATTAAATCACATTAATAAAATATTATACTTAATTCGTTTTTATAAAAACATCATACAGAATTTGTTTTCATGAAACAACATTTTGAATTCATAAAATCAAAAACTGCTTTTAGTTTAATCACAATAAACCATTACAAACATTAATCAAATTAATGTTTAATTCCATTTTCAAATAGATTACTAAGAATTGTCACAAAACAAATCAAAACCCCTTTTGATAATTTTGAAAACCCTTTTCAAAATGAATCATAAACCCTAACATATATCACACAATCAATTAATTGAATTACAAGTGGCTCTGATACCACTGTTGGGTTACGTGATATAAACGCAGTAAAAAAATTAAAATTTTATCACGTTCCCAAACTTGGATCCATGTAATTTGACTACTTGATTAAATCTAGGGTTTCAAAAATCTCACCAAAATGTAGAAGAGGCAAGATTTTCTGGAAGGATGAGAGGAGGTTTACACCGGTGACACCTTACCTCGAGCTTTTTTTGGCTTGGTTGTTCGGATCAAGACGTCTCCAAAAGGATGCGTCCTCTATAGGTATCCACACGAACAACCCTTCACAAAATGAATTGGAGTGTGTGTGCTAGCAACCTCCTTGATTGTCTCACAAATCAAGAACAAAAGGAAAAACACTGTCTTTATTTTCTAATAAGAAAGAAAATGAATTTGGAGGCAGGAAAAACAAGTGTGTGAAATCCTAGAGAATATAACATATTTATAGACTCCAAATTAGGGTTTCACCTACCAATGACCTTTTGGTAATTTTTCATTTATTATATTTTGATTTTTTTTAAAAATAAATCAAAAATAATATCTTATTTATTTATTTAAAATAACATTTATCTTAAATAAATAAATTATTTCCACAGAGTTTATTTTGGGCTTATTAAACCCATATTCGTTTTGGGCTTATTCTAAGTGTGTGACCTTGTAGGTTCATATAACATTGGTAATGGGCCTAAATCTATTTAGGTCTACAAGTCATAAGTGGCCTCTAGCAAGACATTATGACTGCCCAAGTCATGTGAAGTCAATAATCCGACATAATCCAATTACAATGAATTTTATCGTCCCTTTATCACATGATATTTTAATTGAACATAAGGCATAGAATGTCATCCTTATATAGTTCAATATTATGACTTGATTCCAAGTAGACTGAAGATGATAACTCTTTATCAATTCATTTCAGCATGGCCATGCAATTTTCTTCAGTATATCTCATCAAGGGGCCCATAGATATCTTTCTCATATTAATGAGGGATAAATTCCTTCTGAATCACTCACATTCCTCACATAACTAATTTTATATCCAACAACATTCCAATTTAATCGTCTGGTTAAAGACAATGTTAGAATATGTCAAAACATAAAATAGCTATGTAGAAATCCATGATGATTTCAAGGTCAAAGGACCGAAATAAAATTACTGTGATGAGAAATACTTATGACAATAATCTATGTAGTATTCTCATAGTGGTCAATCCAATGTATGATCTCTCATCATGTACCTATGAGTTGACTTAATATATCATATTCATGATTAGTAAAACATAACCATCAGTCAACATCATATTAGCCTTAATACTTTAATATTTATATAATGAATAAATGGCTAGGGATAATTAGAATAGAACTCTTATTTTAATCTAAGGATTTTACTATTAAGTCACATACTTGATGGCCTTAGTAAGAATTAACCATTCATATAATTATCATAAAATCAAATGATAATGAAATACCTCTTTATTAACAAAATAAGAAAGTTAATGCATAATCAAATGATTGACCTAGTGCATATCACTAACACATTGATGGTATGATAACCACTATTGCAAGAAGCCAATGGAGTGTTAATCAAAAGGAAGAAAATCATAAAAATAAAAAGGATATGATTACTCTAGTCTCCTCTATGACAAGAGAAGAAGGAGGCAAGCTTCAACATTGCATTTCAGCTAAAGAAATGTGGGAGACCTTAGAGAATCACTATGAAGGCAACATTCAAGTAAGAAGCAAAAAGGTTCAACTTCATTTGTATGAATATGAACTCTTCAAAATGAAGCCTCAAGAATCAATCACGGAGATGACAAACAGTCTCAATGCTCTCCTCACAACCCTCAAGAAACTTGGAAAACATTTCTCTAAGGAAGAGGTAAACAGCAAGATTCTAAGAATCCTACCTAAGAAGGATTGGGAATCTCGTGTTACCTCAATTGAGGAAGCTCAAGACGTCTCTACTCTACCAACTGATGTGCTCATTGGTAAGCTCTTAACTCATGAGTTCACCATCAAGCAAAGAGGTGAAGAACAAGAAGAGAAAGAAGAAAGGAAAAAGAGCATTGCTCTAAAAGCTCTTCAAGAAGATAGTGAAGAGGAAAGTATCAAAGATTCTAGTGATGAAGATGGTGATATTGTCATGCTCACTAGGAACTTCAAGAAGTTCTTAAGAAAGAAAACTTCTCAAGAACAAGGGACTTCAATAAGAAGTTTAAAAGAGATGGAAGGAAGAAAACAAAAGAGGTTGCTTACTATGAATGCAAGAAACCGGAACATATTAGAAGTGAATGTCCTAAAATCAAATTCAAAAGCAAAGGAGCAAAAGATAAAAAGAAGACATTCAAAGCTACTTGGGATGATTCCTCCGAATCTGAAGAGGAAGAGGAACAACAAGAAGTTGCCAATCTTTGCTTCAGGGCCATTGAAAATGAAAATGAGGTACCATCCACTTCTTATTTTTCCTTTGATGGTTGTGACGAATATTGTGATGATGATGATGATGATGATGATGAGAGCTCTATTGTGAGCAAATTACTTGTTAAATACAAAAATTTGTTATTTAGGAAGAAACAATATAAACATGAGTTAGCTAGCTTAAATAAGTATTTTGAATGTTTAAAAATTGATTTTGCTAAACTTGTTGCATCAAATGAAAAACTTGTTAGTGATTTTAAGTCTTCTAATTCTTTAAAAGACCAACTTAAGAAAGCAAATGATGAAAATCATAAGCTTTCTAAGGAAGTCCTAGAATTAAAGAATTCCATTGCTAAATTTAAGAGAGGAAAAGAAACTTTAGATATTCTTCTTGACTCTCAAAAATTTCATGGAGATACCCATGGAATTGGATATAAAAATGGAATGTCTTCATCATCCTCATCACATATTACTTTTGTTAAAGCTTCACATAATTCTACTCCTTCAACCTCAAATGAGATTCAAGCTAAAAAATCTCATGTGTTAAATAGCAAGGTAAAATCTCATAAGATTAACCCTTCATTAACACAAAGAGGTAAGTCTTAAACTAGAGCACCTCAACCTAAGCATGCTTATATATACACTAGACATAATTATAATAGGCATTTTGCACAACACAATGCACATAAACATATTGCACAAACTTATTGAAATGCTCATCACCATTGCCAATGTATGTCTCACTCAATGTCATAAAATAATAAAAGATACACACAACACCAAAGGCATGTTGCACATACTAGGAAAGCATTTCATTTTAGGAAAAATAAATTTAAAAATATTGTATGCTCATATTGCATGATCAAAGGACATACCAATAATGTGTGCTTTTATAGAAAACTACATATGAATTTACTTCCTATGGATTATCTTGAAACTAACCAACCTAGACCAAGAAAGGTTTGGGTCCAAAAGAACACTTAAATTGTATTGTGTAGATGTGCTTGAAATCCATAAGAACAAAAAGCAAGTGGTATCTCTATAGTGGATGTTCAAGGCACATGACAGGAGATAAAGAGCAATTCAATAAACTTAATGCTAAGGATGGAGGACATGTTACTTTTAGAGATAATGCAAAAGGAAAAATCATTGGCATTGGAGAAATAGGTAATCCTTAATCCTTATCTATACATCATGTATTGTTTGTTGATGGTCTTAAACACAATCTGCTTAGATAAGTCAATTATGTGACATGGGAAATAAAGTAACCTTTTATCCTAAAAATTGCTTTGTTAGTAGTCTTAATGAAAATAAAATTATTTTTAGTGGTGAAAGAGTAGACAATGTTTATGTCATTGATTTGAATAAAATTGATAACAAAGACATAAAATGCTTAGTGTCTATCTCCTATGACACATGGACATGGCATAGAAGATTAGGACATGCAAATTTTGAGCTTTTGAATGATCTTTGCAAACATGAACTTGTAATTGGTTTACCTAAGCTTGAATTCACTAAAGATAAACCTTGTGATGCTTGTCAAAAGGGAAAACAATCCAAGTCCTCATTTAAGCTAAAAAATGTAGTGTCCACCTCTAGGCCACTTAAACTTATACATATGGATTTATTTGGACCAACAAGAGTTGCTAGTCTTGGTGGAATGCACTATGCTTATGTATTGGTTGATGACTACTCTAGATACACTTGGGTATGTTTTCTTGCTCATAAGAATGATGCATTTAAAGCTTTTGAAAAATTTTCAAAAAGAGTTAAAAAAGAAAAAGGATTTTGTATTTCATCCATTAGAAGTGATCATAAAATAGAATTTGAAAATGAACTTTTCAAAAAATATTGTAATGAAAATGGTATTTCTCATACATTTTCATCTCCTAAAACCCCTCAACAAAATGGGGTAATTGAAAGGAAAAATAGAACTCTTGTGGAAATGGCTAGAACAATGCTTCATGAGTATAATTTGCCTTTATACTTTTGGGTAGAAACCGTTAACACATCTTGTTATATTTCAAACTGAGTTTTCAAAAGATCAATTTTAAATAAAACATCTTATGAGCTATGGAACAATAGAAAACCCAAAATCTCATATCTAAGAGTATTTGGATGCAAGTGCTTTATATTGAACACTAAGGATAATCTTGGAAAATTTGATTCCAAAGCCAATGAAGGAATTTTCCTAGGCTATTCCATCTCTAGCAATGCATATAGGGTCTTTAATAAGAGAACTCTAGTAGTTAAAGAGTCCATGCATATGGTATTTGATGAATCAAACTCACTTGATCCTAGAAAGGATGTTTGTAGTGTTGATGATCTTGTAGGTGACAATGAGATTATGGAAACACAAGAAGAAAATACTAGTAAACCTTTGGAACTTGAAGATCCAAGCAAGAAGGAAAATGAGGAAACATCTTAACCTACCTTAAAGGATGAACTTCCAAAGGATTGACAATTTAAGAAAGCTCACCCTCAAGACCTCATTATAGGTGACACTACAAAAGGGGTAACTACTAGATCTCAATTAAAGTCTATTGTTAATTTAGCCTTCATTTCTCAAATTGAACCCAAAAATATTGATGATGCTTTGTGTGATGAATTTTGGGTCCTTGCTATGTAAGAAAAGTTAAATCAATTTGAGAGAAATAAGGTTTGGAATTTGGTTCCTAGACCTAAACATCATCCTATTATAGGCACCAAATGGGTGTTTAGAAATAAGATGAATGAACAAGGTGTCATAACTAGGAACAAAGCTAGACTAGTAGCTAAAGGATATAATCAAGAGGAAGGCATTGATTATGATGAAACCTTTTCCCCCGTTACAAGGTTAGAAGCTATTAGGATGCTACTTGCATTTGCATCATACATGGATTTTAAACTTTATCAAATGGATGTTAAAAGTGCATTTTTAAATGGTTTTATTGAAGAGGAGGTATATATTGAACAACCTCCGGGTTTTGAAAATTTTAACTCTCCAAATCATGTTTTTAAATTGTCAAAAGCATTATATGGATTGAAACAAGCTCCAAGAACTTGGTATGAAAGATTGAGTAACTTTTTACTAGAGAAAAGTTTCTCTAAAAGAAAGTTTGACACAACTCTTTTCATAAAGAAATCCAAGCATGATGTATTAATTGTTCAAATTTATGTTGATGATATTATTTTCGGTGTTACTGACCATTGCTTGTGTGAGGAATTTTCTAAGCTAATGCAAGGAGAATTTGAGATGAGTATGATGGGAGAACTCAAGTTCTTTTTTGGACTTCAAATCAAGCAATGTAAAAATGGAATTTTAATCAATCAAACCAAATATATAAGGGACATTCTCAAGAAGTTTGGAATGGATGGAGCTAAATCGAGCAAAACTCCAATGAGCACCACAACCAAACTCAACAAGGATGAGAATGGCAAATTGGTTGATGAAAAGTGATTTAGAGGTATGATCGGATCTCTTCTTTATTTAACCGCTAGTAAACCCAATATTATGTTTGCTACTTGCTTGTGTGCTAGATTTTAATCAAGTCTTAGAGAGTCTCATTTGAATGTTATTAAAAGAATTTTCAAATATCTTTGTGGTACAATGCATTTAGGACTTTGGTATCCTAGGAGTTCTTCATTTGACTTGATTAGTTATTCTGATGCTGACTTTACCGGTAGCTTACTAGATAGAAAAAGCACTTCTGGAACTTGTCAAATTTTAGGAAATTGCTTAGTGTCTTAGTTTAGTAAGAAACAAGTTTCGGTTGCCTTGTCCACTGCTGAAGCAGAATATGTGGCGGCTAGTTGTTGTTGCACCCAAGTTCTATGGCAAAAACAACAACTTTTGGACTATGGCATTGATATTAATCGCATTCCAATTAAATGTGACAATACAAGTGCTATAAACCTTAGTAAAAATCCCATTCAACATTCTAGAACTAAGCATATTGACATTAGACATCATTTCTTGCGTGATCATGTGCAAAATGGTGATATTTTTCTTGATTTTGTTGATACTAATCATCAATTAGCAGACATCTTTACCAAACCTCTTTATGAGGAAAGATTGAATTTTATTAAGCATGAACTTGGTATGATTGATGGCTCAAGCTTGTCTTGATCACTTGTTAAATTGATGAATTGATGTTTGGATTCTTATGTGTTTTAAAAAACAAAATTATTTTCAGCGTCATGTATATATTTTTTGTTTTAAAAAGTATTTACTTTAGCAAATTTAGTTCATATACATGATATATTGTATTTCCCATTTGCATGATCTTTGTATTAATTTTAATTGGATTTGTGTGGATTCATCCAATTTTTTTTTAACAAAAAAATCCCTCCAATTTTGCAAATTAATAATTAATTATTAAGCTAAATTCAATTAATTAATTATTTTAAATTAGCATAAATATTCCTCCTCCTCAACAAATTTTTTTTTTTTGTATTTTTATGCTAGGTTTATTTTCAATATACTTTCTGTATCTAAGTTTTGAACTGTGTTTTATAACTATTTTTCATCAGTTTATGTTCGGTTTATTTTCTGAATAAACCATGAGTTGTTTGTTTATTTTATGATTATTTTATGACAGTTTATGCTCATTTTATTTTCAAGATATTTTCTGGATATAAGATATGAGCTGTTAGTTTTATATCTTATTTACAATTGGTATTTTAATATCATTGTAACTCTTTTTTAATGCAATTTTATTTGGATTTTGACAAAAGGGAAATTTTTTTTGAGTTTGTTTAATTTTTTTTGTTTTCTTAGAATTTTTTTTATCTTTGATAATGCATGGATATTTTTAAGATTTGGTCTGTCTTTGCATTTTGATAAAGGAGGAAAAATAATTGAGTTTGCGTGCGTACTTAGTTAATTTCTTATAAGGAAAAGAATTTTTTTTTTAAAGATGTGTTTATATAAGTGACATAACTATATGATAGTGTGTTCTTGATATAAATTTTTTTAAATCCATTGAAAATAGGGGGAGAAAATTATTTGAATTTATTTCACATAATTTTTTTTCTCATGCATAATAACAATGTAAGTATGACTAGTTTTGTCCTTATGATAAAAAGTCTTGTTTTGCTTACTTTGTTTATATATGTCATGAATTTTTTTTTTTGCATGACTATTAATTGTGCTTATTCTTTCAAAATTCATATTCATGTATAAATTCTTCTTGGGAATGGTTTTTATCTCTTAAAATGACATGAATTTCATAAAGATTTTGAATATCTTTACTTACATTGTTTTGGTTCTTGATCTTTTATTCCCTCTAGTATTTTTGACTCCCTTAGGTCTATTTCCCCTTACATCTCTCTATTTTGTTTTTGTCTTTGACAAAGGGGGAGAAGAAGCTATCTGCTTAAGGGATAAATAATTATGTTTAAGATATGCTAAGTGCCACATGATTATGTATAATTGATTGTCTAGCTAAATCTTTTATAATCATATGATGTTTCAATATAGTATATATTCTATTTTGTGATGCATGCACTACCTCCATATATGTTTGAAATTATTTCCTTCATGTTGTCTAATATTTTTTTTAATAATCATGTTATCATCATTTATTATGTTAGGCCATATTTTTTATAACTATTTTATGTTGTCTTTATTTTCAACAAAATTTATTTATATTTCTTATCATGTCCAAAAAGGAGGAGAAATAAAGAAATATATTTTTGTTAAAGGAATATATTTGTTAACCCTTATACATGCTATGATAATTCATTTATTTATATGCTCTGATACATGATAACTATTGAATTTATACATATGTTAAGGGGGAGCAAAATATTTTCTCTTTTTGCATCTATTTAATTTGAAAGGGGGAGCTATTTTTATTTAATGTACTTATACATGTTATTTATTTTTTACACACACACTTATAATATTTATCATCTTTTCAAATTGGTTGTCAAAGCCAAAAAGGGGGGGATTGTTGACCATTTGCATGATCAAACTCCTAATTTTGGACTTTGATAAACAATTTTTATACTAATAATTTTCAATAAAGTGTGTAGGGAATTATATACTAAACATATACCAAGCATATACACTTCTGGATGAATAGTAAATTTTAGGGCTGATTGAACCTTTGAGATTGAAGAAGGCTTTTGACATATTTAGAGCTCTTAAATGAGAAAATGAGCTTCTTAACATTTGAAGTAGACATCTTGAGCTTTCTGAATTGGGCTTTTTTTTTTCAAAATCCAAATTCATTTGGTTAGGTAAATTTTGAGTTGAAATCC
Organism: Mallotus nudiflorus; assembly: GCA_947683625.1. Classification (NCBI taxonomy): domain Eukaryota; kingdom Viridiplantae; phylum Streptophyta; class Magnoliopsida; order Malpighiales; family Euphorbiaceae; genus Mallotus; species Mallotus nudiflorus. The sequence continues at coordinate 8,666,665 of CANTUR010000157.1, read as the reverse complement.
ACATATACGTCTACCATCTCAGACTGCACACCTCTTAGTATTTTGGACATATCTTGAGTTACAAAAGTCCAATTAAGGTGATTCAAAATGCAATGAAAATATAAGTCAAATATATACAACTTTCATGAAGAAAATATGGGCAAATTCAAATTTCTTCAGGAGCAGATCACGGCTTCAACTTGTGTATAGCTGTCTAAAAGCATCAGTCTCAATAATTCAAAATATAGACGTTGGACACATCATTTGCACCTCGAAAAGCTATATTTTTTAGTATAAATACCTCTAGAGGTGAATGGAAGTTAAGAAACTTGCTTATCATTCATTATTTCTTAAGCTTTCATTGAGCTATCAAATTCTCTTAAACAATTCTTTGTTTGTATAACTCTTGTGAGAGTTGAGTGTGTGTTAGAAATAGAATTTCTCTTCATCTTAAATCTTGGGTTAGATTAGAAGGGAATTGAGATTTATTTCTAAAGGAATTGGTTTAAGTGTTATCCATTGAAACACTTGGGTTTTGGTTTTTTTGAGTGAGCCTTGAAAACTCATGTTGTAAGGTTATAAGAGTGAGCCATAAAAATTTTTTATAGTCTCAATCTTGTGAATAAGATTGTGGGTGATTGAAAATCCTAACTTGGGGATAAGTTAGGTAGAGACGTAAGATTGTTGTTGAATCTGAACTCCTTAAATCTTTGTGTTCTTCATTCTTCCTTCTCAACTTCTATTTAATTCTTGCAAAGAATTCTTTTAATTTCTCATTTTTATTTGATAGTCTTATTCACCCCCCCCCCCCCCCCTTAGGACTCTTTTCATTTATCTATAATTTTCACAAAATTACACAATTAACCCAATAATTCAAAATATACATAATATAATTAATATTCCTCAAAAAGTATATAAAATCATTAAAATTATTTTATCAACATATATTATTCTAATATTATCTAAAACACATAATTAAACATTATTTTCAACAAAAATACACATTTAACCTAAAATTTCAATATATACATAATATAAAAATATTATTAAAAATTATATAATATTCCCAAAAATTATTTTCTCAACACCAAAATTAATAACAATATATAATAACACAAAATTAACCAAATTCATAATTAAAATAATTAATTTATGAAAATTCAATAAATAATAAAAAATTAACCAAAATTCAAATAAATTCTAAAAATTCAAAAAAAAATATTTTCATGGAGATTAAGCTACCAAGATCAATGTTTCTTAAGGAAGTTTTTCTGAATCAACCAAAATCAATCCTAAAAAAAATAGAAAACCCTAAAAGCTCAAAACCGAAACTCAAGTAAAACTCACAAATGGCTAAGCTAGAGCTTGAATGGAGCTTAGATTCAACCTTCTCGAAGCTCTAGGGATCGAACGGCATTGGAAGAGCTCGATTTGGTGGGCGTAGGTGGAAGAACGGTGTCGAACTACCTGCTGTCGTTGCTACTACTTCTGCTGGTACCGGCGATAGGGAAGAAGGAAGAGAAGGGAGGAGAAGACAACAATGATGGAAAGAGAAAGGTGGTCGATGGCGTGAAGGTCGGTGAGGCATACCGACGGTAGGCGATCGGGACTGAGCAACGAGGGAGGGGATGTTTCTGTGTTCTTTTGTTTTTTTTTTTCTTTGTATATATATAAGCTTAACTTATCTTAAATTAATCTCCACCACATAAAATAGTATACATATATATATAGAGTCATACACACATATGCTAACAATAATATATAAAATAACATTTGAAAATAACAATAATTTAAACAATATTTATGAAATAATTTAATAATAATATAATTAATGTCAATCAATAAAATAATAATAATGTACTTAAAATAATACTATCCAAAAATAACATCAATAATGTAAATTAAATGTTTAAATAATAAGTTTCTAAAAATAAATAAATATTTACATAAAAAATGTATTTAACGTAAAAATAGTAATTATTAATCATGAATAATAAAAATAAATAAATATAATTTTTAAATTTTATTAACACTGCATATCTCGAATTATATTTAAGTAATTAAAAAAATAGGATCATTACAATATAAGACATATAAGGTAAATGTAAAATAATTGTCTAATGAAAACATAACACCTAAATTGTAATTCAAATCTAACCATTAAATGTATTGCACCCAATCTCCCTACAATTTTATCATTTCAAGTTAAAGTTGAAATTAATAACCTTAATAAAACTTAACTTTGAATAGAATAGTATGTTGATATGAAACATATTTTTAATTATATATATATATATATATATATATATATATATATATATATATATATATATATATATATATATATATATATATATAATCTAACACCTCGCCATATTTCTTGGGGAAAAAAAAACCTATATTATTTGAATTCTGTTTGACTTAATTAGTTGCTCAAGTTTTTTAAACACAAACTTAATTTGTTTAAAACTAGATTAAATTTTATTCTTATTTGAGTTGACTTCAGAAAATTTTAATTCATTTAATGACAGTAACAAGGACTAATTTACAATTTTCTTCAAAAGTATTTGAAATGCAAAATTTAAATCTTATCATTATGAATTTGTTAAATAAAAAATTATTTTTTTTTAACAACCATAAACTATTTTCATTAAATTAAAAAATAATACAATAGGCCCAATCAACAAAGAAAATCACTAACAGCCTACACCATAACAGTAGCTCCTATCCATCCAACTTCATCTTCTCAACTTAAACCCTAAATTTTCTAAGTAAGAGAAAGAATTTTTTCACCAGCAAAAGCAACGGCAATAGCAGCTATAGCTGCAAAGGGTAGGAGAAAAATTCAAGAGTGAATTTTTGAAAACTCATCAATCCAAGGACAGTTTTTAAAATGCCATTAATATTAGAGAGCAGACAAGAAGTAGAGGAAACTTGGATTATATAAAATGCGAGCTTTATCTTTTAATTTTTTTTTCCTTTAATTAATGATGACTTTTTACTTGTGATCCAATAAAATCCATCAACAAAATTACCATATAAAAAAAAAACTATCACTATAAAAAGTTATTAATAAGCTATCACACATATTGAATATAAAAGCTTAACAAGATTATTTATTAACCACAAAATATTATAGAGAAACTGAAGAAACCAAAAAGAAAAAACTATGGTGGGGGAGGTACACAAGAAGTTGGCATAAAACCAGAAGAAAATACCACATAAGTCTTAATCACTTCAGAGCTCAGTAGCTACTGCAGATATATTTGCACCAAACCACAAGGCAATTGAATTTGTGCTTTACGGAGAAAAAGTCTAAGTCTTTGGGTGTGTGTTTGTCAAATGGTTGTCGATCAAAACTGAGGAGTTTTTGACTATTGACACTTTCAAAGCAAAACACAAGTAATGATCAATTATTAATTATTTAACTAATTTAACAAAAAACACTTCCAAAGAAAAAAGATGCTAAAATAGAATCTGACCGCTTGGTAATAATTGATTATTAATTAACTGATTAAGAAACATTGAGCAATTCTCATATTATCCAAAAAAATATGAAATATTTCCACAAATAGTTTAAGTGAAAATATGTAATTTGAAAATATTGGAGTTCGAACCGTTACTCTTTCTCTTCTCCTTATAGTATTATAAATTAATCATATATACTAATATATATATATATATATATATATATATATATATATATATATTGTGGTAGGGTTGGAAATGCTACCCTCTTTTTTTTTTCTTTATAATGTTAGAAATTAATTATATATAATAGCTCTATATATATATATATATATATATATATATAATATATATATATATATACTTCTAAAAAATTAAAAGTAACGCAATTTTTTTATTTCCATTTCCAAATAAAAAGAAAATATTATATATATTTTCAAAATATTTTCTTTCTATCCATTGATGTATAAATGACAAACATTTTCAGTATTTAATTTATATATAAATGTTTAATATATATATATATATATTTTTTTTTTTTTCTATCATGTGCATTGTACTCAATTGCTGGATAAATGACAAATATTTTCAGTATTATATATATAAATATTTAAAAAATTATAAATTCTCCTACATTTGGAAAATAACAATAGCTTCATCTAACATGGTCTAGTTTTCAAATAAAACATAAAGTGATTATACATTGCAAAGGAAAAATAATTTTCACAATCATAATGCTTTTTTGGGAAGGTACTTTAGAGATTAGAAGTTAATTATAATGTATAAATCAACCATAGGATTGTTATTATTTAAATAATATTTTGTGTTCAGATTGTGATATTTATAATTATATTAATGTTAATATAATTGTTAAGAGATTTTTATTGTCCTTATAGTCTTATTAAAGTTAATATGAATTAGTAAAAAATTAATGGATCTTAAATACTAATGGTTGAAATAAAAATATTATAATAATAATAATAATAATATATTTAGTTCATCTCGAACCTAATTTAGGAAAGCATTTATTTTTTTATATTTAAAAATTTTGGGTATTATATCCTGAATTAATGCACATTTTTTTTACTAAGTTAACACTTTCTATGCACACCTATTATAAAAAAAAATATATAAGTGCTTCATAAGAAATTAATTATAGAAAATAATTTTTCCAAAATCACCTCTTGTATGCTGGAAAATAATAATTCTATCAAATTGCCAAAATCGAATAATTAAAGAAACATTAACTTAATTAATTTACGTTCCACCTCAAAAGTCTATACTAACCAGCTAAATAGGAAATATATATATGTATATTAATTAACCATATAAATATATACATATATTTCTCAAGTTATTCATCATGAAAATAAATAAATAAATAAAAACACTCTATAGAATTCAACAAAAAAAAAATTGAGGAAGAAAACTCATCTCTAACTTGCAGAGAAAGAGCAAAAAAGGAAACTAATTAATATTAATTAATTAATTAATCCCTACTCCAAATGCCCCAAATTTTCTCTCCAAGAAAACTAGTAATCTTCCTCACAGTGCTCTTCTCTAATTCCACGTCGACATTTTGATCAGTGGAATTCATCATCTCCATGGATTCCGATTTCCCAGAGCCGCCATCATCATCATTCACAACCTTCCCATCATCACCAACATCAAAATCTTCAGAATCATTAACAGGCTGCTTACCTCTATCTTTCTTCTTCTTCATACTCTTCTTTTTCTTCTTGAACAGTCCTTCCTCATAAGCTTCAATGATGTCATGTATCTTTTCGCGGCTAGGTGAAGTATCCCAACGCACCCAAAAACTCATGTAACAACTGAAACAGTTACAATTGAAAACTGGGTCATGCCCGTCATCATCACTTGTCTTCCGATGATGCCCAGAAAAGCTGTTGGTCTTGGCGGTAGCCGCGGTGATTGTTCCAGAGCAGGAGATAAGGTAGGCAAGAACCTCCCTGTCTTCTTCAGAGAGAGCAGCTGCGAAAGTGAGAATAGTCGCCGGAAGAAGGGATAAACGATCGGAGACAGATGGTGGCGGCGGTGGTGACGGATGAATTTTGCCCTTCTTGGTGTAGAGATTTTTCATGGCTGGGTTGCTGTTTGGTGGAGGTTTTGTGTTGAGCTTTCGAGAAAGAGCTGTGAAGTTTGATTTTGAATTTTGGGTTGAAATGTAGGGATGTATTGGTTTGCTCAATTTCAGTCTTATTGGTAGTTTTGAGCAGTCTTACAACGCGCCTCCCCAATGACGTGTACAGAGGTGTGTTCGCTTGGGTTATTTATGCATATAGGAAATATGGCCAATTTAGCTCCTGAACTTTTTAGTTGTAGGTTTAATTTAGACCATTTTGACCTTTTCAAACTATTTTGTCCAATACGTATTATTTTTAAGGTCAATTTACGCCCTTTCTTTGGATGGCTATAAGAACATGAATTTCAAGTTTTAGCAACTTGAATAGTATATGCAGAAATTAATAATTTTATAAATGATCAAATCTCTCCCTTTCTTCCCCTAGTTTATAAGTCATTCCGCAATACACAAATTTATATTTATATCAATATAATTAAAACCATTAAATTAATATTTTTTTACCCAAATATTTATTTAATTATAGCTAGTCATTAATACATATCATATATATTGATATATTATGAAAATCATAAAAAAAATAAAAATTAATCTAACAGTTTAATTTTATTTGTACATATACAAATATTTATATCATAATAAAGACCCGATTTATTAGCAATTTTTGTTGTGCCATTATGTAAAAGCAAATTTTTCTTCATCTTCTTTGTTAGCAGTTTTTGTTGTACCATTATGTAAAAGCAAATTTTTCTTCATATTCTTTGTTAGCAGTTTTAATTGTACCATTATGTAAGATTTTAAATCTCTCCTTCCATAGTCATTGCCATATGACAACTAATTTAAATCAATTAACTTGATTTCTTGTAAGAAAAAAAAAAAAACTATTCTTAGTTTTTTCTTTTTGAAAAATATTTATTGTAATTTGACTATGGATTAATGAATTTCATACATAATTTTACACCAATTCATATTTTATGCATAGAATTTTATTAAAATTATACAAATGGTCAAAGCATCAAATTGAACCCTTAACCATAGATTGAAATCTGCATTGGACCTTTATTTTTTTTTCCTAATAGGAATTTTTTATTTTAAAACTATATCATATTTAACTTTTTTTTTTAAATAAATTTTACAATTAAACCCTATCAATTACAAAATATTTAATTTCAAAGGTTGACTAAAAAATTATTTTAGAGTAACAAATAAAATTAATAAATTTTCAAAATAATACACACACATATATATAAAAGAAATGGTTCATTTGGCAGCACGGAACCCTCGAGAAAAAAAATGTTTTAGTGACACTCGAAGATCAACTTTGAATTTCTAGTCTTACGCTTACACATATAATATAGCTATCCCTATCCTTACCCAAGACTCCAAAGCAATTCGGTTCATGAATCTTCCAAGAATGTTTAGATTTTTTCGACAAATTTTAAATGAAGCAAAGACAAGGTTTCTCTTCATTAGTCTTAAAGACTTAACGTGGCGTTACATGATTTGTTCCAAAAAAATAATAATAACATTAATAACAACTACCAAACTACAAATGACTATTGATAATTAAGGAATCCAATTATCATTTTTTTTTATGACAATTATAGGTTTGCTTAATTTTATAAAAACCCATGTAAAAGAACGTATTCTGAATTTATAAAAACCTAAGTTTTCCGATTTCTAGCCAATGTGAGATTTTGACATCATCGTCCTCCTTGCACACTCTTAGCTTAGTTAGATGTAGACAAAAAGGCCTCTTTTATCTCTTGTGAGGAATCACAGATTTTGATTGTATAGATGTAGACAACAGAGGTTTGAACAAACAAGAGAGATCTCTTGTTTACTTTGGTGTTCCCTATATGGAATTGATATTTAAGTACTATAACGTTTGTTTTGCTTAATTTGTCTTTTCATAATATTTAGCATAAAATTTAAGTCTTTGAAAGAAAAATATTTACAGTTTGTTATGAGAAAAAAATAAAAAATAAAATAAAATTGAGCATATTCCTTTTTCCTGTTAGAGGCAAAATTACGTGAGGTATCAAAAAGCAATTATAGTAGAATAAAGTTTTTAAAAATAAAGGAGTTAAGAGTGAAATTATATACAAATTTAAGAGGATAACTATAAAACTAATAGCGGTAGGCTTTATATAAGAATTTTTATTATATTAATTTTTTAAAAAGTAGTATTGATCATGAGACACAAACGAGAATTAATATTATAGTACACAAATAGTATAAAAACTGTTATATTAATTCTTATTTAATAATAATTATTAATTAATTTTGTTCATCTATATCTGTAATACCTATTAGTGGCTACAATTAGATAAAAATTAATCCAAAAATTTTTAATTTTATTTGTGTGTATAATAATAATAATAATAATAATAATAATAATAATAATAATAATAATCATTATTATTATTATTATTATTATTATTATTATTATTATTATTATTATTATTGAAGAATCATTAATATTATATAAGGACACCTCAAATTTTAATAATAAATAATTTTAAAAATTAAGAATGACTTTTTATAAAATACTACAATTTCTAGAGGGACTATAGTTTTAACATAGTTTCTTTTTTGAACATATATAGTTTTCATTAAGAAAACAAGGAAATAGTTTTCATTAAGGGTTCAACATCTATCTTGAAATTTGCTAAGGCTTTCTTAACACATGGGCTACCTTCGTCTGTATTGGGCCTTTTTCTTGACTTGTAATGCTACTTCTTGCCTCATCCTTGGTAGTTTGCTGGTTTAGGCTTTTTGATCCTCCTTTAATAGCACAATCCTTCCTTTTCATTATAGCCATACTCTCAATTCTCCTCTTAATTTCGACATGGACGATCTGGGTCGGTGGCTCATTCGTTCTAATAGTTCAGGTCTTAAATTTGGAGACTAGAACTGCAAGGCATGCTATTTATAAGGTGGATTCTTTTTGGGAGTTTTACATAAATATATCAAAAATAAAAAAAAAAAATTTTAAAAATAAACTTTCAAAAATATTTTTATAAAATTAATTTTTTCAAATATAGTCCATTTTTCTTGCCACCTTTTATTTTTAGGATTGTCTTTTTTTTTCCACATTTTTTTTTTCTTTTTACTGATTTTTTTCAACTCTTTTTTTTTACTTTATATTTTTTTTTCAACATTTTATTTTTTTAATAATTTTTTTGTTTTATATTGTTTTCATTTATTTTTTCTCAATAGTTTTTTGAAAGAGAGGGAGGTGAATAGAACTATTGAACAATAATAAAAAATTAAAAGGTTTGAATAAAAATTAAAATAAATATTGAGAAAGAAGAATAAAGAGCAGAATGATTTAAGAAGTTTGAATTTAATAACAATTCTACATCTTCACCTAACTTATTTTCAAGTTAGAATTTTCATTCACCTACAATCTTATTCACAATATTAAGATTACACAAGAGTTTTGTGATTCATTCTTACAACCTTACGACTTGAGTTTTTAAAGCTTACTCAAGAATCAAATTACAAGTGTTTTCAAGGCTTACGCTAAAACTAAATTCCTAAGTGTTTTAATAGCTAAACACTTAAATCAATTCCTTCAGAATACAATCTCACTTCCTGTTTTCTAATCCCATAAAATAGAAGAATAAGAATATCTATTCTAACACTTACCAACTCTAAAAAAAGTATATAACAATAAAATCAATTTTTAAGAGCTTAATTGAATGCTTGAAAGTATAGAATGAATAAATAAATTTCTTAACCTCAAAATAATTTTCAGAGGTCATATTTATACTTAAGTAATCTAATTATAGCTATTGGAAGCAATAATTTTGTTCCAATAAAAAAAAAGTCTATTTGAACGAAATTTGGACTTTTGAGTTGTATTTTGTCAGAATCTGGTTGAGATATCATCAGTCCCGGTCGGGACTAGCATTGAATAGCCCTTGTATTTGAAAAATTACTCTGGTCTTGGTCAGGATATCAATGTCCCAAGCAGTGTCCCGATCAGGACATTGGATCGGGATGGGTACTACCATTTTTTGAGTTTTATGTAGAAATTTATCTCTTTTGGCCCTGGTCAAGACTATGACAAAACTGACACTTTTTTGTTTAAATTAGTCCATGTGAGTAGTTCGGTCGAAATAATACTAATGATGACTTTCTGGAATGATTTTCTTTGATAGTTTATCATTATTTTGACTTCCAAATTGTTCTTAACTTATACACATTTGAAGCAAACACATTAGTTGCTCAAAATTAAGTTTGTTAAGATCAAAATCAAGATTGATAACTTGCTAAGGTCAATAATCTCCCCCTTTTTGATTTTAACAAACTTATTTTGAGTTTGATAAACAATATAATGTAAAGTGTGTGATTGATAACAATTGTGATAATAATGATGATATGAAATGAGATCAAATATATTTCTTTATTTCTCCCTCTATGAATATGGACATGATATAAATTTATGTTCTAAATGACATAAAATATATCATGATAAAAATTATGGCCTTCCATAACAAATGTGTTAAAAGTATAATTTTTTTTTTGACAATATGAAGAAAATAATTTCAAAAATAGTACATATAGGAAAAATTTTACATGCTCATATAGAGCTTAACTAGTTAATTGATCATGTAACACTTAGCATATTACAATCATAAACACTAAGCACACAAATCATATTGCTTTTTCTCCCCCTTTGTTAAAGAACAAAGGAAACAAAAGCCCATAAATTGAAACAATGAAAAGCAAAGATAGACAAAATCTTTATGAAATAATGTCATTCAAACAATTTTCTCCCTCTATTTCAATTCAAACAATTTTCTCCCTATATTTCAATGAATGAAAAAATATTTGATATTAAGGATACACTATCACACAGTTATGTCACTAATATAAACACATCTTTAAAAAAAAAATTCTTTTAAAGAAATTAACTAAGTATACATGCAAATTGAATGTTTCTTACTTTTGTTAAAAGTAAAGATCAATACAATTCCTAAGAGGAATTTATACATGAATGAATTTTGCATGTATGAACACAATTAATTAAAAAAAATGCATAATCATAACACAATAATTAATAAGTTAAACAAACAAACTCAAATATTTCTCCCACTTTGTCAAAAATCAAAATGAATAAATACGTAGTGAAATTGAATTTTTAAGAAAGAAAAATTTCATTAATAATAATAATTGATTCAGTACAAAAATAAGATATTGAAAATAAATAGAAAATAAACTAAACATAAACAAGGATAAAATGAGTCTAAAAATAAACTAACAACTAGGGGCTCATATACAGAAAATAAACCAAACATAGACCGAAAATTAAATAAATGAAAAATACATATAATATCTATTCTTGGGGGGGGGGGGGAGGGGGGAATGGAGGAGAAAGAGGAGGAGGATAGGTGCAAGTATGATCAATATCATGTTGAAAGTGAATAATGTTGTCATCAATTTGATTGAAATGCACATTAAAATTGGATTTAACTTCATCAAAGTGGGAATTGAAGTTAGATTCCATTAAGGACATGCATTCAAAAATTTGGCCTACTTAAGAAGGTTCATCATCTTGAGCTTGAGCATCGTGAATAGATGTTCCTTCACTTTTTTTTCTTCTCCTTGGAGGGGAATCATAAGGTTAAGGTTCTTGTTCTTCTTCCCCTTGACCTTCTTGCTCTTCTAATTCTTGAAACATAGCTTCAATGTTCTCATTAGGTCCAAAGTCAAGTTTCCAAACCCTAACTCCATTAATAGAGATGAATTATTTGGAATTCTGAATGAAGGATTCATCAAGAAATATAGGTTTGGTAGAGGGTAGAGAGTTAAGATTAATATTATAGAATTTAGCTAACTTTGTGACAATTCCACCAATATAAATTACACTATTGTGACTATCACTAATTAGCCAAGTTCTCCATTGTAAAAATCTTCCTAAAGCAATATTCTTATTATGATGAAGACAAAGGTCATCAAGAGAAAGTGCTTCCTCAAAGAGAATTCTACCATTAATGAAGTAGGTAATGAAGTGATGAACATATTGAAGTGCTTTGAATTTGATGAATAAGGCTTTTGTATGTCTGGTGAAGAATTGAGGAGCATTAGGAGCTTTGATTTCATCCCAATAGGAAGAGGCAAACCAATGAGGGTTAACTTGAATGTGTCCCTCTTGAGAGAAGCTAAAGAGAGTGTTAAACTCTTAAAAGGTCATGAAACGATCTCTCCATCCCAATTTAAATCTTATGGAGAAGTAAGGATTGTCATCATCAAATTTGACAGAATAAAGAGTACAAGAAGAAAGAAACTCAATTATGAGAGAAGGGTAAGATGGAAAAGGTAAGAAAGTAAAATCCTAAATCCTACCTTTAAGAAGAAGATCTTGGACTTCATCATAACATCCAATTGCATTGAGAATAGGTTCATATATGAACCTCAAGGGAATGAATGCTCTTTTTTAAAATTAAGACATTCTTTTCTTAATTTCTTGAGAAGAGCAAGAGAATGGAGAATGAGTTTTTTTAGGCTTTTCCTTTTTGGAAGGAGGAGATTGAGAAGATGAAGAAGCCTTGCTTGGTTTCTTAGGAGCCATTATGAGAGAATAGTTAAAGAATTTCTAGAGAAAAGAAAAGCTTGATTGAGATGAAAAAATCTAAGAGGAATAGAGTAGTATTTATAGGAAAGAAAATTAGGGTTGGAAATAGTGTAGCATTTGAATTTGAACTAAATAGGAACCTAAAAAATCATTACTGATTTTAAATGGAGAGTCTAAAGGTTGAAAATTTTTAAATCCTAATGCTATCAAGAGTTATGTGCCGGTCGGGACATACTGTCATTTCGATTAGGACATGATGTCCTAAGTGATATCCTGATCGAGATATTTGTTTGGGATCGATTCTGTGTAAAAACATAGAATTTATAGATCATGTCCCGATGACCAAGATCATGTTAAGAAAAGTTTGGGAAAAGTTTGCAATTAAGTCCAAAATGTCATACAATTAAGTCCTTGCGAATTTATTGCATTTATTGAAATTAATTAAGGATTTTTGGAAGAAATAAATAAGTATATGAAATAGACTCATTTAAGGAAGGATATATTTTGCTAAAAATTAAAATAATTAATTTAATGAATATTTCATAAATTAATTATTAATTTTGCAAAATAGGAAGAATTAATAAAAATCAAATTTAAGAGAATTAAAGTAATAAAATAATTTTTGAAAAAGTAAAAAGAATATCAAATGAACATATATCATATACCAAAAATAAACATAAATGAAAATCAAAGCTCTATCAAAATCAAGACAAACTTAAACTATGGATTATGCCAAGTTAATATTTAATGAAATTCAATCTCTCTTCATTGAGAGGTTTGGTGAAGATATCAGCAAATTAATTATTTGTATTAACAAAATCAAGTGAGATATCACCAAATTGAACACGATTATGTAAAAAATGATGTCGAATGTCTATATGCTTAGTTTTAGAGTGTTGAATGAGATTCTTGCTAAGGTTAATAGCATTTGTATTGTCACATTTGATAGGAATGTGATCAAGTTTTATACCATAGACCATCAATTGTTGTTTCTGCCATAAGACTTGCTGTAATGTATTTAGCTTCAGCAATGGACAAGGAAATCGAAACTTATTTCTTGCTAAACCAAGAAACTAAACATTGTCCTAAAAATTAACAAGTTCCGAAAGTGCTATTTTTATCTAGTAAACTATCGATAAAGTCTATATCCAAGTAACTAATTAAGTTAAAAGAGGAACTCTTAGGATACCAAAGTCCCAAATGCATTGTGCCATAAAGATATTTGAAAATTCTTTTGATAGCATTCAAATAAGACTCTCTAGGAATAGATTGAAATCTAGCACGTAAGCAAGTAGCAAACATAATATAGGGTCTACTAGCAGTTAAATAAAAAAAGGATCTGATCATACCTTTAAATTACTTTTCATTAATCAGTTTGCATTCTCATCTTTGTTAAGTTTGGTTGTGGTGCTTATTGGAGTTTTTCTTATCTTAGTTCCATCCATTCCAAACTTCTTGAGAATGTCTCTTGCATATTTTGTTTGATTAATGAAAATCCCATCTTTACATTGCTTGATTTGTAATATGAGAAAGAATTTTAGTTCTCCTATCATACTCATCTCAAATTCTCCTTGCACTAGCTTAGAAAATTCATCACATAAGTAATGATTAGTAGCATCAAAAATAATATGATTAATATAAATTTGAATAATTAGCAAATCATGTTTGGATTTCTTTATAAAAAGAGTTATGCTAACTTTTCCTTTAGAGAACCTTTTCTTTAGTAAGAAGTTGCTTAATCTTTCATGCCAATCTTTTGGAGCTTGTTTCAATCCATATAATGCTTTTGACAATTTAAAGACATGATTTAGAGAATCAAAATTTTCAAAACCCAGAGGTTGCTCAACTTATACCTCCTTTTCAATGAAACCATTTAGAATTGCACTTTTAACGTCCATTTAATAAAGTTTAAAATCCATTAATGGTGCAAATGCAAATATCATTCTAATAGCTTCCAACCTTGCAATAGGGTTAAAGGTTTCATTATAATCAATGCCTTCCTTTTGATTACAACCTTTAGCTACTAGTCTAGCTTTGTTCTTAGTTATGAAACTTTATTCATTCATCTTATTTCTAAACACCCATTTGGTGCTTATAATAGGATGATGTTTTGGTCTAAGAACCAAGGTCCAAAATTTGTTTCTCTCAAATTGATTTAACTCTTCTTGCATAGTAAGGACCCAAAATTAATCACTCAAAGCATCATCAACATTTTTAGGCTCAATTTGAGAAATGAAGGCTAAATTAATAATAGACTTTAATTTAGATCTAACAGTTACCCCTTTTGTAGTTTCACCTATAATAAGGTCTTGAGGATGAGGTTTCTTAAATTGGCAATCCTTTGGAAGTTCATCCTTCAAGGTAGGTTGAGATGTTTCCTTGTTATCCTTCTTGCTTGGACCTTCAAGTTCCAAAGGCTTACTAACATTTTCTTATTGAGTTTTCACAATCTCATTTTCACCCATAAAATCATTAATAATACAAATATAATTTCTAGGATTGAGTGAGTTTGATTCATTAAAGAAAAGATGCATTCACTTTTTAACTACTAGAGTTCTCTTACAAAAAACTCTATATGCCTTACTAAAAATATAATAGCCTAGGAAAATTCCTTCATCGACTTTGGAATCAAATTTTCTAAGATTATCCTTGGTGTTCAATATAAAGCACTTAAATCCAAATACTTTTGGATATGAGATTTTAGATTTTCTATTATTCTATAGCTTATAAGAAGTTTTATTTAAAATTGGTCTTTTGAAAACTCAATTTGAAATGTAACAAGATGTGTTAATGGCTTTCGCCTAAAATTATAGAGGTAAATTATACTCATGAAGCATTGCTCTAGCCATTTCCATAAGAGTTTTATTTTTCCTTTCAATTACCCTATTTTGTTGAGGAGTTCTAAGAGAAGAAAATGTGTGTGAAATACCATTTTCATTACAAAAGGTTTTAAAGAATTCATTTTTAAATTCGGTTCCATGATCACTTTTTAAGAATGAAATACAAAATCTTTTTTCTTTTTGAACTCTTTTAGTGAATTTAAGCTTAGGTAAACCAATCACAAGTTTATGTTTATAAAGATCATTCAAAAGCTCAAAAATATGCATGTCCTAACGTTCTATGCCATGTCCATGTGTCATAGGAAATAAACATTAAGCATTTGATGTCTTTGTTATCAATTTTGTTCAAATCAATAACATAAACATTATATACTCTTTTACCACTAAAAATTACTTTGTTTCATTAAAACTACTAATAAAATAATTTCTAGGATATAAGGTCACCTTATTTCCCATGTCATATAATTAACTTATACTAAGTAAATTATGTTTAAGAACATCAACAAATAACACAAGATGTATTGATAAAGATTGAGGATTATCTATTTCTCCAATGCTAATAATCCTTCCTTTTGCACTATCTCCAAATGTGACATGTCCTCCATCCTTAACATCAAGCTTGTTGAATTGCTCATGGTCTCCTGTCATATGCCTTGAACATTCACTATTATGATACCACTTGCTTTTTGTTCTTGTGGATTTCAAGCACACCTGCATAAAAAAATTTAAGTATTCTTTTGAACCCAAATCTTTTTTGGTTTAGGTTGGTTAGTTTTAAGATAATCCGAAGGAAGTAAATTCATGTGTAGTCTTTAATAAAAGCACACATTATTATTATGACCTTTGATCATGCAATATAAACATATAATATTTTTAAATTTATTTCTTCTATGATAATATGCTTTCCTAGTGTGTGGAGCATATCTTTCATGTTGCGTTGGTGTGTGCTTTTTATAACTCTTTTGAGTCATAGTGTGAGACATACATTGATAATGACAATGAGTATTTTGATAGGTTTGTGAAACATGTTTATGTGCATTGTGTTATGTAGCATGCCTAATGTGATTATGTCTAGTGTACATATAAGCATGCTTGGGTTGAGGTACTCTATTTTGAGCCTTACCTCTTTGTGTCATAGAGGATTGAGTCTTATGAGACTTCCCTTTAATATTTGACACATGAGACTAATTAGCTTTCAAAGCTTGAGTCTCAATCGGTTTTGAAGTAGAAGGAATAAAAGTGCATGATGCTTTAATAAATATAATATATGATGATGATGAAGATGAGGCCATCCCATTAGTGTATCCAATTCCATGAGTATTTCTATAAAATTTTTGAGAGTTAGGTAAATTATCTAAACTCTCTTTTCCTCTTTGAAATTTTGATATGGAATTTTTATCTTAACCACTTCATTAGAAAGTTTATGATTTTCATCACTAGCTTTCGTAAGTTGCTATTCCAAGGAATTAGAAGATTTTAAATCAATAGTAAGTTTATTATTTGATTTAATAAGACTAGAGAATTTAATTTTCAACTCCTCAAATTCCTTAGTTAAGTTATTTAACTCATTCTTATAATGTTTCTTTTTAGATAATAAGCTTTTACATTTAAGCAAGAGTTTGCTCACCATAGAGCTCTCAACATCATCATCATCATATTTATCATAATCACAATAATCATCACAAGAGAAGTTAGAAATATATGGTACCTCTTTTTCATCTTTAAGAGCCATGAAGTAAAGATTGGCCATTTTTTGTTGTTCCTCTTCCTCTTTGGATTTGGAGGAGTCATCCCAAGTAGCTTTAAAGGCCTTCTTTATATTCTTTGCTCCCTTGTTCTTAAATTTGAGTTTGGGGCACTCACTTCAAATGTGCCTCAGTTTCTTACATTCATAGTAAGTAACTTCTTTACTTTTCTTCTTATTATCTCCTTCGAACTTCTTATTGAAATCCCTTGTTCTTGAGAAATTTTTTTTCTCAAAAACTTTTTGAAGTTCCTAGTGAGCATCGCAATATCACCATCTTCATCACTGTAATCTTTAATGCTTTTCTCTTCACTATCTTCTTGAAGAGCTTTTAGTGTTATGCTCTTTTTCTTCTTTTTCTTCTCTTCTTGCTCTTCACTTCTTTGTTTGATTATGAGCTTATATGTGAAGAGTTTACCAACAAGCACATCGGTTGAGAGGGTAAAGAGGTCTTGAGGTTCCTTAATTGAAGTATATCAAGATTCCTAATCTTTCTTAGGTAGGATTATTAGAATCTTATTGTTCACTTAATCCTTGGAGAAATATTTTCCAAGTTTCTTAAGGGTTATGAGGAGAGCATTGAGACAGTTTGTTATCTCTATGATTAATTCTTGAGGCTTCATTTTGAAGAGTTCATAT
Organism: Mallotus nudiflorus; assembly: GCA_947683625.1. Classification (NCBI taxonomy): domain Eukaryota; kingdom Viridiplantae; phylum Streptophyta; class Magnoliopsida; order Malpighiales; family Euphorbiaceae; genus Mallotus; species Mallotus nudiflorus. Next base: position 8,649,308 of record CANTUR010000157.1, on the reverse strand, counting down.
TCATACATATGAAGTTGAACTTTCTTACTTTTAACTTACATGTTGCCTTCATAATGATTTTCCAAGGTCTTCCACATTTCTATGGCCTACATGCAATATTGAAGCTTGCCTCCTTCTTCTCTTGTCATGGAAGTCTTGAGCTTCCTTAATTGAAGTGAATCAAAATTCCTAATCCTTCTTAGGTAGGATTATTAGAATCTTATTGTTCACTTCTTCCTAAAAGAAACATTTTCCAAATTTCTTGAGGGTTGTGAGGAGAGCATTGAGACAGTTTGTCATCTCTATGATTGATTCTTGAGGCTTCATTTTGAAGAGTTTATAATCACACATATGAAGTTTAACTTTCTTACTTCTAACTTGCATATTGCCTTCATAATGATTTTCCAAGGTCTCCCACATTTCCTTGGCCTACATGTAATGTTGAAGCTTGTCTCCTTCTTCTCTTATCATAGAAGAGACTAGAATGATTATAGCCTTTTTGTTTTTGTGATTTTCCTCTTTTTGTTCAATACTCTATTAGTTTCTTGCAAGACTAGTTACCACACCATCAATGGTAGTTGTAGGTTGTTTCCAACCTTTTAAAATAATATCCTAAAGTTTGATGGAATCACAATTAAGATATAGTTCCATTTTGAACTTCTAATGAGGCTAGTTACTACCATTAAAGAATGGTTTAAGTGAAGAAATGTTTTATGATTCACTCCCCATGATCTTGTATTCTAGCAATGAAGTTCCTTGAATTAAGCTCTGATATCAATTGACAGAGTCCTAAAGGCGGGGGGGGGGGGGGGGCTGAATAGGACTGTCAAATAATAATAAAAAAAATTAAAAGGTTTGAACAAGAATTAAAAGACATGTTAAGAAGGAAGAATGAAGAACACAATGATTTAAGGAGTTTAGATTCAATAATAATCCTACATTCTCCACCTAACTTATCCCCAAGTTAGGATTTTTAATCATCCATAATCTTATTCATAAGATTGAGATTACACAAGAGTTTTATGACTCACTCTTATAACTTTACAATTTAAGTTTTCAAGGCTTACTCAAGAGACAAATTACAAGTGTTTTCAAGGCTCATACTAAAACTGAATTCCTAAGTGTTTTAATGACCAAATACTTAAACTAATTCCTTTAGAATAGAATCTCACTTCCCATTTTCTAATCCTAGAAAATATAAGAATAAGAATATCTATTCTAATACTCACCAACTCTTACACGAATATACAACAATAAAAAGAATTTTAAAGGAGTTTTGAGAGCATAATTGAATGCTTGAATAGAATGAATAAACAAGTTTCTTAAACTCAAAATAATCTTTATAGGTCATATTTATACTTTAGCAATCCAATTATAGTTGTTGGAAGCAGTAATTTTGTTCTTAATAAAAATAAAGTCCATTTGAATGAAGTTTGGACTTCTAAGCAGCATTTTGTCAGGTCCCGATTAGGATATCATCAGTCCCAGTTGGGACTAACATTGAATAGCCATTACGAGTCGTTGCATTTGAAAAATTGCTCTGGTCCCGGTTAGGATATCAATGTCCCGATTGGGACTACCCTATCCAGAGTAGTGTCCTGATTAGGACATTGGATCGGGATGGATACTACCATTTTTTGAATTTTATGTAGAAATTGGTCTCCCTTGGTCTCGGTTAGGACTATGACAAAACTTGCACCTTTTTGTGCAATTTAATCCCTATGAGTAGTCCAGTCAAAATAGTACTAATGATGACTTTTCAGAATGATTTTTCTTTGATAGTTTATCACTATTTTAACTTCCAAATTACTCCTAACTTATACACACTTGAAGCAAACACATTAGTTGCTCAAAATTAAGTTTGTAAAGATCAAAATTAAGATTGATAACTTGCTAAGGTCAACATTTTTTTACTGTCTTCATTTATTTTTTTCTCAATGTTTTTTTACTCAACATTTTTCTCTACTGTCTTCATTTTTTTTTTCAAAATTTTTTTGCTAAACAATTTTTGCTATTTTTATAGTACAATATTTATCTTTTTTTTTTCTCAACATTTTTTTTCTAATGTCTTCATCTTTTGTTTTCAATTTTTTTCTCAACATTTTTTTTTAATTTTTAAGGTACTCTCTTCATTTTATTCTTAACTTTTTCTATTTTTTTTGTTGTATATATATTTTTTCTCTTAAAACCTTTTTTAAATGAATAATTATAAACTAAACATATTCAATTGTTGTTAAACCAGATAATAAATTCTTTCAAATGTTGTAACAACAATAAATAAACAAAATTTTCTATTTTTATATTTCTAAAGAATAAGGATTTTATTTTTTTTTAGTTAATTTGTTTATTAAAATGTCTAACAACTTTTTTTATAATAAAATTATTTGATACTTATTGATAATTAATATGTAACAAGTTTATAATTCTTATGATGTATTTATAACATTAAAAAAAAAGTTGAAGAAATAAATAAAAATCAACAAACCGAAAAAAAAAAACTAAAAATAACAACTGAAATAACAAAAATCAACAACAATTTATGTTGTTGATTGTTGTTTATTTTTATTTTGATTTTTTACTACATTTTAAATTATTTTTTCATTGTTAATGACAAAATTAAGGTTATAAATAAAATTTTTACTCTTATTAGTATTAATGACAAAAATAATAATTTTTTTTATATATCTCATAATTTTTATTTTTATTGTTATTTTTTTTATTTTTAACAAAAATCAACAAATATAAACAAAGAAAAATAACAAACATAATTGAAACCTACAACTAAAACAACAAAAATCAACTAAAAGCAACAAAATTTTATAGTTGTTAATTTTTTTTCTTTTTCAATTTTTTCATCATTAATAATAAAATTAAGACTATAAATATAATTTTTACTTTTATTAGTATAAATAATAAGAATAATAATTTGTTTGATATAATTCATAATTTTTTTTGTTATTTTTATTGAAAACATAATTATTGAATACTATGGGTAATTTTTACTTTAATTAGTTTAATATCTAAATTCTTAATAATTATAAAAAAAATAATTATTGAAAACTATGAGTAATTTTTTGTTTAATTAGTTTAATTTTTATATTCCAAATACTAGTAAGTTTTAAAATAAAAAAAATTGTTATTTAGAATATAAATTAATTTATTTAAAAATACAAATTAAATAACTACATACAATAAATTTAAATTAGAGATGACTTTAAAAATAATAAATCGGTAAAAAAAGAATTAAGAAAAGGAAAAAATAAAAAAGAAAAAAAATGAAAAAACAAAAACACAGAGAAAACGCTAAAGTTGGCCATCACCTTTTAAAAATGGCCTAAAATCTTGACCAAATTGAAAGCCAAAGAAACAAAACTGAAAAGAAAAAAATGTGTCTAGCCACTGATGATATTAAGTGCGTTGACAACGACACTGAGTGAAATTTCCTCCTTTTTTGCATGGTTTTGTTGGGATTAAGAACATCTCCATCCCACTCTCTGTATATAGTGTTTAAACATCACGTTCTAGAGGCAATCCTAGAGTTACTACATTCTTGCTTCTTGACGAAACAACCTCTATATTATACCCTACGTTTTCATTCCAAAATTGAATAGCACCACTTGAGTATTCCCTTAATGGTAACAATGAATCCACGGACCATAGGCTAAGTTATTATTTACTTGATAGGACGTTTTTGTAATTTTGAGTTGCATGGTTGAAGAAACTGCACAAGTAACATGTTACATCCATACCCTAAAATGCATCCAATTTGCAAATAAATAAAATATAAATATAAGTAAACAAGAAATTAAAATGAGGGATTTAACTAGGATTCGATGGCATAAAAAAATGAAGTGACTATGAGAAGGATCAAATAGGGAATAAGTATAAAAAGTAGCGACTAAAGGGGTAAGAAATTAAGAGAAATAATGAGGTTTCATTGGGAGGAGAATAAAAGCATGACATATCAAGTTTAGGTGCTACCTTCTTCATTTATAAAAAAGAAGAAGAAGAAGAACACTAAAAAAAAAGAAAGAGAAGAGGATGATAAAGAAGAAGAAATAGAGACAAAGGAAGTTCAAACAAGACGTGAAGTGAGGAAGGGGTTGACGAGTCAAGTGGAAAAGCTAAGGATTTTATTTAGAAAGGTGAGAAAACAAATCTAGGAAGCTAGGGAAAAAAGGAATTGAAAGAATAAGAGGTTGTTAAGGGTATTAGAGGGGTTGTAAACAAGAATTTAGGCAAGAGCTGATTGGGTTTAATTGTAAAGGTAAATTGCATAGTTAGGAATTTGTTCAAAAACTTACATGCATATAGTATTAGAATAGTTCGAGCTTGAATGAATAACCTGGGAATTTGAGCTGCAATATGTACCAATAAATTTTAGCTTTTAGGTCAATTTTATAAGACTCTTAATGATTTATGTGCAAAAAATTAAAATACACAAAGAAAGAAGTGGTTAGATTGAAACAAAGGAAGATAAAAGTAAGGAGAAATATGTGACTGAATTTATCTATACTTTTCTTTGATTTCATCCTAGAATTTCTTTAAAATTGCTCCCTCATGTTGCTGCTAAATAGCCTCGATGATAAACACATAGTGCTAAAATTGGTATTCTCTCCTTTTATTTTTCTATTAATAACTTGTTCTTGGATTGATCTTTGGATTTTCCTTGAAAAATACAGCTCCTTGTTGTTATAGGAAGTCTTAAATTTGACAAGTTTGATGTTAATTTTCTAGTCCCTTGCTTATATTCATTTTTGGTAATGAGCTGATAGATTAATAATCAGTTTTTGGTAAATTTGTCTATTACACGTATGTGTAAGTGATATTGTTCCAATAATAATAATAAAAATAAAATGAGAACATGAATTTAAGATGTATGTAACCTATTAAATTAATAAAATTAAACTGGAGTGAATTCCTTTTATTTTCTTCTAATTTTAATTTTTAAAATTCTCTGTAGATGTTTCTCTTGCTGTTGAAATGCGAATCCTCTCTACCCTTCTTTTTGTTTTATTTGTTTTAATTCTTATATAAGCTCATCTTGTTGTTGGGAAAAAGAATTCTTGATAGATATAAAACTTATTGCTCTCCGGAGATTATATTCTTGAAAATTTAGCTGAGCTTGTTCCTTGGAGTTAATTGATTTGATTGTAAACATCTCGTTATTGGCATATGATTTATTGAATTTAATTCTAAATAAATGAAATCTTTGCTCTTTTCCTTGATTTGATTCTAATATATTTCTTGAAATATCTCTTCTTAGTTATTGTAAACCTAAATTTGTAAGGGATGAAACTTTGGTAGTTTAATGCTACTCATCCTTGCTACTTTTCTTTGAAATTCTAGCATATTGTTGCTCCTAAACTTTTGTCAACCTTTTTTTTTTAAATGTTGTTGTATGGCAAATTTTGTCATAGAACAAGTTTAATGCTAAAATTTCCAATTGTGAATATTTGAAATATGGAGGTTATTAAACTTAACAAAAAGAGTTATAATGAATCTAAGGGAACTCAAGGAATGGTATGGTATGGTATGGTGTTATTTAGGTTGGGTATAGGTTACCTGTAATAAACTTGAAATCAAATATCAAAGCTTATGAATTTAATTAAAACCAAGTAATAAGTCTTAAACCTATCATTTATAAATTTATGTCCATAGATGCTTTAAAAAATAATAAAATAAGAACCTGTCAAAAGCCATACTAAGATTAAGCAACAATTTTACCTTAAAATAACAAACTAAGTTCAGTTATTAAATACTTAATGAATTTATAAATAGAACTACAATGTATAAATGTAAGATGAAACAGGAGCCTATGCTTATGAGAAAAGTTTAGGCAAATCTTCAATTAATATTAAAATTAATTTATGGCAAGGAAAGAATGTTGTGGGACCATGTATACGATGAATTGAGTTTTAGATACCTATTTGGATTATTATAAGTACTACATTTATAAATTTGGACGTTGACCAAAATTTGGTAGATGATGTGAAATGTGATTTATAAAGTGTTAGTGCGTGTGTCTATATATATATATATATATATATATATATATATATATATATATATATATATATATATATATATATATATATATAAACTATTGGGAGCTCTGATTCAATTGAGTAAGCTTTGGGAGTCATAAGGAATATTCCATGTTTAATGGAGAGATAAGGCAGGATGTTCTCATTCAAAATTATTCCCATATAAAGTCAAAGGATATGATGGGTGTTCAAGATTTCTAGGAGCAACAACTTCCTACATTTTTGGTAATTCAATTGATGGTGGAAACTACAATCAAGCTGTAACTTTGATTTATTTCTTTCCTTAACTTTTTATGGCTAATTTTACGTGAACAACACAAGCCACAATTGTATTATATTTACTGTTTCTTTGTATTTGAAAAAGTGTGGAAGCAATAATAAAAAAACCATTGAAAGCCATCTCCAATTCTATTTTCTTCTTTGTATCAGAGCAGTGACAATCTCTGTCTTGCTCATTCCTTATATATATCATGACCTCTTTATCTCTCAATGTGGGTAACTTTGTTACTTTGAAACTCACCCCTTCCAATTATCCTTTATGGAGAGAACAAGTCTTAGGCTTAGCAGAAAGCCAAGATCTGATACATCATTTTGACGTAACAACTCCCATTCCACCATAATATTCCTCACCAAATTCAGAAACCACAAACACAAACATTACTTCATCAACACTAACAAAAGAATTTGTTGCTTGGAAAAAATCCAATAGGCTTCTTAGAGGCTGGATAATTGGTACTCTTTCTAAAGAAGCACTCGGATTAGTCTTTAGGTTAGGCACTGCGTCTGCAGTTTGGTACGCAGTCAAAGAGGCATATGCCCAAGACTCTCAAGAATGTGAGTTCACGCTTCGCCAAAAACTTACTTATATGCACAAAGATGAAAATAAAACCATTATAGACCATATACGGACATTCAAATGTTTATGCGATAATCTTGCGGCCATTGGCAAACCCATTCTAGATCAAGAAATTTTTTTTTGTCTACTTACCAGCCTTAGTCCACAGTATGAAACTTTCACTACAACAATGTTAAAACCTCCAAGACCAACATATTCGGAATTGATCTCTCAATTACAAAATCTGGATCATCGTTGGAACTGGTTCTCAAATCAGCCTGACATTTCTCATCTCTCTCCACGCTTAGCCTTTTATGGGCAACACCAGAATCAAAGTGATCTTTTATATCTCACAATCAAATTAATACCTTCACTTCAACTGGTCATGGGTTTCAAGCCCAGCAATCTTATGGTCAGCTCAAAACTAATTCTAATACTGCTAATCCTCAACAACGTAGGCCTCCACCACTTAGTGAACGAAGGATGACTGCTGCAGAACGGGATTTATACAAGGATGCTATCTATCAATTTTATGATAAACGTGGACATATTGCTAAGATTTGCTGGTGGTTACCAAAGAAAATGGGTTAGAATCATGAACTACCATAAGCACTTGCAGCTCTTACACTGGATAACTCGATCGTTGACATAGAATGGACATCGAACATTGGTGCATCAAACCACATGACTGGACATCAAGGTATGTTAACACATAGTCATTAATATAATGGAACTGATTCCATCCTTATTGGAGATGGATCTTCCTTACCTATAACAGGTATTGGAAAGTCCTCTATCAAATAAAAAAACCATGTGTTACCTCTTCATGATGTTCTTTTAGTGCCTAACCTTAAGAAGAATTTACTTTCTGTAAGTCAACTCACTTCTTAATTTCCTGTTAATTGTGAATTTTCTGACATTGATTTTTGTGTAAAGACGAGGAACACAGGTTATCCACTCATAACAGGAACACGGAAGGGTAACTTATATGTCTTGCCAAATGCGCCAGAAGCACATTTTTCTTACCAATTCAAATCAGGCAATTGAGAAATATGGCACCAATGTTTGGGTCATCCCCAATCTTCTACAATTCAGCTATTGAAGAATAAAGGCTTGATTGAAGTTATAGGCCCTTCTAAAATGAATCATCTATGTGATAGTTGTCAATTAGGGAAATTGAGTAAAATTCCATTTAGTTTATCTACACACACCAATTCTAATGCTTTTGATAAGATACATTATGATCTCTAGGGTCCTGCTCTAATTTTATCTCTTAGCAAATTTCATTATTATGCATGTTTACTCGATGATTTCACTAAGTATACTTGGATTGTTCCTTTACTTAATAAATCATATTTCTTTACTGCTTTTCTAGCTTTTGAACAATATATTGAGTGCTAATTCAATAAGAAAATAAAAATTTTTCATTTTAATGGTGGGGGTGAATTTGTTAATTCATGCCTATCATCTCATTTTCTTAACACAAGTATTGTTCATCAGATTTCATGCCCATGTACTCCTGAATAAACAGGTATGGTTAAGCGTCGACACCGTATTATAAGAGAATTAGGTATGACCATGTTATTTCATAGTTAACCACCTCTATACCTCTGGTTAAAAGCTTTTTTTGATGTTATTTTTCTTCTCAATAGATTACCATCTTCTTCTCTTAATTTTAATACTCCATATTTTATGTTGCATGGTCATCATCTCGACTATGCATCTCTTCGAGTGTTTGGTTCAAAATGTTTCCCATACACATGCGATACAAAACATACCAAGTTTGATCCTAAGACTGTTTTATGCATTTTTATAGGTATAGTGAAAAACACAAAGGCTATAAGTGTTTTCAACCATCTAGTTGAAAATTTATCATTTCACGTCATGTCGTCTTTGATGAAACTGTCTTTCCTTTTAAATCCTCTAACTCTTCTCCTTCGGGTTCTTATGTGGAAACTATTTTTGATACTTGGCTGTCATCTAGTATTTTTGAATCAGGTCTGCCCACATCGGAGTCCGGCTCTCTTTCTCTGTTGGACATCCCCTTACTAACCACTTCATCTATGCTCACTACAGATGATCATTCACTACCCATTTCACCCATTAATTCTGAACTGTCCCTACCTCCTCTGCATCATGATGTCCTACTGTCAGGTGCAAAACTTCCCACTCTAGCCGTGTCCACCACACCTGATGATCTGTCTCTTATTACTGTACCTGCTCAATCTTCACAAACCACTTCTCACCCCATGACTACTCGCTCTCAGGTTGGTATTGTCAAACCTAATCCTAAATATGCTTTGATTGTAATTCCTTTTCCCATAATTCCTTGTGAACCCAAGATAGTTCGAACAGCCTTGTCCCATCCTGGATGGAAAAATGCCATGCTTAATGAACTCACTGCTCTTCATCAAAATCAAACTTGGAAACTCATCCCTCGACTTTCTGATATTCATGTCATTGGCTCTAAATGGGTCTTTAAAATAAAACTAAAACTAGATGGTACCTTGGATCGACTCAAAGCCTGTCTTGTTGCAAAAGGCTACCACCAGATTAATGGTCTTAACTACATAGAGACCTTCTCTCCCGTCATTCATCCAGGTATGATTTATTTAATTCTAACCGTAGCTCTTATAAAGTGGTGGCCTATTCATCAACTGGACATAAAAAATGCTTTCTTACATGGTCATATTATTGAATATATATACATGAACCAACCTCTAGGTATGATAGATCCTCAGTTTCCAAATCATGTTTGTAAGTTGCAACGTGTTTTGTATGGGCTTAAATATGCACCTCAAGCTTGGTATGATAGACTTAGTAATTTTTTACTTTCTTGTGGATTTTTTTGTAGTCTTACTAATCCCTTTCTTTTTATATGTCACTCTGATCAAGGTGTACTTGCCTTGCTTTTTTATGTGGATGACATGCTCCTCACAGGGTCTTCCTTTACACTTGTTAACTCTTTTATTCACACTTTAAGTCAGGAATTTTCCATGAAGGATCTTGGCCCTGTTCATCATTTTCTTGGTGTTGTTATCTCCCCTACATCAAGTGGTCTCCATCTTTCTCAGTCTCACTATGCTCTCACAATTCTTAAGCGGGCTCATATGGTGAATTGTAAATCCATGTCTACACCATTGGATGTCAAACTTCAACCTTATATATCGGCTCCTTCTCTTGCAGACCCCAGTTATTATCGAGGCATTGTTGGAGCTCTTTAGTATCTTACTCTTACGCGACTCGACCTTTCGTACAGTATCAATTATGTCTCTCAGTTCATGCATGCCCTTACGATTTCTCACTTAAAATTAATCCACCGAATCTTTCGGTATCTCAAAGGCACACTCTCCACTGGTTTACATCTCACCTCCAATACCTCGCTTACTTTATCTGATTTTTTTGATGCTGACTGGGCTGCTTGTCCTACAACCCAACACTCTACTACTGGCTACTGTACTTTTCTTGGGTCCAATATCATCTATTGGTGCGTAAAAAAATAACATACCATCTTGCATTCCAGCACTAAAGTTGAGTATCGAGCTATGGCTCACACCGTTGCTGAACTCACTTGGATTTCCTATCTTTTTAGTGACCTTCGCATTTATGGTTCACCCTCTCCAAATCTCTACTGTGATAACATTAGTGCTCTTTATCTCACTATTAATCTAGTTTTCTATGCTCATAGTAAACATATTGAATTGGATTACCATTATGTTCATGAATGTGTTGCTCGTGGACTTCTTATCACCAAACATATTCCTTCGACTCATCAGGTTACTGATCTTTTTACTAAATCTGTCCCAAAGGCCACCTTGGCTTGATTTCTTCCCAAACTGTGCCTTCATCCCCGACTCAGTTTACGGGAGGGTATTGGCAACTCTGATTCAATTGAGTGAGCTTTGGGAGTCATAAAGCATATTCCATGTTTAGTGAAGAGATAAGGCATGATGTTCTCATTCAAAATTATTCCCATATAAAGTCAAAGGATATGATTGGTGTTCAAGATTTCTAGGAGCAACAACTTCCTACATTTTTGGTAATTCAGTTGATGGTGGAAACTTCAATCAAGTTGTACCTTTGATTTATTTCTTTCCTTAGCTTTTTGTAGCTAATTTTACGTGAACAACACAAGCCACAATTGTATTATATATACTGCTTCTTTGTATTTGAAAAAGTGTGGAAGCAATAATAAAAAAACCATTGAAAGCCATCTCAAATTCTATTTTCTTCTTAAATAAATAAGAATGATGGTAACATTACTATAAGAAAATATCAATTATCTTATACAATCTTGTATAAAGGTTTAAAAGACTGAATTTGAAGCATAATAAAATTTAACATTAACATACTTCTCAAATACATATTAAACATAAATTTGTAAATTAACCATAACCAATTTCTTGATATAATACGGAAGTATATTATGTCTTGAAAAGTATTAAAGGTACTAAATGTTTTATTTTCAAGGTCATATAATGTAGTGTGATTTGGGCACATGCGCATATAGAAACAAGTATAGTAAGACCATGTTCAGGACATGGTTGGGTTTGGTGAATTGTAAGATGGTGTTTAGGACATTGCATTTCACCCTTTTATAATTTAATGTAATACCATCCCTTAAGGTACAATTATTTGAATAAATTGATGAGAATTAATTTTAAGGTATGACCTTTTGTTTATAATTGTCTTTAGGGTAGTGCTTGAGATTTATTATGCCTTTGGTGCGAATCCAAGTTATGAGTCAGATGTATACATACATTTTGAACCTTTAGTGTGCTAAATAGTACCCACCACACTAATATCACTTAAATATATGGTTGATGTGCTTTCTATTCAATAATAATAATAATAATTTATTTCTTGCACTAATGATTCATATACAGGAGTTCTGTAACTCATTTATCTAAAGGGGTTGTGCTTTAGAGCTTATTGTAGAATATTTCTTTAAAGGAATTATATAAATAAATATCTTAAGTAACTTGGATGGTACAGACAATAGACACTAATGTTAGATGATACTTAGAATGAGAATTATAAAAGAATTCTTTATTTGGTACCAAAGAAGTTACTATAGATTAAGATAACTAGAAAAATGTTATTACCCTTGAACTATCACATAGATTCTTGGGTACATTATTGAATTTATATTCCTTTATCCATCTTTGTTATGATTACATTGTAGCCAATCCTCTCATGTTCTAAAATTGTTTACTTGCATTCTATTCACTCACTGAGTATTTTCTTGTGAAATAACTCATTATTTTTATTTTTATTAGTCTTCAAGAATGAAAAAGTGTAATAGGCAACAATATGGATGTTAGTGTGGTTGGCAGATGGAATTGCTGGATTGGTCCAAAGATGGATTATGGCCATTATTTTTGTATAATAGAAGATTGTTAGATGAACAAGAGTTGTGTTGAATGTTAGTTGATACTTGATGTACATGCTTAGATAAATATTTAAGAGTTAATCACGATGATAGACCTTATATTCCGTATGTTATGATACGAATCCTAAATGAATGGTAAGGATTATAAGTTTATTTAAAATTTTATTATAACTAAGATGTAAAAGTATTATGTGGAATTTGGATTTCAAGTCTGAAGTGATACTCCTCCACATCAGTACTCAAGTTAGGTTATTCGAGAGTCATGACCATCTAATGAAGATGTTGATAGGGAGGGGTGTCACGATTTTTGGTATCAGAGTTTAGGTTAGAAAGCTAAGGTTAATAAATTCCTAAGAACTTTGAGTTACAAGTACATGTGAAAGGAATATTTAGTGATTAAATGCTTTTACGGATTTATTGATCTACAAATGTGAGATTTAATTATGATCATGGCTTTAAAATTTGTAAATAATAATAAGACAATTGGAACTCTATGCTAGAAGGTGGACAAAATGTTTTCTCAACGGTATAATAGATTGATTTATTTCATCCTATGGCATTTATTATACAAATTGATGCATCAGAATATCATTTTTATGTAAATTCGCAAGGATATGATGAGCATATTATCTCATTTAGAAAGGAACGATAATGAGAAGGCTTGAATAAAAAAACATGTGTTAGTGAGCTTGAATTTATTATTTAATTTAGTTAAGAAATGATATGATATTGATAATACGAGTAAGTGCCATACACCGGTACTTAACAAGTGAAAAGGACTGTTAAATTATGATATATGAAATAAATATCGAATTAATATTTAATGGTGCAGTATTTAAGTTATTTTATCTTGTGATACATGGTAATATGTGATTAAGGTCAACGTTCTGCAAAGATAATCTATAATAAAATATAATCTGTAAAAATAGGAAATTTTTTGAAGGTTGATTATCTATAAAGACTTGATGATTGGATAGGGAATCCTATATTTGTTAGCGGATGGAATTTATATTCAATGGTAAAGATGTTGATTTACTATACTTTTAATATAAGAGTTGATAAAGAGTGAAATTGAGTTAGAAATATTATTATGAGACTTTAGGTGAGTGATCTAGGGATATTTATAAAAATATAAGAAGTTGGATAAGAAAATGAAGCACACTTGAAAGCCTAAACTTATTACATGGTCTAATCAAATATCGATAACATGTAAGGATAAATAAGTTAATGTTAGTTGTTGGTACCTAATGGTAGAAAGGACTGTTACATAGTAACAAGTGTAAAATTTATAGATTATATGAGATATACTGTAAAAATCCAATTTTAGGATAACTTGAGTTTGGATGCGATAAAAGACTCAATAATAAAAATTGACTATAAAATTAGATTTATTGATTCTAATTTATTTATTTTGGACTAAATAGTAAATTATTTTTAGGACTTTTTTTTAATTTTATTAAAATTTTTTTTCTTAGTAAAAAAATAAAAAAATGAGAAATTTTCAAAATAAATAAATAAATAATGATTTTTTAAGAAAAATTAAAGAAAAAGAAAGAAAGAAAATTAAAATAAAAAAGGAAAATTTGGAAAAGGCTGAAGTTGGCTAAAATGAGTTGGAATTTGATTGGCCAAACCAAAGTGAATTTCAATTGCAACACACTTCCGATTGGAAATAAGGTGGTCCGCAATATATATATATATATTGATTTTATTTAATTTATCCTAATTTTGTGGTTATTATTTTTGAAATGTGTTAGTTTTATTTGATAAATATATTTTTTTATATGATTTTATTTTACCCTGTATGTAACCTTATTTTTAAAATAGGGTTACATGGTGTTTTATTTATAAATATTTCATTTTCTTTTTATTATGGGAGAGGCTCCTGACTCTTTTATTCTTTTATTCTACCTTTCTGATTTTAGCTGTGAGCCAAAATACGGTGTTCTTTCTCTTGGATTTTACGTTGTTTTCTTTAGTTCCTTTGCCATACATCATATTAAATAAAACTAAAAAAACTCATAGACAATACAAAAAAGCCACAAGCTTCCATCAATGATGATCACCTTCTGAGGGGAATTAATACCACATCCAATTCTTATATTCATCTCTTTTCTTTTTTATTTTTTTTATTCTCTTATTTGATTTGATTTTGTTTAATTACTTTTTATTTTATTTTATAATTTTTTATATTTGTGTTAATGATGATGGGTGATATTACATGAATACTGAGAAGAAAATTTCACAATTTAATTACAAGAACATAAAGATACTATTTTGATAATTAATTATTTGTCAACCACTATTTCATTTTTATCAAAAGTATAATTTGTTGTTTTCTTGGTTTTGTTCCTTTTACTTGCACTTTTTAGTTATTTATTTATTTATTTAATTTTTTTGTTTGTTTATTTCATTTATTAGTTGTTCATTGCTTTCCTATATCTATTAATTCATTTCTTTGTTATTTTTGATTTTGGTTTTATTTCATTATTTTATTTTCTTTATTTATTATTTTAATTAATTCTAACCTTGTTTTCTCTTTGATTCTTTGTGTTTTATGTTTGTATGATGATGGAGACACATGATTAAACTAAGGAGAACCCAGAAGATCCATGGAATGCCATGGATTAAATTTTGTACTTGAACGTAGTTTTTTTAGGGTTTATGTGTATTTTATTTATTTATTTATTTTTTGTTTTGTTGGTTTTTTTAATTTTGTTTATTCATTTATTTGGCTTTTTGGGTTTGTATAATTTTACTTTAATTTACAGTAGATCATTGTAATAACTCCAATTGTGGTAATAGTGGAATCTCGTGTATGTGTTATGTTATGTGCCATTTATACATATAACTTTAGGAGCATTTTTATTGGTTTTATAATATATTTTATAAGTTTATTTAATTGTTATTAATTTTACTTGCATTTAGCATAATATTATTTAATTTGCATTTTAAAGAATACATTTGCATGTTTTTTTAATAATTAAGTGCATTATAGTATTTAATTAAATTCTTTGTTGTAGTTTTGTGAACTGAAGCTAGTGCACGACCGTGTTTACACAAATTGCGTATACAGGCTAACACATAACTATATGCTCATCAAGAATCCTGCACGCTTTGCCATAAAACTGTGCAAGAAGGTGTGCACTGCCATGATTAAAGCCAAGCCCGATGAAGAAGCTATGCATATCCCACCACACGACCATGTATCAGGTCATGCACAAATTTGGAATAGTACATACCTGTGTGCATGGCCATACGCTAGGGTGTGCACTCATGAAAAATCTTCCTCTTTCATTCAAGATTACAAATTTAGAAGATTTTAAAATTGGAAGATTACAGAATGAGAGTATTCTAGAACTGGAAGTTCTGGGGGCAAGAGATGACTATAACAAGAGGATCAATTCATCAATTCAAAAGGGGGAGAATTCATGTAAATTAGAATTTAGAGAAATTTTGAGCATAAAAGAAGCAGAGTTTCAAGTCAATCACGTTCAAGCATACTTGTTCTCATGTTTAGAATATCTTTGATTATGATTATTTCCATAATGTGTAACTAATTTACTCAAGGATTGGATTCGTGTAGCTAGACTACTGCTTGTTTAGATTTTTATGTTTTAATATAATAAGTTAATATTCTGTCAATTTTACAAGTTGCTTTTATATGTTCTTGTATTTGATTTTAGGCTAATTAAATGCATGCTTTTGGGTAGATTAGTAGACAATGAAAGTTGCATGATTTATTAGCTCATGGACCTGTGAAAATTAGAAATCTCGATCACGAAAGTAGATGAATCCTTCGGGGAGTATTAAATGCTAAGGAACTTAATAAGTCTTAATTAATTTACTTGACCATGAAAATAGGTAGTAATTAGTTTTGACATGCTTGAATGATCTCGAAAGAGACTTTAAGTAATTTACCCTTGACTGTATTAACAAGTTGAATTAAGATTAAATCCTGTAATTCAAGTAAGTGTCTAGTCAAGCGAATCTAGGCTTTATCTTTTGATTATTGAATTTTTATTTTAGATTTAGAATTTATCTTTGTTAGTTAATATAGTTTTCTATTTCAATTAAATATATGTTGTTAGCTTATGGAGATAAAATTACGGCTCATACTTGGTATCAATCTCCTCGTGGGAATGATACTTGATACTTGATACTTGAACTTTACTACTTATTGCGAATCGTGCACTTGCAGAAATTTCCTAATTGTTATGTGTTTTATTTTAATTAATTAGTTAGCAAATTAAGGATGCAATTGGGTAAATTAATTGAAGTGACATAGAAATCAAAATTAGGGTTTTTTAAATTAATTAGAATTAAGTGAACAGAATTAAGGGTTGGTTGTTAATTATTTTATTTGTTTATTAATTATTAGGGCCACTTTAACTACATTAGATTATTATTATTATTATTATTATTATTATTATTATTATTATTATTATTATTATTATTATTATTATTATTATTATTATTTGCATTCGTTTCTTTGCTTGGATTTTATTTTGTAAATTAATTTAGGTTTAGTTATTCAATAGGCCAATTTAAATAGGTTTAAGAATAAATTAATTTGCATATTTAGGCCCATAATTAATTAGGTTTTAGGTTAGAAATAATTTAGGCTCACCTAGTTAATTTAGACATAGGCCCACTTAAATTAATTAAAACTGATTAGATATAGCCCATTAACTTA
This sequence comes from Mallotus nudiflorus, assembly GCA_947683625.1. Classification (NCBI taxonomy): domain Eukaryota; kingdom Viridiplantae; phylum Streptophyta; class Magnoliopsida; order Malpighiales; family Euphorbiaceae; genus Mallotus; species Mallotus nudiflorus. Next base: position 8,632,359 of record CANTUR010000157.1, on the reverse strand, counting down.
AGCCTTTTCCATAACTTATAGAATTAGGCTCATTTTAGAATTAAAACATATAGAATTAAGCCCACTAATTTAAAGTTTTTATAATTCGTAGACTGAGACCCACTTTTAGAAATAAAATAAGTAGATTTAGACTTATTTAAATTTAAATTAAATAGGAATTAGGCCCATTAGTTTTTAGGCTCACTTATAAATTAAAATATGTAGATTTAGCCCATCTAATTAAATCCAATGTAGATTAGACTAACTTAGGGGTTGTATGCTTTGAATGAATGTAATTTTTTGTGTGCTTTTTCATATGAGAAGTTGCCTAGAGTTGATTGCTAATTTAGGGTTTAAATGAAATTGCATGTAAATAGGGAATAATTTAGTAATTAATAAAGTAATTCTAAATGAACACAAGACTAAGAGAAGTTGGTATTATGTATCCAGAATCTTATAGTTATGGTTATAACTTTCTTTTAGAGAATCGAGTTACCACCTCTTTTAATTTGTTATAGTTATTACTCTGGGTGGTGACTCCTCATCTTCATGCTATGTCTTTGTGATATAGTAGTGTGTTCTCTAGAGTCTTGAGCTCAAATAATGTTGCAGTTTTTAAAATCTTGGATGCACGCTAAACTATGTCGTCTATATATATGTATAGTAAAATGGTAGTTGAACAAATAAACATACAGAATAAGGAAATAAAATTTGAGATTCAAATTTTAATTAGAGTTATTTAGCTTAATAAAAATAAAGGTGTAGTTCTTAAAAGGCTAAATGGAGGATTTAATTGATGGAGAACTCTAATTTGAAATTTAATTGGCATAGTTTAAAGGATGCAAGTAATTTTAAGAGTGAGATTATTGTTAAGGAAAGGATTATTATGGCAAAAGAGGTAAATAAGGAAATTGATGAATTTCATAGAAAGGTAAAATTTGAGGAAAACAAAAGAAAAATTAGTGAAATTTGAATCTTAAAAAAAAGTTAAGGTTAGTTGTATATTAGAGTAACATAACAGACTAGTGCAATAGAAGCATAATATATAAACTTCTGTCTAGGGTTAAATTCATTATTAGTGCAGAGGAGTGACTTGTGTTGGAATCCCACATTGAAAATGTGAAAATAAAAAAAGGGCTTATAAGTGGTGTAGATTGGACCTTAATATAATCCAATTGGTTTTGTGTTATATAGGGTCAGCCCCATTTATAAGTTCACATGTGTGTGTGTGTGGGCTAACACTCTCAAGGTCCATAGACTTGTTGACATGGTATCAGAGTAGTGATCCCGGGCTCATGTTTAAGACCTAGAGTTAGGTGCAGCTCATTTGAGTTTGATACAACCTATGTGAGTTGTCATTAGGTGCATCCCATTTGTGACCCTGTTTGAGTTGTTGGGTGTGGCTTGTCTATGTTTTGCAAGTGTAACTAGTTTAGGCCCAGTTACAATTGAAGGGGAGAGTTGGAATCCTACATTGAAAATGTGCAAAGTAATAAAGGCCTTATAAGTGGTATAGATTGGACCTTAACACATGCCAATTGGTTTTGTGTTACATGGGCTCAACTCCATTTCTAAGTCCGCATGTGTGTGTGTGCGTCAACACTCTCAAGGCCTATGGACTTGTTGAACATTATGTAAACTTTTCCCATTAATATATATACACACACAATGATAATGCTATTTATATTTATATGATGGTGAATATTAAGTATAGGTTAAATGAATATTGCTGACAACGAGGAACATTGAAGTTTTTTAGATATTAATTGATGAGTTTACATTCTAGCAGACTAGATAATATAGCTAATTTATAAGGCATATTAGATTTAATGTGCTTGAATAGTTATAGAAACATAAGCCTAAAGTTACAGACTAAACTTGATCTTGTTGTGGAGTTTAAACTAATTTAACAGACACTATTACTAGTAAGAGATATGTTATGGATATGAGAAATAAACAAGGCACTTCCTAGATTATGCAATCATGTGGAGGATCTAAAATGAAAATTTGAATGGTCTGTAGAAAAAATTTATTTATTAAAACTAAATGAGGAAATTAATAAATTGTGTGAAGACAGAGAATTTTGAGAGAAGGTTATTTGTAATCATGATTAAATTGTTAAAATTTTTATTATATTTTGGGCTACCATTAATTATAAGATGATTTGATTTGTGAAAACTGATTGAACAAATATAGTTTAAGAGAATGTGTGGGGAAGCCCAATTTGTATTTAAAGTGATCATTTGCGTTATGAGCTTATATGCACTTTAATGGGCTAGTATAGTAAGTCAATAAGTGTAGGCTTAATCCCTCTAGGGTTAGTAATGGAGTAAATCTAGAGGATTTTCTATATAAATAGGCTAAGGTCCTCTCTACATCCTAAGAATCTAATTTTTCACTTGTCCCATTAATAGCCATTTATGTGTGAGAATGATAGGAGATGAAGATATAGTCTGATATTTTCTTAATACTAATTCTTTTATTTTATTGTTTTCATTGTAGTTATGTATTAGAGATGAGATTTTTGCATCGAACATGAAATAAGTACGCGATTACTTCTGCTAAATAAATTATATAATTGGATATTTTATATTTATGTACTAGATCCTAATATTTTCTTACTTGTGGTATCAAAGCTGAGGTTGTACATAAATTTAAAACCCTAAATTAATTAATTGATTGAGTGAAAGTATATGGGTTAATACATGTGATATAATTTCTATAAATTTTTTGAATTAATCGATATGTTGAATTAATATGAATTTTTAAATGATATGTTTATATTGTTAAATGAAGTGAGGCTCACATTAGTTAAAAGTACGTGAAATCAAATCTGACCATGTTCCATGTGTGTTTGGTTTCAACAATTTGTACGTACAAATTGTTAACATGATAGTTTAATGATCCATGGTTCTTGAGATTTTAGATAAATTCATAATTAATGGGTTAAAGAATTGCAAGTAACTTTCTTCAGAGAAGAAACACAACGAAATGTGATTAAAGAGGGTAGAATAATTCCTTTTAACGTGACAGGAGTATGTAAAATCAAATTTTGATCAATTTTTCCATTAATTAAACTTGTTTGTTTGTGCATAAGGAAGAGAAAAAAATGTTATTATAGTACTATGATTTATAAAGTTAATATTTTGTAAATAATAATATATATATATATATATATATATATATATATATATATATATATATATATATATATATATATATAATTAGGTTATTCAAGAAAATAAGTGTTTTTGTTTTAAATTCTAGTTTTGATTTAATTTGATTATAGTAAGATACATGAGAAATCAAATTTGGATTTTAAATTTGTATCCAAATCTAATTTGGAGTTTTGATATTACTTTTATTAAAAGATTTAGATAAATCCAAAGTAAGAAAGGAATCATAAGCGTTATATTGACTAGAATTATTGATTAGTGTGTTCAAATTTTGCGCGTGTTGACTTATTTAAATGTTTTCCTTTGAGTAATAAGCATAATTTATGTTTTAAAATGAGAAAATTTTACACAATTAGGTCTGAGTTAATATTTTGAGTGTTGAAAATTAATTAATTTGATTGGTATGTAAGATCAATAAATATAATTTTGTGATGGCAAATGATTATGTATGACACTAATGAGTTTGTGATGTCATGTGATTTAATTATTTATAAAATTAAGTCTCTCAAAATAAATATTAATTATACTAGGTTTGGATGTAGGAGATTTTATCATGAATTTGATTTTGGATCAAATCTTTTGTTTGACAACTATGTTAGTTAGTGTTTGAAATAACATTTAATTACATGCTAATTGAGATTTTTATATTTGAAGTTTTAAATTTTCAAATCAAATGTTTGCATCCAAACGTAAGGTCAATTTATTTCAAAAGTTATATTTGAGAGATTAATATACATCTTGCTTGTTGAGCATGTAAAAGGGTACAACCATATTAGATATGTTTATGATATTTTAGTATACATACATGGTTTAAAATATACATATATTTATTCTTATATTTGTGCATAAAATTGAGAACTATTTTCATGTGAGTTGTGAACAGTTATTCATTAAATATGAGCTTATTTAATCATGAGTCAATAATTATTTATACTGATGTTGGTGAGTTGTGATATAAGTGATACTCTATACTCTTGAGTTTGTTTATATGACATAATTGCAATTGAATTTGTGTTTTATGTTCAAAGCTTATATGTTTGAGCATGTATTTAACAATAGAGATACATTTGTGATTAGTATTTCATGCGTGTGATTTTATTCATACATTTGTGTTTAGTATGCATATTACTAATGGATTTTTTGAGAAATTTCTAATTGAGAAGATTGTATAGGTCAATGTGAATGTTACCATCAAAGTGGAATATTCATTGAGACTTGTATAATTAATTTCAATTTTTTGTGAAGGAATAATTTCTGAAATAGTATGTATAATAACTTGCTCAAAGGGGTTATTATGTGTATTAGTTTAGAAATTGTGTGAGAATTATATTATATATAATGACATGCCCAAAAGGGGTTGTTGTATATTGTGTGGGACTAATATAAAGTATTTATGTTTTGAAAATGCTTTAGTTTAAAGGGTCTATTTGCCTAAAGGGGATAGTTTTCTCAAAGATTAGAGTATTCTCATTTGTGAGCTTCAAATAAAAAATTATATTGCATGTCCATGTTTTTTTTTGAAAGGATAGCATGTAGTGATGTCAAAATTCTTTTAATGGAAAATTCTGATGCATGGACATATTTTGCCCAAAGGTGAATATGTAGCGATACTAAAATTTATCTAAATAACAAAAATAGTTAGAATGATATATTTTTTTAAGGCTCTTGAAGCTTGTATATAACCCATTAGTAAATTAATACAAACTTTTATGTTATCTTTGAACAATTTTTATGAGAATGATATGCAATATTGAGATGTGTAATTGCATAAAATTCTATAATCTTTTAGAATTTTGTTTTTTTTTATTGAGAAGAAATAGCTATAATTTATATGCTTATTTTTAAGCATTGTGTAGATATTAGTTTAAAAGTATATTTGGTGTAATTTCTTGTGCTGTTTGTGACTCTTTTCACTTATTATTTCAAAATTGATATTATTTTAAATATTTATAAAGACAAATAATTTTGTGTTAAATATTATGTATTTACAAATATATTAAAGGGGTGAGATTTTTATGTTAAAATTGTTTTAATTTTATATATTTTATGGGTATTTTATTTATATGTGGGAGTTTTAAGATTATCTATTAAAGTAAATTTTAAATTGTTATTTTGTTGTAAAATTAATATTTAAGAGTTTTTTAGTGGCATGGAATTAATTTGAAAATTTCATTTATTAAAAGTTAGTTATTTATTTATCTTTAACTACTTTAAATTTTCTTTTTATTTGATATGGGTGAGATTTTAGAACTATTTTTTGTCAAAATTTTATTTGGTGTATGAAGCAAATATTCTTCCAAATAGGGTGAGAATTGGAACATTTAATTATTTGCTAAATATTTGCAAGTGTGTGAATGAATTTTTATTATTATTTTGTACTTAACAGATAATCATACTTTAAAGACTAAATAAGTATGAGTTTTCTTGAAGTAAAAATATTGTGAGTTTTTAAAGAGCTTTCTAATGCTTTTGAGTTTGGAGTTGATAGAACATTTTTCTAATTATTAATATTTTATACTTAATAAATTTTAACGTTTGATGAATAATTTATGAAAATAAATTTTGTGTTAATATTATTAGAGAGTTTATTTGATCTTTCTACTCCTGTGAATAATGTGATGATAGTTGTTAATGAATTATTGGTTGTGAAATTAATAGCAATGAAAAATGTGTCATATAGTTCACATCATTTGAAAGGAAACTACTCATTAGTAATTTTTGTTTATTTACTTTGTGTGTTTGTGTGAGAAATGTTAAAATAATCTTTTATAGGCTATTGAGGAGTATGAGAGTTAACTAAAGTTTTCTCATAATCTTGGGGATTATAATAATAATTTTTTCTCATAATATTTTTGGTGATTATTTATGATTGTTGGTGTATTTTAACTTATAGATTGATTGATATATGTAAACATATCATTCTTAAATATTGATTGATATAATGTGTTAATATGGTTTATGTATTTTTTAAATATTAATTTTATGAGGTTTGATAAGGCTAAGCTAACCATCACTTATTTTGAATTATGCTGTATCTATCTATAGCAGCTTTACACATTTTGGTTATATGATTTCTATTGTAACTTATAACCACTTCTTGTATATATTCACATAAATCACATTACAATGAGATTAGCTTTTGTTGCTATTCTACTCTTCACATGGTATCAGAGCTTGATATGATTTAATAACCTTTTTTTCTCTCTTTTCTTTTCGTTTTAATTATGGCTTCTGATAGTAGCTCTCACTAAACAACACTCACCAATGCTTTGAATTCTTCCTTATTTTTTGTTTTTTAACTCTCTTCTCTACCCAACATTGCCACTCACCTACAAGTGAAACTAAATACTTTAAACTACTTACTATGGCAAGCTCAAATACTACCTCTCCTTAATAGCTATGATCTTTCTAAGTATATCAATGGTTAACTATCATCACCACCACCACCAACAGAAAACAAGCAACCTAATTCGCTCTATGACTTTTAGTTTCTCTAAGATCATCAAGTAGTCCTTAGTTGGATCATTGGCTCCATCTTATAAAGCTTTATACCTTAGGCTGTTAGTGCTTCCACAGCCAAGGAAGCTTGGGAAAAACTTGCTCATACTTATGTCTCTAACTCTCATGCTCAAATTTGCACCATCAAGTCTTCCTTTTTTAGAATTCAATGCCAACCATTAGAATCAATGGCAACCTACACTACATATGCAAAAGGGATGGCTAACAAACTAGCAGCTCTTTAAAGTCTGGTAAATGAAGATGATCTTATTTATGTCATTAAAAATGGTCTTAGCCCTAAGTATCACCCATTTATTCGCTCCTTGGAGAACATAAATGATTTAGTCTCCTTCAATAATCTTAATGGACTTTTCCTAAGTTAGGAAAAAAAATCTTGTAGCTGACTTAAAAAGACAAGAGCCTCTTCTTCCTACACCATTGTCTGCCTTTTTTACTCCTCAGACTTAAACTCTTTAAGGATATGGTGGTCGACATAACTCCTTTTCTTGGCCATAATCAAAGGCTTCATAACCATTTGTTGCTTCATCAACTCTAATCACCAAGCATCTCACCTGTCATAATTGCAATGGTATTAGTTGTATAGCTTGTAATTGTTCTTCTCTAAAGCTTCTTCGGAATTCTCTCTCCTTTTTTACCAAACTAACCTCACATATGGCTATTACCTCTCCTACTTAATAATGGATTTTGGATTATGGTGCAACGAATCATCTTACACTTGATGTTGATAATCTCAATCATCAAAAAGATTACAATGGTCCTAATGACATAACTATTGGCAATGGTAAAACCATTTCTATTTCTTATGTTGGTGACCCTTATTTTTCTTCACCCAACTCCATTTTTTATTTACAAGATATTTATCATGTTTTTTATGTTTGTAGTAACCTTTTATTTTTTTTCTTTTATTAATACTAATCAAGTTTCTGTTGAATTTTTTCCTACCTACATTGAAATAAAGGATATCCATATAAGGAAATTGCTGCATACAAGCTCGAATAATGCTGGCCTTTATTCTCTAGCTTTGCATATGAATTCTTCTTTAAAAAATGCACTTTGTGCTTTTCTCTGCTCTTTAACTACTTAGCATGCCAGTCTCACTCATGCTTCTCTTTTTATATTCTGTTAAATTTTATCTCAATCATAAATAAAGTTCTATAGTAAGTCTTTTTCATTATGTCATGCATGTTCTGTTAGTAAGAGTCATAAACTTCCATTTCCTAAGTCAATATTCCAAGCTTCCTAACCTTTAAAATTGATTTGTTCAGACTTATAGGGTCTATCTCCTACTACTTCTTTTGATGGCAAGAGATATTATGTTATTTTTTATAATCATTTGAGTAAGTATTGTTGGATATATATATATATATATATATATATCCTTAAATATAAGTATGAGGTACTTAATACATTTATTAAATTCAAGCATATGGTTAAAAAATTCTTTAATTGCTCTATAAAAAATTTTCAATATGATTGGGGTTATGAGTTTTAAATTCCCACTCAATATCTTAGTGACAATGAAATTACTTAGTGCATTTCCTATCTATACACTCTTGAACAAAATGGTTGTGCTGAATGCAAGCATAAACATATTGCTGAAACTAGTCTTTCTCTCTTAACTCATTCTTCCGTTCCTCATATTTATTGGCTATATGCATTTGTGATAGCTTTATATGTTATCAATAGATTGCCTACTCCACTTCTTAAAAAAACATCACCATTTACCAAATTATTTAATCAATCTCTAAAGTATGATAAGCTTCCTATTTTTTGTTATCTTTTTATCCTTGGTTGAGATTTAAATCCCACTCTAAATTTGATCCTTGTTCTTCTCGTTCTATTTTTCTAGGCTATAGTAAGATTCACAAAGATTACTATTGCCTTGATTTATCTATTAAAAAAATAATTGTCTCACGCCATGTAATTTTTGATGAGCAGGTGTTCCCATTTTAACTAGTTACGCTGCTCCTGTTGCACCATTGTCTAGTACAGATGTTGATACCAATCACTAAATTTCACCTTTCATTCCTAATTTACTGCCAATAATAATTCTCACCCCACCCTCCAATCATCCAAATTCAATCATATAGTCCACTTCTACCTTAAACACTTTACTAAATTCAAATATTCAACCAGCTCTACCTCCTCAACTCTCTCCTATACTTGACCCACCAAACATGTTATCCAATATGCCTTAACCTTTTTCCCATTCTTAATAACCTCAAATTCCTATTACTTCCCAAACTTAATCACTTTATATAACTGCCTTATCTTCGCAGCCCCTATCCTTGCCACCTACCCTTTCTTTAAACCTCGGTGTCCCTCTTATTGGTAATATGATAGAATATCAAATCAAAATCATTCTAACCTTATCTTCTTACCCGCACTTACCACATGATTACCTGCTTTAAATAGGTAATTTAAAACTAAAAAATTTTCTCACCACTTCTTAACCTGTTCCCTCTCATTTCGAACCCACCTCTTACACTGAAGCTACCAAACACTTTGAATGGCATGCTACCATGGATGAAGAATACAAATCTCTACTTACTAAAAATACCTGGGATCTTGTGCCCTTAACCTTTTCTCAAAATATTATTAGATGTAAATGGGTTTATTGTATTAAGTATACATCAATTGGGAAAATAAATCACTTTAAAGCACGACTAGTGGCCAAAGGTTTTCATTAAAGCCGTGGCTTCAATTTTTATCACACTTACAGTCTAGTTATAAAACCTTATACTGTTCATCTTATCTTTTCCATTACTATTAATAAAGGTCATCACATTCAACAACTTAATGTCTCTAATGTGTTTCTTTATGGCTAACTTGATGAAGCAGTATATATGCATCAACCTCCTAGATTCATTAATATAAAAAATTTCCTAATCATGTCTGCAAGCTCAAATGATCGTTATATGGCTTGAAACAGGCGCCAATTCAATGGTTCAAATGTCTTACTTTGGCCTTAAAGGAACTTGGTTTCCATAGATCACAAACAGATACCTCATTATTTTCCTATTCAAATGGTTTAACTACTATGTTTTGTTTAATATACATTAATGATTTGTTGATCATTAACTCTTCCACAAAGTTCATGAATAGTCTTATTCATTCATTGATTGAAAAGTTTGCTTTAAAGGATCTTGACAGTCTACATTATTTCTTGGGTATTAAAGCTACTTTCACCAAAGTTGGATTGCTTCTCACTCAATGGAACTACATTTAAGATCTTCTACACAAACCAAATGTGAGCTCAGCTAAAGGTATTTCGACCCCATCTTGTGCTTCTCATAAATTTTATATTACTAGTGGTACTCCTCTTTTTGATGCTATTAGTTATCGAAGCATTGTAGGAGGTCTCCAATACCTTTACTTCACACGTCCAGACATTTATCATGCTGTTAATAAAGCCTTGCAATATCTTCATTCTCCCACTGATGAGCACTAGCAAGTGGTAAAGTGAATCCTCCATTACTCTGGTGTAATTATTGCTTGTGGCTTACTAATTCGTAAGTCCCTTTACAGTGATGTAGATAGGGTGAGCTCCCTTAATGATTGTAAATCCATAACGGTTATGCTATATACATTGGCAACAATATTATCTTTTAGAGCTCTCTAAAATAGCATTATTTGGCTCACTCCTTTACAAAATTAGAGTGCTGCTCATTAGCCACTATTGTCCAAGAACTTCATTGGCTACAATCTCTTCATGAGCTTAGCATTCACATCTCTCACACTCCTAAATTATAATGTGATAATCGTAGAGCAACTTACCTTACCACAATCCTAATGTTCCATTCATGCTCCAAACACTTAGAAATTGATTTTCACTTTGTATATGGTAAAGTTTAGTAAAGAGCACAATCTATTCAATACATTACCTCAACTGATCAACTAGCTAATTTACTAATAAAACCACTAATAAAAGGTCATTTTTTACAGCTTCATAACAAGTTAAATGTGGTTTCTTACCCTGTTCAACTTGCGGGAGGGTGATAAGGCTAAGCTAACCATCACTTATTTTGAATTATGTTGTATCTGTCTATAACAACTTTATATATTTTGGTTATATGATTTTTGTTGTAACTTATAATCACTTCTTGTATATATTCATATGAATGGCATTACAATGAGATGAGCTTTTTTTGTTATTCTACTCTTCACAAGATTGGGAATTGTTTCACTTTTGAAATTGAAATTTTGGGTAGTGTAAAATTGAGTTTTTTCAAAGAAAAATATAAATTGATGTGTTTATATTTTTAACTAATGGGAGATAATTTTATTTTTTCTTATCATTAAATGGAGGTGTTTAATTTCTCATCATTAACAGTTTACAGAAATTTTATTTACTTTTAGTATTTGAATTTTGTTGATATTAAATTTAATGTTTGAGTATCTTTTACAATGTTTAGGCTTAGTAAACTCAACTTGAGAAAATTTTATTGATAAATATTTATAAGAATTGTTAATAATGAGATGAATAAATATATATGTCTTCATCTAAAATGTTTAAAACATTTATATGAGATTGAAGAACTTATTTTTTATGGGAGTGTTAAATATATACTTAAAATAATTATGTCACTTGCTAAATGTGCCACTTGTTATTAGTTATGGAGTTATAAAAGAGAGCTTATTCTAAAATTTTATATGTTGTACTTTACTTATGGGCACATTTGGTGTTATTCTTATTTTCAAAGATTAACAAGTATTTTTGGGCATGTGGTATTTAAATGTCTAATTGTGGAGAATTTAATTGGTGATAAGATTGTGAGATTAAATTATGAAATGGAAATAATTGTTGATTCACCAATCAAATAATATAAATACATGACATAAATACTTATTAGAGATATGGATATTATGTGAATTTTTAATTCACTTGATTAGTGGGAGTTTGTTGTTTGTGGTTGAATAATTGCATATCCATTAATCAACGGGAATTTATTATTTATAGATTTCCATATACATTGATTATTATTATATGTGTGTGTGTGATGCATATTTATATGTGAATATGATATGATTTAATGATCATTATCTTATTTTGATTATATGTATATATTGAGTGATAGCATGTTGTAAATTATAATCAAAGTCTTAAGACATTTGCATTTTCATCTTAAGCATGACCAATGATCATTAGAAATATTTCTTTTATGTTTTCAGAAACAAGTGTTGTTTGTACCCAGAAAAACTTAAGACATTTGTGTTTTAGTCTTAAGTATGATCTTTAGTCATTATATGAATGTTTCCACTTGACTTTAGGAAACAATTGTGTGGGGATTTCCTTTTGGAAATTATGAGCTTTTAAGGCTTATAGATTTATCTTACTCTTGTAAGCATGTGCACATTAAAAGAAATTATTATGAGGACTGACAATGAAAATAAAATATTGATCATATTCGGGTTGCTATTTTCTTGCTACACTTCAATACTATAATCCATGTCAGTTAAGTCATTTATATTTATGACTATGAATTGGATTTATGTCAATAAAGGGCATGATTACTACCATGATTTGATATGGATGATTTAATATGGACCAAATTATTATAAGGTGCATTTTTTTCTTAAGCTATATGTGTTTGCAAAATTTATGATCACATTTGTGTTTGTTGTTTAGTCTGGTGTCATTTTATAAAAGATTTTAAAATTATTAAAAACTCATAATTTATGTTGCCCAAGTAGGAGAATGTTAGAAATTTCATTATATTTTGAGTTGCCATTAATTGTGAGATGATTTGATTTGTGAAAATTGACTAAACCAATGTAGTTTAAGAGAATGTGTAGGGAAACTCAATTTGTGTTTAAAGTGATAATCTGTATTATGGGCTTGTATGCACCTTAAGGTGATGCTATAATAAGGCGGTAAGTGTAGGCCTAATCCTTCTAGGGTTGGTAATGGGGTAAACCTAAAGGATTTTCTATATAAATAGGCTAAGCCACTAAGGTCCCCTCTTCATCCTAAGAATCTAATGTCTAGCTTGTCTCATTGATAGTCATTGCCTATGTGTGAGAAGGATGGGAGAGGAATATCTAGTCTTCTATTTTCTTAATACAAATTATTTTATTTTATTGTTTCTATTATAGTTATATATTAGAGATGAGATCTCAATATCAAACACAATATAGGTATGCGATTACTTCCACTAAATAAATTATATTATTGGGTGTTTTATATTTATGTATTGGATCCTAATATTTGCTTACATGAATATGAAAAAAAATCTTAAAAGAAAAAGAAGAAAGAAATGATTATAAGAATGAAGATGATAAAGAAAGTAAATGTTGGTGAACCAAAAGCTTAAGGTTTATGGAATAAGATCATTTTATTTTGAGGTATTTTAGTCAAATTATATGTGATCGTGAAGGAACAAATAAGGAAAATATTAAATTATATAGTAATATGGAGAGTTTAAGGAAATGGGGAAATTTTGAACAATATACGGTTACCCATTGATAATGTTCATAATGATAAACATAGAGCATAAGTTGATGAAATTTTGTATTTGATGAGAAAATTTGAAGTTGTGTAACTACTAGTGGATAAGATAATATTCTAGCAGTAATGAATGTTAAGCTATCTAAATTTATTTTTGTGGGAAGCTAACAAAATTCTAAAAGTTTTGAGAAAAGAGCTTAGTTATAATAATTAAAATTGAGAAAATAATGGGGAGAATCAAGATATTTTCATAATTAAGATAGTACCTATCGAATTTCAAGGACAAAATTCTTTTTAGACGGGAAGAATTGTTACATCCATACCCCAAAAGGCATATAATTTGTAAATAAATAAAATATAAATATAAATATAAATAAATAAGAAGTTAAAATGAGGGATTTAATTAGGATTCAACAACATATGAAAATTAAGTGACTATGAGAAGGATCAAATAGGGAATGAGTATAAAAGCTAGGGATTAAAGGGGTAAGAAATTAAGGAAAATAATGAGGTGTCATTGGGAGGAGAATAAGAGCATGACCTATCAAGTTTAAGTACTGCTTTCTTCACTCATAAGGAGGAAGCTAGGGAAAGAAGGAATTGAAAGAACATGAGGTTGTTAAGGGTATTAGAGGGGTTGTAAACAAGAATTTATGCAAGAGCTGATTGGGTTTAATTGCAAAGGTAAATTGCATAGTTAGTAATTTGTTCAAATAGTTACGTGCAAATAGAATTAGAATAGTTCAAGCTTGAAGGAACAGCTGGAAATTTCAAATGGAATATGTATTAATAAATTTTAGCTCTTAGGTTAATTTTATGAGACTGTTAATGATTTATATGTAGAAATTTAAAATACACAAGAAAAGAGGTTACTAGATAAAAACAAAGGAAAGCAAGGAGAAATCTGTGAGTAAAATTTTCAATTCTTTTCTTTGATTTCATCCTAGAATTTCTTTGAAATTGCTCCCTCTTGTTGCTACTAAATAGCCTTGATGATAAACATATAGTTTGCTAAAATTGGTATTCTCTCTGTTTATTTCTTTATTAATAACTGTTCTTGGATTGATCTTTGGATTTTCCTTGAAAAATACACCTTATTGCTATTGTGGGATGACTTAAATTTGACAAGTCTGGTGTTAATTTTCTGCTTCTTGCTTATATTCATTTTTGGTGATTAGCTGATAGATTAATAATTTATTATTGGCAAATTTTTCTATTGCATGTATGTGTAAATGATGTTGTTTTAAAAAATAATAATAAAATGAGAACATGAATTTAAGGTGTTTGTAACCTATTAAATTAATGAAATTAAACCGGAGTGAATTCCTTTGTTTTCTTTTGATTTGAATTTTTGAAATTCTCTGTAAATGTTTCTTTGCTACAAAAATGTGAATCCTCTCTGCCTTTCTTTTTGTTCTATTTTTTAAAATTCTTATATAAGCTTGTCTTGTTGTTAGAAAATAGATTGTTGATAGATGTAAAATTTATCACTCTCTGGAGATTATATTCTTGAAAATTTTATAGATCTTATTCCTTAAAGTTAATTGATTTGATTGTAAACATCTTTTTGTTGGCATACGATTCATTGAATTTAATGCTAAATAAATGAAATCTTTGCTCTTCTCTTCGCTTTAATTCTAACACATTTCTTGAAATATCCCTTCTTACTTATTGTAAACTTGACTTTGTGAGGGACGAAACTTTGGTAGCTTAATGCTACTCATCCCTAAATTCTTGTTATACTACTTTTCTTTAAAATTCCTATATATTATTGTTGTTAAATTTCTATCAACCCTTTTTTGTCCTTCTTGTTGTATGACAAATTACTATCATTGAACATTTTTAATGCCAAATTTTCCAATTGTAAGTATTTGAAATATGGAGGTTATTAAACTTAATAAAAAGAGTTATAATGAATATAAGGGAATTTGAGGAATGGTATGGATGTTATTATTAAGATTGGGTATGGGTTACCTATAATAAACTTCAAATCAATTATTAAAGCTTATGAATTTAATTAAAACCAAGTAATAAATCTTAAACCTATCATTTATAAATTTATGTGCATAAATGCTTTAAAAAAATAATAAAATAAGAACATGTCAAATGCCATACTAAGATTATGCAACAATTTTACCTTAAAATAGCAAACTAAGTTCAATTATAAAATACTTAATGAATTTATAAATAGAACTACAATGTGTAAATGTAAGATGAAATAAGAGCCTGTACTCATGAGATGAAGTTTAGGCAAATCTTCTATTAATATTAAAATTAATTTATGAGAAGGAAGGAATGTTATGGGACCATGTAGATGAAAAATTGAGTTTTAGATACCTATTTGAATTATTAACTGCTATAATTATCAATTTGGACACTGACCTAAATTTGGTAGATGACATGTAATGTTACAATCATTCTTATATATATATATATATATATATATATATATATATATATATATATATATATAAGGTTTAAAAGACTGAATTTGAAGCATAATAAAAGTTATAATTCCCAAATACATATTAAACACAAATTTCTAAATTAAGCACAACCAATTTCTTAATTTGATATTTAAGTATGTTATGTCTTAAAAATTATTAAAGGTATTAAATGTATGAATTTCAAGGTTAGATAATGTAATGAAATTTAGGCACATGCATATATAGAAACAAATGTAGTAAGACCATGTCCAGGACATGGCTAGGTTCCATGAATTGTAAGACAGTGTTTAGGACCTTAGATTTCACCCTTTTACGATTTGATGTGAGATTTTTCCTTAAGGTATAATTATTTGAATAAATTGGCAAGAATTGATGTTACGGTGTGAATATTTGTTAATCAATATCTTTGGGACAATGCTTCAGATTCATTATGCCTTTGGGGAAAATCCAAGTGGTGAGTCGTATGCATACAAACATTTTGAACCTTCGGTTTGCTAAATGGTACCCGTCACACTGATGTCACTTGAATATATAGTTGATGTGCTCTTTATTCAATAATAATAATACTTTATTTCTTGCGTTAATAATTCATATATAGGAGTTATGTAACTCATTTGTTTAAAGGGGTTGTGCTTTAGAGTTTATTGTGGAATATTTCTTTTTTTTTTTTAAAAAGAAATAGTTGGTTGACTATTTAAGGAATATTTCTTTTTTTTTTAAATCATTCACTTGCAGTTTATTTACTCATTGAATATTATTTTTGTGAAAATACTCACTATTTCTATTTTTATTATTCTTCAAGAGTGAAAAACTGTAATGAGCAATAATATGGATGTTAGTGCGGTTAGCAGATGGAATTGCTAGATTGGTCCAAAGCTGGATTATGGCCATTATATTTTGTATAATAGAAGATTGTAAGATGAACAGAGTTGCACTAAATGTTAGTTGAGACTTGATGTGCATGTTTAGATAAATGTTTAAAAGTTTATTGTGGTAATAAACCTTATATTGCATATGTAATGATACAAATCCTGATTGAATGGTAAGATTATAAGTTTATTTAAAATTTTATTATAACTAAAGATGTAAAGGTATTATGTGGAATTTGGATTTTAAGTCTGATGTGATACTCATGCACATTAGTACTTAAGTTAGGTTGTTCGAGAGTCATGACCATCTAATGAAGATGCTGATAGATAGAGGTGTCACATAACAAATTAAAGGGACTCTTTCATATTGAAAACACCCCACTATTCCTCGTCTCCTTTTTTGTTCATAAATCATTTGGGGATCAGCTTGGTTAGATCAAGTAGAACTCTTATACACATCACCAAATTTGATCACTTAATATCTTGCCAACTACTTTACCTCTTTCATTAGGAACTTCTTAGGTTAAAGTGTTTGAGAGTTCCAAAGAGTAGATTTAGTTGTGTTAAACCTTGAGGGTAAAACATTCATTTTTTATGGTCATAAGTAATTAAGTAAAATTATATTTAATTTGTGTATTTGAGTGTTTATATTTAGGTTAATTGAATTTGAAAAAATCATATATGGCACAAGTAGTGACAAGTGACAAATGCATAATGACTATGATAAAAGGGAAAATCAAAGATTGAATTTTTATGGCAAAAGCTAAAGTCAGATTTGGTGAAAAATGATGGAACTCTTCATTATAAGTGGTCACAAGTGAATTTCAATCATTAAAGGAATTTTTCTGGCAAAATTACAAAATTAAAATTTGTAATTTTTGCAAAATTCCTAAAGCTAGTCACCACCAGTGTTATGATCATGATGATGATAATGACAAACTGTCACCACTATTATCCTGATCATGAAAGTGCAAAAATTCAAATTTCTTCTTGGCATCCCCAATTATCATAACCATGAAAAATTTGTTAAGATCATGATGAACATGTAGAGCTGCTTTTTCTTTGGCGGTTAAATAACTTTATTTGCTTTAAATGCTAATCCAACAACTCTTTTTCTCTATAAGAGTATAAATACAACTCTGATTTTAGTTGGAGGAAGTGAAGAATGTTGAGCAAACACATTTAGAGCAATCTTTAAGCATTTAATCTTCAATTAATTCTTTCACCACCTAAATCTTCATCTTAAATTCTTGTAATTTCTATTTATCTCAAGAGTGTTCTTGAGTGTGGATTGGTGAGTGTTTATTACCTTCATTCAATAGCTCAATAATGTGGTTGAGTTAGTTGGGTTAGGGTTTTATGCAATGGTAAGCTAAGAGGATTATTCTTAACATTTGGGTTTGAGTGTGAGCCTTTGAAAAACACTTAGGTTTGAGTGTTAGCCTTAGGAAAACACTTGTAAGCTAAAAGGATTATTCTTAGCATTTGGGTTTGAGTGTGAGCCTTGAAAAACACTTAGGTTTGAGTGTGAGCCTTGGGAAATCACTTAAGTAGCTTGGCTTAAGCTTGTAAGGGTTTAAGCTACACCTTGAAGTAGATTGTTAGTGGATTAAAATTCTTAAAAACTAGTTGAGGAGAGGATGTAGGCTTTAAGGGCTGAACCTCTATAAATTCTTTATGTTTTCTAGCTCATCTTCCTCATTACATTGTTCTCTAAATCAGGTTTTAGTTTGCTCTTTCTTAAAAATCAAAATTTTTCATTTAGCTTAAAAAGTCAATTAAACCCCCCTGGCACTTACGGAATTACAAGCTACTTATATAGTTTATGGCTTCATTAATGCTTTAATTTGAGTTGTTGGCTGCCAAAAACAAATTGTAATTTTAAAAGGAGATGGGGATACAAGGGAAGGCCAACATAGGTGTTATAGAAGAAAATGCTTACATAAAAAAAATGTTGTCACTTATTCCACTGGAGTAAGCTAGAGAACACTTCAATGCAGTTTTTTCTTGCTTTCATTGCTACATGTCTATAATGCTTTATAGGTTTACATGTTATAAAGTGAGGATCCTACATCTTTAATTTTCTCTATATATATATATATATATATATATATATATATAGTATGCTGACTACCACTTCTTATGAACAAGAACAACAAAAACAAAGGGAATTTTACACAAAGAATTTTAGAGTTTGGTTTCTCAATGAACTTAAGTCTCCATCTAACTTATCCTTAAGTTAGAATTTTTTAATCACCCTTACCAATCTCATTCCTAAGATTGATTACAACAAGGTGTTTTATGACTCAACACCAACCTTATAAACATGATTTTTTTAGGCTCACTCAAAACTTTTTACTAAATATTTTCTAGGCTCACACTTAAACCTACACCAATTATTTTTAAGGTTCACACTTAAACCTACACCAATTATTTTTAAGGTTCACAATTAAACCTACACCAATTATTTTTAAGGTTCACATTTAAACCTTTCCACAAGTTTTTTTGAAGGATTAAATTTAAACCCTTCTGCAAGTGTTTTCAAAGCTAGCACACAACCTCTTACAATTAAGGTATTTTTACAAGGCACAACACCAGCTGCATGTTAATTGATCCTTACTAACACTTCTTAACCCCAAGAAAGAGTAGATGAAAGAATCCTATTAAGTAAATACATACCCAACTCTTATTAGAAGGGTAAATGCATACTCCATAAGCATTTATTAACAAGATATGAATATATAAAAAGAAATGTGAAAGAAACAAAGTTTGGCTCAATAAAGTTTCATAATAAATTTGCTCCACCAACTCTTTAACTCATAAAATAAAATCTTAAGCTTGTATATATAATGGAGGGTGCACAATTAGCTATTGGAGACTTGAAAATTTGTTATAATACTTCTCCATTTTCATTTAATATTTCTCTCACATTTTACAGGATTTGATGAAGAGCTAAACATATAATAATATTTATTGATGATATATTAAAAGATGGGGTTATACAATAATGTTGTTTTATACCTTTATTAAAGGAAGTTTTTTTTATTCTGTTGAATTAATATATCAACCAACTAGAAATTGAATCCCAAAAATCCTCTACTCACTAAATTGAACTGACGACCTACACTTCCATGTAACTAAATTAATGCACCAATTAAACTTGGAATTGTTTGGTTTTATCAGTTTAGTTGGTATTTGCTCTCCCTTAATTAATGAGGAAGATAGGACAAGTGCTAATAATCAAAGAGATAAGGTAGGTGCTAGTACGTAATGAGGGAAATCAAAGAGATGAGACAAGTGATAATAATATAGTTCAAAGTGAGTCAAGTAGTGAGGATGAGGATATGAGTAATGAAAATAGTGCTGATGAAAGTAAGAGTAATAGGCTCTTGAAAATGTAAAAGGAAAGGAGAAGGTCAAGTATGATGTGAATGATGGCATGCTTTACATGACTTTTAGCAATGCTAAAAATTCTAGAGAAGCTCTTTCAAGGTAAGTAGTAGATAGAGGCAAAAGGTTAAAAATAAAACCTAATAAGCCTATTATGATTAAAGCTAAATGTGTCACTAATGCATATTATCCCTTTATGATTTTAATATTGAAAATTGTATAAAAATCCTCAAATGAAACTAAAAGATATTAAGAGTTATGTAGAGAGTGAAATTACAATTGTGTTGTAAGAAATGATTAGGAGCCATAAGGTAGAGTTTGGTACCTTAAAGCTTACTTAGTTACATTGAGATTAAGCAATCCTGGTACAACTACTCATATTGATCTTTACAAGGATTATTCATAAACTTAGAGGAGAGTATTTAGAAAAATATTTGTGTTTTTCATCTCTAAGAAAAGGATGGTTGGTTTATTGTAAACCTATCATAGGTATGGATGGCTACTTTCTGAGAGGTGAGTGTAAAGGACAATTATTTTTCAGCTATTGGCAAAGATGCAAATGATTAAATGTATCCTATAGCATGGATTGTGGTTAACAGAGAAAACACAAATAATGGGAAGTTGTTCTTGCAATGGTTAGCTAATTAGTTAAATTTAGACAATGGCAACATTTTAACTATTATTTCATATATGCAAAAGGTTAGTAACTATTTTCCTTATTCTATTTTATTTTGAATTCAAATGGACAATTATTAACACTAATTCTATTCTTTTTAATTTTAGGGTTTGTTCAATGTTATTTATAGTGTATTGCTCTAGGCTGAGCACATATGGTGTGCTAGACTTTTTTTTTTTAAATTAGTAAATAATATAAGGAGGGGTGGATTTAGGAAGCTTTTCAAGATATATGCATGGAGTGCTTTCCTTGAGAATTTTTTGAAATTTTTTAGGTAAATTAAATAGAAAAGCTGCTGAAGATTTACCAAAATATCTCCCACATAACTAGTGTAAGGATTATTTTAGTCATAGATGCTACTCTTCAATGTTTAATAACAACATTACTGAGAACTATAACTTATAGATCAAAGAAGTGAGATTCAAATAATTGTGTAAATGCTTGAAGACGTCAAACTTTAAATAATGAGAAGACCTGTTAAGAAGAAGAACTATATGGAAAAGTGGATTAATGAAAGAAGTCCAAGTAGCATGACATTATATATATATATATATATATATATATATATAAATAAAGAATATTTTATGGGGTCATTTGTAGTATTTAATAGAGATGATGGATTTGGGATTGGTAAGGGTAATGATAAACATATTATGTTCATAAACAAATAATTATGCACTTGTAGGGTATGCAAACTAATGGGTATCCTATATGCCCATGTTATACATGCCATGTACAACCTAAAGATGAATCCATAATCACATATGTTAAATTAGTACCATAAACCATATATATTGTAACCTATAAGCATATAGTGTTGCTTGTACTAGGCAAATTGTCTATGAAATATCTAAAATATTAAGCAATTGACCCCCTAACTTATGAAACCAATGCCATGTAAACTAAGGAAAAAGAGAACTAGATTATCACTCAAAGAAAATCCTTAATTGGTTAAGTTGTCCAAAAAAGGAATCTCATAAAAATGTTGCATTTATAAATAAAAAGGACACAACAAGTCTAAATGCCTTAACAAGGAATCAAATGTAAGTGCATTTATGCATTAATATATAGTTTTAGGTTTTGTGCAATGTAATAATGTCCATTGGTTTTTCAAGCACAATAAGGAGACATTAGTAGACCCAAAAAGTGGCACAAGTAGTGTCAACAAAAGGTGAGGTCTAACTAGACATGGATGTTATATGAATTTAAACACTAGAGCAACCATATTAGATATAAGTTTTGGCATTTATTCAGTTATGAAAATTTTTGTGTTGTTGTGTTGTTAATGTTTATATTTAGAATAGTGGCCTTGGTTGATGATTGAAAGAGTGATTATACTTGATACTTAAAATGTGAGTAGATACAATGTAGATCCTAATAGAAAATTTTCAATTCCTTATGAGAAAGAGATTAAAAAAGTAAAAAGATGAGTAAAAACTCAAGCAATATTTTGCATTGCTCAAGGACGATAAAGTTTATAGGAGATATAAGACAAGACATACTACTCATTTTCCATTTGAATTTCTAGGTTTGCAATAGAGAGGATAATTCTCCATTATTTCAACTTAATTACAGTAATGAAGGGAGCAATAAATTAGACAATTGAAGAACAAGGGAAAGTATCCCATGACTTAATTAGTTATTTTAATTTTTTTTGGGATAGGGATTGTAAAGGATAATCTCCTACAAACCTAGTGTATTTTGTAAGTTTTTGGATCGTATTTGCCAAATAGATATGTGAATGTTTTTAGGTATTGGCAAGAAGTTCCATAAGAACTTAATATTATTAATGTTATACCAAGTTCCATAGGAAATTATTGATATATTTTTTTTAGATAATTAAGTAGGTTTATATGTCATTGTGACAATGAACAATGCTAATGATGTTTTTTTGTTCATTTTAGTTTCTTATTTTTATTCCACTTTTTTATTTTTACTTCAATTTTATTTTATATATTTTATACACTAGCTTGAATAACATGATATTTTTAATTGTTATTAAAATTGCTTTAAGATATTACAACTATAAGTTGAGCCATAAAAGTAATTTAAAATATGTATTAATAAAATCACCATAAAGCAATTTTACATAATTTGTGTTACACATAAACATTACACACAAAACATACTACACTTAACCTCTTAAATTAAAAAAAAAAACTACAATATACAACAATAAAAGCCAAGTTATGATAGCAACAATACATGTTGCATGAAACCTTTTTTACACTCTCCAATTCTTTGGCCTTTGTTAGCAAAGTTTTCTTTAAGTCCGTTACCTCTAACTATAAATCAATAATATTAAGATCAAAGTTGCATCTTTTCCTCCTCTTACTCTAGTTTCTCTAATATTACTATTGGTAGCTTTCTCTCCTTAAGCTCATTCAATAAAAATCTTGTCCTTTCACTCATATGTCTATCATACCACTTAAAATACCTATAACCTATAATATCCTCGTCCTCATCCTCACTACATATGCACATGACGTAGGCACATGCATATTAATGTGTGTTAGTGTAATCATTCACTATTAAATATGGATATTATGTATTCATGATTTTTTTTGGGGTTGATTTGAGTAAGGAAATGTTATTTAAATGTTCACAAGCATATGCATATGGCTAAAAAAGGAGTTGTGACCTTCTTAACGGGTAACATAATCACAGGATTTAAGGCCTAATAAGGTCTCTCATATGAAAATTGATATGATATGATCTTTATGATGATTTGTTTCACAAGAAAAGTTGGCCAGCAAATCTTACAGAGAAAAAAAGAAAAATAAAATAATACATTCACAGGAAACCTAGGGCGTTAAACTATTATGAAGGGTTATAACGTAATGCTATAAAAACCGCATTCTCATGTTCATTTATGGGATGATAGGACTTTTCTTTTTTTTTTTTATATATATATATTTTAGTTTGAATTTATTTATCTATATACATATATGTAAGCTCAATTATAAGTTTGATTATACTTATTGAGTTGCAACTCACTGAATTGCATTTAAAATTCTTTGATACTTGAAGTAGGAACACAAAAAGCCTCAATAGAGATTTTGAGTTCTACATAGAGCGCAGGTCGATAGCCACTCTTCTCGCTCCCTCTTCTTGGGTCAAATTTGCATATTTGGCAGAGAATATGCTTTTGCTAGGTTGTTATAAGACATGTAATCATATATCAAACTTCATATGTAAAGCGAATTTGACAAATGTTAATATAGTAGTGTAAATATAAGATATGTGCATTTACTTGTGTTGTAATTTTATGTATGATGTGTGCTTGACTTGGAGGATCATAGGAATAAATGATAGGTGCTACATAACCAACCTTTTTATTTTGATCCATATATATATAATCATTAAAAAAAAATCTTACTAGCCATTCTTGTTCTCAAAATAATTCACAATGACCATTGAATATAAATTGAAACACAACTTACACTAGAATTGTAACAACTAAAGAATCTTCTTCCTAGATTATCATTAGTCCATGACATCTTTAAATGAGCTTTAAGTCTATACCCTTTAATAATATAATCACAACACTTTGTAGGCCCCTTATAATCATATTCATATCGTCTATTGTTGCTTCTTATTGTTACCATCGAGGAAAATGTTATTGTTAATATGTTTATTATTTATGTATTTTAGAGTTGAATTTTAATAACTTATAAATAAGGAATACATTAATTTAAGTAATTTTTGGTTTTAATTAGGACATTTTTCTTATGAGTTAGCATCTATTTAGGATTCTTATTATTTATTTTATATTTGGGAGGTTTTATTGAAGTTTTAATTAGTTTTTGTTATTTATGTCTAGTGGGCCCCAGAATGCTTTAGGAGTTGACAAATTTTTACATGACATGGCATGCACATGTCATGTAATAAAGCAATAAAAGAGGGAAGCCATGTCCAAGCCATGTGTGAGCCATGAAGAAGCTATCGACATTTGGATGTCAACAGAGCAATGTCACGGCATGCACATGCTGTGCGAGTGAAGAATTCTGACCCAACATAGCTAATGATTCTACCCGTGTTGGATGCTGTGTTGTATGCTAAGTAAATTTATAGTTTTATTTGAGTGAAGGATGACTGTGCTCCAAAACTGTGTCACGAAGGCAGAAGTTTTCATGTTTTGAAAATAAGAAGGAATTAAAGATAAAAAATGATTCTTTTTATACCCTAGCACTATATAAGGAATAAACACAAAAAAATTGGAGGAAGAAAAAAAAGGAAAAAAGGGGGGGGGGGAGAGAAGTAGGCTGCTAAACAAAAATCAACGAATACTAAGAGCTTATTTTTATTTGCTTTTCTGTCTTCATCTTCTTGTTTTCTTGACTTTTGATTAT
Source organism: Mallotus nudiflorus (assembly GCA_947683625.1). NCBI lineage: Eukaryota > Viridiplantae > Streptophyta > Magnoliopsida > Malpighiales > Euphorbiaceae > Mallotus > Mallotus nudiflorus. Next base: position 8,607,503 of record CANTUR010000157.1, on the reverse strand, counting down.
GAATTTCATCATAGCCATGTGTGGCTAAGTTTTCTTTCAAGGTCTTGGTTAGGAGTAGCTATTCCATGACATGATTTGAACATAGGTTTTTATGTTTAATTTGAATTTTAGTTAATTCTTTGTGTTGAAATGTTTGTCTTATTATCATTCCAGGCTTGTTTGATTACATGTTTATAAATGAATTTTCCAACTAGAGTTAGGAGAAGTCATTAGCTTAAAACACTTAGAACTTAGATCACATGACCATGAGAGTAGGCAAGCTCTTAGGGGAGTCACAACAGTTGATTACGGTGACAAAATAATTGCTAAAAATCTTAATGAGCTAGGGTTGAATTATTGATCATGAGAGTAGGTTAGATTTTAATCCTTGCATGCTTAATTGAGCTTAAGAGAGTCTTTAAGGATTTTAGAGCAATTACCGTTAACTGAATTGAAGATTTTTACTTAAATAATTTATTCATGATTGGATTGAAATAGTGAAACTAAACCTAAGCTCTATGTTTACAAATATTTGATTTTACTTTTGATTAAATTTCTGTTATTTAAAATTTTAAACCTTGATAAATTATTCGATTTACTAGCTGAGATCATAGGTAAAAATTGTTAGTAATCAATATACAGTCTCTGAGGGAATGATATCTTTTTACTGTAACTATAACCATACGCTTGTGGGTTTAAAAAGCAACAAGTTTTTAGTGATGTTGCCAGGGGCTAGCAATATTGATATTAATTTAATTTTTACTTTTCTTAGACTAGTATTCTTTCTTTAATTTTAATTTAATTTGCTGATTGATTTTTCAGGTAACTTTTGCTAGTTTATGAACACTTAATCCAAGGGGACAAACTTAGAAAAGAACAACCCTGAAATTAAGAAAACCTGCAAACAATACTGAAAGGAAAAATGTGAAAAAGACAAGAAAAAGATGGCTAAAGATTAAGCACCACTACCACTGGGTAGGAATCACACTCTTTAAAAGTACATAATGCCTAATCTAGGATATACCTATAACAATATTGTTAGGCAAAATGTCGATGCCAACATGTTTAAGATCAAACCTGTGATAATCTAGAAGATCTCACAATTCCAGTTTGGAGGTCTCTCAAGCGAGGATCCTAATGCCCATCTAGCTCAATTTTTAAAGATTTATGATACATTCAAGATGAATAAGGTTAGTCCTGATGCAATAAAGCTTAGATTATTCCCTTTCTCTCTTAGGGATAAGGCTAAGCTATGGTTGCACTCTCTAGCATCACAGTCAATCACTTTATGGGATATGTTGTCAAGGACATTCTTAGGCAAGTATTTCCCATTGGGCAAAACAATGAAGTTCAGACAGGAGATCACAAGTTTCACCCAACATGGTGGCAAATCTCTTTATAAGGCTTGAGAATATTTTAAGGACTTATAGAGACAATGTCCTCACCATGGAGTTCCACAGTGGTTGCTCATTCATGAGTAAGATGCCTAAGGATGCCTATAATCTTCTTGAGACTATGGCATCCAATAACTACGAATGGCATGGGGAGAGAAGTACACTAAAGAAAGTTGGAGGAATGCATGAAGTGGATAGTTAGAATCTCCTAAATGTAATGATTGATTTGTTTACCAAGAAGTTAAAGGCATTCACTAAAGTCTCTAACCCTATGGCTATCTATTAATGTGACCATTGTGGGGGAGGTCACTCAACCTTAGAATGCTAAGGAGGATCTTCTTTTCAAGATCCATCCATAGAGAAACTTAATGCTCTTAATAATTTCGAGAGGAATCAAGGCAATCCTTACTCGAACAAATACAATCCAAGTTGGCACAATCATCCTAATTTTTCTTGGTCAAATCAAGGACGAGCACTTAACACCAACCTAGGATTTAAGCAGCCACCCTGAGGTTTCCAACATAAGAATACATTCCGTTAACAATATGAAAGCAAGCCTAATTTAGAAAGTATAATGGAGAAATTATTAAAGGACTAAGAGGAGCAAAAGGAAGCCATAAAGAATCTAATCTCTCAAATGAAAAGTTCATGAAGTCATTCCAATAACTCAAGCTTAACATACCCCTTTTGGATGTCATCACCACTATGCCTGTTTACTAAAAATTTCTTAAGGATATCATATCACACAAATGGAAGTAGGAAGATCATAAAACCATTCCCATTAATGAGGAGTGTAGTGATGTAATTCAAAATAAGCTTCTATAAAAACTTAAGGACTTAGGGAGTATAATCATTCCTTGTACCATTGGGAATGAATTTATTAGTAAGTCTTTATGTGATTTAGGTGCAAGTGTGAGCATAATACCTCTGTCTTTTTATAAGCGCCTAAATATTGGTGAACCCTAACCAATGACAGTGTCATTGTAACTTATGGATAGGTCCATTATCTATCCTTATGGAATTCTTGAAGATGTACCCATCAAGGTTGGAGATTACTATGTGCCAAACAATTTCTTTATTCTTGAGATGGAAGAAGACATAAAAATTCCCATAATTTTGGGGCATCCTTTCCTTGCCACCACTGGTGCAATCATAGATGTCAAGAAAGGCAAAATCTTGCTTGAAATTGGAGATGACAAAGTGGAGTTTGACATTTTCAAGATGGCAATGCAAACCCCAACAATGGGGTAATGTTTTCATATGGATGCAATAAAGAGTTGTGTGCAAGGAGTCTTTGAAAAATAACTCACTCAAGACCCTTTTGAAGCTTGTTTGGTCCATAATGAAAAATATGAGGATGAAAATTAAGAAGTGGTAATGTATAATTATTTTCTCAAAGCTAATATTGTGCTAAACAAAGTGCAATCAGCAAGGTATGAGCCTTTACCCTCTAATATTAATTGTGTTAGCACCATAAAGGAAGAGAGTGTACCTAAGGTAGAACTTAAAAATCTTCTTTTTTCTTTGAGGTATGCTTTTCTTGGCCCTAATTCTATTTACCCAATTATTGTCAATGCTAAATTGAATGATGAACAAGTTGAAAAGTTGTTTAGGAGAGTTAGGCCTTATAGAAAAATCATAGGCTACACTATTGATGACCTTAAGGGGATTAGTCATTCTATTTGCATGCATAGGATTCATATGGAGGAGGGTTTCAAACCTTCCATTGAGAACCAAAGAAGACTAAACCCTAATATGAAAGAGGTTATAAAGAAGGAAATAATGAAGTTGCTTGATACATGAATTATTTATCCTATTTCGGATAGTAATTGGGTTAGCCTTATTCATGTAGTCCCTAAGAAAGGAGGTATGACTGTGGTGAAGAATGAAAATAATGAATTAATTCCTATTAGGACTGTCATAAGTTGGCACATGTGCATCGACTATAGGAAATTGAATAAAGCCACTAAGAAATATCACTTTCCCTTACCCTTCATTGACCAACTTTTGGAAAGACTTGTAAATCAATCATTCTTCTATTATTTAGATGGTTATTCAAGTTTCTTTGAAATTCCCATCCATCCTGATGACTAAGAGAAAGATACAGTCACATGTCCTTAAGGAACATATGCATATAGGAGAATGCCTTTTGGGTTGTTTAATGCACCTACTACTTTTCAAATATGCTTGAGGTCTATATTTTTTATTTTTTTGAGGACATAATGGAGGTTTTTATGGATGATTTTTCTGTGTATGGTTCATCATTCGATGCATGTTTGGATAAGCTTTTTAAAGTATTATAGTATTGTGAGGAGACTAATTTAGTGATAAATTAGCAAAAGTGTCATTTTATGGTGACCAAAGGAGTGGTGCTTAGATATATCGTGCCTGAGAATGGAATTGAAGTTGATAAAACTAAGATTGAAGTGATCAAAAGACTTCCTCCTCCCACCTCTATCAAAGGAATAAGAAGTTTACTTAGCCATGTTGGGTTTTATCATCAATTTATTAAGGATTTTTCCAAAATTGCAAAACCTTTGATTAATTTGCTTGCTAAAGATGTCCCTTTTGAACTTAATGATGCATGTCTTGATGCTTTTCACAAGTTAAAGGGGGCTTTAATCACAACACCTATATTATAACCTTTGGATTGGAACCTTCCATTTGAAATTGTGTGTAATGCGAGTGACTATATTGTTGGAGCTATATTAGGACAAAGAAAAGAGAAACATGCCTATGCCATTTAATACATCAGTCACTCTCTTGATGAAGCTCAAATCAACTATGTAACAACTAAAAAGGAACTCTGAGCAGTGGTGCATGTAATGGAAAATTTTTTTTCTTATTTGGTTAGAAGTAAGGAAATTGTTTACATTGATCATTTAGCCCTTAAATACCTTATAACAAAGAAAGATGCTAAGCCAAGACTCATTTGTTAGATCCTTTTATTACAAGAATTTAGTTTAGAGATATGAGATCGAAAAGGGATAGAAAATTTAGTAGCAGATCACCTATCTCACTTTAAACACCTCCAAATTCAGATTCCCTCCCTATTTTTGATGAACTATGAGGTGAAAAACTCATGAAAATTCAAAAAAGTAATCTTGGTATGCTGATTTTGTCAATTACCTGGCATGTGGAGTTCTCCCTCTTGATTTAGACTACCATCAAAAGAAGAAATTCTTTTGGGATGTGAAGCACTATTTTATAGAAGTTATGGAGATGGGTTAATAAGGAGGTTCATTCTAGCTGTAGAAGTATTAGATGTTCTCACTCATTGTTATTCTTTGGAGTGTAGGGGACATGCAAGTTCAACTAGGAAAACTACTAAGGTGCTCCACAGTGGCTTCTTTTGGCCTTCTCTTTTCAGAGATGCAAGAGAGTTTGTGCTTAAGTGTGACCATTGTTAAAGAATAGGGAACATAGGTCATTGTAATGAAATGCCGCTCACAAACATCATAGAGATTGAGCTTTTCAATGTGTGGGGTATTGAATTTATGGGGCCATTCCCAAACTCCTTTGGAAATAAATACATTTTGGTTAGAGTTAATTATGTGTTTAAGTGGGTTGAAGCAATTGCTTCACTAACTAATGATGCCAAATTGGTCACCAAGTTCCTTTATAGAAATATTTTCACTCATTTTGGGACTCCACGACCTATCATTAGTGATGGCAATTCTCACTTTTGCAATCACTAATTTAAGAATCTTTTTGCAAAATATGAAGTGAAATAGAAAGTGGCCATACCCTACCATCCTTAAACTAGTGCACAAGTGGAAATCTCAAGCAGAGAACTAACGACTATACTGGAGAAGACAGTTAATGCCTCGAGAACAGATTGGTCCATTCGGTTGGATGATGCACTATAGGCATACCGAACTGCTTTCAAAACTCTAATTGGGACTTTACCATTTCAATTGGTTTTTAGGAAATCATGTCATCTCCTTGTTGAATTAGAACATAAAGCACTATAGGCTACAAGTTTTCTAAATTTTGATTTAGCAAATGCTTGTGCAAAAAGACTCATTTAGTTAAACAAATTTAAAGAGTTTCACATTAATGCTTATAAGAATGCTAAAATCTACAAGGAAAGAACAAAGAAGTGGGATGATAAACATTTTCATAAGAGAGAGTTTCAAGAAGGGGATTTGTTATTCCTATTCAACTCTAAACTAAAGCTATTCCCAAGGAAAATCAAGTCTCGATGGTCTGGACATTTTAGAATTAAGTAAGTTTTCCCTCATGAAGCAGTTGAGCTTTTTAATAAGGCAAACGAAACCTTTAAAGTTAATGATCAATGTCTCAAGCCCTACCTTGCTGAGGAAACTAGCTTAAAGAGTGTCTCCTGTACAGTTATGGATCTAGTTTGATGCTCATCACAGAACGGTCGAGCTAAAGACCTTAAAAAAGTGCTAATTGAGAGGTAACTCAATCAATTTCTTTTTCTTTTTCCTTTTTACTCTCAATTTGTTTTAGTATTTTCTCCCCTTTTATGTATTTATTTATTAAATAATTTACTTAACTTCTCTATAGGAATAAGAATTCAAAGAGCTATTGCATCAAAAAGCAAGTTGCATGGTCACATGGGGAAATGTACGGCCATGTCCAGTTACACCACTTAAACTTAAAATAGACAAAATTATACGTGCACTACATGGCATGTTGACACAGTATTTTCATACTGTGTCATAGAACTCTACAGGTTACAGACTGTGTCATGACATTTATGGCACAACATCACTATAACATGTCATATCTTTAATCCACTTACAGAATGTTGCACGACATGATAACATAGCTTCCACTAACATTAAGTGCCTAACATAGTTTCACATGTCATGCTATAAGCTTTAGCACACCATGCTACCTCCATGACATGACATCTAGCATGCCATGCTACCACTATGATAATATGGCATCTCAAGCATGACATGATGTTGGGCTATCACCATCTATCACACGGCACAATGACATAGTATCATGCCGTGTCATAAAACCTTAGCACGACATGGACATGCCATGTTATCCCCTTTCCATACTGTGTCACATTTTCATAATTCTTCTAGAATGTGACACGGTATGGAAACACGGCATGCATGCCTTTTTATTCCTTAGATTGCACAGTCTCCCAACATGACATGAAAGATTGTGCCATGCATTTCCTTATATCACACTACCAAACACGATTTTCCCAAACCGTGTTCCTAAAATCGTGTTCTAAACCCTCTATATAAACACCCACTTCTCTAAACCTAGCCCTATTCCAATCTTTTCTTTTTCCATTCTCTTTCTCCTACACCATTCTCTCCTAATTTTCTCCTTTTTCTCATTTTCTTTGACTTGGTCACCCACTCTTCTTCCTATTTCTTCCTTTTAAACACTATACTTTTTGTTTTCCTCTTCATTCTCTACATATGGGAAAATCCAAAGCATCTGGGAAGACAACATCATCATCTAGGAAGCGGAACCATACCACATGTTCCCTTTTACCATCTTTCCCCTCTCGTACGAGTGCGACACCACCCATCACTCCAACTTGCTTACACCATGATCAGGGGAGACAATCTGGTATGTCTCACCCCTTTCTTTGTTTCACTAATCCTGATTTTAAAAAGGTATGTGCAACTTTGTTTCCCCTTTCTGTCCATCTTTCCTGTCATATTATGTTACTAGATCTTGTTACTGTAGGCTTGAATGAATTTGTATTATACATGATTGATAACTCTAAGTGGGAATATTTTATGAGAATTGAGGAGCCTGTTTTTCACGAGTTATAGTTTTTATCCACTTTCTTATTCAACTCCAGTAACCCTGTTGATTTTAATATGAAAAATGTAGTGCTATTTCAATTAGGGGGCAAAGGATTCTCTTTTTCTTTGAATGAATTTGCTATGCAGTATGGCTTTTATGATGCTATGTATGTCACTAATGGTATGCTTGATAATGCACAATGTCTCTTTGAACCCGTAAACTATCATTAGTTTTAGAGAGAGGTTATACATGAAGGTGCCTCCCAACAAACCTATAACCCTAGGGTTAACAAGAGCACTAATATAGCTCGTCCTAAATTGCACTACTTGCAGTGCCTCATTGTTAGCACTATTTGTGGTCGAAGGGAGAGTACTAGGTGTGTCACATTTAGAGACTTATTTTATCTCCATTATTTTATTAAGGGTATAGTGCCTCATTTGGGATATGGTTTTGTTTTTTTATATGGATGGTATTTCGAGAAAAACAAATGGAGCTTTATGTGGGGTTTCATATATCACTAGGCTTGATAGGAATCTACAGGTTTTCGATTCCCTTACCAACCCGACTCCACTTTGCACCACACTGCCTTTTAATATCATTATTATAAAAAAGATTAAAGTGGTCACAGTTAGGGATGGTTAATATGTTTTGATTCATAATCTTGTTGAGTTGGGTGCCGACGAGCCACAACAGACCCTTACCCACGCACCTCCACTACCACCAGCTTCTCAGACTGCCAAACTTCCTCATCTTCCTATCCTTCACATTTTAAGGCTACTCTTCAGTATCACACGGAGCTTCCACACTGGGTGGTTGATGGCCTCTTAAGCTTGTGTCAAGTCTAGGGCATACCTCTTCCTCCATGACCTATTTTTCTTTGTTCCACCTCTGTTACTGCTATGGAGGAACTTCTTGATGACACTGATCCACTGGATGACACTGGAGCTGCATCCGATGATTTTGCTATTATAGATGATTTACTTTCCCTTCAGTTTATTATTATGTTTTATGATTTTCTTCTTTTTCTGTTATTTTCTTTTTAGATATTATATGTTGTTTTATTGTTTTCGATTTATGTTTATGTTTTATTAGTTTTCTACCTTCTTCTATCTTTCGGATGAATGCAAATTTCAAAGCAGTACCCTTTCTCCAAATTTTACTTCTTGATGATACTTTTATCTTTTTAATTATCATTGAGGACAATGCCATGGATAGTGTGTGTGTGTGGGGGGGGGGGGGATGCTTCAATTTATTTAACTTATTCATTTGTTCAATATTATCTTTTCTTTCAATTAAAAAAAATAATGAATTTTTATTTAGGGTTTATTAATTTTCAATTTTTCCCCTTATTAATGATTTGTTTGTCTTAATTTTTTTTTAAAATTTTTTGCTTTTGATGCTTTATCACACTTGGGAGTATATTAGTGTATAAGCTTATCTCTTGTTTAAATTACCGAACTATCTGATGGTTTATTACTTAAGATAGGTATACATATTCTTTATGGATAAAGAATTTAGTTCTTATAATCTAAGCATGACTTTGGAGATTAAAATTATATATATATATATATATATATATATATATATATATATATATATATATATATATATATATATATATATATATATATCTTATCCTTTAAGTAGGAGCAATATCTATATTTAAATCCTTATACGCTTTGAATCTACTCCAATGCCCTGATTAGTGTATAAATATCCATAGGACACTCAACGGTATCCACACTTAGTAATACGGGAACGATGGGGGATCATTTAGAGTGGAAAGATTTGAATGGAGAGAAAAATAAAAATTATGAAATAGAGCGTAAACACATTCACAACTATAAAAAAGATGTTGCAATCCTTAATGTTTTCTTTTCTAGATTTATGCTCACTTGATTTTAAAAGGTTGTGTGCTTAGATTTTAATTAGTAAATTATTCATATATATTGTGTTTGTGTTTAATTATCTTCTTTAGTAAATATGTTTCGATTTCAGTGTTATCAAGATTTCATGTCTTAGAAGTTGTATATCCCTAATTGTGATTTGATTTTAATATTTTCAAAATTTGGTTTTTGCTTGAGGACAAGCAAAGCTTTAGTGTGGGGGAATTTGATATGTTTATTATTTATGTAATTTAGTGTTGAATTTTAATAAGTTCTAAATAAGGAATAAATTAATTTAAATAATTTTTGGGTTTAATTAGGAAATTTTTCTTATGAGTTAGCATCTATTTAGGATTCTTATTATGTATTATATATCTAGGAAGTTTTATTTAAGTTTTAATTAGTTTTTGTGATTTATGTCTAGTGGGACCCAAAATGCTTTAGGAGTTGACAAATTTTTACATGACATGGCATGCACATGTCGTGTAATAAAACAACAAAAAAGGGAAGCCATGTCTAAGCCATGCATGAGCCATGAAGAAGCTATCTACATTTGGATGTCAACAAAGCAATGTCACGACATGCACATGCCATACGAGTGAAGAATTCTGACCCAGAATGAAGCACGACTAATGATTATGCTTGTGTTGGATGCTGTGTTGTATGCTGAGTAAATTCATAGTTTTATTTGAGTGAAGCACAGTCGTGCTCCAAAATCGTGTCATGAAGGCAGAAGTTTTCCTATTTTGAAAATAAGAAGGAATTAAAGATAAAAAGGGAATCTTTTCATACCCTAGCACTATATAAGGAATAAACACCCAAAAAAATGGAGGAAGAAAAAAAGAGGAAAAAAGGGGGGAGAGAAGGAGGTGGCTAGATGAAAATCAATGAAGACTAAGAGCTTATTTTTATTTTCTTTTATGTCTTCATCTTCTTATTTTCTTGACTTTTGATTATGGATTTCATCACAGCCATGTGTGGCTAAGTTTTCTTTCAGGGTCTTGATTAGGAGTAGCTATCCCATGACATTATTTGAACACAAATTTTTATATTTAATTTGAATTTCAGTTAATTCTTTGTATTGAAATATTTTTCATCATTCCAGGCCTGTTTGATTGCATGTTTATGGGTGAATTTGCCAACGAATGTTAGGGGAATTTATTAGCTTAAGATATTTAGAATTTAGATCACTTGACCACGAGAGTAGCGAGCTCTTCAGGGAGTCACAACAGTTGATTACGATGACAAAACAATTGCGAAAAATCTTAATGAGCTAGGGTTGAATTACTGATCACGAGAGTATGTTAGATTTTAATCCTTGCACGCTTAATTGAACTTGAAAGAATTTTTAAGTATTTTAGAGCAATTACCCTTAACTGAATTCAAGATTGTTACTTAAATAATGTATTCATGATTGGATTGGAATAGTGAAACTAAACCTAAGCTCCGTGTTTACAAATATTTGATTTTAGTTTTGATTAAATTTTTGTTGTTTAAATTTTTAAACCTTGCTAAATTATTTGATTTACTAACTGAGATCATAGGTAAAAATTGTTAGTAATCAATATATAATCTCTGAGGGTACAATATCTTTCTACTGCAACTACAACCGTGTATTTGCGGGTTTAAAATACAATAGTTGCTCTCATAATTGATTGCTTACTTCTCTTCAACTATGCAATTTATATTTTTAGGTTTTTCAAATTGGGAAGAAGAACCATGATGTTGTTGTATATATATATATATATATTTATAAATTGGATTCCACACGAATCACTTAATTATTTTATAAATTGTGAAGTTAAAAACGTTCAGAAGTTGTGTTTAAATGTATATTATGTGGCAACATAAAGAGCATAAACAGACTTTAAAAATATATAAAGTATCAATGTGAGAATTGACCAAACGTTAGAATCATATTTGGAAAAGAGTGAGAATTGAACCAATGAATTTTGGCCTAAATCCTCAGTGGAGAAATGGCTTTTTGCCAATTCTCTCATGCCTCATTGCCACTATTATATGTTATATGGCACACAGTCCATTAAACATGATAAATAAGTAAAAATTCACTTAAGCTGGAAAAAAAAAACACTACTAACACTTATATTGGAGTTTGAATACAAATTAAATTTTAGTTCTAGAATATTTATAACCATAAAAACTACTGCTATGGAAAAGAAATCAATAAAAACAAGGCAATCATCTTTCTCTCATGTTCACATTTCATTTTTTTTTTTTTTTGTTTAATTATGCACTTGAGTCTAATTTTTTTTATATTTTAATATTAGTTATGCTTGCTATAATCATGAGAAGTGAAAATGCTTTTATTTTTTCTTTTTTCAAAGTCGGTCCAAATATACTTCCATCAATCTTTTTGCTAAATTGAGCTATGAAAACAAGCCTTTATTTGCACTATGGATTCAATTAGGCGCCAAGTATATTATATTCTTTTTACTAAATTATCAAATCAAAATTTTAAATATAGACACTTGCATGCAAAAGTGTTCACACTCCACGTTAAGATGCATCATTGATCTATCAAAGGATTGGTAAACCAAAAGAATTTGTTAATCGATATGTATTTTTTTTTATCTAAACCATCAATATTAGAATTCAGTGTAATTTATGAAATTTTTATTTACAAATTATATATAGTAATTTTCCTTTCATTTATTATCTTCCCAACTTGTCATTGCACCTTATATTTTGATTAGAAGAAGCAACATTTACAGAAACATGTGTATTTTGTTTTGTACCCTCTTGGATTAATTCATTTCGGTGTTAGAATTGATTTTCGAAGTCAATGAAATCCACTTTATCGCATGTTAATAGAAACTTCTCTTTTGAGTTGTGTTGTTTTTTACATGTGGAGCCTTCCTATTTAATTTGAACAAATTTCAATATATTTTTGGAGGCTTGTATCTCTGTTTGCGATGCCAATTTTTTTCCTGGTGTTTTTTTTTTCGTTCTATGTACTTGCAAAAGATTTTGAATCAATGTTCAAATTTAACCTAAATTCATAATTTAAAATAAAAATATTTATAATTAAAAGATAGAAGTATTTAAATATATAATTAAAAATTGAAGTAATTACATGAAACACATGGGTAACTTTCTCTCTCTCTTTTATATATATATATATATATTAAATGTTCTGGTTCTAAATCTTCTTACATTTTACTATTCTTTGACAAAACTGATGTGCTCAATTCTTAAAATTCATAACATTTTAAAACAAATTATAAAAAAGTTCAACCACATTACAAATCTATTTTAACTGCATTAAAAATATTAATCTATTCCTAAAAATCCTTTGAATTCCTCTTCTAACAGTTTGAATCTAAACTCTTCTTTCTCTTCTATATCTAATCAATTACGTAGCAATTTTTATTTACTTCAACCTCCATTATTATAATCCATGAGACTTTCTTAATTTGTTGTTTGTTCTTCTGGTGTTAAATAATTTATTATAGGATGAGTCCACTAATTTGTTATGAGTTTATGTAATGGTTTACGACTTTTCTTTTTAGGTTTAAAATCATGTATCAAACCTTCTTTTTTTGGTTTCAGGATCATAAACACTAAGGAAATTAGTGAAGAAGGGTGTAACTTATGGAGGAGCATTCAAATATACGGGATTTCTTGTCAATCTTGAATTGGATTGATGGTGGTTTAAAAATCGGGTAACCATGCAATAGCTCAACTAACATATTAAAATTTTATTATAAATAAATGGTAAGATGGTGTTGGATTTCTTTTACAAACTGTTAACAGAAGTCATATTATTCTTATTTTTCCATCATTTTATTAAAAAAAATATTATTATATGTTATAATAATTTTTTAATAAAATGGAATTATAAGAATAATGACTTCTGTTAACAGTTTCTTAAAGAAATCCAACTCCATCTTACCATTCATTTATTTAATATGTTGAGGTCTTGTATGGTTACCGGATGTTTAAACCACAATCATTCAAATTCAAGTATCATGCGCTGAACTCAAAAGAGTCACATGACTAGTAATAGGGAATGGTAATACAAAAAGTACTCAAAAGTTACATTAAGTCTTAACGAAGATTTCAATAAAATAAAGACAATAATAAAATGATATAATTAAAGTAAAAATAAAAAGTATAAATGAATTAAAATTTAACACAAACTAGGTAATATATATAATAATAATCTTTAGTACAAACTCTTCATACATACGTCAATCCACAAAATATAACATAATAAATAATCATTCCACTACTATTGCGGTCTTCTAAATTTAAAATACACACATGACAATAATATATATCATAGAGACCGACATAACACAGCTGAAGAAGAAGAAACTCGGTGTAGAGTAGGTTGATAGACAGACGACTCTCGAGATTCTGAAAAAAATAATTGAGGGGAGTCAGACCTCATTGAGTAAGTTAATAAAAGAAATGTATATAGTTTGAAAATCTCCTTTAAAATATATTTATTAAAAATAGAATATTTATATTTTAAAATTTAAATAATTTGATTTATTGAAATACTCTTTACCAAAATAAATTATTTCAAATCATAAAACACCATATTAGTATAATAAACTTTTATTAAATCATTTTATAGAAAAACTAGGTAGAACTTTAATCCGCAATTCTAATAGTCTTTCGGCAAAGACTGCCGGTTTACAAGAGCAAAACATTAACCGAGCTACCAGCTGTAATCAAATCACTTAAACCAATATTTACTGGTGATCTCTGACAGAAAAACATCACCGAGCTACTAGCCCCAGTAATTATAAATCACGTTCGAGAGCAAAACATCATTGAGCCTTATATACAATCTCACAAAATCATGCCTGAGAGCAAAGCATCACTGAGCCTTTTTAACCATCAACACTCACTCTCAATTCTACTGGTGTACACATGGTCCTGATAAAACCCACCAAGTAGTCCGTTCTACCGTAATTTAATTTAAAATAAATAGATATAAATAAAAAAAGATTACAATAAATTAAAATAAAATAAAATAACAATTAACTAATCATATGAAAATTTTAACATAAACTTGCTTATTTAATCATGGCAATCAAAAGGAGAATTTCACTCAAGTACAACTATACATATTTTAAATAATAAAATAATTCTTTTATTAAATTCTACACTTATCATAAATTAAAGAATTTATATATATTAATTTTAAACACCCAACACACAGTTTAGTTATTAACTTACAGGTTAAATGTGCTCTTCTGCACAATCGTGCTCGACCCCAACTAGTCAGTTCAGCTAAAGGTGCGGTTAAAGAAAAGAAATAACTATGAATTCTAGATTTCTAAGGAAAGACTCAATTAAAAATATGACTCTACTAAAATAGACTCGATATCATGTTTTATGAGAAATCTACCGAAAAATTCAGAAGAGTTTTCTTTATAAAATGAATATCTCTCTACATGAAGTAGAGCCAACCCTACATAGAAAAAAGCTTCAAAATTCACAAATGCTCATCACCTTGGATTGGATCCCAAACTATACAATTCCTAACCGATGATCACAATTCACAAAAAAAAAAAAAAAATATTTAATAATAATAATAATATACCAAAAATCATCAAAATCCATAGATATCAATAAATAACCACAATACAACATATTTAAAAATAAAAAACATTAAATATAATTATTTTCATATTAATTAAATAAAATCTCAAATAAATTATATAATATTAATAAAAACTAGATTTTTCAATTATTCGAAATAAAATAGTAAAATTCACAAGTAATTATTTAAATAGTTTAAATATATAATAAAAATAGTTAAAAACTCATGTATTCACATAAATAACAAATAAAACTATTATTTGAATATATTTACAAAAATTATTATTAATTAGTTAAAAATAGTAAATAATTCGTAAAAATTATTTCAATACCATTTATTATTCCAAAATTATTTAAAACATATAATTTAACTAAAATTTCAATAAAAAAACATAATTTACCCATTAATAAAAAATTCACATAATACTAAATATTTTCCAAAAATTACTCAAAATTGCTAAAAATTATATTCTCACTTCTAAAATTAATAATTTAAATTAACTATACTAATTTAACATAATTTCACTACAAAACACATAAAACACATAATAAATAAAAATTCATTTTAATTATAAAAAATACAATAATTATACATAATTCAAATAAATTCAAAAAAATAAAATAAAAATATATTTGAGAAGTTTAAGATGTATATAACAACATTACTTAAAGAAATAATGATGAATCAAACACAAACAAGCTTAAAAAAATAAAAATAAAAACCCTAATAGGCATAAACTAAACTTGAAGATATGTAACTAACCGGACGTCGTAGAGTTGAAAGGAGTTGAGAAATGAGTAGCCCATGTCGAGAGGAGTTGAACGAGCCTAGAAACATGAGCTAAAGTGATTGGATTCTCGCTGGAGTTATTGTAGTAATCGAGCAAATTCTGGCAACTTCAAGGCTTCTGGTGGCGACAGAAAGGTGAGGGGATGAAGAGAGGACGACAGCGAGCTTCGCGGTGGTCTGTTGGTGGCTCAGGCGTGGGTGGTGAAGCTTGAAGAGACAAAAAATGGTGGAAATGGAGAAGGAAAGAAGAAGAAGAAGAAGAAGAAGAAGAAGAAGAAGAAGAAGAAGAAGAAAGAGAATAAAAAAAATGGGGGAGAGGGAGGTTGACCTGAAATTTTGACCTGACTTTCCTTTATATATATATATATATATATAAACTCATTATATATATATATATATACACACACACACACACACAACACATGCACATTATAATAATAACAATAATAGAAATGATAATAATAATAGGGATAATGACCATAATAATAATAATAATACGAATACGAATAAGAATAAGAATAATAATAAGAATACTACAACAAAAACAACAACAAAAACAAGAAGAAGAAGAAGAAGAAGAAGATAATGATAATGATAATGCTCTTCAATGGACCCTAAGATTGAGATTTTCACCGTTTTAAGAATTGACTCAACAACAACAACAACAACAACAATAATAATAATAATAATGATAATAATAATAATGCTCTTCGATAGACCATAAGATTGAGATTGTCACCATTTTTGAGAATTGACTCTACATTTTTTTGATTTATGGACTATTGAAAACAAAAGAGCGTACTTTTTTGTGCAGTGAAGAAAAACTCTTTTTTTTTTCTCTGTGATTTTTAGGGTTTCCACATAGTTAGGAGCCCGCTAGTCACTCATGCAGTCTCTGGCTTTTTAACGTAGAGACATGCGAATAGACTTTCCTTTATTCCAAGAACTAATGCTATCTCTTATTTTTCAAAATTTTTTACGTGTTTTGAACATGTAAAACCATAATTATCTTTTAAGAAAATATTCAAAATTAATTTTCAGCCAATCAGTGAACAGAAAAATACTACAAATTGACCGAATATATTAAAAAATTAAAAATATTACATAATGTTGATCCGCAATTTGCTAATGCTAACAAGCATTAAGGAAATGCCTATTGGCATTCGCTTAATGCCAATCTGCATTAGGCAAATGCCAGTTGGCATTTGGCTATTGCCGATCAGTATTAGGCAAATGTCGGTCGACATTAGCTAAATGCCGACTGGCATTTTGATTATGCAGCCTGAAAAAGAAAAATTTTAACAAAAGGGCACTCCTAAAATCATAATTTTTTAGTTAGGTCCAAAAAACATTATAATTTAGTCCTTAAAATCTCAAATTTCAATGCTAGAGATCAATTTCTCGATTAATTTTTCATCATAAAGGCTTTCATCACATTATGCACAATTGCATCACAAAATAGGGTGCTTACAATTACATAATTGGCCTAGGGCATATCCATAATAAAGATTACAGGTTGACCAGTCCAGTGTATGACGAAGAAGTAGTTGACGAAGTAATTTTAAAAGAAGATGTAGGGACTGCATTGGTAGTTCAGCACTCTTATTTAACACCAAAAGTTGTGGATGAGGACGATTGGCTATGAAGTAATATTTTTTAGTCCATATGTACCATCCTTAGCAAGCTATGTTGTTCTGTAAATGATGCTAGTAGTTATGAAAATATTGTGTCTGTAGAAGCTGTGCAAAAATCAAATATCCAAATAAAGAAGCATCTTAAATCTTATAAATTAGTTTGGCTTAAGAAGGGTGGTGAGGTAATAGTGTTTAAGAGGGCTTTAGTTTCATTCTCTATTGGCCTAAAATACAAGGACGTTGTTTAGTGTAATGTAGTAGCTATAGACGCACGTCACCTATTATTAGGCGGGCCTTCGTAATATGATAAAAGTATGGTTCATAAAGGGTAAGGCAATATATACAATTTTATGTTTAGTGATATTAAAATTATGTTGTTACTTAATAGGCATGTTATAGAACAATCTAAACTTACAAGAGATGTTACTACTCTATTATATTTGGCTCAGTTTGATAAGGAGTTACAAGAGTCAGAAATAGGGTATGTGTTACTGGGAAAAAGAGGTGGTTGAATCTATAATAGTTCTAGAAGTAGTGGCTCTAGTAATTACAGAATTAAAGGATATTTTCCCTAATAAGCTACCAAATAGTCTACCTCCCCTTTATGATATCCAATATC
This sequence comes from Mallotus nudiflorus, assembly GCA_947683625.1. Classification (NCBI taxonomy): domain Eukaryota; kingdom Viridiplantae; phylum Streptophyta; class Magnoliopsida; order Malpighiales; family Euphorbiaceae; genus Mallotus; species Mallotus nudiflorus. The sequence goes on along the minus strand of CANTUR010000157.1, from coordinate 8,589,873 downwards.
ATATAGATTTGGAGCCATTTTAGTATTGACATATAAACCACATTATAGGATTTGTCTATATAAGCTTGAGGAGCTATAAAGGCAGGTTGAAGAATTACTAGCTAAGGGACATATCAAGGAGAGCTTGAGTCCATATGTTGTACCTACTTTTTTAACACTAAAATAAAATGGTTCTTAGAATATGTGTATGGATAGCAAGGCCATCAATAAAATCACTATCAAATGCAGGTTTCCTATTCCTCATTTAAATGATTTACTTGACCAGATTAGTGGTTAAACTATGTTTACTAAACTAGATTTGAAAAGTGGATATTATCATATTCATATTAGGCCTAAGGATGAATGGAAAATAACTTTTAAGGCCAGGGAGGGTTGTATGAGTGGATTATGATGCCTTTTGGCTTGTCTAATGCCCATAGTACTTTTATGTGTGTGATGGACCAGCTACTGAGGCATTTCATTGGTGGATTTGTTATTGTGTATTCAATGATATACTAATTTATATTGCTAATCATGAAAAAAAATGCAATATATTATGGAAGTTTTAATTGTGCTTCGTAGGGAGAACTTTTATGTAGCAAAGAAGAAGTGTGCTTTTATGGCTTGCAAAGTGCTTTTTTTTTAGGATATATGATTTCAGGGGAAGGGTTATGAGTGGATGAGGCTAAGGTTGAAGTAGTGAAGTAGTGACCTATACCAAAAACCATAACGGAGTTTTCATAGTCTTACCTATTGCTATAGACATTTCATTCCTTATTTAGTAGCATTATGGCTCCCATCACAAATTGCATGAAGGGTAGAAAATTTGAATAGATTGATGACACATTTTTTCCTTTTATTTAATTAAAGAATGCCTTATAACTATACTAATTTTAGTGTTACCGTAATTTCCACAGCCTTTCGAGTTGTATATTAATGCCTTTAAAGTGGGAATTGGAGCAGTGTTAAGAAAGAAGAATAGACCTATGACATTCTTTAGTGAAAAATTATCAAGCTCTAAACTCAACTATAGTACATATGATGTTGAAGTTTATGCAGTAGTGCATGCAGTGAGACATTAAATACATTATTTATTTCATAGGGAATTTATTTTTTATACTGATTATGATTCTTTATGGCATCTCCATAAGCAGGATAAAGTGTCTCCTAAACATGCATCGTGGGTTGCTTACTTGAAGAGTTTCACCTATGTTATGAAGCATAAGGTAGGGATAACTAATCGTGTTGCAAATGCACTGAATTATAGGAGAAGCTTTTTGGTAACCATGAGAGTTAAGGTACCTGGCCTAGATTTCTTTTATGACTTGTTTGCTACTAACCCATTTTTCTTTGTGGTTTTATAAGACATTCAGGATGGGAAAAAGACAAACTTCTTATTATATAATGGATTTTTATTTAAGGGCAACCAGTTATGTATTCCAGATTGTAGATTATGCTTGCACATTATCAAAGAGCTAAATGGAGAGGGTGATGTTAGTAGGGACAGAACTCAACAATGAGTTTAGGCCTCTTACTTTTGGCCTACCATTCATAACAAAGTTAAGAAATATATGTAGAGGTGCAGGATCTGTCATGTCTAAAAAGGGACCTTTATAAATGTAGGGTTATATATACCATTACCCAACCCTTCTTAGCTTTAGGTTGATATCGTATGGACTTCATCTTAGGATTACCACATACATAGTGAAGTAATGACTCCATCTTTGTTATTCTTTATCATTTTTCTAAGATGGTGGATTTCATTCCTTACAAGAAAACCACAAATGTTATTAATGAAGCACAATGATTGTTTCATAAGGTGTATAATCTTTATGAGCTACTTACATCTATTATTTCTAATAGAGATGGATCCTTTCTTAGCCATTTTTGGTGCAACCTATAGAAGATGGTCAATATGTAGTTAAATTTTATTAGTGTGTATCACCCTCAGATAGATGGACAAATTAGAGTGGTTAATCGATCTCTTAGCAAGCTCCTACATTTTCTAGTTAAGGATCATGTTAAAAGTTGAGATCAAAAGTTATGTTAGGTTGAGTTTGGTCATAACCATGCAGTGAACCAAAGCACAAGTTTCAGTCCATTTCAGGTGGTTTATTCTGCTTAGCCTCAAGGACTACTGGATTTGATGACATTGCCTAATAAGACAAAGGTTTATGGTAAAGCAACATATTTTGTAACTTGCTTGTAGGATGTCCATATGGTTATTTATGAGAATCTTTCTATTTCAAACTCTGAGTATAAATAGGTTATAGATAAAAAATGGAGGCATTTACAGTTTGATGTTGGTGAATTTGTGTGGGTAGTTTTGACTAAGGATAATTTTTCTATTGGTGATTATAATAAACTATTTACTATGAATATTGGTCCTATGAAGATCATTGAGAAGATTAATCCTAATGCATATTGCTTCAAGCTGCCTAGTCATATTTGCACAACTAATATTATTAATGTGAAGCACTTGATTCCTTTTTATAGTGACTGTTTGGATGATGATCTAGCTAAGAATTTAAGGGTGAATTTTCTCTATCCTAGGGGGAATGATGTGTACTAGATAGCCCTGCAATACATGGAGTGAATGGACAGTGACAAAAGGGTTAAGGTGCATAACTATGCTTCAAAGGGCCATAACTTTTGACTTTGAATGAGTTACAAGGCCCACAATATATCAAATCAAAGCTTATTTAGAGATTTAAATAGATAATTGGTTCTCCTATTATGACCTAGTTTTAGGCCCAAATTCAAATGTTTAAAGCCTCTTTTTGGGCTATGAAGTTTTATGGTTACGTTTTAATTGTTTAGTATTTTTGTTTGGCCTTTTGTCCTTTTCTTTTTAGGGTTTTGTCTTGGGCACTATTTATTCATTTTATTTTAATTGAAAGATAATTTTCAATAATTTCTAAAATAGAACTCTATTTCCAACTTTTAGTATTCGTATGAATTAACAAAATTAACACCTATTTTCTAGTATTTTTAAATCAATAGGTTATAGAAGTTTCAATTTTTTGTATTCAGTAAACTTTCAATAATTATCTCAATTTTCTATAAGCTTCCATTATGTCAGTCTATCCATTTAGCGAATACAACAAGGACTGAGGCCAATGCCCATTAATAGATAAAAGTTAACTATGGTTGGAACAATGATAATGGACATAATAATGGGTAAAATGTCATTTACTTTTGCTATAACACATGGCAAGTAAATTTTATTTTACACTATTGCTACTAAGTTGTGATGGTTTATTTGATTGGAGTTAGTTTCATTCAAAAATAAATTTTGAGTTGATTGGAAAAGGTATAAATTTTAAAATTTATTTTTGAAATTACTTATTGTTAAGTTTTATTAAAGGGAATTTTGGTATCAAAAATTGAAATCTCCAACAAAATTGGAAAACCACAAGCAAGGATGCTCTATTTTAAAATTTTCTTCAGGACAAGATAAAAAAAAAACCTCCTCAATTCACTCCATGGGCAAGAGTTCTCTTAAGAAGCAAGGATTCTATCTTTTTCAATATTGATGATCAAAACTAGATATTTATGCATATAAAGAGGCTTCTTCAGACATTTATATGCATGGGAATTTATGCCTAGGTAAAGCCCATAAATATTTATAAGCCCAAGACCCAATTATATGAGTAATTAATTAATGAAATTAAATTAGTTAGCTACTGAAAGAAAGGAAGTGTAGAGGAAGTGGAGTTTTGAGTGGAACATGGTTTAGTGGGTCAAAACGATCATTAACAAGCTAAAGATAAAGGGAGCTATTTTGGAAAAGAATGGCCAATCATCCAAATAATATAGAACTTCAAACAACAAACAACAAACAACAAACAACAAACAACAACAACTTCCAACATTTTAGCTTTTCTTTTTCACTTAAATTTCAATTTCAGTGTCTTGTTTATATTTTTGTTTGATCAAACTTTATTTACTCTATCTCTAACCTATATATGAAATTAAATGGTAACAAATTCACCTTCACCTACACTTATAAAAATTTAGCATTCTTTTTCTTTTTTTTTTTTTGAGAAAATAGGTGTTTGGACCTAAAATATGCTTAGTAAAGCCCATAAATTGTTACAAGTCCAAGACCCAATTACGTGAGTAATTAATTAAATAATTAAATTAATTAGTTAGTTACTAAAAGAAGTTGAAGATAAAAGGACCTTTTCTAAAAAAGAAGGTCAATCATCCAAACAACATAGAACTTAAAACAACAAACAACAATCTTTAATATCTTTTCTTTCCAATTTCAAATGTGATTTTAGTGTCATGTTTATATTTGTGTTCAATCAAACCTTTTTTATACATCAATTCCCTAGCTTTCCAATGAAATCTCTAATTGTTTAAGTTTTTCATTGTATTTCTATTTAAACTCCATATCATATACTCTTATTTTCTTATTTTCAATCATTTAATAAGGAAATTTCAACATTTAATTTAGCTATCTTATTTATAGCTAGTTTAGAAACCTTTGTAAGTTTAGATCACTTGATGTACTAACAATCATTTGATAGAAGTTAGATCCTTAAGATTGATGAACCTAAAATCACTTAGCATGCTTGATAATCATTATTTTCAAGGGCCAAAGACAAATAATAGAAATGATATAAAATGTATAAATAGAAAATTAAAGTGATGTCCTCTAAAGAAGAGGATAGAACATATATATTTTAGAAAAATTGTTGCAGAATGTAAGAAATTAGCAAATAGCTCCCCTGTTTTTATTCGAAGATCATCACCCACCACTGAGCCAATGTGGCGGGTTCTATGTTTGATTTTTGTGAGTAGAGAGTATTGCTCCCTCCTTATTTTGTAAGACTCATTTGTCACGTTTTAAATGAATACACAAAGTTTTCAATAAAAAAAGTACAAAATTAAAAAAATTAATCCCAAAGATGCATGAATTGCAAATTAATTTGTTATTCGTTTAATTATTTTTAAAAATATTTTTCATTTAATTATTTTAAAATGTAAAAATAAAAAATCATATATGTTAATTAAATAGCTTCAATATAAAAAGAAAATTTATTGCTTAAAAAATTAAAATGAAAATTATAGATTAATTAAAGTAATTTCTAAAAATGAAAAGTAACTTTCTTTTAATGTTATCTTTATATGTGTTGATGGAGAATTGGATGCGTGACAACTGTTATTGGGAATCATCTCATTTAATTACACACCTACTAAAGATAATACGGGAGGAAGTTAACAAATGCGAATTCACGCTACATATGAATTGTAAATTAATATATGTGTTATTTGATATTGTAAAATACAAATAAAATAACGTAATTCAAATCTATCAATAAAGTTTAATAAAACAATAATTATAAATTTATTAAATGATTTATAAAAGATGAAAACTCACCTCCGTAATTAAATAATTTTAGCAAAAGGATAATTCCAAAAGTGTGTTTGTATGCAAACATTTGAATTGAAATCTCAAATTTAAATATAAGAATTTCAAATAACATATAGTTAAATATCATTTTAAATACTTATTAAATGAAATTTTAAATTCATTGTAGATTTTTTTTCAAATTCTCATAAAAATATAAGTTCATGTAATTTTCAAATAATAGATTCAATTGAAATCTAAATATATACTCAAATTGATTGTATCCAAATATAGCAATTATTTAGTATATAAAACATGGAGATTCACATCCTTCATGTTTAAATAATATATATATATATATATTCTAATGTTAAAATAGAAGAGAGACAGAAAATCCATTTTATTCTTTGTAAAAAAGAATGTAAAAGGAAGTTAACAGATCTTTTAACACTAAAATAAAAGAAAGAGACTAGAAAGACATATTGAAAACCAAAAAGAAAATATCTCTCTCCATCTTTTAATATAATGAGAATAACTTATAAAATAATAAGATGATGATGATGACTGCATATCCTTTTTTGTCTCCTAAGTGCAGTCCTCTATTGTGTGGTTGCTCCACATCACTTTTACCATAGGAATCTCTTTAGTACAAAATTAACGAACTTGTTGATCCACAATTGCTATAAGATACTCTTCATATGCCAAGTCCTTACTAAGCTCCACTGTCTGTGGCTGAAGAATATGAGAAGGATTTGAGATATACTTCCGCAACATAGAAACATGAAACACCGGGTGAATCTGAGACAATTCTGGTGGCAACACCAACTTGTAAGCCACATTGCCAACTCTTGAGCGAATCTCAGAGGTTCTAATATAACTTGGAGCTAGCTTGTCATTCTTACTAAATCTCATTACTCCCTTTATCGGAGTCACCTTTAGAAACACCGTGTCTCCAATAAAAAATGATACATCTTTCCTCTTAGGATCAACATAGCTTTTCTGTCTGCTAAATGTTGTCTTCAATCGTTATTGGATGATAGAGATCTTTTCTGAAGTCACTTACACTAACTTCGTGCTTGTTAGTTGCCTCTCTCTAACTTCCCAACATAAAGGTGATCTAAACTTTCTACCATATAAGGCTTTATATGAAGCCATTTTGATACTTGTATGATAAATATTATTATATACAAATTCAAACGAAGGTAAGTAAATATCCCATTGATTAGCAAAATCCATCACACACATTCTCAGTATATCTTCTAGAGTTTAAATTGTCCTTTCTGATTGACTATCCATTTGAGGATGAAAAGTTATACTAAAAGCAAGTCTTTTACCTAAGGTCTTATGTAACTCTTACCAAAAAGATTGAAGTAAAAGTAGCTCCTCTATCAGACACTATACTTTCTGGTACCTGATGGAGGCAAACAATTCAATTAATGTATAACCTTGTTAACTTGTTAGTAGAGTATGCCTTCTTAATTAGCAAAAAGTGAGCTGACTTGGTTATCCTATCAATTATCACCTAAATAGCATCACAACCTCCAGTTGTATAAGGTAATCCAGTCATAAAATCTATAGCAATCATATCCCACTTCCTTTCAGGGATAGGCAACTGTTGCAACAATCCCGAGGGCCTTTGCTGTTCTAATTTCACCTACTAACCAGTGAGACATTTGGATACAAACTCAGTAATGTCTCTTTTCTTCCCATTCCACTAATATGTATCTTTCAAATTATGATACATCTTAGTAGAACCTAGATGAACACTATAAGCATAATAATGAGCTTCTTCCATAATCTCCTTTCTCAGCTTATCTACATCCGGCACACACAACTTAGTGCCCAAATGTAAAATGCCCTTATTGTCAATTATAAATTCTTGAGATTGACCTTGTTGGATTTCTAACACTATCTTTTGTAATTGTTGGTCCTTTCTTTGAGCTATCTTAACTTTATCCAAGTACATTAATCGTACTCTAAATTGAGCCAATAAACATTTCTTGGTTACTTTCTACTATAAACCCTAATTAATCAATTCATGCAACTCCTTAATGATTGACCTCCTTCCTGAGCTAATATGAGCAAGGCTCCCTACTGACTTCTTGCTCAAAGCATTAGCCACCACATTAGCTTTTCTTGGATGGTACAAAATAAAGCAATCATAATCTTTTAAGAGTTCTATCCATCTCTTCTACCTTAAGTTCAAGTCTCTTTGTTGAAAGATATATTTTAAACTTTTATGGTCAGTGTATATTTCACAAGTCACTCTATACAGGTAACACCTCCATATCTTCAATGCAAACACCTCTACTACCATTTTTAGATTATGAGTAGGATAATTTAGCTCGTGCTTCTTTAACTAATGTGAAGCATAAGCAACTACTCTTCCATTTTGCATCAATACACACTCTAATCCTACTCAAGAAGTATCACTTTTAACAAGATATATTTCATATCATTTTGTATACCCTTTGTTCCTTGAAGGTAGAATCAATATAAGAGATGAAGTCAACCTATCCTTAAGCAACTAGAAGTGCTCCTCACATCTATTAGTCCACATAAATTTGGCATTTTTTAGGTCAACCTTATTAAAGGTGTAGCAATCTTGGAGAAATCCATCACCAATCTTTTGTAATAACTAACTAAACCTATAAAACTCCTTACTTTAGTAACTATTGTAGTCTTTGGCCATTCTATAATGGCTTCAATCTTTCACCATCTTTGGATGCAATATAGCCTAGGAATACCATTCAGTCCAACCAAAACTCATATTTTAAGAATTTGGCTTACAGTTGGTGCTCTTTTAAAGTCTGAAGAACCATCTTCAAATTCATAGAATGTTCTTCCTCACTTCTTGAATACATTAAGATATCATCAATAAACACTATCACCAATCAATCCAAGAATGGCTTAAATACCCGATTCATCAAGTCCATAAAGGCTATTAGGGCATTAGTTAACCCAAAGGACATCACAAAAAATTCATAATAGCCATCTCTTGTTTAAAATGCAGTCTTGTGTATATCTCCACTTTTAATTATCAATTGATGATACCATGACCTTAAGTTAATCTTGGAAAACCACTGAACTCCTTGAAGCTGATCAAATAAGTCATCAATTCTTAGAAGAGGATACTTGTTCTTGATAGTGACTTTATTCAACTGTCTATTATCAATACAAAGTCAGAGACTACCATCTTTCTTCTTTACAAATAACACTGGTGCACCTCGAGAAGATGTGTTGGGTCTAATGAAACCCTTAGCTAGCAACTCTTACAATTGCTCTCTAAGCTCCTTCAACTTTGCAAGCGCTATTCTATAAGGTGGCATAGAGATAGGATCTTGTAAGCACCTAATTTCAGGATAGTTACGTGGGTGTGACAGAGGACTCCAATGATGAAAATTTGTTATGAATAGGTTTGTGGATATTGATTTTTCAATCTTAAGGCTTAATAGCATTTTTTAAGGACTTAATTGCAATGTTTTCTTTAGAGACCAAATTGGAAAGTTTTCATTCTTTTAAAGGTCATTTTATAATTCAAAGTTAAAAGAAAAACCTATCGTAGTTAAATAATTACGATTGGAATTACATATTTCCAATTGAAAATATATAATTCTCACTAGAATTACACATTTCCAGTAAAAAATATACAATTCTAATTGAAATTGTATTTTTTTTATATTAGAAATGCATAATTCCGATCAGAAATGCACAATTTCAGTTGCAATTCTACACATTCGATCGGGTCTCACATTGCATTTTCAATTTTTTTAATTTTTAAAAATACTTTTCTTTTTTTTTATTGGTTGAAAAAATAAAAAATGATAAAAAAGGGTTTTATCTTGATAAACACATGAGATAAGGTATTTATTAGATAATAAAAATTTTGATTTGAAAATCAATCTCCTAGATTATCACAGGAGGTAACATTCTTTTCTTATAAAATACTTGGTTTCTCTTTTAATTGGGGGGGGGGGGGGGGGGGGTTCTTCTTCTCTCTAAAAAAAAGAATTAATCGGAGAAAGCAAAAAAAAAAAAGGCTTTGAAAGGTAGAGAAAAATAATAAAAAAAAATTCTTTTCTTTTTCGTTCCTAAAGTCCTTTTGAAAAAGAAGCAGTGAAAGCTTGAGAAAACAAAAAAAATCAACAATATGCAGACTTAATTACACAAGCAATGGTGAATCGAACAGTCTTTGAGGAGCTAATCAATACTGCATCACACTACATTTCATCCCTTTTCTTATTTTCTTTATTTATTTCTATTTGTATTATTATTATTATTTTCTTTATTCCTTAATTAAGTTTTAATAACTTTTTTGTTTCTTTAATGATGATGATGGGAATGTCTTGAGTCATGGAATGATGGAGTGACTGAATTGAAAATCAACTTAACCCATGAATCCATGGAATGCCATAGATTTAGATTTTGTAACTATTTTATATAGATTTTTTTATTTTATTATTATTCGGTGTTTTTTTATGTTCTTTTTTTATTATTTATTTGGTTTATTAGGCATGTAATTAATAATTTTTATTTTCTGCATTTAGGAATTATAATAGCCTCAATAGTGGGAATATAGTGAAATTTTTATTTTCTTCCTTTTAAAATCAATTAGTAAATTAGGTTCATTTGGTAAAACCCTAATAAAATCAATGGTGGCTTTATATTAATTCAGGTGCCATGTAAATAAAATTAGGGTTAGAAATCACAGTATATACGTTTGATTGTTATTTGCTTTATTTTATTGTTTGGGCTTGTTTTTATGTTTTTTATTCATTTTGAGCCCTAAACTCACGTTTAGGTTTAATTAATTAATAATAGGCTTTTAAAATGGATTTAGGTTTAATTAACTTTAAAATCAATTTAGGCCCATTTAGGTTAATTTAGGCTTAAGGTCATTTTTTAGTTAATTAAAATTAATTTAGACTTAGCTCAGCCCATTAAAGCATTTTCTTTTTAAAATAAATATATTTAGGATTATTTCATTTAAAATTTAAAATTAATTAGACATAAGCCCATTAATTTATCCAATCCAATCCAACTCATTCCTACAAAATTAGTAGACTTAGACTCACTTTCTTTAGAATTAAAATAAGTAGACGTAGGCTCATTAATTAAAAATATAGGCCCACCTTTAGTTTCAATTCACTTTGTAAAAAAATATAGACTTAGCTCACTTAAAATAAAATCAATATATATAAGACTAATTTAAGGACGTTTCGCCTTATATGAATGCATTTTTGTGTTCTTTTCATGACTAGTTGCCTTTAAGTTAGATGTATGCTAAATTAGGGTTTAAATGAAATTACATGTAAATAGAGAATAATTTAGTAATTAATAAAATAATTCTAAATGAACATGAGACTAAAAGAAGTTGGTATTCCATACCCATAATTTCTTGGTTGTGTTGTTAACTTTCCTTTAAAGAATCGAATTACCACCACCTTTAATTTATCCTAGTTATTACCCTAAGTGGTGACTCCTTATCTCCACGCTATGTCTTTGTAAAATAGTATTATATTCTCTAGAGCCCTGAGCTCAAACAATGTCGCAGTTGCTAAAATCTTGGATCCACGCTAAACTCCATCATCTATAGATTTGTACTAGGTACAACATCAATATAGAATTCTATCTCTCTACCTGGTGGCAATCCTGGTTGCTCTTCATGAAAAACATCCAGAAATTCATGTGCAACTTGCACATTCTTAACTGCCCTTATCTACTTCCATATCCTTAACTATAGCCAAGTTACTTTGACATCCTCTTCTAAGCATCTTTCTAGCTGTGATGGCAAAAATAAGATTTTAAGGCACAAATCTCTTGTCACCTTAGAATTAGAATTCCTCAACATTTATAATTTTGAGAATCACCTATTTCTCTCAAAAATCCAATGTAAAAGAGTGTTTAGGTAACTAATCCATATAGCTCTACCACTATCTTCTCATCATGCATAACATCTATGACAAGATATGACAATTTGAAGAACTCATGGTGTACTCCTCCACTGATCACTCTCTTTTAGCTATATGCAACAATTGACATCTATAATTATCTCTCATTGAAGGTGGACAACAATAACTCAAAAATTGCTCCTTAAACTCAAATTATGTCATGGTAGTCATATATGGCTAGATTGACTGCATAAACCAGTCTTGTGCAACTGCTTGAATAGATAACTCTATAATCATTATCCTTTGGTAGTTCGTGTATCCTATTTTGGTCCTGACCTCAATGGTATTTATAAAATCCAAAGTATCTCTAGTACCATTAAATGGGACTCTCCCAATTCTAGAATACAATATGGCTACATCTATATCAAACATCCTCTGATTCCTCACTTATACCATCTACTGTACTGATGACATATCCTAATTAAGTGTAACTAGGCCTTAGTTAATTACTTTTATTCTAGCTGCAAAGACTACAAGATCCACCTTTGGAGCTTCTAGTTCTACTTGTTGATGTTTCTTTTCCCTCTGAGCTTCCGCTACCGTAGGCCTACTGTAAGTACCCAATTTCGGGACAGTTAAGTGTGGATGTGACAAAGGACTTCAGTGATGAAAATTTGTTACAAATAGGTCTACAGACATTGATTTTTTCAATCTCAAGGCTTAATTACATTTTTAAGGACTTAATTGAAAAATTTTGATTCTTTCAAGGGTCATTTCGTAATTAAAATTTTTTAGAAAAAGGAAAGATTATTGATTGGAATTATGTAATTCCAATTAGAATTACATATTTCTGATAAAAAATATATAATTCCGATTGGAATTATAAATTTTTGATAGAAAATATGGAATTTCGATTAGAATTCCACATTTTCCTTTGAAAATCTACAATTCAAATCGGAATTGTACAGCTCTGATCGATTTTCATCTGAATTCTTTTAATTTTGAAAATATTTTTCCTAGTTTTTGATTGGATAAAAATTAATAATTTGAATAAAAAATGATAATCCTAATAAATTAATATTTATCAGGTTTTTTGATAAATAAATTTTAAAAATAAATCTTTATCTCGTGTGATTTGATAATCATAGGAGGTTAGCTTATGGTTTATAAAAATTGATAGATTTTTAACGTAAAGGGGTTCTTTTGCTGGCTCAAAAACATATCACAAAGAGAAAAAGCACGCAGAAAGAAAAAGGTTAAAAAAAGAAAGTGTTTCTTTTACATTTGGTTCTTAAAGAAGAACACAGTAAAGCCTTTAGAAAAAAATCTATTGTAAGATCCTATTTCAACATGGTGATCAAACAAAACACTTTAAGGAGCAAATCAATACTGCATCCTCGTTTCTTCTATTCATTCTTTTGTTCTTTTAGTTTTAGTTTTATTTTTATTTTATTTTGTTTTTTTTATTGTTTTGTTCTAACCAAATTTTTTATTTTCTATGTTTTTGTGTTTTTTTGACCATGCTAGAAATTTGGTGGAGATGTGATTGAATCAAGGAAAACCCATGAAGATCCATGGATTAAAACCATGTTTTGAAGTCACGTAATTTAGTTTTTTTTAGTTTGTGTTTTATTGTTTTATGGTATTTGTTGTGTGTATTTAATTTATTTTTGGTTTATATTAATTATTTTGTATGTAGGTTATAATAGCCCTGATAGTGGGAAAATAATGAAACTCTTTAATTTTCAGCAATGTAAAATCAGTTAGTAAATTAGGTTTAATTTGGTAAAAGCTTAATAAAATCAATGGTGGCTTTAGATTAATTTAGGTTGCATAATTAAAATTAGGGTTAGAAAAGTATGTATGTTTGATTTGTTATTTGTTTGATTTTATTATTTGGGCTTGTTTTTATGTTTTTTCATTTGTTTTGGGCCCCATACCCATGTTTAGGTTTAATTCATTAATAATAGGGCTTTTAAAAAAATGGATTTAGGTTTAATTAACTTTAAAATCAATTTGGGCCCATTTAGCTTAATTTAAACTCAAGATCATTTTAGTTTAATTAAATTTAATTTGGACTTAGCTCAGCCCATTAAAGCATTTTCTTTTTTAAATAAATAGATTTAGGATCATTTCATTTAAATTAAAATTAATTAGAATTGTGCCCACTAACCCAACCGAATTCCGTTACATAAATTATTAGACTTAAGACCATTCTTTAGAATTAAAACATGTAGACTTAGGTTCACTAATTTAATATAAAATGTAGGCCCACCTTTAGCTTTCCATTTCACTTATAAATAAAAGTGTAGACTTAGCTAACTTTGATTAAAATTAATGTAGACTAGATTAACTTAGGGACATTGTGCTTTATATGAATGCATTGTTTATGTGCTTTTTCACGACTAGTTGCCCTGGAGTTAGATGTATGCTAAATTAGGGTTCAAATGAAGTTGCATGTAAATAGGGAATAGTTTAGTAATTAATAAACTAATTCTAAATGAACACAAGACTAAGAGAAGTTGATATTTTGTATCCAAAATCTCTTGGTTGTGGTTCTAACTTTCTTTTAGAGAATCAAGTAACCACTTTGGGCAACCTTTCATTTTGATCTTGTGTTTTACTTCTGAGGTACATGGTAAATTTATTGAATAGGGACAAATGATTGGTCTTGGGAGGAATGAGATGCTTTTTTATTTTATGGAGTTGCCACCCGATTTTTTGAAAATTAAGAAAAGAAAGGGGTATTGCCTGCAATAGATATTTTCGAGTTTGAGGGATCACATATACTTTATGACTATTTCTCATAATATGATATTCAATGTATAGCTACCACAACAACCTAGTTTTAGTAATGATAATTTATATAGCATTCACATAATACAAAAGATAATAAAGCTGAAGTATCATTATTACATTGCTTTCTTAATAAAATACATGTAAAAGAAAAAAATATTATAAAAATATAAATCTAGCTTAGATATAATGAACCTGCAAGGTTAGCACAACTATGCACATAACTTGCTCTATCATGCAAATAACGAAATAAGCAATGAGCACTTAATCACTAGAAAGAGTAAGCAAAATATAGATAATCATGCATATTTATAGTGATTATTGTGTTATGATTATATATAATAATTATATGAGGGATGCATGATGACAACATTAGATCGAGGACATGATAAGCCTAGTCCAAAATATGAATTTAACATATTATTGATATGTACAACATGATTTCACATTTTGAAACTAGAGGATGAAAAATGATGATATGAAATAAGCAAAACAAAGCATAAGTTATTCATATAGCATGCAAATTGCCAATCTCAACATGTAAGCACAATGAATTTCATAAATGTTGGTGATAATGAAGTAAAATGCAGTGCGATAAAATAAACATGCTAAAATGATTATGTGGTCCTTAGATTGGACTGAGCATGTGTGAGTTTTAAAGCTTTAGTTTTGAGGGATTATGAAGCTTTCCTCATCGAGATGTTCAAAATGATGTGTAAAATGATGTAAATTCGTATACCATTAAAGCATGCTTTGATAAAGGTGAGGCTAGGTTTAGAGAAAAGGAGGTCTAAGCTAAAAGCATATGAAAAGACTTTTTAGAGCTTCAAATGGACAAATTTTTAAGGGTGAGTGTGTTTTTCTATTGCTCCCCTATAAAATAGGGTGTGGACGCCTCTATTTATAGGAAAAACTTGTGCCTAGGGGTGTGTGAGCATATGGTCACCCATGCATTCCTAAAATGGAGCATGTGCTCATATGAAGTGTGCATGGTTGCATGCTTAGTGCATGGTCACACGCTAGGTGTGTGACCATGCACACTCTCGCATGGTCACACTCACTTTTATGTGAAGTGCACATGATTTGAGGCTTTTTTGGACTATTTTGAGGTTGGTTTCTAGGGTTTTCGGGCCTTTTAGACACATTTTTAAAGTTTATTTTGTCTAATTCGGTCTTGATTTTAGCGAATGACACCTAGAGGTGTTCATGGCTATGCACACACTTCTAAGTGACATGCGCTAATCCTTGGCTTATTTTAGACTATTATGAGGGTTTTAGAACCTTCTGGACACATTTTCAAAGTCTATTTTATCAAATTGATTTCCATTTTTTCACGAAGTTGGGTCCTAATTTAATGAAATAAACAGTCGCTCAACAAGCTGTGCATTCTAAGAGAAGATTGCTCAAAATAAGCCTCTTATTGCTTTGATAATTTGTATTTCATAAGATCAAAGCATAACTTAATGGCTCAGTGATCGATTTTACACATTAGTGGAATTAGTTAGGGTTTCAGTGTTACACACTTTAGAGGTATTACCAATTAGAAGACTTTTCTCGTGTTTGAATATTCATTTCATCATTAGACCTTTGTGGTTATTGCATAGCCACCTAGCGCTAGTGTCAATACACATGAAACAAATGCAAGGATGTAAAAACCATTTAGTAAGGAGAGAGGTACTTACCTATGGGTCATCTTTAGACGTCTTGTTGAGATTTGACTGTTGTCGTTGTGTTGTGATTAGACTTGTTGTTGTTTGGTGATTTAGTCATCATGCAAAATGTGGTTTTATGTAAGGATGCAATACAAAGATGTGAAGATATGACTCTGGGTTCATGAATGGTGTGCATGATATACGAGTGTGCATATGAAGTGCAACGACTACCACTTTAAGGTGTTTAAGATTTCCTTTGTCATGTTAAGAGTTCTAACATTCTTTAATGTTAGGAAATGATGCTGCCATAACCAAGTGGTGACATTATAACCTCCTTAGGTGTTAGGCAAATGAAAATGCTATTAAACAAAATTAGGATGTGATTTTAACGTTCTTAGGTGTCATGCAAGTGAAAATGCTATTGAGAAAAATGAAGATGCGGTTTTAACATTTTTAGGTGTTATGCAAATCGAGATGCTACTAAGAAAAATGAAGATGCGATGGTGTAATACAAGTGAAAATTCCACTAAGCACAATTAAGGTGCAACTATAACCTTCTCAGGTGTCATACAAATGGAGATGCTACTAAGCAAAATGAAGATATGACTATAACCTTCTTAGGTGTAAGCAAATGAAAATGCTAATGAGCAAAATGAAGATGTGACTATAATCTTCTTAGGTGTCACACAAATGGAGATGCTACTAATTAAAATGAAGATGTGACTATAACCTTCTTAGGTGTCACACAAATGAAAATGTTACTAAGCAAAATAAAGATGCAATTTTGACCTTCTTAGGTGTCATGCAAATGAAAATGCTACTGACCAAAATGAAGATGCAATTTTAACCTTCTTAACTATCATGTAAATGAAAATGCTATTGAGCAAAGTGAATATGTGATTATAACCTTCTCAGGTGTCATATAAATAAATGAAGATGCTATTAGTGATATGCACTAGGTCAATCATTTGATTATGTATTAACTTTCTTATTTTATTAATAAAGAGGTATTTCATTATCATTTGATTTTATGATAATTATATGAATGGTTAATTCTTACTAAGGCCATCAAGTATGTGACTTGATAGTAAAACCCTTAGATTAAAATAAGAGTTATATTCTAATTATCCCTAGCCATTTATTCATTATATATAAATATTAAAGTATTAAGGCTAGTATGAAGTTGACTGATGGTTATGTTTTACTAATCATGAATATGAGATATTAAGTCAACTCATAGGTACATGATGAGAGATCATGTACTGGATTGACCCACTATGAAAATACTACATAGATTATTGTCATAAGTATTTCTCATCACAGTAATTTTATTTTGGTCCTTTGACCTTGAAATCATCATGGATTTCTACATAGCTATTTTATGTTTTGACACATTCTAACATTGTTTTTAATCGGACGATTAGATAGGATGTTATTGGATATGAAATTAGTTATATGAGGAATGTGAGTGATTTAGAAGGAATTTATCCCTCATTAATATGAGAAAGATATCTATGGGCCCCTTGATGAGATAGACTGAAGGAAAATGCATGGCCATGCTAAAATGAATTGATAAAGAGTTATCATTTTCAGTCTACTTGGAATCAAGTCAGAAAATTGAACTATATAAGGATGACATTCTATGCCTTATATTCAATTAAGATATCATGTGATAAAGGGACGATAAAATTCATTGTAATTAGGTTATGTCGGATTATTAACTTCACATGACTTTGGTAGTCATAATGTCTTGCTAGAAACCACTTATGACTTATAGGCCTAAATAGAGATTTAGGCCCACTACCAATGTTATGTGAACCTACAGGGTCACACACTTAGAACAAGCCCAAAACGATTATGGGTTTAATAAGCCCAAAATAAACTCTATGGAAATAAATAATTAAAGTGTTTTATTTATTTATTTATTTAAGATAAATGTTATTTTAAATAAATAAATAAATAAGATATTATTTCTGATTTGTTTTTAAAACAAAATCAGAATGTAATAAATGGAAATTACCAAAAAGGTTTTTGGTAAGTGAAACCCTAATTTGGAGTCTATAAATATGTTATATTCTATAGGGTTTAATAGTTTTGTTTTCATTGCCTCCAAAAACGGTTTTCTTTCTTCCTAGAAAACAAACATAGATTTTTTCTTTTGTTCTTGATTTTTGAAACAATCAAGAAAGTTGCTAGCACACACTCCAATTCGTTTTGTGAAGGGCTATTCGTGTGGATACCTATAAAGGATACATCATTTTGGAGACGTCTTGATCCGAACAACCAAAGCAAAAAGCTCGAGGTAAGGTGTCACCGGTGTGAACCTCCTCTCATCCTTCTAAAAAATCTTGCCTCTTCTTCATTTTGGTGAGATTCTTGAAACTCTAGATTTAATCAAGTAGTCGAATTACATGGATCCAGGTTTGGGAGCGTGATAAAATTTTAATTTTCCGTTATGTTTGTACCAGATGCTACCAAGCAAAATGCTACTAAGTATGAGGATACTACTAAGCAATGTGGAAATGCTATTAAGTAGTGAAAGTGCTCTTAAGTAATATGAGGATGCTACTAAGCAAAGTGAGTGCTCTTAAGTAATGTGAGTGCTCCTAAGCATTATGAAATGCTACTAAGAAATAATAATGCAACGATGAGGCATTAATGCTAAGGTAATGATGATGATGCAGTAATGATGATGTCACTCATCATCATGTTGTGGATGTCACTTTGATGATTTTGAATAAGATGTCCCTACCATATTTCTCTCTATTTTTTTTCTTTCAAGAGGTGTTGAGTTCTTCGAAGATGGTAATGCTACGTATGGTGTCTTTAGATAGGCATAACCCATATGAGTGTGCTTTTATAGGATTAATGCGTGTCTTATGCTCAAATAGAGATTCGGTACCTGAGGAATGAGTGTGCAAAGTCTCAGAGTGCACACGTCGCTGGTTTGGAGCATATGAGGGGTGGAAGAGCATGTGGCCATGCCTGTGGAGTGTGTGGTAAGTCATTGAGCATGTGATCACATGCTAGGTGCATGGTCATGTGCCTTCCCCCTCTTTGGTCTATATAGACCTGAGTTTTTAAGGCTTGAGGAGGCTTCTTTTGGTCTTTTTTGGTTATTGTTGGCCTTTTCTTGACTCCTTTTGAGTTTCGGGCATTTTTTCTACTCTATTTTGTTTTCATATTTTTTTATTTTCTTTGAATAAAATGGAGTTTTCCAACATTCCCGAGAATCTTAAGGATATCCTTGATGATTTGGATGTCGAGGGTGACTTCACATAGGTTATTGGAGTTAATGTTGGGACTTCTACTATAGGGACTAGCACTGATGGTCCATCTGACACTCAAGGTCCTCAATCATCTAGGCTTTTTCAAGGAGATTTGATCCCCATAATTCATAGTTTGGAGACTCATGCTTAGGTTCATCATTGTCGCCAAGTAGGTTCTCAGTTGTCCTTTTTTTTGAAGTTATTTAACTATATGTGCTACTATGCTATCAGTTAGCTCTTAATGTTCTTATTGTGTTTGAGGTTGTTGTAGCTTTTGTCTATAGCTCTATATCACTTGCTGTAATTTTCTATTAATGCATAATTTTATTATGAGCATTGATAGTTAATAGCTCATGCTTTATCATTGTTTTGTTCACGTTAAATGACAGAAAGGAAGATGCTTTAGTATTTAGTAACTGTACAAATATTTTATAGCATACTTGTTATTTGCAACCTCATATGTCCATCACTGCTTTGCTTGGCAATTTTAACAAAGTCAACACATATTAGTAAGGTCTCCCATTGTAAGTGAAGAAGACGGTTACTAGATAGGGCTTTGATAAAATTATTGCTACGATGTCTTATAACTTAAATGCATCGAGTTAGGTCACTATGTATGCGCCGATTGAGTGATGGATGGATATGATACAAACTTTTCATTTGCCCATTGGAGAGATGACTATCACTTTAGATTTTGCCACTATTATGGGGTTGAGCTTTTTTGGGGAGCTTTTTCCTTTCAATAAGGAGTGTTCTTATATAGTGATGAGGAAGTGCCTCACTAAGGAGTTGCTTAAGGTAGTTGCACTTATGAAGTCTAGTTGTCCATACCTCACCCACTACACTAAGTTTTTTTCTACTATGGGAACAAAGTATGATGCTAATCTTGTTTCATAGGAGCAGTTGGCCCATTACTTCCTATTCTACTTGCTGAGTGTTGTCATCTTCCCGAATCCTTCGGGTATGGGTAGACTATGATTATTGCCTATTTTGAGGGACTTAGACAACCAATCGAGATACAACTGAGGTACCATTACCTTTATCCATATGTACTTGGGTTTAGACATAACTTGTAAAGTTGGCTTAAGGATTTGATATTGCTTATTTGTGCTGAATGTGAGTAAGAGTTCTTGTGTACATATATTCTTTTGCTCTTTGTCCTTTGCTTGTTTTTTTGACCTTTTAAATTCTAATTTGGCAAATCTAGGCTTATGATTTAGGGTTATTCCTCGTTCCACTATCGAGCATCTTTCGAAGCATGGTTTTCCTTATTATTCCTATTGGATTAGGAAGACTACTAACTTGATTGGGGATTGAGTAAAGGCTTGGGATTATATGAGTAAGCTGTCCCCTAAGCATGTATGCTTGATTTCATTGTATTGGTCATTTCATTCATTGGAGACTCTTTATTCATTTTTTCTTTTTAAGTAGATCCTCCTTCGTTGGTGGGCAATGAGATCACATTAGTCAGTAAAGATAGTGACAATGTGGCAACTGATAGAGAGACAAGTGCTGCTACCTAGTCTTGCTAACAAAGTGTGATATTTAGGTGAGCGAGTCCATCATTGGTAGGATGGTCAATTCATGAGGAGAGTCCATGTACCCCCTCCTGGTGACATGTTCTGAAGTCATGAGCTTAGTGTAGATGAGCTTACTACTGGCATGAGAGGATATCCCTATTAGAGCCTCCTAGAGAGTGCAAACTCCTTTTATGCTGATGTGTTAATTCCACAACTGATTGATGCTATGGCTAGTGGATTTATTTCTCCACCTCCACCTCCTCAGACAAATGAGGCTCGTCTTATGAATTCGAGTACTGGGGCATCATATGGATCATCAGGAGTTGGTTCTTCTGATCCAGTGAGCTTTTATTCGTGTTTTTCTTAAGTATGTAACAAAATTTATTAGTAATAAACTATAATTGATATGGTTGTAGGGACTTATTTATAGTGACATGGATCTCACTAGAAAAGATCAGGATCCCGCTTTGAGGAGGATAAGGACACACTGCATACTAAGGCGATTGCCTACGACAGTGATGTGGCTTTCAGCAGTACCATTCTTAGGGATTTGGCGGTTGGATAATCTTTAGTGTTGTTTGGGATGAATAGCTTTGATGGAGGGGTTTATTTTTATTTGCCTCGTGCTAGCTATCCTTAGTCAAATGTTGTCCCTCCTAACACTACCCATGTTCATGCTTTATTTTATCTTTATTTTGTTTATTTGACTTTTTATTTAATGTTTGACTTATTCGATTGTTTTCTTTATAGGTCCTTGTCTCTACTAGTAAGTATTAGGACATTGTCGTAGGGACTATGTAGCAGCATTTTTTGGACTTTACAAGCAATTAGAGTGTATGCCTTCTTAATTTTTATGTAACATAGGTTGAATAGCTCCTTGCTAGTTACGAGCGGGAGCAGGAGTGCACAACTTATCGTGACCAAATTGGTGAGTTGGAATGACTGTTAGCATCCTTTGCGATGGATGATGAGGAGCCTGGGTCAGATGATAGGGATGCTTGAGCGGGATTGATGTTAGCTCTTAATGAAACCATGACTGATGTAGTTATTTTAAGATCAAGGTATAGGGCTTTTGTCTTGTGGTTGCTTTGTTGTACTATTTTCTTGAGGTCATGGACTCTAGGTGTTGTATTTGGGCATATGTCCTGTATATGTTGTATGATAGATATATGATGATGACTGTAGTGTTTATGCTTCTTGCTATATATTTGTCATTATTGATGGTGTTTTCCATTGCTTTTGTCTACCTCTTTTATTTTTTCCTTTTTTTCCTAAGGCGTATTCTTTTAGAGCTTTTCGTATTTAGCTAGTTTTTTTCCTTCCCTCTTTTGCCTAGGATGTCTACTTTTAGAGCTCTTCACACCTAGCTGAGGTTTTTTTAGGCTTCAATAATAGTGGTTGATCTCAAAGAGAGAGTTCAGAGAAGATAGTAAGAACCATGGTCATGAAATGAAAGAAAATGCAGAGCATGCTTGATGGAATTCATGATAATAGATATGTATTGCACTTTTTTAAAGACATTTTGCATGAATTGGCAATCATTCCCATTTCACTGAAATCATTTAAGAAAAACACTGATGCATTTATATAAATTTCAAACTTGAGGTTACTCCTGTCTTTAATTAGCCTTCTCAGGTTTTCTAGCTAAGTATTTTCTCTCTTTCCTTAATTTTTGCCTAAGTCATCTATACAGTATTTTTAACCTAGCAGGATGTCCATAACTTTTACCTGAGTTACCATTTTTAGGTTTTCAACTTAGCAGGCTCTTTTTTATTTTTTTTATTTTTATTTTTATTTTTTTGCTCTAGACATAGTACTTCTTCAAGCAGTATGTACTGACAGGTTTAGAGAATTCGTTGCCTTCAGAATCTATCAGCTTAAACTGCTATTTTTTTTATAAGACATGTTTGACTAAGTATGGGTCTTCCTAGTTTGGTTTGAATTTCTCTCTAGGGTATGAAACATTTTTCCTTGCTTGCTTTAATACCCAGCCTCCTGCTTTCAAACTCTTATGTTTTACCTTTTTATTAAAGGTTTTAGCTAGTTGAGCCTAATACAATTGTGTGTGGTATAGAGCTTTATGTCTTTGACTATCTAAGAGAGTGAGGTTATCATGCCTCTATTAAGTCCATTACACTTTCGATAATTTAGATTTGATTGCTACCCATAGAGACTTAATTTCTATTTCAACTGGGAGTACTACTTCTGGTCCATACACTAGTGAGAAGGGGGTTGCTCCTGTTGAAGTTCTTATTTTTGTTCGATATCCCCATAAAGCATATGGCAATATGTCTGCCTAGTCTTGATGAGTTTGAGTCATTTTTGAAAAAATCTTCTTGATGTTCTTATTTGCAGCTTCGATGGCCTCATTTGCTTGTGGTCAGTAAGAAAAAGATTTATGATGTTCCACCTTATAAATCCTTAGTAGTTCTCTAACTTCACCTTGGAATTGAACATCGTTGTCAAAGATGATATGATAAGGGATCCCATATTGACATAACATATTCTTTTTATGAACTTAGCCATTTATCTAGCTCATATCCTTGCGAATGGTTCCACTTTGACCCACTTTGTGATGTAATCTACTACCATTAAGATGAACTTGTGTCTGTTCAAGGCTATTTGATGGATTTCCCTAATTATATCTAATCCCTATGCTAAGAAGGGCCATGGAGAAGAGATGTAGTGTAATTATATTAGGGGAAGGTGACTAACATCCCTATGAATTTGATGCTTATGGCATTCTTTTACAATTTTAATACAGTATTCTATCATCGTCAATCAGAAGAACCCTTGTCTGATGAGCTTCTTAGCTAGGATTGCTCTATTCATGTGTGGACCACAAACACCTTTATGTACTTCTTTTATTGCTCTTGTAGCCTCATTTTCATCTAGACATTAGAGTTATAACCCATATGAAGTTCTCCTGTATAACACACCCTGGTGTGATGTGAATTTTGATGCTAGTCATCAGATGATTGCCTTATCTTTTTCACTTGTCTAAATAGGATAGGCTCATTCCTTGAAATATCTTTAAATGTCATAAAACTATGGTTTTTCAATTTTTCTATCATTGTTATTTTGTAGTTCTTATGACAAAGTTGTCTTGATCTGAATAGGATTAAAGGCTTCATAGGCATTTTGGATGGTACTTCCCACACAGATGCTAAGGAAGCAAGTGTATTTACCATCTAATTATGGTTTTTAAGGAGTAGATGAATCTGTATTTTTAGAAGGACATGGTAAGCAATTTTCAAGTGATCTAGGTAAGGTTTTAAGTGATGCTCCTTTAATTCCCATTCTTCTGTGACATGATTGATTACTAGCATAGAATCCCCAAAGATTTTAACTTGTGTGACATCCAAGGCTATCAGTGCTTCTATTTCAAGTGTGCATGCTTCATATTCTACATTGTTATTTGTAACCCAAAATTTTAGCTTCTTGGCAATAGGTACTACTTGACCTTCCAAGGATTGTAGTATGATCCCAACCCCTGCACCGAACTAGTTAACTGCTCTGTCAAAATACATCTGCCATCCTTGAATCTCGATGGCTGAACTGAGGTCATTTGAGAAGTCTAGTTGGATTTCTTTTGAGTTTGGAATAGGATGAGAGCTAGAAATTTAGTTGTAGATGGCGGGGTTTAGCGCGCATCCAAGATTTTAGCAACCGCAACACTGTTTAGTCTCAGAGCCTTAGAGAACACACTAACCATTATCAAAAAGACATGGCGTGGAGATGAGGAGTCGCCACCCAGGGTAATAACTGGGACAAATAGAAAGGGTGGTACTCGATTCCTTAAAAGAAAGCTAGCACCATAACCAAGAGATTATGGATACGGAATACTAACTTCTCTTAGTCTCATGTTCATTTAGAATAATTTTATAAATGATTATTTCATCCTCTAATTACATGTAATTTTATTAAACCCTATTTGACATCCATCTAACCCCAAACATCTAGTCAATAAAATTACACATAAAAAATGCACTCAAGATCGCGTTGTCCCTAAGTCTAAACTATCTTAGTTTTATTAAAAAGTTAGCTAGATTTACATTTTATTTATAAATGAGAAAGGGACTAAAGGTGGGCTTACATTTTTATTAATTAGTAAGCCTAGATCTATTTATTTTAGTCTGTCTAAGAAATGAACTTAAGTCTATTCTGTTTGAAAAGAAAGTTAAATTAGTGGGCCTAAGTCTAATTTGATTTTATTTTAAGTGAAATGTGAGCCTAGGTCTATTTATTTAAAAAAAAAATAAATTTAAGTGGGTTAAGCTAAGTCTAAACAAGTTTTTAATTAACTAAGTGGGCCTAAAATCTAATTAACATAATGGGCCTAAATTAATTTTAATTATTTAAAGTCCTAAACCATTTTTAAGCCTATTTATTAAGTGGGTTAGACCTAAACGTGGGCTTGGGGCCCAAAAATATAAAAATAAGCCCAAAATAAATAAAACACAAAAAAATGGATCAAACAAACATTATAGTGATTTTCTAGAAACCTTAAATTAATTACATGCAAACCCTAAATTAAGCTACTGTCACCATTAACTTTAATTAATTTTTTTTACCCAATTGAACCTAATTACTAATTTATTTTAAAATGCAGAAAATTAAATCTTTTACTATTCTCACTACTGGGACTATTACAAACTATATACAAAATTAAAATTTAACAATTATACAGCCATGAATTAAAATAACTACACAAAAAACCAAAATAAAAAAATAAAGATAAAACCCTAAATTCTACTGGAAAATAACATAGATTTTTCCATGGCATTCCATGGATCTTCTATTTAGTTTAAATATAAGCAGTATCCTCCTTAATTCACATGTGGACATAAAAAAAACACAAAAGTAATTAGATTAGTAATGAAATTAAATAATCAAAACAATAAAAAAAATAAAAGGAAAAAATCACAAAAAGAAAATAATAGAAAAGAATGAAATAGAAAAGAACACTGATGATTTTAGATGTTCTGGAAATGCTTTGAGATAGCCCCTCAGATTGGATCATCACCGTTAAAATTGACTTGTTATTGATTCTGGACTAGAAAGGGCGTTCTCAGTAGCTTTTCAATTTTTAGGGTTTTTTTTTGCACAGTCAGGTTTTTTACGTTGTTCTCTCTGTGGGTAAAAATCCTCTCCAAAAAAGGTCCTCCTTCGCATGCATGCAGACTCTAGTTTTAAATGCAGAGTCTGCTTGCATACTGACTTCCTCCTTTGGAGGAACAAACTTATCTCTCCAAAATAGAGTGATAAGTTTTGATTTTTGAATGCGTCAAAAATTTTCCGAATAAAACTAATAATAAAAATTCAATTTTTAACCAATCAAAACATTGAAACAATAGATAAAAAATAAAAAAAATGAAAAAAATAGAAAAAATAGGAGTTTTACGCATCGACATTGTGCAATGCCGATCCTAATTTTAATAATTTTTTTAATTACCATAAGACCCTTGAATAATTGACTTATTTGTAATCAAATCCTAAAAACATTGCAATTCAGCCCTTAAAGTCTAGAAAATCGACAAGCAAGTTCAATTTTTTGAATAAATTTCATCATAGGGGCTTATGTCATAATTGTGCACAATTGCATCCTGAAATTGGGTGCTTACAATTGCCCCCCTTTATCGATGTTCACTTAACAAATTGCGACAAAGAAACAAAAGCACACAATTTTGAAAGAAAGAAATTAGGACACTTGATTATATCCTAAATTATAGATCGATGCTCAAATTGCTGAGCAAGGTATGATGTTTGACAAGTCTCACTATATTTCCTGTTGAACATCTAGTGGATTTTGTGCAAATGAGTTTCACTATATTCCCTGTGGGACGTTTAGCGATGATAAATTGAAAACTTATTGTAGTTCTTGTGGAACGTCTAGCAATGATGAATTTTGTTATATTCCCTGTGGCATATCTAATAATGCACACTATATTCCATATGGGACGTCTAGTGATGATAAATTGAAAACTTATTATAGTTCTTGTGGAATGTCTAGCACTGATGAATTTCGTTGTATTCCCTGTAGGACATCTAACAATGCACACTATATTTCTTATGGGACGTCTAGTGATGATAAATTGAAAACTTGCTATAGTTCCCATGGAATGTCTAGCAATGATGAATTTTGTTATATTCCTTGTGGGACATCTAATGATGTACACTATATTCCCTGTGGGACGTCTAGTGAAGTTGAATTGAAAATCTGCTATAGTTCTTGTGGAACGTCTAGCACTGATGAATTTTGTATATTCCCTATGGGACATATAGTGATGATAAATTGAAAACTTGCTATAGTTCTTATGGAACATCTAGTAATAATGAATTTAGTTATATTCCCTGTGGGACGTCTAATGATGTACATTATATTCCCTGTGGGACATCTAGTGAAGTTGAATTGAAAATTTGCTATAATTGCTGTAGAACGTTTAGCACTGATGAATTTGAAAATTTATGTCATAACTGCTAGGTAGTACATAACATAATGAAGGTTATGACTACTACACAGCACATAACATAATCATTTAAAATTCATATCATGGCTACTATGCAGCATATGAATCTTTTGATTGAAATGATGCATGTAAAATGCAAAAAATGAATTATATAATCTTGTTTTGTATTATGTACTTGACAAAAAATTCAGAATTATATATTGATTATGCATTTTTAATAATTCAATGAATTATTAATTTGATGAATGCCATGATTTAATTAGGAACATGTTCCTAATCCAAATGTTCCTAATCCAAATGCAATTATGGACCAAATTGTAAGAAATAAAAGATGGATAAAAAGTAAGTAACATAGAAGGATTAAAATGGATATTTTCCATTTTATATATTCTTTCCCCTTTGTCGATCACTTCACTTCTCTTCCTATTCTTTTCTTTTTCTTTTTTTTTCAATTAATCTTGATTTTTCTTTTCTTGATTTCTTCACCATTTGTCATCCGATTTGCAATCCATTTAATCCTATGGCCTCCTCGTCACATGAACAACATGAAGGAGTTGAGACTTCGGAATGTCAGAGGATTCTGCCTCTTCATTTTCCTTAGAATGATTTAGGACTTTGAGAAGACTCAACTATCTTTCCTTTGACTCATTTACATACCCACAGGTGCAAAGATATGGGTAATGAGGTAACTTTTCTTGCTTATGTTTATTTCTGCACAAATATCACCTGTATAATTCGCAATCAGAGTTAGTTTCAGAGTAGAGATTGACATGTATATTAGTCAGAAATTAACATGAAAATGCATGATAAATTGAAATTAAACTCTAAAAATATGAAATTTAGGTCTTAGGTTATCTAAATGATGGATCGGATGTCTGGAATTCCGATCGGAATTCCAGATTTTCGATCGGTCAATCTAATGTCGATCGGCATTCTAGATTGCCGGTCGGCAATCTACATTGCTGATTAGTAAATTTTTTTAAAATGTCAACTAATTAATTAATTAATTAATTAACTAATCAAATCCTTCAATTTAAATTCTTTGATTAATTAATTAATCTTTCAGTTAATTAATTATTATTTTTGAAATTGAAATAGCATCCGATGAAGTTCACGGGCTGTTTCAATCTAGCCCAGGAATTATTTCATGGATTGCCAGAGCAGGTGACATGTATGATTTGGACCTCCAGATTCAGGCATTTCATTGTTGCACTTTCGATTGTTCTAGGTTGGTCTGATCGTTACTCTTTATTCACTTTGATTGAGCGATGGATGGACACTACCCACACTTTTCATACTCGTATGGGTGAGCTGATCATTTCACCTATGAGTTTCTCTACTATCACTGGGATTGCATTTGGAGGATCCCTATTTCCATTTGATGTTAGCTATTGTAGTCTTCCAGACCATGCATGGAGTCAGTACGTGCAATATTTGATTGGGTTTGCTCTGGCGTGGAAGAATCGAAAGAATGTTCTTCTTTCATCATTAGTTGAGGGATTTAGATGCCTTCCTGTTTCTACTCCTCGTCAAATTATCCATAAGGTGAGGTGTTTCCTTTTGATATTATTAGGCATGACCCTCTTTTGTGAGACCGGTCATGAGGTTAGTATTGCTTTGTTGGGTCCTCTTCGTGACTTAGATCGAGTTGCCACACTAGATTGGGGATCTGCTACACTCACTTATATTTATTACAGACTGGACATTGTTTGTAGAGGTGCTGTCACAATGTGTGGCTTTTGGCACGTCTTGCATGTATGTTCTCCTTCCTTTGATCTTTATAGTCTTGCTTTTCTTTGCCTTTTTTGATATGTTCTCTTTCTTCCATATCTGGAGCATAGAGATCGGGCTGATTTGAGGCTTTAACGCTATCAGTTCTGATAGGACCTTTCCTTTGATGATGAGATGGGGTTCTTCCCACCTTGCTAGTAACAAGAATACTTTACAGACATATCGTGATTAGCTGAACACTGTCGAGTGGCAACTGGTAAGGAAAAAAAATAAAATCATTAGTATGTTACAATTTAATAGAGATTAGACTTAATTTACATAAATTGCAGATAAACTCTGATTAGTTAGAGGGTGCTGAGGACATCCAGCGATATGATTTCATGGCAGCTGCAGTTCGCCTTGAGCCTATGAGGATCCTGCTCTCTGGTTATGGCTGTTTGATGTGGTATTTAGGGGAGCGAGTGTATCGCTGGTCTTCTGGCCCTTCTCGACATCGCATTCCATCTAATGTCCCTTCCTCTATGCTCTACAGCTCACATCTTATAGGTTCAGAGCTGAGGGATGCACTACAGGGATATGCTGCCTTAAATTTTCTTGAGCGTTCTTGACATTATCAGTAGTTTATCTATGAGAACCTTTTGGAGCATGTTCCCATTGATGATGATGAGGTAATTTCTCATTATTTCAGCTTCTACTTCTAGAACCTATGAATCACTCCTTCTCTTTACAGTTTGAGGAGGTTCATTCTTCTTTCAATGTGGATAAGGAGACTGAGATTGCTCCACAGACTGAGGTTGCTCTTGATATTGAGAGTCTTGAGCCTAGACCTAGTCCTGTTCATCATACTCAGCATGTTGGGACTAGTCGCAATGGGGCCTTTTTCGGTGCTATGCTCGGTGATGTCTCTCTTCCAGACAAGTCTATATTCTACTGGGCTCCTACTGTTTAGGCTCTAGTTGAGCAGCAAATGCAGTTCGGGGATGCTCAACTTCCTAGCTTATATCCACCATATGCTTCTCATATGAGTATGTTTGATATATTTCTTATATGGATCTATACACTTGACATTAAATATTAGTAAAAATTTTACAAAACAGGTTCCCTGAACACAGGCAGAGTATCTATATGGACTTGCCTCGTCTCAGAGATTATTCACGATGTAGGTTACAAATAGTTGGCGGGTAAGCGTCTACACTAAGAAAATGAAAAATGTATGCATGCTATGCATGAAATGCATATGATATGATGTTTTCTGTGTATGCAGAGCTATTCCAATGGGAGAACGAGATGCTTCGTCAATAGCTTGTAGACTTGGGCTTTGATCAGTACAGCAGTGGGACTTCATCTGCCAGACCTCTAGACACTTATCATCATGATGACCTACCAGAGCCTGATACCAAAGCTCGAGATGAGTGATTTAGAGTTTCTGTATTCCTATCTTTCTGCGTGTCTGTATCTGACTATTCTCTATTGTGCTGGTATTTTTTATTCCTGCATTGTCCGGAACATTGTTAGATAGAATTGAAACAGTGTTTGCATCTTAATGGATTTTTTTTTTGCCTAAGTCGCCCTTTCGGGTTTTCAGCTTAGCAGGCTTGCCCTAACTTTTGCCTAAGCCACCCTTTTGGGTTTTCAACTTAGCAGGCTTGCCTTAACTTTTGCCTAAGCTGCCCTTTCGGGTTTTTAACTTAGCGGGCTTATCTTAACTTTTGCCTAAGCCACCCTTTTGGGTTTTCAACTTAGCGGGCTTTTATTTTATTATTCTTATTCCTTTTTTTTATAGATTTAGTTATAAGAAAATATGAGCTTGCTTAATGTACCCCTCAATCCTTTGACTTATCAACTTCATCAGCTACAATCTCGTCCCTTAAAAATAAAGGACAAACATTCTATGGACCAATGGGTTGACTGGTTAAAGAAGATTTCAGATGCTGAGATCACATGGGTCTGCCCTTGGTGGAGATTGAAGTTCATGACTATTGAGCTATATGATCACTGTGTTCCTATTCTAGGGTTGCACTTCTCTACCTTTTTTACCCCTTTGCACCTTTGCCATTAGTATGGTCGCCCTCAATTCATTGTTACTATTTTGGCTGACTTTGAAGGCTTTCCTCTAAGACAAGATTCTCTGGATAAGATTAAGAGCTTGTGGCCATATAGAGCTCTTGAACGGAACATACACCTGGATGCCAATGTGACTACTGATGATGATTACAAAACTTGGGTTGTTATCTAAAAGACAGAACCACCAGGATTTGCTAGGTACAAAAGGACTCAAGCTTTGTATGATGAGTCACAAAGGAAGAAATAAACACATCACTAGATAGAATGGTCTCATAGTAGTGGTCCTTATATATCATATTAATAATCAAAGGATGCTCAAAAGAAAAAATCTCTATTTGACAAGGCTTTTTCCTATACCTATGAATTCCATTGGACCTAGAAATGATACATTGGAATAATCCTTTTAGTCTTCAATAGGTTGATTGTTTCGCTCCTGTATCTTTTAAAAGGAAAAAAGATCTCTGAGAGCTCTTTCCTGGATCAGAAAGAGAGTACTTGGGTTCTCCCAATAACTAAAAAGTGTATCATGTCTAAATCTAACTAGGCTTTGTGGTGGTGGAGAGGAATTACCTATTTTTTTTAATTAAATTTGAAATGTAAAAAGTAAAAATATAAATTATATATATATATATATATATATATATATATATATATATATATATATATATATATATATATATATATATATATATATATATATTAATACAAACTTAATGTAAACTAAATATACTAAATATAAAAATATAAATAAAAATATAATTATATAATTGATTATATAATTTATTAAATAATTTATTAATTTAATTTATATTTATTTTTTATTTAATATTTCATTTTAATTATATATTATTTTATTTTATTATATATTATTTTAATTATATTAATTAATATTCATATTAATTAATATAATTTTTTATTTTAATTATATATTATTTAATATTATTTTATTTAAATTATTTTATTTAATATTGTTATTTTATTTCATTTTATTTTATATTGTTATTTAATATTATTTTAATTATATTCAAATATTAACCTTTAGCCATGTGTATGTAATATATATTTTATATATTTTAGTATATATTTTTAGCCATGTATATATTTTAAGCTATGTATATATTTTTTCAATTTTGTTATATATATATATATATTATTATTATTATTATTATTATTATTATTATTATTATTATTATTATTATTATTATGTTGTTATATATTGTTATAATTGGCTTAAATCAACAAATGATCCAAAAACGACCTATCCTTGTCTTTGTAAAAGTGAAAAAAACAAAACAAAAATACTATGGTGGTCCCCTTGCTTTATTTCATCAAGGATTTAGCAATGCCAAATTTTTTTTTATTTCAAAATACAACCCTTTTTGGGACACTGTTATTTTTATAACATAAATAATCTTAAGAGCCCTTTAATGCGAAAACAAAAAAGTTTATAATGCTTAAATAAAAAAAATAGGCCCCTGATAGAATAAAATCAGTAATGTCCTTAATATCTCACGCTACGCTTTTAATACATAATCTAATGTTTTTAAAAAAAATTCTTATATCTATATCAAATTCGAAATGTCATGCTATTATTACTTAAATATTTATATACTTAATATTTATATTTTATTTTTTAATATTTATATTTCAATATTTCATATGGCGAAGGCATAGTTTTCTTTTTTCTTTCAAATAAAAATCCATTGGTGCCAAGCATGTGGGAATACTAAACATTTGGTAATTTTTCCTCCGACTAGGATAAAGGACCCATTAAAGTAGCTAATTCCATGCACACTGTTTGTACATCAGGTCACACAAATTGCATAGTATCATAAATAGCTATTCCGGATAATATTTATTTATATTCATTTAATTTTAAATTTAAATTTAATTAAAAATAAAATATTATTATTATTATATTAAATAATTTAATATAATTATATTAATAAAATATTATATAATTAAATAAAATATTATATAATTATTTTTAATATTGAAATTTTTTAACCTTATTCTATTCACCTCTTTGGGCTTCTATTGAATCGAGAAATGGGTTTGATTGTCCATTTTTTTAATATATATATATATATATATATATATATATATATATATATATATAATTTTTTAATATAATATAATTTTAATATAATATAAATAATAAATATATGTAGAAATATGAATAAATCATTTAGTTAGTTCTACACTCTTTGCACTTTATTATATATATATACTCACTTAGATATACTTAGTATATTTATATACGAATTTTAATGATTATAAGAAATATTTCTAATAACTAATAATATTAATAATATAGTAACTAATAATAGAATAAAATAATTAATATATTATTAATATATTAATATATAATAAATATATAATATATTAATATAATTAAAATATATTAATATAATTAAATATTAAAAAATTCATATAATATAATTCATATAATTTCAATTTAATATTTGAATATAATTAAAATAATATTAAATAACAATATTTTAAAAAATAAAATAAAATAACAATATTAAATAAAATAATTTAAATAAAATAATATTAAATAATATATAATTAAAATTAAAAAATATATAAAAATATATTAATTAATATTAGAGCTAGTCTTAGGCTTTCTTATGTTTTGTTTTCCTTTCAAGTACTTATGCTTTATAATAAAAAAGGACATGCAAAGTTTAACAAAACTTCAATTTCAATTTCATTCATTAATTAGGGCCAAAATTAGTACATTTAATACATCACATGACATAACTCCTATTATCAGTTAGTCCTCACGGATTTTCTAACTGAATATTTTTTGCTCACATTTTATTTCCCTAATTTTTGCTTGACTAGCCCTTTACGGGTTTTCTAATCAGTGGGACCATTCTCTTTTTATTTATTTCCCTAACTTTTGCATGTTAGCCCTTTGTGGGTTTTTTGAACAGCGGAAATGTCCTAACTTTTACCTGACTAGTCTTTTCAGGTTTTCTAGCCAACAGACTTTATTTTCTTTATTCTACTTTTATTCATATTTTTTACAGGTAGTACTTCTTGAGGCGATCCAGATTAACAGGTTCCATGAACTCATTCCCTTCAGGATCTGATATCTTAACAACTCCTTTAGGTAGGACCGATTTGACCAAGTACGGTCCTTCCCAATTCAGTCTAAATTTACCTCTCGGATCGAACACCATGGCTCTAGACTGTTTCAGCACCATATCTCTAGCTTTGATCTTCCTATGCTTAACCTTCTTATTGAACGCCCTTGCTATCCTTCTCTGATATATCTGAGTGTGGAATAAAGCATTCATCCTTTTCTCATCTAGAGATACGAGATGATCATATCTCTTCTGCGCCTATTCATTCTCAGTTATTTTAGCTTCCATGACTACTCTCAAGGACTTAATCTCAATTTCTATGGGCAAAACTGCCTCACAACCATATACCAGCGAGAATGGTGTTTGGCATGTGGTGGTTTTAGCTGTAGTCCTATATCCCCATAAGGCAAAAGGAAGATATTCAGACCAATCCTTATAAGTTTTAACCATCTTAGAAAGGATTTTCTTTACATTTTTATTAGCCGCTTCCACTGCTCCATTAGCTTGAGGGTGATAAGGTGAAGATTTATGGTGCTCAATCCCATACTTTTATAATAACTTTATTGTTTCTACTTGAAATTGAACCCTATTATTTATCACAATATGATGTGGAACCCCATATCTACAGATAAGGCTCTTCTCGATGAACCATGCCATTTATTTTGCTTTCAGAGTGTTGAAATATTCTGACTTTACCCATCTCGAGAAGTAATCGATTGCCACCACTATGTATTTATGTCCATTTGATATTGTCGGTCTTATTTCTCATATGACATTAATTCCCCATACTATAAAGGGCCAAGGGGATGATAAACTATTCAACAATATTGGATGCATATGAATAAGATTCTCATGGATCTGACACTGATGGCGTTGTCATACTGGCCTGATACAATCCTTTTCCATAGTCATATAGTAATACCCTTGTCTGAGTATCTTCTTAGCTAGAATAATCCTATTCATATGAGAACCGCAAGCCCCTGCATGAATCTCTTGCATCACCTCTTCAGCTTCATCCTTTTTGAGGCACCTGAGCTGCATCCCATTCAGCATTCTTTTGTATAATACCCCATAATGACTTGTATAGTTACGTGCAAGGACACAAAGAGCATATCTTTCTTTTGAGGCTGCTTTATCTGGATAAATTCCTTCTTCAATGAATCTCTGGACATCATAAAACCAAGGCTTTTCTTCAGGCCCCATTTGAACATTCATAATCTGATTAATGACTAACATTGAATCCCCACAAACTAATAAATCTTTTGCTTCAGTTGCCATAACTGCCTCAACTCCATAGATACATGCTTTATACTCGGCCATGTTGTTTGTGACCTTGAAATCCAGTTTCTTTTCCATTGGTATGGTTTCTCCTTTCGGTATAACAAGAATCACTCCCAATCCAGCTCCTTTGTTGTTTACAGGTCCATCAAATTAAAGTTTCCACTCCTGGTCCTCTACAACTACTAAGTTCTCATTTGGAAACTCCAAATTCCACTGCTCTTCACCTTTAATCGTATTCTGAGCTAAGAATTCTGCTACTGCTCTTCCCTTGATTACCTTTGTAGTAATGTACTCTATATCAAATTCAGTTAAGAGTACCAACCATTGATACATTTTTCTAGTTAGAGCCAATGCTTGAAATATATACCTTAGAGGGTCTATTCTTGAAATAGCTTGAACCTTGTAAGATTGAAAATAATGCCTTAATTTCCTCATAGCCCAAATCATGATCAGACATGTCTTTTCTACTAAATCATATTTTTCCTCATACGGTAGAAACTTCTTGCTCAGGTAGTACACTGCGTGCTTTATTCCATCTGACCCTTTTTGTGCTAACATTGCCCCTATTGCATCCTCTTCTAAAGCCAAGTACAAAACTAATGGCTTACCCTGTTTAGGTGGTTTCAGAATAGGTGGATTAACAAGATACTCCTTGATCTTATCAAAAGCTTTCTGACAATCATCATTCCACTTAACCGGCTAATCTTTCCTTAAGAGCTTAAAGACAAGGTCACAAATATTAGTGAGTTTTGTCATAAACCTACTATTCCTTAAGAGCTTAAAGATAGGGTCACAAATATTAGTGAGTTTTGTGATAAACCTACTAATATACTGTAACCTGCTAAGGAATCCTCTTACTTCTTTCTCAGTCTTTGGTGCCGGCATTTCCTGGATAGCTTTCACTTTGTCCGAATCCACTTTAATTCCCCAACTGCTCACTATATGCCTTACCAGCTTCCCTAAAGTAACCCAAAAAATGCACTTCTCCAGGTTGAGTCTCAGGTTGTACCTCTTAATTCGAGTCAAGAACTTGTCTAAGGCTTCAAAGTGTCCTCATTTTATCTCTAATTTGACCATCATGTCATCCACATACACTTCAACCTCCTTATGCATCATATCATGGAAAAGTGCAGTAGCGGCTCTTTGATAAGTTACACTTGCATTCTTCAGTCTGAAAGGCATCACCTTGTAATAATAGGTCCCCCATTCTATGATGAAAGTTGTCTTAATCTTGTCCATGACTCCCATCATTATCTGGTTGTACCCAAAAAATTCATCCATAAAAGAATACATTGCACTTGCTGTGGTGCTATCCACTATTACATCAATGTGAAGTAACGGGAAGTCATCTTTTGAACAGGCTTTGTTCAGATCCTTAAAATCTATACACATCCATACTTTGCCATCTTTCTTTGGAACATGTACTATGTTTGCTAGCCATTGAGGGTAGTCTACTACTTCTAGGAAGTTAGCCTGTATTTGCTTGGCAATTTCCTCCCTTATCTTTTTTATCCATTCTGGTTTTAATCTATGCAATTTTTGCTTAACCGGCTTGGTTTCTAGATGAGTTGGAATGTGATGCTCTACTATTTCCCTATCCAAACCTGGCATGTCTTCATAAGTCCAAGCAAATACTACCTTTCTTTTTGTTAATATTCTCTTAAAATTTTTCCTCTCTTCGGGAGTTACATCATGTGATATATAAATGTTCTTTGGATTATCATTTGTGCCCATGTTAAATAAATCAAATTCAATTGAATTACTATCAAACATGCATGACCTATTATAATGCACAGAACTATCAAGATGCACATCACACAAGTAAGCAAAACCAGCATTCATGTTATTAACCATAGGAAAAACAACATCCTCGTCCTCATAAAGACCGGATGCTATTACATCATTTTCTTCATAAAAAACATCAATAAAACTATCACTAATGACAATAGCTAAGTCCTGGGGTGGTTCCTTCTCAAGTGGTAGACATAGCAGCTCCTCAACAACATCATCACCCATCCTTTCAATTACTTGCTTAATGACTTCCTCTTTGTTGCTGGCTACTACGTTTTCCATAATCTGCTCCTTAAAGATCTCAAACCTAGGGACATCCTTTCTAGACACGTTAATAGATTCTTTAGTGCCTAGACAATACTTGTCCTCCCCTGCCTTGATGAAGTTCTCACTTAATGGTCCAATTCTTCCCAATGGCTTATTTCTTTTTTACTTTCTCCTTGTTCTTTGCTCTTCTACTAGTTGGTCCTACCTCAGTATATCCCAAACCCTTCGTATGGTCCTGGGTCTTAATATTCAAGGGCTTAGGACTTCTTTATTCATTCTTTTTGAGCCCCTATCCAGGTCGATAATTCATGCTTTCCATCATTTTTGCAACCCTAGGATCCATCCCATTAAATATTCTAGCAACTTGGAAACTAGGCGAAACACACACTTGCTTCTGTTTATCAAGTATAGCTACCACAGTTACATTGGTTCCAGCTTCAATTATCATGACATCTCATTCATGAGGGAATTTTATTTTCTAGTGCATAGTTGAAGGTACTCCTCCCAAGATGTGAAACCATGACCTTCCCAATAATAGGGTATAGGTAACAAGGATGTCTAGCACAGTAAATTCAACAGTCGATTCTACGGGCCTTGTTTTGACTAGAGCTTGAAATGTTCCCTCCACATTCCTAGTACAGTCATCATAAGCTCTGATTATAAGGTTTGAGACCATCAAGTCATCTACTTTCAAACCTAGATCAGGTAGGATCTTTAGCGGGCATACATTTATAGTTAAACCGTCATTTACCATTACAAAGTTGGTTCTTTTCCCTTTTACTTCAGTTGGGATAAATAATGCCTTGTTATGGATTCTTCCCTCCAAAGGCAAGTCATCATCTAAAAATGTTATCAGCCTATGTTTCTTTTTTATTACCTTTGCTACTATAGCCTCAGGAGTAGCAGCTGTTTCAATGCTCATATTCGATAAAGCTTTAACCAGAGCCCTTCTGTGACTACCTGAATGCATCAATAATTCCCATATGCTCACATTCTCTTTAGCCTTCTTGAGTTATTCCAGGATTAGATCTTCTTTCTGTCCTTCCTCTACTTCTGCATCTTATGTTTCTTCCCTTTCTACAACCCTTTCATTTTGCTTTTCTGATGTCCGGTAATTCCTCCCACTTCTAGTAACATGATTTACTTTTGGAATATCACTCCACACATCAACTCCAGTGGGTTTTTCTTCATCAAAATCATACCAGATGTCCACAGCCCCAAAAATTTATTCCCTTTTCCTATTTTTCCAAACTTCCATTGTGCATGTTTCTTTTCCTTTCAACTCCCTCAGCTTGTCCATATATTGGCTTAGCAGCTCTTTAACCCCTTCTTAGGATAGTTCTAGGGTTAAGAATTCATCTTCTTCAAACTCATCACCCCATCCTGTCGGCACAATCTCTTCCATGGGTATGTCAGCGGAAGCAGATTTATAATAGAATACTCTATAATTGAACTTGCCCGAAGGTTGTCCCAACAAATCTTCAACTCCTCTTAGTGACTTCTTAGGAATTTCAGGCTCTTTTTTTACCGGCTTATCATCGAACTCATCTCCCCAACATGAGGGCCTAATTGATTTAATAGGGATATCAGCAGAGGGTGGTTTCGAGTAAAATACTCTGTAATCAAACTTGCCTGAGGACTGGCCCAGTAAATCTTCTACTCCTCTCTGTGGCTATCTAAAAGGTTCACCATTAGGTATAAGGTTAAGGTCCTCGAAGGAGCTTAACACTTCTTCTTTATTAACCCCTGAGTTGATCATCATGGTGGCTAGTAGTGGAACATTTCGGTAGTCTGGGAAAGGGTTGTTTCTAGTGTTTGGGTTGGAATTAGATTTCTCAAGGTCGGTGACTTTTCCAGAGTCTATCAGATTTTGGATTTTATGTTTTAGGCGAATGCAGGTATCTATGGAATGGCCAGCTACTTGATGAAACTTGTAGTAACTGTTTGGATCATAGCCAGGGACATTTGGATTTAGGGGTTTGGAAAAGGTCAGGTGTTTGAGCATGCCTTTTTGGATTAACTTCTCTAGGACTTTAGAGAGTGGCTGGTTAAAGTTAGAAAATCTCCTGGGTTGCTAAACTGCACGCACCTCTACAGCTCAGCTAGTACTTCCTTGTTGTATGCCCTTAGTTGGGTAGTTTTGGGTTCCTATACCTCTAGCGGTTTTCTTTTTCTCACTCTCAATTTCCTCAGCTTGTAACCCATCATCATACAAATCCACAAAGGTTTTAGGATTCATTATCTATAGCCTCTCGACCAAATTAGGTGACACATTAAGAACTATCATTCTAACTTGATCCTTCTCAGTAAGCTTATTTTTCATCATCCTTGCCTATTCATGAAACGAGTTAAGAAATCAGAAAAAGACTCATTTGGTTTCTGCTTAGTTAACTCTAGATCCCTGATGGATACCTCCAACCTGGTATTGTAATCATATTATTTCAAAAAAGCATTACACAGTTCTTTCCAGTCAACCCTAGCAAAATTTTCTAACTCGTGGTACTAGTTTATAGCTATTCCTTCCAGTGACAGTACAAACAACCTAGCAACTACTGATAATAGTGCTTTAGTAGTGCTCATGGTTGTTGTGTATTGGCTCAAGTGAATTCTAGGATCTCCTCTCCCATCAAATTTTTGCAGTTGAGGCATTTTGAATTTTTCAGGCAGCTTATCTTCCTCCATTTGCAGCATGTCATCAAAATCAAAAGAATATCCATTCCTTGTCCTCTAATCAATAGAATATCCCTAGAAGTAATCAACAGGCAACATGTAAGTAAAAGCCTTCCAACCTTATTCCTCCCACACACGTATTCAATGGCGAGTCTCTTTTTCCTAGGATATTTGGTCTTGGCCTTCATATTAAGAGCTGATGCACATGCCAAATCTCTCTTTAAAACAAAAAGCATAGAAATAACATTTCTAAATATAAAGGTCTAGCCTAATCCTTATTAGCCTGAATGAGCTTCAAAGGTATAGGCTTGGGCTTTTATAAATAGAAATATCTCATGGCAATTCAAACAAACAAGCACTTTGGGTAAAAAATTCTAGGGAAAGTAACTAGGCTATTATATGTGGTTAAGGTCTGGTGAAAAGTTAAGGTTCCCTTAGCAAGATGCTCTCCATTATGGCAGGCCAAGCTCAAAGGGGCCCAGCATCCTTTACCAACTCGAGAGAAGATTACGCCCCTTAAGGACTTGGGTTACAGACTCTGGTCAGATGAGCTCGGTAATCTCTCTTGAACCGAGTTAAAGTTAAAAGTGATGGTTAGCCAATCTACAACTCCATGAATCTAGTGGAATCATAAACCAATGCCATCAATTTAGTAGGGACATATATAATGAATGCAAGAATGAAATAATAATCAATAAAATAATTCTAAAGAACATAAGTAGAATCAGTATCTCTTATCCCCAGTGGAGTCGCCACTGTAGACGGCAAGGTTTAGTGGTTGTCCAAGATTTTAGCAATCGTGACACTGTTTAGGCTTAGGGCCTTAGAGAACACACTAACCACTATCACAAAGACATGGCG
Source organism: Mallotus nudiflorus (assembly GCA_947683625.1). Lineage (NCBI taxonomy): Eukaryota > Viridiplantae > Streptophyta > Magnoliopsida > Malpighiales > Euphorbiaceae > Mallotus > Mallotus nudiflorus. The sequence continues at coordinate 8,549,177 of CANTUR010000157.1, read as the reverse complement.
TGGAGATGAGGAGTCGCCACCCAGGGTAATAACTGGGATAAATAAAAAGGGTGGTACTTGATTCCCTAAAAGAAAGCTAGCACCATAACCAGGAGATTCTGGATACATAATACTAACTTCTCTTAGTCTCGTGTTCATTTAGAATAATTTTATAAATGATTATTTCATCCTCTAATTACATGCAATTTTATTAAACCCTATTTGACATCCATCTAACCCTAGGTATCTAGTCAATAAAATTACACATAAAAAATGCACTCAAGATCGCGTTGTCCCTAAGTCTAAACTATGTTAATTTTATTAAAAAGTTAACTAGATTTACATTTTATTTACAAGTGAGAAAGGGGGCCTAGATCTATTTATTTTAGTTTGTCTAAGAAATGGGCTTAAGTCTATTCAATTTTAAAGGAAAATTAAATTAGTGGGCCTAAGTCTAATTTGATTTTATTTTAAGTGAAATGTGAGCCTAAGTCTATTTATTTTAAAGGAAATAAATTTAAGTGGGCTAAGCTAAGTCTAAACAAGTTTTTAATTAACTAAGTGGGCCTAAAATCTAATTAACCTAATGGGCCTAAATTAATTTTAATTATTTAAAGTCGTAAACCATTTTTAAGCCTATTTATTAAGTAGGTTAGACCTAAACGTGGGCTTAGGGCCCAAAAACATAAAAACAAGCCTAAAATAAATAAAACACAAAAAATGGATCAAACAAACATTATAGTGATTTTCTAGAAATCCTAAATTAATTACATGCAAACCCTAAATTAAGCTACTGCCACCATTAATTTTAATTGATTTTTTTTACCCAATTAAACCTAATTACTAATTGATTTTAAAATGCAGAAAATTAAATCTTTTACTATTCTTACTACTGGGGCTATTACAAACTACGTACAAAATTAAAATTTAACAATTATACAACCATGAATTAAAATAACTACACAGAACACCAAAATGAAAAAATAAAGATAAAACCCTAAATTCTACTGGAAAATAACATAGGTTTTTCCATGGTATTTCATGGACCTTCTGTTTAGTTTAAACATAAGCAATATCCTCCTCAATCTACATGTGGACATCAAAACAAAAAAAACACAAAAGTAATTAGATTAGTAATGAAATTAAATAATCAAAACAATAACAAAAATAAAAGGAAAAAATCACAAAAAGAAAATAATAGAAAAGAATGAAATAGAAAAGAACACTAATGATTTTAGATGTTGTGCAAATACTTTGAGATAGTTCCTTAGATTGGATTATCACCGTTAATATTGAGTTGTTGTTGATTGTGGACTAGAAAGGGCGTTCTCAATAGCTTTTTGATTTTTAGGTTTTTTTTTTTTGCGCAGTTAGGTTTTTTACGCTATTCTCTCTGTGAGTAAAAATCCTCTCCAAAAAAGGTCCTCCTTCGCATGCATGCAGACTCTGCTTTTAAATGTAGAGTCTGCTTGCGTACTGACTTCCTCCTTTGGAGGAACAGACTTATCTCTCCAAAACAGAGTGATAAGTTTTAATTTTTGAATGTTTTGAATGCATCAAAATTTTTTTAGATAAAACTAATAATAAAAATTCAATTTTTAACCAATGAAAAACACTGAAAAATCGACAAAAATAAGAAAAAAACATGAAAAATTAAAAAATGGGACTTTTACGCTTCGACATTGTGCAATGCCGATCGACATTTTAAATGCTGATCCTAATTTTAATATTTTTTTAACTTGTAATTACCAAAAGACCCTTGAAAATTTGACTTATTTGTAATAAAATCCTAAAAATGTTGCAATTCAGTCCCCAAAGTCCAGAAAATCGACAACCAAGTTCAATTTTTTGAATGAATTTCATCATAGGGGCTTACATCACAATTGTGCACAATTGCATCCTAAAATTGGGTGTTTACATCACCCAATGATATTCCTTTTACTGCTTTCTTATTTAGATACCGTACATTAAATTCCATCAATAACACAAGCCACTTAGCAAGTTTTCCCACTATAGAGGGAGCTTCGTAGAGGTATTTCATCAGATCCATTTTAGACACAGTCTAAATTTTGTAGGACTAAAAGTAATGTTTGAGTTTCTTCATTACCCATACTATTGTTGGCATATCTATTTGACTTAATTGTACCTTTTCTCATACAATAACATCTTCTTACTTAAGTAGTAAACTACATATTCATCTTTTGTTTCTCCCTATTGGGATAACATTGCACCAATTGCATTTCCTTTGATGGCTAGATATAAGGTTAAAGGTATCCCTGGTTTAGGTAGTTTTAGGACTGGCGGGTTAGATAGGTAGCTTCTAATCTTTTCAAATGCTAGTTGACATTGTTTATTCCACTCAACTAGCTAATCTGTTATGAGTAGCTTGAAGATCGATTCACACACTACTATTAACTTAGTGATGAATCTACTGATTGCTATTTCTATATCTATTTATATTTTTGGCATTGGCATCTCTCTAATTGCTTTTGCTTTATTTACATCCATTTTGATTCCATTCTAACTAACAACATACACCAACATCTTTCCAGAAGTGATCCTACACATGCATTTCTTCAAATTAAGCCTGAGACTGTACTTTTTGACTCTTTTAAAGAACTTTTTAAGATGTTCTTGCCTGGTCTTTAACTTAACCATCATGTCATCGATGTACACTTCTACTTCTTTATGTATCATGTCATAGAATATTGTAGTTTCCATTCTCAAGTAAGTTGATCCTGTATTCTTTAAATTGAAAGGCATTACTCTATAGTAATAAGTGCCCCATTCTATTATAAAAATTATCCTTACTTTATTGATAATGGCCATTAGGAGTACATTGCACATGCAATGGCGATATTAACCAATATGTCTATGTGAGGTAGTAGGAAATCTTTTTTAGGAATGCTTTATTTAAATCTTTGTAGTCGACATAGATTCTAACCTTTACATCTTTCTTTGGTACAAACACCATATTCGGTAACCATTTTGGATAGTCTACTACCTTTAGGAATTTTGCTTTGATCTGCTTCTCAATGTCTTCTTTCACTAGTTGGGCCTATTTTAGTCTGAGTCTTCTCAGTTTTTGTTTTATTGGTTTGCACCCGTCCTCAGTAGGAATGAAGTGTTAAGCAATGTCTCTATCAATACCAGGCATATTTTCGTACATCTAGGCAAATACTTTTGAATATTTTATTATTATTTTTTCAATTTATCTTCGCTTTTTAGGGGTAACATCTTTAAAAATATGCAGAATGCGTGTTCTATGCCAATGTTAAATGATTCAGTGCATATGGAATGAATGTCAAATATGCTAATGTTTTGATAAACACATTGCACACTACCGTTAAGAAAGACATTAAATAAGTAAGCAAAATCTTATTTCATTGAATTAATTTTAGAGTTCATTACATCCTCAATATCAAATAAAGAAAAAGTACATAGATCATCATAAACCATGTCTTCAAATAGGATATCATTAATGCTTAATTCTAGGATGGCAGCAACTTGAGCATAATTAAGAGTGTCATTCTTATATTCTAGCTCCAGATTTTTTATTAGCTCATTGATGTTAATTTTAGTGACCATATCTAGCAAGTGTTGTCCTTTGAGGGTGTTATTGAAGATCTTAAATCCTAGTTTCTCAATTCCATTGCTTGCCCACTTCTTAGCTTGTCCTTGGTAGACTTGGGTTGAGCTTTTAGCCACAAAAGAGATAGACTTCTTAGTCCTAGTGTCTTTTTCAAGATCATACCCTAGACCATGTCTATTGGTTTGTCCTCAAAAGTCAGGGAATTCTGTGACTTCGGTGTATCTTCCTCCTAATCTTATTCTAGGTAGATATTGCATCTTATTCATTATGGCAGTGACTTTAGTATCAATATGACTACCATTGATTATGGAAACCTAAAATCCTAGTGGGGTCACATTCAAGTAGGCAATAATGTTGTTTGTTTCAATAGGGATGGTAATGACTTTTCCATTTACTAGGAACTTAATTTTCTAATGCAAAGTGGAGGGTATGCCCCCTAGTGGGTGGAACCAAGGTCTTCCTAGCAGTAGGGAAAAAGTTGAAGGAATGTCCAAGATGGTAAATTCTATTACCACTTCAATATTTTTGGGTTTTAAGTGCATGCCAAAAGATTATTGGCGATTACGAATATGCTAGAGGAGAAATTCCTCAAAAAATAATACCTGACTTCTTTTCAGATTGATTGTGAATTCCTAAGCTCCTAATAATAATAATAATAATAATAATAATAATAACAACAACAACAACAACAATAACAACAACAACAACAATAACAACAACAACAATAATAATAAAATAATAATAATAATAATAATATTAATATTAATATTAATAATAATAATAATAACTTCCAAAATAATGCCCTTTACATAAATAAAATATTTAATGTGAAATAAATAAATACTATTTACAACTAATAATATTATATAAAAATTTAAAATATTATTAACACTGCATTTCTCAAAATAATTTTATATTATTTAAAATAAAGGGTCATAACATCAAGATTCATAAAAAACCTCCTAATATAATTAAATTATATTGTCTAAAAAGTGCATAATTTTGTAAACATCAACACATAAAATGCAATGAACCAAAAAAGGAAGCATATTGTAACTAACTATGTAAATCCCTTCTCATAATTCACAATTAAACAATCACACTATCTTAAAAATGATGACTTCTTTAGGACATTATATACCTAGCAAGTTCACCACTCTCTCTTTGAATTCATTCCTTTTTTTTAATGTAATTGATTATTGATCTTGATTCATGATTTATTTGGTTTAGCATATTATGCTTATGGGATTGTGGTTAATAAGGCAAACATAATTGCTAAATATAATTAGCTCTAAATAATAGTTCATTGATTACAATATCTTAGATATATAGAATATATATATGAAATAGTTGTTGTAACAAACTACAAGTAGTGTTAATCTAAGCTATACATTTAAAAGTTTAAAAATACAACTGAAAAGAGTTATCCTCATCACTCAGCTGTAAGTTGATTAGCAGTGGCAATAATGTTCAACTTAGAATGAAGATGATGATATCATGCCTTGGACAAAGGTTTGGTTAAGCATTTAGCAATTTGGTCATCCGTTGTGATATAACGAACCTATAGTGTGCCATTATGAACTTGATCATGCTTAAAATGAAAGTCAATCTCTAAATGTTTGGAACAACATTGGAAGATTGAATTCAGTGTTAAATAAGTGGCATTGAGTTTGTCACACTAAATAATAAGAGAATAGTAAAATGATGTACCAATTTCTCTTAAAATTGAAGTGATCCATTAAAACTTGGCTACAATGGAGGCAATGGCACAATATTCTACTTTGGTGGATGATCGAGTGATGGTATGTTACTTTTTTGAACCCCAAGTAATAAGATTTTGTCTAAAATAAATGCAAATACTAGAGGTTGGTTTTCGATCATCAAGAGAACCACCCCAATAGGCATCATAATACGCACTAATTTGTGTAGAGGATGATAGTTAAAGTAAAAGCCCATGATCAAGATTGGTTTGGAGATACCAAAGGATATGTTCAATAGCCATCCAATGAACATCAGTGGGTTGGTGCACAAATTAGGAAACCTTGTTCATCATGTAAGAGATATTAAGGTGAGTAAATGAAAGACACTAAAGACACCCAACCATACTTTTGAACAATTTAGGATCAGGAAAAGGTGTATCTGTGTTAAGTGATAGGTTTAACTGAGGGCTAGATGGAGTAGAGATGCCATATCCATATGAGCTTTGTGAAGTAAATCCTGAGTGTATTTGTGATGTATGAGTAATAACCCCTTAGATGTCCATATGACCTCGATTCCAAGAAAATAATTAAAGAGACTGAGATCCTTCAAGGAAAATTACTGTAGGAGAGTAGAGATAATAGCATGAACGTGTTTGGGTGTGTTACATGTTATAATTATATTGTCCATATAGACATGACAATAAGAAAGGACACCATTATTATGATAATAGAAAAGAGAAGTGTTAGTCTTAGAACCTGTAAAGCTAAGATGAAGGAGAGCATCATAGAGACACTGAGACCATTGTTATGGAGCTTGTTTAAGTCCATACAAAGACTTATTGAGTTTACAGACGTGATAGGGAAATTGAGGATTAATTAAGCTAAAAGGTTGTTGAATGAAGACATATTCTTCTCGATTGCCATGTAAAAATGCATTTGAGATGTCTAGTTGTCGGACCATCTGATTTAAAGAGATGGCGATGAAGAGCACAAGCCAAACCGTGGTAGGCTTTATGACTAGACTATAGGTTTCATTAAAATCAAGTTAGGGTCATTGGTGAAAGCCTTTAGAAACTAACTTGGCTTTAAAGCTATCAAGAGTTCGATTGAATTTTTGTTTGACCTGATACAACCATTGACAGCCAACTATGTTCTGGGAATTAGTTGGTGGTACTAAAGTCCAAGTCTGATTTGTATAAAGAGCATGAATTTCATCTGCCATGGCCTAAACCTATTGGGGAGAGAGAGCAACTTGATTAAATATGGAAGGCACAGTGGGAAGAGATGGAGTGGCAAGCTATGTTTTGGGTTTTAGTTTTCCAATTTGGTTATGAGTGATCATAGGGTGGGTTTTGTGAATTATTAGAGAGGTGATATTGGTAGTATTGTGGTTAGATATGGTAAGGTCAATAGTGAGTGGAAAACTAGATGCATTGGTACTATTTTTTGTAATTAGCAAAGGAGAGCAAGTAGGAACAAAGTCAAGTGAGGGGCTGGATGAAGTGGTTTAATGAGAAGAAGGTTGATTTTTGGTAAAAGTGTAAGGGGCTAGTGGTGTTTAAGTTATAGTTAGCGAAGGTAATGGATAAGGAGTTGGAATTATAAAGTTTAAAGTTGGTGGGAGAGGTAAGTTTGTTTGAGTTGAAATGGGTGGAAGAAAAATTATTATCAAAGCAATGTCTGAGGATTAAACATGGAATGCCAAAGGTGGTAAACTAGCAAATGGAAAGACATGTTCATAAAAAATAGTATAATGTGAATTCATAATTTTAAAGTTGAAAAATCAAGACATAGACAACCTTTATGAGTTTTGCTATAACACAAAAAAAAAAACACACTTGTGTGATTAATGAGCAAATTTATTGGCAGTGTAAAGACATAACCAAGGGTAGCATAAACAACCAAAGATTTTCAATTCTGTGCAATTTGAAGTTTTTGCAAAAAGTTTGGCAAAAGGTGAAGAATTATATAAGAGTGGTATAGGTAACCTATTAATAATATAAACAACTGTGTCAATAGCATAGGTCTAATAATGTTTAGGAACATGAGAGTGATGAAGCATAGACAAAGCAGTTTCTACAACATGGTAATGTTTTCTCTATGCCATCCATTTTGCTCGGGTGTGTAGGGATAAAAAATCTATCAACTAATACTATTATCATTTAAATACTTTCTTAAAACTTGAAATTCACCACCCAATCTGATTGAAAAACTTTAATAGAACTATTGACGTATTATTCAACCAAATGTCAAAATTTAATAAATGTACTAAGTACTTCATATTTGAAATAAAGAAAATAAATCCAAAAATATTTATTAAATGGGTCATAAAATAAAACATAATATTTGTAGCCATGAACAGAGGAGACTAGGGCTGGTCCCCATAAATTTGAACAAATATGATCTAATGGACCATGGACATGAGTTTTAGAAAGAGAAAAAGGTAGCTTATGACTCTTGCTAATATAACAAGCATGACATAAGTTATTAAATTTATTTGATGTCACTGATATGTTAGAACTACTAAGAGTAGTATGAATAGTGAGAATGGATGGTCAGATTATCAAATCTTGACTTTCCAATTTAGACCCTTGAAAATCATAATGGATGGTCAAATTATCAATATCAAATGTCAAATGATTGGTGGCTCCCGTGTGTATAATCTAAGAGTTATGAGATAGTGTCTTTAAGGTTGTTGCAATATGAGCTATTAGTTGGGCTTTAGAGTTTGTGTGGGTTCTCATAAGTAGTGAAGAGCAATTTTGGATGTATAAACAAAGTCATAATAGTTGTGATAGGAAAGCTGCATCAAGTCTGTGGTTGTGTTACGTGGATTTCATGTTTTACGAGAAAAAGAAGTACGATTATAAAAGAAGTGTTGACCATTTGCATTATCAAACTCCTAATTTTGGAATTTGATAAAAAATTTTGATTATAATGATTTCAACTAAGTGTGTAGGAATTATATACTAAAAATATACATTTTTGGATATACAATGGCCTTTTAGGCTAATTTGATTTTTGAGATTTAAGAGGCTTTTTGACATCCTTAGAGCTCTATAATGAGAAAATGATCTTTATCACTTTTGAAATAGACATCTTAAGCTTTCTTAATTAAGCTTACTTTTCTAAATATGAGCTTATTTGGATATGCAAATCTAGAGTGAAAGTCAGCATATGCAGCTTTCATTTTAGATTACGTAGCTCTTAGTATTTTAATAATATCTTAAGCTACAAAGGTTCAATTAAGATGATTCAAAGTGATATGGAAAGATAAGCCAATTATCTACAAATTTTATGAAAAAATGTTCAGGCTAATTCGATCATCTTCAGTCTTAAAAAGACATCACAAAGCACTATCTTAATTGGACTCAACATAGGGACTAAATTACATAAAAATTGCAAATCCTATCATGGTCATGATTGGGACTTTGAATACCCTAATTGGGACATTAAATATCACAACTGGGACTAAGGCAGACTAATTTTTGCAAAACTTCAATTTTTGGCAGAACTAATCCCTATCCAATGTCTCAACCGAGACATTGCCTGAGACAATGATATCCTTACTAGTACTAATGAAAAAATTCAAATATAATGGCTAGTAATAGCTATTCAATGCTCGTACCAATTGTGACTAATCATATCCCAATTAGGACCTAGCAAAATGCAGCTCAAAAGTCCAAATTTCATTCAAATGGACTTTATTTTTATTGGGAACAAAATTATTTCTTCTAACAAATATAATTGGATTTCTTAAGTATAAATATGACCTCTGAAGATTGTTTTAGGGTTAAGAAACATGTTTATTCATTCTATACTTTCAAGCATTCAATTAAGCTCTCTAAACTCTTTTAAAATTCATTTTATTATTGTATACTCTTATGAGAGTTAGTGAGTATTAGAATAGAAATCTTATTCTTTTATTTTCTAGGATTAGAAAATGGGAAGTGAGATTTTATTTTAAAGGTATTGGTTTAAGTGTTTAACTATTAAAACACTTGGGATTTTGGTTTTAGTGTGAGCCTTGAAAACACTTATGAATTGGTTTTTGAGTGAGCCTTAAAAACACATGTGAATTGGTTTTTAAGTGAGCCTTGAAAACTCAAGTTGTAAGGTTTGAGTTGAGCCTAAAACTCAAGTTGTAAAAATTAAGCTAGGGAAATAGATTTTAGTGATTCAAAATCCTAACTTGGGAATAAGTTAGATAGAGACGTAGGATTATTGAGAATTCGAACTCCTTAAATTCTTATGTTCATCATTCTTCCTTCTCAATATTCCTTTTAATTCTTGTTCAAATATTTTATTTTCCTATTATTGTTTGATAGTCCTATTCACCCCCACTCTTGGACTCTTTTAATTGGTATCAGAGCTTGAATTTTAGGAACTTCATTGCTAGAATACAAGATCATGGGGAGTGAATCACAAAACATTTCTTCACTTAGACCATTATTTTATAGTAGTGACTATCCTCATTGGAAGTTCAAAAAGGAGTTATACCTTGATTGTAATTCCATTAAACTTTGGGACATTGTCCTAAAAGGTTGGGAACCACATACAACTATCATTTATGGTGTGATAACTACTTTTACAATAAGTCAATGGAATATTAAACAAAAGGAGGAAAATCATAAAAATAAAAAGGCTATGATTACTCTAGTTTCTTCCATGACAAGAGAAGAAGGAGGTAAGCTTCAACATTGCATGTCGACCAAGAAAATGTGGGAGACCTTAGAAAATCATTATAAAGACAACGTGTAAGTTAGAAGCAAGTAGGTTCAACTTTACATGCATAAATATGAACTCTTTAAAATGAAGCCTTAAGAGTCAATCATGGAGATGAAAAATTGACTCAATGCTCTTCTTACAACCCTTAAGAAACTTGGTAAACATTTTACCAAGAAAGCAGTAAACAATAAGATTTTAGGAATTCTACCTAAGAAGGCTTGGGAATCTCAAGTTACTTTAATTGAGGAAACTCAAGACCTCTCTCCTCTCTCAATCGATGTACTTATTGGAAGGCTCCTAACATATCAAATTATAATCAAACAAAGAGGTGAAGAGCAATAAGAGAAGGAAGAGAAGAAAAAAAGCATAGCACTAAAAGCTCTTCAAGATAATAGTGAAGAGGAAAGTATTAAAGATTATAGTAATGAGGATAGTGATATTGCCATGCTTACTAGGAACTTCAAGAAGTTTTTGAGAAAGAGAAATTTCTTAAGAACAAGGGATTTCAATAAGAACTTTGAAGGAGATGGCAAGAAGAAAACCAAAGAAGTTACTTGCTATGAATGCAAGAAATCGGGACATATCCAAAGTGAGTTCCCTAAACTCAAATTCAAGAACAAGGAGCAAAGAATATAAATAAGGCCTTTAAAGCTACTTAGGATGACTCCTCTAAATCCAAAGAGGAAGAGGAACAATAAAAAGTGGTCAATCTTTGCTTCATGGTTCTTGAAGAAGGAAAAGAGGTACCATCTACTTATAACTTCTCTATGATGATTATTGTGATTATAATGTTAAGATCTCTATTATGAGCAAACTTTTACTTAAATGCAAAAGCTTATTATCTAAAAAGAAGTATTATAAGCATAAGTCAAATAGCTTAACTAAGGAATTTAAGAAGTTGAAAATTGAATTCTCTAGTCTTATTAAATTAAATGATAAACTTGCTAGTGATTTAAAATCTTTCAATTCCTTAAAAGAGCAACTCAAGAAAGTTAATGATGAAAATTGTAAATTTTCTAATAAGGTAGTCGAGATAAAAAAATTCCATATTGAAATTTCAAAGAGGAAAAGAAAGTTTAGATAATTTACTTGACTCTCAAAAATTTTATAGAAATACTCATGGAGTTGGATATACTAATGGAATGGCCTCATCTTCATTATCATCACATATTAAATTTATTAAAGAATCATACAATTCTATTCCCTTTACTTTAAAACTGATTGAGACTCAAGCTTTTAAAGCTAATAAGTCTCTTATGTCAAATATTAAAGAGAAATCTCATAAGACTCAATCCTATATGACACAAAGAGGTAAGGCTCAAAATAAAGCACCTCAACCTAAGCATGCTTACATATACACTAGACACAACACTTACATGTTGCACAATACAATGCATCTAAATATATTGCATAAATCTATCAAAATACACATTGTCATTGCCAACGTATGTCTCACACTCAAAATAATAGGAGACACACACCATCACAACACAAAAGGCATGTTTCACACACTAGGAAAGCATATCATCCTAGGAGAAACAAATTTGAAAATTTTATATGTTCATATTGCATGATTAAAGAACATACCAATAATGGTGCTTCTATAAAAGACTTTATATTAATTTTCTTCCTTTGGATTATCTTGAGACTAACCAACCTAGACCAAGAAAGGTTTGGGTTCAAAAGAACACTTAAATTATTTTGTGTGGGTGTGCTTGAAATCCATAAGAAAGAAAAGCAAGTGGTATCTTGATAGTGGATGTTCAAGGCATATGACGGGAGATAATGAGCAATTTAACAAGCTTAATGCTAAGGATGGAGGACATGTCACATTCGGAGACAATGCAAAAGGAAAAATTATTGGCATTGGAGAAATAGGTAATCCTTAATCCTTATCTATACATCACGTGTTGTTTGTTGATGGTCTTAAACATAATTTGCTAAGTATAAGTCAATTATTTAACATGGGAAATAAGGTAACTTTCTATCCTAGAAATTGCTTTGTTAGTGGTCTTGATGAAGACAAAGTAATTTTTAATGGTGAAAGAGTAGATAATGTTTATGTTATGGATTTGAATAAGATTAATAACAAAAACATAAAATGTTTAATGTCTATTTTCCATGACACATGGACATGGCATATAAGGTTAGGACATGCAAATTATAAGCTTTTGAATGATCTTTGTAAACATGAACTTATGATTGATTTACCTAAGCTTGAATTCACTAAGGATAAACCTTGTGATACTTGTCAAAAGGGAAAACAATCCAAGTCCTCATTTAAGCTAAAAAATTTAGTGTCCACTTCTAGACCACTTGAACTTATATATATATGGATTTATTTGGACCAACTAGAGTTGCAAGTCTCAGTGGAATTGTCATGACCCAAAACAGGGGCCATGACCGGTGCTAGGGAATGAGAATTCTTTCAAATCTGGAACCCGTAGCAAGCCTTTAAAATATAAAAGCATGCAATATATATTAAATTAAATTAAATATTATGCAGTGAAATTAAATCTCAAAAGTAAAATAATAATCTATCAACTCTTTTAATAATATAAATCCATCTCATATAATATAAATCCTTCAATACAAATACTCGGTTCAAACTTTTGAAATTTAAATCTCATACATATATAATAGATACAGCTCACTAAAACAACTACTGCAGTATCTAGAATACAAAATAAAACTCAGGTAAGCAATTTACACAATAAGGCTAGGGCGGAAGAAATTCGGCATATAGGCCTGCTACTAAGGTCTGAGGACGAAGACTTTCCTGAAAAATAAATCAACGAAGGGGATTCTGACCTCACTAAGTAAATTGTTATAATATATATACATGCATAACTAAATGACAAATGCAAACACTCAATAGTTTATATAATAAATATATATATAGGCAATTACACACAGATGCAGAAAAATCAATTTATATATATAACACTGAAAAATATTCGTTTATGAAGGATCAAATAGAACCCTAAATGATCGTAACCTCAAATATTGTTAAACAACACTCTAGCCATACAGGCTCACTTATTCCAAATAAATTCACTTGTTCCATTTGGACAGTAGATTGGCCCCGAGACATTAAGTCAACCGAGCTCCAGCAATTTGACTGTCAGTGTGATTGGCCCCAAGACACTTGGTCAACCGAGCTCCAGCAATCACACTCTCAAATCACATCTCACATCAATCAAATCAATCCAATCAATATCCATGAATAAGTTAGTAATTTAACTTAAATTCTATTGTCGTACCGGTACGTACTTGGTCCTAGTGCTGCTCACTAGGTAGCACGTTCTATTGATATCCTTCGTTTAAAATAAACTCATACATTCGTAAAATAAATGATACATGACATTAATTTAAATAGCAATATAAACCATATATATGCTAGAAATATACCAAAAATAAACCAAGTATATTTCGAATATATATATGTTAAACAAATTCAATTCAATTAATAAATAAACCAAAAATAAACCTTATATATACTTAAAAACATTTTAGGTACAAATCATAAATAATACATGCATTTAATTTAAAATATACCAAAAATACATTAAAATGTACTTAAAATATACTTAAGCATTTATTAAATCATTTATGCATAATTCATAAAATTAGAACATACATTTCTAAAAACATGCATCTTAAATATGCGTATATATAAAATAGCAACTCACAGTTGTGCGCTCCGCGAGACGGGTCTGACAGGCCTGGTCCACTAGGCCTCAGTCTCGGCGCAACTAACAAATAAAATATTAACACGAAATTAGAATAAATCTAACTTAATTCTGGAGACTCGGTCTAAAATTATAGACACAAACAGAGAATAGGGATTTGACTGAATGTCACGTTTTATGAGAATTCTACCAAAAAATTGACAGAACCTCCCCTTTAAAATGGACATCTCTCTACTCAAAAAGTATAGCCGGCCCTGCAAGAAAACACACTTCGAATATAGATAGCCACACAACCGCTCGGTCAGATTCTCAAACTACAATTTCACCGATCGAGGTTCACAATTCACGAGATATACACATAATATATAAAAATTCCAAAAATACCGAAAATACCCTTTATATACCAAAACATAGCAATTTAGATATTTAAACATTAAAAATAATTATTTTACCGATTTTTATTTAAAAACCCTAATATTAATATAATATTGTTAAAAATCAATAATTCCCGATAAATTCAAAAATATTAACAGATATTCATTTAATAAATCCAAATTACTTAATTAGCCCAAAAACATATTAAAAATCACTAAAAACTTATTTATTTATAAAAATAGTATATTATATATTATTTGAAAATAAATTTCAAAAAATAGTTTTAATTAGTTAAAAATAATAAATAATTTGTAAAAATCATTTTTATACCTCAAATAATTATTAAAAACAATTAAACTTAATATTCAACTAATATTACTATCAAATTACCAAAATACCCCTAGTATATAAAAATTCACATGATATACTATAATTATTCAAAAATTCACTAAAAATTATATAATTACTCAAAAATTATTTCCTCAACATATAATTCAATAAAATCAATAATTATACTCAATTAACCAATTAATTTTAACAAAATACTCATTTAACCTATATTTCCAAAATTCACCTAAACTAAATAAAATTATATTAATTACAAAAAAATTATAAATTAAATTCTAAAATTAATTTCAATGTCTATAAACACCAAAAATCACAATTTCACAAATTATTTAATTAATTTACGAAAATTAGAAAATATTAATAAAATAATAAAAAATTCACAAAAATCAAAATAAATTCCAAAAATTCCAGGATGTAGATTGTGCTACTAGAAGCAACTTTTGTAAAGGAATTAAGCTTGAATCATTAAGATTGAAGTTCAAAAAATTCAAGAAACTCAAATGAGATCAAGCTTAAATCCTTACCAAATCGAGTTTTTAAGCTAAAGGAAGCTTGGAATTGACTTCTATGGAGTTCTAGGAGCAAAAAAACACTGGAATCATAAAAAATAGTGGCCAAAAAGTGGTTGAATGGAGTTGGCTCGATTTCTCGGCTTCTCGGGTTTAGCAGCGATCATTGGCTCCGGAGAGGGTGGAAGAGGGTGGCGGAGCAGCACTCCGGGAGGCACACTGAACAGAGGGGAATGGCGTTGCACAGTGAGGAGAGGGGTGAGGGCGTCAAGGAAGAGAGGAAGGGGATGATGGCATTTAACGTAATTTTTTATAAGTTTATATATATACATTAATATATCTTTATATTAAATACAATGACTATATAATATTCAAAAAAATACACACCACAATAAATAAATAAATAAATATATATATATATATATATATACACACACATATACATATAATGTATGTGTATGCAAAATATAATCATGCATGAAACCATGCAATTTAATAAAATGAACTAACATAAATAAATAAATTATTATTTAGGTTTTATTTTCCCAAAAATATAGGTTTCGGGAAAATTTTATATAGAAAACTTAGAATAATTAAAAATTAACTTTAATTATTAACAAAACAATTAGATAGTCAAATATATAGTAAAATTGTTAATACTGCATATCCCGATACAGTATAAAAACATTTAAAACATCAGGTTATTACATGAATGTACTATGCATATGTATTGGTTGATGATTATTCTAGATTTACTTACGTATGTTTTCTTACTCATAAGAATGATGCATTTAAAGCTTTTGAAAATTTTGCAAAAAGAGTTCAAAAAGAAAAAGGTTTTCTATTTCTTCTATTAGAATTGACCATGGAACCGAATTTGAAAATGAATTTTTCAAAACCTATGGCAATGAAAATGATATTTCACATACGTTTCATCTCTTAGAACTCTTTAACAAATGGGGTAGTTGAAAGAAAAACTAGAACTCCTTTGGAAATGACTAGAACAATGCTTCATGAGTATAATTTGCCTTTATGCTTTTGGGTAAAAATTGTTAACACATCTTGTCATATTTCAAATCTAGTTTTCAAAAGACCAATTTTAAATAAAACTTCTTATGCATTGTGGAACAATATAAAACCTAAAATCTCATATCTAAGAGTATTTAGATGCAAGTGCTTTATTTATGAGATTTTAGGTTGGAAGCTATTAAAATGCTACTTGCATTTGCATCATTCATGAATTTTAAACTTTATTAAATGGATGTTAAAAGTGCATTTCTAAATGGTTTTATTGAGGAGGAGGTGTATGTTAAACAACCTCCTAGTTTTGAAAGTTATGATTTACCAAATCATGTGTTTAAACTTTCAAAAGCATTATATGGATTGAAACAAGCTCTAAGAGCTTGGTATGAAAGATTGAGTAACTTTTTACTAGAGAAAAGTTTCTCTAAAGGAAATGTTGACACAACTCTTTTTATAAAGAAATCCAAACATCATTTATTAATTGTGCAAATGTATATTGATGATATTATTTTTGGTGCTACTAACCGTTACTTGTGTGAGGAATTCTCCAAATTAATATAAGGAGAATTTAAGATGAGTATAATGGGAGAGCTCAAGTTATTTCTTGGTCTTCAAATTAAGTAATGTAGATATGAGATTTTCATCAATTAAACTAAATATGCAAGTGACATTCTGAAGAAGTTTGGCATGGATGAAGCTAAGAAGAGCAAAACTCTAGTGAGCACCACAACCAAGCTTAGCAAGGATGAGAATGGAAAACCTATTGATGAAAAACAATTTAAAGGTATGATCAGATCTCTTCTTTATTTAATTACTAGTAGATCTAATATTATATTTGCTACTTGCTTATGTGCTAGATTTTAATCAAGTCCTAGAGAGTCTCATTTGAATGCTGTCAAAAGAATTTTTAAATATCTTTATGGTACAATGCATTTAGGACTTTGGTATCTTAGGAGTTGTTCCTTTTACTTGATAAGTTATTCAAATGCAGACTTTGTCCATAGTTTACTAGATAGAAAAAGCACTTCTAAAAATTGTCAAATTTTAGGCAATTGCTCAGTTTCTTGGTTTAGAAAGGAACAAGTTTCAGTTGCCTTATCCACTACTAAAGCTGAATATATTATAGCTAGTCTTTGTTGTTCACAAGTTTTATAGCAAAAACAATAATTATTGGACTATGGTAAAAAACTTTATCACATTCCAATCAAATGTGACAATACAAGTGCTATTAACCTTAGCAAGAATCCTATTCAACAATCTAGAACTAAGCATATAGACATTAGACGTCATTTCTTGTGTGATCATATTCAAATTAGTGATATCTCACTTGAATTTGTTGATACAAATAATCAACTTGGATACATCTTCACCAAACCTCTTAATGAAGAGAGATTTAATTTCATTAAGCATAAACTTGGCATGATTAATGGTTCTAATTTGTTTTGAATTTTATGCTTAATTGATAGTTAGACTGTTTTCATGTGAAATCATATTGTTCTTACTGCTTATTTTGATTGTTAAATGTTTTTAGTTTGATCTTAACATTTTTATAAAAAAAAAAATTAATTGTCATGCATTTATATATATTTAATTATGCAGTATGATTTTTTTTTAAATTCTTCCTACTCCTTGTCAAGACTAGTTTCTTTTTATGTTGTCAGTTTTTGTTTAGTTTATTTCAGTATTTTTTCAGTATCTAAGCATTGAGCTATTTGTTTATTTTTATAATTATTTTGAGACAGTTTATGTTCACTTTATTTTCTGGATATAAGCCATGACCTATTAATTTTATGTCTTGTTATATTTCTCTTTAGTCTACAATTGATATCTTAACATCATTGTAACTCTATCCTTTTTAATGCAATTTTATTTTTTAATGATTTTTTACATTTTGATAAAGGGGGAGAAATATTTGAGTTTGTTTAACTTTTTTGTGTTTATGCATGAATTTTTGTTTAAATGTGTTTATACATGCAAAATTCATTTATAAATTGTTTTGATCTTTGATAAGGCATGGATATTTTTTTTAATTTGGTATATCTTTGCTTTTGACAAAGGGGAAGAAGTAATTGAATTTACATGAATATTTAGTTAATTTCTTTTAAGGGAGATTAATTTTGTTTTACAAAGATATGTTTATATTAGTGACATAACTATGTAATAGTGTGTCGTTAATAACAATATTTTTTAAATCCATTGAAATAGGGAGAGAAAATTATTTGAATTTGTTTTCCATAATTTTGTTTATGCATGCATAATAACATTGTAAGTGTGGCTAGTTTTGTCATATATCATATGTGATAAAAAAAACCTTGTTTTGCTTACTTTGTTTAAGTATAACATAGATTTTATAAAGATTTTGTGTATCTTTATTTTTATTATTTTGGTTCTTGATCTTTTATTCCCTTTAGATTTTTTTTTGTTCCTTTAAGTTCATTTCCCTTTATATTCATTTTCCTTTATATCTTTCTCTTTTCTTTTTGTCTTTGACAAAGGGGGAGAAGAAGTGATAAATTGTGCTTAGTGTTTATGTTTGCAATATACTAAGTGTTACATGATCATGTATGATTAGCTAGCTAAGCTTTATATGATCTTATGAGGTTGTCCTATGTACTATTTTTGTGATGTATTAAATGAATATATGTTTGAAATTATTTCCTTCATATTGTCAAACATTTTTATTATTTTTTTATTTGTTATGTTAGGCCATAATTCTCTCATGATATAGTTTATATTTTTATCAAGGAGAATAAATTTTAAATTAAAATTATATTTTTATCATGTCTACAAAATGGAGAAATAAAGAAATATATTTAAATATAAAGGAGAAAATTTTTATGACTATCTTTCAAATTGGTATCGTTTCTTAAAAACCATCTTCTTTATAATTATTTAATATTTTTTCAATTTCTTTAAATCCTTATATATGTTCTATTAATTCTTCCATGCTTTGTTACATGATATTAATTTTATGAATATATTAAGGGGAAGAAATTTATTGCATCTAATTATTTTGAAAAGGGAAGCTATTTTAATTTAATATGCTTATACACATTATTTATTTTTGACACACATACACACATTATTTATTATCTTTTCAAATTGATTATCAAAGCCAAAAAGGGGGAGATTGTTGACCATTTACATGATCAAACTCCTAATTTTGGACTTTGATAAAAAATTTTGATTCTAATGATTTCAACTAAGTGTGTAGGAATTATATATCAAAAACATACATTTTTGGGTATATAATGGTCTTTTAGGCTAATTTGATCTTTGAGATTCAAATAGGCTTTTTGACATCCTTAGAGATCTATAATGAGAAAATAATCTTCATCACTTTTGAAGTAGACATCTTAAGCTTTTTTAATTGAGATTACGTGTCAAAATCCAAGCTCATTTGGATATGCAAATCTTGAGTCAAAGTTAGAATATGCAGCTTTCATTTCAGATTGCGTAGCTCTTAGTATTTCAGCAATATCTTAAGCTACAGATCTTTAATTGAGTTAATTAAAAGTGCTATGGAAAGATAAAATAATTATATACAACTTTTATGAAGAAAGTTAAGGCTTATTCGATCGTCTTTAGTCTTGAAAAGACATTACAAAGCACTATCTTGATCGGACCTAACACAGGGACTAAATTACAAAAAAAGTGTAAATCCTGTCATGGTCACAACTGGGACATTGAATATCATGACTGAACTAAGCTAGACCAATTTTTTCAAAACTTCAATTTTTAGCAGAATTGATCCTAATCCAATGTCCCAACCGAGACATTGCCCTAGACAATGATATCCAGACTGGGGCATTAATATCCTAACTGGGACCTGCAAAAATTCAAATACAATGGCTTATAATGACTATTCAATGCTCGTCTCGACCGGGACTAATCATATCCTGACCGAGACTTGACAAAATACAGCTCAAAAGTCCAAATTTCATTTAAATGGACTTTATTTTTATTAGGAACAAAATTATTGCTTCCAACAACTATAATTGGATTGCTTAAGTATAAATATGACCTGTGAAGATTATTTTGGGGTTAAGAAACTTTTTTATTCATTCTATACTTTCAAACATTCAATTAAGCTCTCTAAACTCTTTCAAAATTCATTTTATTGTTTTATACTCTTGTAAGAGTTGGTGAGTGTTAGAATAGAAATTCTTGTTCTTCTATTTTCTAGGATTAGAAAATGGGAAGTGAGATTTTATTCTAAAGGAATTGGTTTAAGTTTTTAACCATTAAAACACTTGGGATTTCAGTTTTAGTATGAGCCTTAAAAACACTTGTGAATTGATTTTTAAGTAAGGTTTAAGTTGAGCCTAAAAATCAAGTTGTAAAAATCAATCTAGGGAAATAGATTATGGTGATTCAAAATCCTAACTTAGGAATAAGTTAGGTGGAGACATAGAATTGTTGAGAATCCGAACTCCTTAAATTCTTGTGTTCATAATTCTTTCTTCTCAATATTCCTTTTAATTCTTGTTCAAATATTTTAATTTCCTATTATTGTTCCATAGTCCTATTCACTCCCCTCTTGGACTCTTTCAAGAAGCATATTATGGAGTGTTATTGTTATTATGATTGACTTCCACCTGTAGAATAGTGCGAATATAGCTGTTGTAGGTACTATCCTCCTCCGTGACCACTATAAAAATTATTCCGCCCTCCTCAACTATGCATTGCACTTTGATTATATGACAAGTAAAACGCTATTGGTGTTGCATCATAGTGAACATTTTTAGCATTTAAGTTGTCTTCTTCACTAAGTAGAAGGCTATATAAATCATCAAACGAAACATCTATTGTACGATTCTCTAATGATCGTATAAAAGGCCTATATATTGATTTAATACCATTGGATATTACTTGAACATGGGTTTATTGCACCAATGGTACCTTAACTTTGCCATATATTTTAGTTTGGTAACGTATTTTTAATTTTTTTTCTTTTTAGTTATTGAAGTTTTATTTTTATTTCAAGTTAAAGTACCTTGAATATATTCAATCAAATTTAGCATATATGGTAGTTAGAATAAGCATATTCTTAGTATATTTACCATGTAAGCATCCTAGTAAGTAATATAATCATCTTGTGGGTTTTAGAAAACAAAATTACTTAAGAGAACAAAATTCAAAATAAGAAAACAAATTTATTTTTCTAGGGTCCACAATATGATTAGTTTGCTTAATGGGATACTTACATGGCGAATGTACTAAGAATATGCTTATTCTAGCTACCACATATGTTAAATTTGATCGAATATGTTCAGGGTACTTTAACTTAAAACAAAAATAGAACTTCAGTAACTAAAAAGGAAAAAATTAAAAATTCGGTATTAAACTGAAACAAGTAAAAATTAAGATACCATTGGTGTAATCAACCCCTTGAATAAGAACATCTTAACCACCTAGATGTCTTAAGGCTACTAGCTAATCAAATACACTTTTGACTCTTTGGGTGTATTGAGCAATTGATTCAAGAGTGTCTTTCTTTAGTTTATAAAAACTTGTTTTGTTATTACGAACCTAAGCTTTGGAACCGACTGCATAAGAGGTGGCGAGCTTGATCCATGTTTCTTTTGCACAAGAAACTCTAACCATTTGAGGGTTTGTTGCACCATTAGTACTATAACTTTGGGCCATGTTTCACATTGGTATCAAATTTTCAATCTTTTTTCTTTTCAGTCCTAAAAATTCTATTTTTGTTTCAAGTTAAAGTACCTCAAATATATTCGATCAAATTTAGCATACATAACAACTGAAATAAGTATATTTTTAATATATTCACTATGTAAGCATTCCATTAAGTAGACCAGGCTCCATAAAATAAATTTTGCTAAAATTTTACTTTATGGGGCCCATAAGCAAATTTTGTTTTATGGGGCCAACAATATGATTAAACTATTTAATAGGATGCTTACAAGGTAAATATATTAAAAATATGTTTATTTTAGTTGTAATACCCTACATACATATATATAATTATTTTAATAAAAAGGGACATATTTTTCTCGAATAGTACTAGTAATAGTTAATTTGCATTATATTAAAGTATAAATCTTGTTAACGTTATATTTTAGGTTAGATATTAGTTTAAATGTGCATATCAATTCACATGTGTGCTTATATATATATATATATATATATATATATATATATATATATATATGTGTGTGTGTGTGTGTGTGTGTGTGTGTGTGTGTATATAATATAGTATAAAGTATAATTATATACATGTGTATATATATGTATACATTTTCATTTTCATGTAGTATATGTTTGCATACATATACATACATACATACATATATATATATATATATATATATATATATATACATTAGCTATATTATAAGCTAATGTGTATATATATATATATATATATATATATATATATATATATATATATATTTTTAGGAAGAAGAGAAATAGAACTGAGCATCCCCTCCTCCCAATCCTCGCGACACCTTCGACCACCACCATCACTGCGCCTCCCCCACCTCCGGCCGCCATATGCTACTCCCTCTTCCTTCTCCCTCACCTCCGGCCACCTGTAGAGCCGTCGGAAGCTGCTGGAAGAGAGAAGCCGAGAGTTTGCTCCAAACTCACCCACGCTTCGTCCGACCACCATTTTCCTCCATTCCGTTGCCAATCTCCTCCCCTTGCACCGGTGAGGCTCAATCTAAGCTTTGTTTAAGCTTTGGTCATGAATTGATTGAGTTTTGGTTGATTTTCAATTTGTGAATTCTAGGGTTTTGAAAATTTTTTAACTTAATCTAGCTTGATTCATGCAAACTCCCTTTACAAATGTGATTCCTAGTAGCTCAATCTACCTCTAGGAATTTTTGTATAATTTTTGGAATTTATTTTGATTTTTGGTGAATTTTTGAATATTTAAATAATATTTTAGGAATTTTCGGGAATTAATTATAAAAATAGCAAATAATAATAATAATTGACATTTTGGTGTTATTATATGTTGAGATAAATTTTAGGGTAAGGTAGATAATTTTTAGAATATTATACAATTCTTAGGAATTTTTATACCTTATGTCAAAATTAAATAATCAGGCTAATTTTGAAAATTTTGGTTAAAAAGGTTATGAAATTTGATAAATGAGGTTATTAGTGAATAATATGAATTTTAGGACTCAAACTATAATTTTTGAGATTTTTATACTATTTTTATAAATATATTTGAGTTTATGCCAAATATTTGATTTTTTTTAGTTAAATAATACTTTTGGGAAAAATATTGTTGGTTGATTAAATATTTTTTTATAATATTGGGAGGAATTATCTTGAGAAAAATAATTTTTAAATGATTAGATAATTTTAAGGAAAATTGTGTATATATAGCACATTATGTAATTCATATATATACTAGGGGTAAAAATGTAATTTTACACTAAATATGATGAATATATATATATTTTAATTAGTTTTATTAGTATTTAAAGGGTTTAGATAAATTTTATAAATTAATTGATATAATTTCCTAAGTAGTGTAAAATTTTAAATGTCCAATTTTCAATATATATATATATATATATATATATATATATATATATATATATATATATATTCATATAATATATTACAAAGGTTTTCATTTGGATAATAATTATAATTATATTATTAGTAATGGAAAACAAATTTAATTGTTTAATTTTGAATAATTGAGATTTTACACAATTTTATTTATTTTAGTATGTGTGTAAATGGAGAAATAAATATTATTAATTTTGATACTTTTTTTTTGTTGTGATCTCGGTCGGGGCAAATTGAAGTTTTGGGAGCCCGACTCGAGTGTGAATGGTTGTGTATTTTGGAAGTGCATTTTCTATACAGGTCTGGCTCTACCTTTGGTAGAGAGATGTTCGTTTTACAGAGGAGATTCTGTCGAAATTTCGGTAGATTTTTTCGTAAAACGTGATATCCATAAAATTCCTCCCGTTAGTTAGGTTGAATCTTATATGTCGAGTCTCGTCCGATTTTCCTCGAGTCAAACTGGAATTTTATTATTTTGTTGATTTCTGATTTGATTCCTTAGTCATGTTTTAAAAGTCGATTATTATTATTATTTCCTTCTAGATCATCTCGGAACAGAAGCCGTGAGGCCGAGGCAGACGCGTGGTCGTCAGCCTTCACATTCATCCTGTAAGTCGATAAAATGATCTGTGCATGTGTTTTATTTAAAGATGCATGCGCTCATATTTTTATGTTATTATTATATGATTTATTTAATTTAATGCTACTATTTAAAGTTTAAGCGCATTTTATTTATTTAAAATCAGTTTTGAGAAATTTTGGTAGAACGGGCTACCTGGTGGGTTTCACCAGGACCGTGTGCACATGGTAGAGATTGAGAGATGGATCCAATAATGGTATGATTGATGAATGTTAAACTGGGACGGGTGCCTCGGTAGAAGCCTTTGCTCTCGGGGACCGCCAATGATTGAAAAGTCAATAATGGACTGGGATGGGTGCCTCGGTTGATGCCTTTGCTCTCGGGGACCGCCAATGTCATATATTTGGATTAAGTAAATGACTACGGCTTGGTGCCTCGGTTGATGCCCTTGCTCTCGGGGACCGGTAGTCTAGCTGGAATAAGTGGGCCCAGTTGGCCACGTAGATTGTTGGGTTTAGGGTTCTACTGAGATTTTTCAAAAGCTATAATTATATATTATAAATTATTTTCACTAATAATGTATTAGTTTTCGAAAAGGTTTTCAAACCGTAAAGCTCTTTTTATTGACTTACTCAGTGAGGTCTGATTCCCCTCAATTTATTTTTTTTCAGGAGCTTGGGAGTTCGACCTCAGACTACCTCTACGTCGGGTTTCTTCTTCACCGGCCATTTTATGTAGGTCATTGTAAGCTGTACTGTGTATTAATCTAGGATGCTGCAGTAGTATATGTATTAAAGATTTGTATGGTTTAAACATAATTATGTAACCTATTTGTGTAAACCATGCTTATGTATAAGATTAAATTTGATTTATAATATGAGATGTTGAAACACATTATTATTTAAGCGGTTGAATTTGTGTATTCTGAGAAAAATCAGTTTGATAATGTGTTATGTTTTCAAGTAAAGTTTAATATATGAATGGTTTTATTTTCTTTTTCCTTTAGGCTTACTACGGGTCTCGGGGGCCTTATGCTTACCCATTCCCTAGTGCCGATCACGTGCCCTCGGGTTCGGGTCGTGACATTAGTTGTCACGTATGTTAAATTTGATCGGATATATTTGAGGTACTTCAACTTGAAACAAAAATAGAATTTTTGGGATTGAAAAGAAAAAAAAAACTAAAATTTTGGTAGCAAAGTGAAACATAGCCCAAAGTTATGGTACTAATGGTGCAACAAACCCAACCATTTGAGGTACAAAGTTTTCTAAAATGGATCCTATGATCCAACTTAAAACTAACTAATCTTGTTCGAACTAATTGTGAAAATCAACATTTGATTGATCATTAACCAATTTTGGAGGAGGTTCTGTTAATTTGTCTATGTGGTTGGCTAAATCATAACTATATAGAAAGGGCATGAGTTATTCTTGCCATATGAGATAGTTTGTGGAATTTACTTTTATGGGAAGTTGATAGTTTGTGGAATTTACTTTTATGGGAAGTTGATGAGCTATGTGGAGAAGAGTTGTGATGGAAGTGTTTTGTTGATTATGTGTGGAAACAGTTGATTGTAAGCTAGAATAATTTTCAGCGATGGTAGAGAGTTATGTTATTAAACCATTTACTGCTCTGATACTATGATGAGGCAAAGGTAATTGATGAATATAATTAGCTCTGAATAATAGTTCATTGATTACAGTATCTTAGATATATAGAATACATGAAGGAGTTGTTGTAACAAACTATGGGGTAGTTTTAATCTAAGATTTACATTTGAAAGTTAAAAAATATAACTGAAAAGGGTTATCCTTATCCGTGGTTACTTCTTTGCCCACTTGATTCTAACGTTGTAGTACGAACAACAGGGTTAGTGAGGCTTTTATTTTGTGGGTTTTGATTCATGTTTAAATTGATGGTTTCATATTCGTGTTCTTTAGTTTCAATAAATTTTAAAAACTTCAACTCCATAGATGTTGTAATTATATGGTGTTTAATTTTGAAATTGATGATTTGCAATTAGTATGGTCAAAGAAATTGTATTGTGTAGCTGTTTGGGTTAAATATTCTGGTGGTCATCCAATTTTGCATTGATTTTATTTTGGGTGTTAAACTTCAATTAATTTTTTTAGGTAATTAAACTTTTATTTAAGTATCATCAATACTAATATGATAATCGGATTTGAAATATTCAAAGAATATTCACCTCATCGTCACTACTAGAAATTGATAATTTAAGAACGAAATTTTAGAACAAAAATAATCCGTTTCTAAATATTGCTCTAAAAGAGGACGCCAAGATATAAAAACGCAATCGCAATGAATTAGTAAGGGAAACATTTGAAATGGAAAACATTTCGCTACTAAAGCATAGAAGAAATTTAGAAATGGACTGAGTACGTTTCTAAATAAAAACAAAACATCTGTTGCTAATCTTTAATTTTTTTTCTGTAATAGAAACATTAAAAAATTATCATTTCTAATTTTGAAATGTATAAATAATTAACTTATTTTTTTTAGAAATGGCATATGTTGTTGTTTCTAAAATTATAAACGAAAAAAGCGTATGTTTTCAATCATTTTTTTAGTTTTCAAGACCTGATTCAATCTGTGGTGATACAAGTCAAATGTCAACTCAAACTTGTAATTGAAATTTAATACGTAAAGTGTAAAGTTTAATAGTTATCAATATATTTAACCCATTCATTATTTTTGTCAAGCCATGTATTTAACCTACATTAAAAATCCATTTCTAATTACTAACAATAATAAAAATATTATAGTATGATTTTTAAAAATAAGTGATTATTTTAAAATAAAATTAAAATAATTTAAAAATATTAAAAGCATTTAAATATTTTAAAATCATAAAAAAATCTAGATTATGAAAATAATAAATTTATAAAATATTACGAATTCTAATTCTACATTGCAATTGTTAAAATTTAAACATATACATAGAAATAAAATATTTTTAAAAATTAAAATTATTTATTAAATAAACAACAAAACTTAGTTCGCAAATTTTGAAATTACTATTATTAAAAAATATAAATATAAAAAATATTTTAAATTTAAATTAAAAAACAAATGAATATTAAAAAAATTATATTAACAATTTAAAACATAAAATTAATTATTATAAATAGAAACATTATTAAATTTGTACTTTCTACCTTAATTAAGTTAATAATATAAAAAATAATAAGAATTATTATTTATAATTTTAATTAATAAAATATTTTATTCAAAATAACAATTGATATCTCCAAAAAGAGTTATAAATTATTTATAAAGATATTAATTTTTTTTTAATCAACCCATTATTTAATCTTGTTAATAAATGTATTTAACTTTTATTAAAAATTCATATCTATTTATTTTCGATAAAATCACGTCGTTTAAAGGTTAATTTACCCTCCGACCTTACTTGCCAAGCTTCAATCATTCGAAAATTAATTTTTTGGCTCAATTATCTCAAATTTTTTACAGTATTACTAATTCAACTTAATTTTTCACAAAATCAAGAGTGTGTATTACACGTACTCTAAAAAAAATAAACAATTTAAAAAAAATTATTTTTTAATTTTTTAATAATTTAAAAATAAATAATTTTTTAATATAAAAATAACCAAATGAAAAACATTGATGCATATATGAAATTTAAAAATTTTATAGAAATTGAAATTTGTTCAAAAGATTGGTTTTTAATTAACTAAAACTAAAAGTAAAATTAACATTTTTTTGTTAATAGAAAAAAAGTAAGATAGCACTTCATATTCTTTAGTTATAATCCATTTGATGTTAAAAATAAAAGGCTAAATGTTATCATTTATTCTTAAATATAGGCCAATTTTCTAAATAATTTTATTTTTTAATTTCTATCAATGTAAACAGTTAATTTTTCGACTTTTTACGATTTTATTCAATTTTCAATTGGCATATGTGTAATTGTTATTGTGTCAAAAATATTACTGACAGGGGACTGAGATCAAAATAATGTAATTTTAATCAAGAACAAAATAAAAAGCTATTGGTTAAGTTCAATTGAAAAATTTATAATACCAAATTAAATAGAAAATATTTAAAAATAACTGAACTGAACTGAACAAGAATTAAAACTAAGTGAACTGGCATGATTTAGTTCGGTTGATTTATTTGGTTTAACTTTTATTTTTGTAATTTTAAATATATTGAATTTATGTAATTTTACACTATTTTAATAATATTTATGAGATTCATTATAGTTAGTTTTATATTTACTTTATTTATTATTTTTTAACAAATCAACTGAATCAATTTTCTAAAATGAATTTAGATCATTTTGGTTTGAAGTTTTTGGTATTAAATAATATTATTAAGAGTTTTAAATATTTAAAAATGATATTGTTGATTTATTTTAAAATATTAGTGATAAACCGATCAAATCGAACTATAAATATCATATAATTAAAATATTTTAAACGTAAAATAAGTTTAGTTTAATTATATTTTTTTACAATAGAAACTAACCAAATTGAAAATATTTTGATTCTTTAAAGTATAAACCAAACTAAAGTTTTTACATCTTAAACCAAGTCAAACCAATTTAGTTTTCAATTATTTTTGTTTACCCTATTTGCTTCGTTAACATTATTTTTGACATGTACGTCATTAATTATATATGCCAATTGAAAGTTTGATAAAATTGAATGAAATAAAAAAAAAATTAACTATTTAAATTGATACAAATTAAAAGATATAATTATTTAGAAAATTGATTTATAATTCAAGATAAATGAGAACATTTTTTCAAAATAAAAATACACATATATTTAGATTTCATGTTGCCTTTAGTCTTGCATTGGCTCATAATTTCCACATATTCTTAGGACTCATGTTTGTCTCACAATTTTCGCATACGCTCAAATCCCCCACGTGTTCCTCATAATTCCCCTATTATGATGCTATATCGTAATCTCAAAAAAAAATATATTCATAACACTCTTTATAGCAACTCAAAAGAACACTTTATAGTTTAAGTAGACAGGAAGCATACTATAGCCTATATAACCACGTACAATACAAAGGAAGTTAATCACTTAATTATAACACACATACTAATTAATTAAGTGGGCAAAAGCCATATATATTACATGCTTAATAATAGATTTATGTATAGAGAAATGCATGAAATCAGATGTTGAAGACTAGTTGAACTGGGAAAGCACCTTGTTGACCACATAATTTGCAATAATCTGATTAGTTTTCTGTGTAGGATGGAAAGAATCCCAAAACACATATTTGTCAGCATTCATGCATGTATATAGGCTCCTTCTAGAGCATGCATACCCCATCTCAAACATTCCTGTTGCGCAACATGCTGTTGATGTCACTTGAAATCCTGCCAATCATCATCAATTGCCAAACAATTAGACTACATTTTACACATTTGAACCTGGCAAAAGAAAAAAAATCAGCTAGAATATACATATATGTATGTTGCATTGTGCATTATTTTATATAACGTGTAATAAATTTGTCTGCCAAGAAGGAGGCTTCTTAATTCTAACAAGTGCTTTTTATATAATCAAGAGTCCGAAACCCCTGAAAATCGAGTAGTTAAATGATAAAAAGTTTTTTATTAACATTAAAAACTCATGAGTTGTGTCGTGTGCTTTTTCGATGTCGTCATGCTCACTTCTTAGTTTGTTTCAAAATTTTCCTAGTGCCTAATTTATCAACAACTCATTCTATTCACTAGAGTCGAAATAGCATCATTAGGTTAGTCAGAACTTATATGACTATCATATATGTGTGCGTCGGAAAATTCGGAAAAGTAGGAATGTGCTGTTAAATTGTTAGATGATTTTTGGAAAGCTAAACAGATGAAGATTTATAATCCAATTATTAGGAATGATTATGCTATTGTTTGGTCTTCTCCTCCTTATGGTTCAATCAAATTCAACATGAGTGTTGTTTGTGATGATTATTCTAAACTTGCAGGATTTTTGGGATTAGCTATAGACTCTAAAGCAAAGGATATGTTTCATTGTGGCATATAGCTGATACCTCAAACCTGACAGAAGCCTCATGCACTAATCTAATAATATAATATATATGTCATCCTCAAGATTTGTCACTTTTTATTAGTTCGACTTTTTATTTTGTAGTTTTAATTAATTAAACTCTTATAATATATTACATTATGATTCGTTATTACATATCACATATATTAATAAAGATTTAAAAATTACATTTTAAATAAATTCAGTTGTTAAAATGAAAAAATTATAAATAAACGTGTCAAACTGATAAAAAATGATAAACACAGAAAGTCACAGTCACTGAAGTTTATGTCGGATCACCATTTTATGAGTTACATTTTTGACACAAATCTAACCGATCTGCCCTTAGAGAAATCGAAGTATAAACCTATTGAAAGCACTCCAACCACTTAAACGCCACCGGCGGTGGTAGCTAGTACATTTGAATAATTTGACAAGTTTTAATTAATTAACATATGACCAGAAGGTTCTTATATGAGTCTGTAGTCCTAGATATGTATTTGAAGTGTGAAATCATTAAATTTCTATCAACCACTAACAACAACACCCACCTTAAGTTCTGACTACTTGTTTTTTTTTTAATAAGTTCTGACTACTTAATTACATGTAAAAAAGTTAGACTTTTTTTAAAGGATTTTTAAAATAACCTTTCCTTTCAAAACAATAACTATTAAAAACATATATATGATTAGTATAAAAAATTATATTTAATAATATTATTGTTGTTTGGTCATTGTTAGTTATTTTAGTATATTTATTCTTTCATCCCAATAGAAAAAAATTACGCATATATAACCACACCTTAAAAAGTAATTGATAAAATTAGAATCAGTTTATCAAGTTGCAAAATCGTGTATATATATATATCATTTAACATCAATATTTTAAATCAAAACAATGAAATCGGTTTCTAAATGCTTGAATACACCCAACTAGTATTTAAAAAAAAATCCAAATTAAAGATATTTGAACTTGGTTTGGACAATTGATTTGACCAGTTTGATAAAAATACTAAATAAATTAAGTATAAGAAATTAATAACAATAAACCCTGTTAATATTGTTAAAATGGCGTAAGAGGCCTTGGCCAACAGGCCAATATTGTTAGGGTGCATGTGTGGGTCTCGGTTCAAGACCCATCTTCCCCCTCCCCTCCTTTGGGGTAAAAAAAAAATGGTGCAAATTCCAAAATGCGCATTTATAATTTTGTTATATAATAGCAAAATGAAATTTGATCTTTAAAAAATTACTAAATATAAAAATAATAATAAAAATATTTTTAAAATATTAAAATTTAATAGAACAACTTGCTAAATAGTAATATGATTTCTTGCAGAATCATAATGTTAATTTGTAAAATATTTACTTTTTAAAATAATTTCTGTCATCGCAAATTAATTTCTATATTAATTTCAAAATAATTTAACAATATAAATCTAGCATTCATAAAAATAATTTACAATAATTAATATATAAATGATTTTATTGAATTTTATTTTCGTAATTCAAGAAAAACCCAAATAAAGGTAGAATTTTAAAAAATATTTAAACCATAATCTTGAAATAATACGGTTTAGTAAATTTTTGTACGGCCCAACTCATGTGAATGCATGTGCATATGAAATTGTTATTCACCCATATTCAACTACTATAATAAATAACAATAATTATTATTTAAAAAAAAAAAAAAGCTAGTATAGCATCAAAAACTTACCATATGATGCGGGATTTTTGATGATATGCAATAGAATATTATAGGGGTTTGAAAAAACCAGTTTGATTCCTGCAAGTTCCTGGTTCAGCTTCATCACCAAATTGTTCAGCTTTCCATTGAATTCCAAAGCCACATTGTTATATCTGTCTTCACATTCGCTTCCACTCATAAAATTTGCTGATCGCTCCAATGGCATGCAACCCATTGGAGGTAACCCTCCAAGCGATATTTTTCGAGCACCTAAAGCATACAGTTTCCTGACAAAACCTTCAGCAATTCCCGCAAGAAAATCTTGGTATTGTGTGATGCTGTACTGCGCTGATCGGCCACCTGGGATCGCGTAGTAGTTCTCCAGGAAGTCATTTGTTCCTATGCTTATTAGATGCAATGCCTCCGATATCACTTGGTTACCTTTAGCTTCTCCTAGATGTTCTCTCAGTCTCGTCTGATAGTTCTTGTAATACTCCAGTTGCTGCCACAATGGAATCACAGACTGCAATACACAAGCCGGACGTGATAAGCGAAAAAATAAAAAATCAACACTCAGATTATATATGGAAAAGTTGAAATTCATGTGGCTTGAGCAGATATAGTGTTTATGCACTTACTAGCACATCAGAAGTGGCATTATCGTAGCCAGTTGCAGCAGAAGCAAAAGTAACACCAACAGCAAAGTCTGATATTTTATAAGCAGGATCCAAGTAGGCCGGTATAGTTGGCTTTAGCCCCATTATTTCTGATATAAAATCAGTAGTGATTCTGCCATTTGAGAACCTGCCGGTGGGCTTGCCGCCTTGGAAGTCACGGCCGTACGGCTCGAAATTGCTCCTAGCCACAGTTGGAATATAGTCGTTATTCCCAGCATCAACAGAAGAGTCCCCAAAAACAATAATAGCTGGAACTTTGGCTTCAATTGCAGCAACTAGTACAAGAAATTGAATTAACATTAATATCCCAGAAATGCATTTTTTTGCCATTTTTTTTTTTCAGTTTCTTTTGAGTCTTAGTGCTACTACTTCTGAAGTGTTAAAAGAGGGCAGGCTTTTGATGAATAAATATAGCGAAAAGTAGATGAGAAGTTTGATTTTTTCCAAGTATTATGTTCTTTTTGAGAGGAAGGTTGTTGAAGGTTTTAATTGCCACTAAAAGAGAGGTGCTTAATGTAACCAATGGTTGGATCAGCAGTAAGGATTGTTGTCGCTCAAATAATGTCTTTTCATATTCAAGTTGCGGTGCATATAGTAACACTCACCTTTGGAGGTATATTCAAATCGAATCAAATTAGTTATAATTTAGTAACTCTAGATACTGATAATTTAAAAAAAAAATATTTAATTATATATTTGATAAACAATAAATTTTTATTTATTTTCTTTTAAAACAAAAATTGCTTTATCTATATTAGATTCTACAAGGACGATGGCATGAAAGATTACCTAATAGGTCTATTCATTCTCTCTCTACATGCACGTATATATCATCAAATTAAAGCAAAAATGGGGTTCACAACTTGCCCAGTTAATAGTGTTAACAAAAAAAAAAACTTGCACAATTAATTGCCATCAGTTTTTGGTTGTAAAAGATTCATGCTTTGAAAACCAAGATATAAAAATTGATTGATGATGTACCCCATTGTTTGCACTAACCAAATTTACTTCTATATGTTCAACTTATGTTAAATAAACAAATCAACTTCTATAGAGACGGCATAATTCTCTTTATGTTGCCCACATCAAAGGAGAGGAAATGACAATATATATGTTTTACACTATTATATTATATCAATCCTAAGTAGAAGTTACTATATCATTACCAATCACACAAGTGTAAACAATTAAGTCAAGCTAAAGTGAATTTTAAATAGTTCGGACTAGTCAACAATCACAAGAGGCCGAGAATAATAATTTTGTATTATGTATCTAAGACATAAATACAAGTATAAAAGACCATAAACTTTATGCTATGCTGTTACAAGAGATGATTACTATACAACAATCTAATTGTTTTATAAAGTTTGAATACATGCTAAGAAGATATGCTTAACACACCCCCTCTAAAATAAAGGTGTGGAGAGTGGTTTGGTCAGCAAGTTTGCCAATTGATCTATAAAGGAAATTGGTGAAACAATCAGCTCTTTATTCGAACAAAGTGGTCATCAACCTCCACATGTCTCGTTCTTGCTTGAAACACATTATTTGAAGGTAAAAAAATTGCACCTACATTGTCGCACCAAACATGAGGATATGAAGACAAGTGAACACTAACTTCTATTAACAAACATCATAACCATTTGATTTCAACACTTACACATGCTATGGACTGAAACTCGAATTCAGTAGATGATCATGCAACCATTTTCTACTTCCTAGAGTTCTAAGTAATTTGATTAGGACCGAGAAAGATGAGATAACCATCCATGGAACGTCGATCATCCAGGCAAACAACAAAATCAACATCACTGAATGCTTAGAGGTGAGTGGAATGGGTTTTAGTGATGTACAAGCCTTGTGTAGAAGTGCCTTGAAGATATTGGAGAACTCTTTTAATGACTTTGAGATGAACATCGGTAGCATCATACATAAATTAACACAATTTATTGACAGAGAAGGTGATATCTAGACAAGTTAAAGTAACATATTGTAAGTTGCCATAAATTGTTCTATATTTGGTTGCTTCCTCGATGGAAAGCAAATTGCCTTGAGTTTCAGAAAGTAAAGGGCTAATGACCATCAATGTTAAGCAGGCTTTAGACTTCATCCCAACACTCCAAATTATGTCCAAAATATAAGAATGTTGTGAAAGTAGCAAACTAGCCAAATAAGAATGAACCTAAACACCAAGGAAATAATGAAGTGCTCCTAAATCTCGCAGAGCAAAAGCACTTGAAGGATGATTAATAAGCTATTAAAGATGTTATGAATTACTTCTTGTAATGATGACATAATTGACATACACTAAAAGAAAAAAAGTTAGTGATCCATGTTGATATATAAACAAGGGAGAATCCACATTAGAATCGGTAAAACCAATACAGAGTAAGAATGAACTAAGTTTATAATACTAAGCACGCGGTGCTTGCTTAAGACCATAAAGCGACTTGTTCAGTTTATAGGCATACTATGGATATTTTTTTCATCAAACCCCTATAGTTGAACCATAAATATGGTTTCTTGCAAATCACCATTGAGAAAAGCGTTATTAATATCTAATTGTCGAAGCATTCAACCATTTGAAATAGTGATTGAAAGGACTGTCTAAATCATTTGTGGCTTTACTACCAAACTAAAAGTCGTAGTATAATCTCAATCATACTCTTAAGTGTACCCATAGGCCACCAAGGAGCCTTCAACAAATCTACTATGCCATTAGCTTTCTTTTTAACTTTGTTAATCCATTAGTTCCCTACTACATTGGCATTGGAAGGAGGAGGGACAAGATCCCAAGTGCGATTTTTATACAAGGCATGCATTTTAGCCTCCATAGCACTACACCATTAAGGTTGAACATTGGCTTTGGCAAAGGATGTTGGTTCAATTAAGGTGGAATAAGTAAAAGAAGTGAGTTTGATGTGAAGGGCTATGGGTTTGTGATGAAGAGTTCAGAGACATAGCTACATGGGATGGGTACATTTTGGTAGAGAGGCAACTGAAGTAGAAGTTAGATGTGTGTTATTTTCAGGTAGAGTTTAAGGTTGATGTAAATTAATAAATTGTTGAATGCGATATGGGATATATAAGGAAGTTAGTGGTTGAGAATTATGATTAGGAGAAGAAGATTAAGATAAAGGTGAAATAGAAGATAAGGGAGAAGGTTATTGAGAGGGGATTAAAGTAGAAGATAAGGGTTTAGAAGAGAATAAGGAATTAGAATTAGAATAGGAGTCATTACCTTCAGAATGTAAAAAACAAGGAATTTGCTGCATTTTTGGCAACTATATTTTAGGTGGCATCGAGATTTGGAAAGCATCCAAATTATTTTTAAGACCTGTAACATTATGAAAGGGGAAAATTTTTTCATCAAAATCAACATGTCAGGCAAGATAAATTTTCTCAATTTCTTTATCTAAGCATAGATACCTAAGGTGATGAGGAAAGTGACCTAAAAATACACATTGTTTGGATCTAAAGGAAAATTTGTGTTCATTGTATGGTCCAAGTAGTGGATAGGAAGCACATCCAAACACTTTAAGGAATGAATAGTCTGGGTCTTTATGAAGTAAAACATGATATGGGTTTTTGTTAGACAAATAACTAGTAGGAAGACTATTAATAAGAAAAATTGATGTTTCAAATGCATATTCCCAATATTTGAATGGCGCACCACAGTGCCTTAGGAGAGCTAAATGAATATCGATAATATTGTGGATTTTACGTTCTACAATGTCATTTGTTCATGGTTATGAGGGCAAGTAATGCAATGAATTATGCTAGTGTCTTTAAAATAGTTATGTAGAGGGTGATATTCCCTACCCCAACCAGAGTTTAACGCTTTAATTTTACAATTAAATTGCTTTTCAACTAATTATTGAAATTGTTTAAAATTGGAATAACATCACTCTTGCATTTGAGCGGATACAACCAAGTAAATAATGAATAATCATCAATAAAAATAACAAAATAACTATAAACAGATAATGAACACATAAGGGCAAGACCCCATACATCGTAATGAATTAATTGAAGAGGTTTAGAACTATGATGATTAGTTAAATATAAAGGAACATGATGCATTTTGCCTCAACAACAAGATGGACATTTATTGGTAGAAGTTTTATTAGTAGAATAAGGTAATTAAAATTGATGAATTAAGTGTCGAATAGTTGAATAATTTGAATGTCTTAGTCTTGCATGCCAATCCTCAAGACTTGTAAAATAAACAACAGCATTCTTGATCTTTAGTAGTGAAGAAAGGCCATGCAATTTGTAAAGGCCAAGTTCACTTTTGCCTTATAGTAGTGTTGTCTTTGTGTCCTGATCTTTAACAAAATAGTGGTTAGGGTAAAATTCAAAAAATATATATGTTATCATTGCATAACTTATGAATAGATAATAATGGCTTAGTAATAGAAGGAACATGTAAAATATTTTTTAAAACAGAAGGTTTTGTTAAAGAAGGGATTCAGCTTGTGCCAGTATTAGAAATAAGGAGACCTGTGCCATTGCCTACAATTTACTTGTCTGTACCTTGACATGGATGGGAAAGATACAAAGAAGACAGATATGATGTCACGTGACGAGTGACTCCAGTGTTTGGATACCAATCAAAAGATAGAATAACTGAGGAAGAGGGAAGTAGACTAGAATTTGAAGGAAGTTCAATCAGGTTGGCGAAGACTTTGTTGGAAGGCATAGAGAATTGGAGAGAGTCTGAAAAGTGACGTTGCTGAAAATTAGAGCTAGACCTTATGCAAGGAGATGCAATTTCAAACTAACGTCGATAGTTGAGCGTTGTATGATTGGGTATACCACAAATCTGATAAGCCATAGAAGAAAAATCTTGGCATCCCCCACATGTATGGGAACAATCCCCACAAAAATTGTTTATGCCATTAAAAACCAAAGGAGAACACTGAACTATGTTCATAGATGGTATTTGACGTTGTTGTTATTTTAACAATAATTCATACGCAACCAATTGTCCATAAAGCTCGTTAAAGGAGATAGAATTTGTACGTTGTTGAAAAGCACCAATAATGTCATTGTACTCAACCACTAATTTGCAAAACAATAAAATTTCACTGTATGAGTAATCTAATTAGTGTCTATTAGATTTTAAAACTATACATATAATTTGGTGCAAAAATAAAATTGCCCCTAACAGTAAAAGGTATGGAAATCGTTATACTACTTAAAAATTCATAACCATCCATATTTACAAGACAATCACAAGGCATTCCACTTCCTATTAAAGAATCACATATGAGATTTAATATCTATGAGATACTAATTACAAGCATCAACTTCATTAAACATGATAAAAAAATTTTCTTTTTGTCTAAATTATTAATATTTAGAGTTTATTAGATTATAATTAATTCAATTTAACCTATACAGTATTATAAGAGCAGTAAAAGTCTTTCAACAACTAATTAATGCATATGCTGAATATTCAAAAAGTGAAAATAGTGAACTTATCATCTGGTTCCACAAGATTACGTAGCATCATATTAAAAACAAGGAGGAGAGTAAATGTTAACACAATGTAGTTGCAACCCCCAAAGAAAGGGACACAAAAAAAATTCCTGCTGAAGTGGGGAAATAGCATTTGAATTTTGGTATATATACCTTTTTTTGGGGGGTAAGTGCATTCAGACTTGAAAGCTCTTTTCCAACAGAAATGGAGGTGCCAGCTTTTGTTATTTTAAATGCTTCATTAATTTTTACGGGATATTTCCTACCATTGCGCACCCTTCTTCTTTCAGATTTATAGTAGCATGTGAGGACTGAAAACTACATGATATTGCATGGTTAATTAATTAATTAATTAACTAACTATATAATTCCATTAATTGCAATATATGGTCCATTTAAAATTCTTGATGTGCCTTTTTCATTCTAGACATACCTCAATATAAATAGATTAGTTAATTTACCCCACAAATCTCTCTATATAGAGAGAGAGATAGACACACACATGCTGTTCCTAAAGACATGACAATTTTTGCCCAAGTACTTCAATTGTCATCAACGAAAGGATAAAAATCTAAATCACAATTGTAGCCCAAATAGTTTTAAGGAAAAAAAAAATGTTTTCACATATTAGTACAAAATTTTATAGAATTTATTTATAAAATTAAATTAGATATATTTGATTAAATGAAGAATATTAAAAAAATTTATACTTTTAACTATTTAAATTAATAAAATTGATTATAATTAAATCAAATTACTAACAAAATAGTTAAATTTTTTAAATAAAATTTATATTTTCATAAAACTAAAATATCCATCTTTTATGATTTTTAACCTCTAAAATACCTTTATTTTTTATTTTATCATATAACATCAGTTTAAAAAGATATTTTTGATGAAATAAAATACTAGCTTGAATTATGAATTTATATTAAAGATAATATAACAAAATATATGATTTATTTAAAATAAATTTTATAAAATATTTATTTAGACTGAATATATTGAATCAATAAAATTTCATTGAAAAATAAAATAAATTTCTCAATAAAATTAAATCAATTACTTCATTTGAAAATTCTAATTTTTTTTTGTTAAAATTTAATTTAGTTATAAGTGATTTTATAAATTTAAGAAATTTAAATTACAAATTAATTTTATAAAATTTTTATTTAAACTAAACATACAAATTTATAAATATTTTTTATAAAATTTTATGAAATTTATTAATTTTAAACACAGTTTAAATTAGTTTTTCTTGCTTGTGACCCAAGTTGAGCAGTTTTAGCCTAGTTTTAGCTTAAGGCCTTGCTCAAATGATCAGCCTGTGAGAGTTTTAGCCCTGCCAATCTCCAACCCATAACATATTTGAATAAATTAAACTAATATGAAAAATATACTTTTAACATTATATGAAGAAAGTTTGCGTTGTTCTCTTTTTGCTTGCAGAATTTCTCACCTCTCTGCCAAATTAGGACATTTGATTAATTTTAGTTTTAATTTGTGTATAAATTAGTTTTAGTTTTAATTTCAACAAATTGGAGTGAAATTAATTATAAAAATAATTTCATTAATTATCACTAATAGGTTATCCATTTTAATACTTTTTTTAAAATTTTCTTAATTTTAAAGT
Organism: Mallotus nudiflorus; assembly: GCA_947683625.1. NCBI lineage: Eukaryota > Viridiplantae > Streptophyta > Magnoliopsida > Malpighiales > Euphorbiaceae > Mallotus > Mallotus nudiflorus. Next base: position 8,509,570 of record CANTUR010000157.1, on the reverse strand, counting down.
ATATGTTAAATTATGTGTTATAACTTTTAGAATTTTTTTTTAAATATTTAAAAATATTTTATTAATAACAAACCATTTAACTTCATACTCATTTCTATTATTTATTTTATTAAAATTATTCTAATAATTTTAATAATTTTTTAATTAAAATTATTTAAATATTTTGTGTTAGGATTTATTTTGTAAGTTTAATAAAGGTTAGAGTTTTATACGTAATAACTCAAATCCAATCAGCAAATGCAGGCCTCATGTCAGAAAATTGACCCCACTAATGGACATGTCAATTGTTCATTAAAAATTTTAACGGATGATTAATTTTACAAACTTTTAAAATATTATAAGTAAAATTGATAGTAAAATTAAATTATGATGTTATTTGTTAGTGATATAAAAGTTAGTTTCTTTTTTTTTATGTAATTTTCCTTTAATTATATATAGAATTTATTTTTTTATCAAATTTATGTAGATTGAATTTTGATAATTCGGGTTGTTAGAATTTTTAGTAAGTTTGAGTTTAATTATAAATTGTTTATTTCTTTATTTTTGAACTTGTTAAAAATTCAATTTTTAAGCTCGATTTCATTAAAATTAAGTTCGAACTCATTTGAATCAAGCTGACAATTAATTCGATAAAAAAAAAAAAAAAAAAAAAAAGCTCCAAACCCAGCTACAAACTCAAATTTATTAATTACATTATAATTAATAAATTTAGAAGAAAAACAAAAGAGCATTTCTCACGGATGACTCTTTTCGGCCTATCATTTCTTAAATATAAATACAGGTCGAAGACACCTCTTCCTTATATAGGGAGCTTTCATAGGGAGGAAAGTGTCTCCTCGGTTGTTAGTTGAGCAATATGCTACACTGCTAACTTCAAGCCTTGTTCCAAAAAAAAAACCTTCAAACCTTCTTTTCTTTCATCATACTGTATTTACATACTATTATCTTTTAATTTAGGGTTAATTATTATGACATCTTTAAAATTTTTAACCTATTATATTACTATAATTTTATTTTTTAATAATTAATTTAAACATTTTTTAGATTTTATTTCGTTAAATTATTATATCCCTTCAATTTAATTAATCGTTAAATGGATTAATTTAATAAAATTAAAAGTTATATTTGTTCTCTGAACTTATAATATAATTTTAAATTCATTTAATTTTTTATTAAATTAAATTTTTTTTTTAATTTATTATGTTTCTATTGTAATAATTATTATAATATCTAATCTTTTATTTTTTATTTTTAACATAAAATAAAATCAGAACATCTTCATTTAAAAATTAATACGAAACATAAAGTTCATAGGCCGAATTGTCATAAATTAAAAAATGAGGATATATGAGAAAACTGAATATAAATGCATTTAGAATTATCCATTAGCCCTTGTAATTTGTAACTTTTGAATTTGTGTATTTTTACATGTGTTCTGTATTGACTAATTTTATGATTAAAAGTAATAGTAGGCGATATATTATCAATTAAAATGCTTAGTTTTATCTTGTTATGCTCATAAAACAATATTTATAGAAAAGTTAATATTTTTATCATAATCTATAGAAAAAATAATAGAAATGCAATTTTATGATAAATCAAACATGATCACATCATATCACCTCTGAAGCCCTATAATCATTCTAACTACTTATATTGTTCCACAAAAAATTCATTTTCATTTATTATGATTTTTACCCTGTGAGTATACATGCTTTTACACATATTAGACATTGTCCGACCAAAAATAGTAATATATCTATTTTGACAAGAAATAGTAATATATATGAAATATTATGAATTATTGAATTTTTGATATTATGGTATATTACAGTTTAAAAAATTAGTAATAAGTTATTATTCAATTGTTTCTAATATTTTAGTTATTATTTTTGTAAACTATTGATTTTTTTTAATAGTATTTCCATTAAAAAAAAAAAAGTGTTCTAAACCATCAATTCAGTTTTATACAAAAGAGTGGACTGAGATGAATATAATGACAAATTTAAAATTTTAAGTTGAAAGTTGAAAGTTGTTATCATACTATATTTTTTATTATATTAAATGTTTTTAAAACATTCTTTAATATAAAAAAAAATGAAAGTTAAATAAATGTGGATCCAAACTTAGTTTGATATATTTGATTATGTTTTTCTCATGGTAGGGTGTTTAAATTTGTTTTTTTTTTCTTTTTATAAAAAAATAGCTAAAATAAATCTGCATACCAAAATCATAATAACTCAAGCATTAAAGCATGAGTTCTTCACCCGTTAGGTGATTGTTACTGCTCCTCAAGTCAAAAATCATGGATTTGTACCTAATAGTTTTGAAAATATATTATAATACTATTAGTGTATCCCTATTAAGGTTGTAAGAAAATAACTTTTAAATAATTCTAATAAATTATTACAAACATATTAAATCTAATTATTTATAATGAAATACATTTGATTCATAATATTCTCAATTATCATCATTAAGGTAATTTGTTATGACCTCTTTTTTGGTGTTATGTCTTTCTTCTGCACAACCATTTGTTGAGAAAATTTTGTAAAGAGTTGTGCATCTGTATAATTATAATATCATTCATAGGGATTTGAAGTCGAATTGGAGATTTTTTAAGAAAATAAGGTAGAGAATATTGTAGAATGTACATTTGCCAAAGTATGTCTTGGGACATATCTACTTCATTAATAAGTTTTCTCACCTTACACTTATATATGTAAACTTGACTTTATATATAATTTTTAATGTGTTTTAGATTAGGGACATTAACTTGTATAGCCCTTGAAATATTTTTGAGGTATGATACGTATTCCTTCCCTACAGAGATGTGTTCAGTGAATTGCATTTTTATTACATGTTTTCTAATGTAAAACCTTTCAAATATCTTAATCCATAACTAATCTTGAAAGATACTTTTAGGTACTATTATTCATCTTTTTTTTTTTTTTTGTTAATTTTAAGTATACCACACATGAACAACTTATAGAATGCTTGGATCCTACATATGCCAAATTAACAAAATAAATAAATTTGATCACTAAGAAGTGGGAACTCTAGGGCCTCAATTACCTTGTAAGGCTTTAGAACTCTCATACAAATATATATACTCATTTTTTCACCATAAGTAAGAGAGAATATAGGAGAGTAGAGGAGAGAGGTATAACAACACCATTCATAACATTTACAAGAATTTTAGTGATAAAGGTATTAAACTTTACACTTTTGTCCTTATTCATTACCAAGTCTTGTTTGTTTGTTTGTGTTTTTTTATGGTTCTTTGATTTCCATGTGAAGTGAGTGATAATTTTTAATAATATTTAATGGTATTATCTTTAGTATTTTTGATAATATAGTTTTTATTGTCTTTTGAATTAGAATTTTATTCTTTTTTTTTAATTTGTTTATATAAATAGAAAATTGGATGCACCTAATAATTAGATTTGGCCACAAATAAAGAGATTGCCTAAATGGATTGAGAAATATCATAGTCTTCTTATTTATTCAAACTCATATCCAAAGGTATAAAACTACATATTTAAATTTGTAATTTATAAAGAGATTGCCTAAATGGATTGAGAAAAATCATAGTTTTCTTACTTATTGAAACTCATATCCAATGGTATATAACTACAGAAATATCATAGTCTTCTTACTTATCCAAACTCATATCCAAAGGTATACCCTATTAGCATGCATGTTTTTACACATATTAGACATTGACCTATTATGACAAAAAATAGTAATACATACATTGATCTATTTTGACAAGAAATAGTAATATATTTGAAATATTATTAATTATTGAATTTTTGTTTTTATGGTTGATTATAGTTAAAAAAAAATTAGTAATAAGTTATTATTCAATTGTTTCTAATATTTTAGTTCTTATTTTTTTCATATAAACTATTAATTGTTTTAATGGTATTTCCATAAAAAAAAAAAAAAGTGTTTTAGACCATCAACTTGCTTTCATACAAAAGAATGGATTGGGGTGAATATAATGATAAATTTAAAATTTTAGGTTGTAAGTTGTTATCATACTATGTTTCTAATTATATTATATGTTTTTAAAACAATTTTTAATAAAAAGAATCAAATTTAAATAAATGTGGATCCAAACTTAGTTTGATATATTTGATTATTTTTTCTTCATTGTAGAGTGCTTTAAATTTGGTATTTTTTCTTTTTATAAAAATATTTAAAATATATCTGCAAACACAAATCATTATTACTCAAGCATTAGAACATGAGTTCTTAACCATCAGGTGATTGTTATTGCTCCTCAAGTAAAAAATTTTGGATTTGTACCTAATAATTTTGAAAATACATTGCAATACTATTAGTGTTAGATCCCGTCTCACATAGCCTGAGGTGGGCGATTCGCATCTCTTCTTGTCTCACATAACTCGAGATGGACACTAAAACTAACCATACAACAAACACTCAATTAAATCCATTTATATTTCATTTATAGTTACATTTGTTATTAACATAGAAAACACGATCTTGGAAGAGTTAAATGTAATTCAAATAATATATTTAGAAAATAAGAAGATATAAAAATATTTGATATTTGTTTATTTATTAAAAATTCTCAATAATTGCTAGTAATTATATGAGCTAATCATTGGAAATTAACCCCACAACAACCCAGCAACAATACAACAACGACAACAAAGCAATAATAACAACAATAAAACAACATCAACTATCCAGCAACGACAACAAGGCAACAACAACCCATCAACAATAGCCAAACCACAACAATCCAATAATTACAGCAACAAATCAAAGACGTAGAAACAATCAAAATAATTGCTAACAATTAAATGAGTTTTTGATAATCTGATAGCTTTATATATAAATTAACTATAGTATAAAGCAATTGAATGTTATCAGAAACCACATTTTAGGCTCTAGTTATAATAATATTTATACTTGAAATATAGTAATAAACATCATTTAAGCGATCTTAAACGCACTTTCAAATAATTGCTTTTCTTTAGATAAAGTCCATCCACCACTATTAAACTTTAGAATATTAACTCTTACAATAAGTTTAGAAACAAGATTAAGAAATAGAATGCAAGGCTTCTCTAATAAGGATGTTGGCCAACCTTACTTTCTACTTTTATCTACAATCACTCGACGTAGATCACCCTCTAAGAAGCCTTGCTATCTGAAATGGTTTAGAAAAACAAAAACAGAATGAGTACAAAAATACTCAGTGAATAGGCATTTCAGGCAAAAAAAATAATTTAGTTAAATTACAATAAACTCTCAAATTAAATATTATAGCATTTAAAATCAAAAATATTATTTGCTTAAAACATTAAATTAATATTTGCTTTCAAACTTATGCAACTCCGCTAAGTCAAGCACTTGCTTTTGCAATATCAATACAAACTTCCATGTGTATTAACCAACCCTGTAGCAAACATCACAACCCAACCATAACATATAGGCTATCATAAACTCACTCTTTAGGTGTACTTAAAGGCTAACCCTTTGACTACATTAGCATTAAATGGCCCTTCTCCCTTTACTGTCCTGCAGTCAAGTGCCTTATTATATGTTACACAATAACAACCCAAAATAACCCAAAATACCAAATAAGCATATAATGCCTAAGCACATTCACACATCTTACACAATAACAACCCAAAATAATCTCAAATGAGCATATAATGCCTAAGCACATTCACACATCTTAATAGAATGGTAATACACAACAAAATACCATTTCATCAAGTAATTAATCAAAATAATTTCATCACATTTATAGTTCAATAGAATATCCAAAATCAGACCACTTCTGATCATAATTAAATGGGATGAAATTAAGTTGATTACAAACTCACTTAAATTATCAAGTAACTAAAGAAATCCCAATCATATGGTAAGATAAAACATATATGCAACACCTTTAACTTGGGAACTAAAAACCATTTTGTTGTTTCAATGCTTGAATAATTCAAGTAATTCAAATACTAATAAAGCCAAGTTGAAACAATTATTATACATCAATTTAGATTCTTAAAAGATCATTTTAAAAGCTCACTTTATTGCTGATATAAAAATATTTAAAAGACTTGAACATCTACTCACCAAAATATTTTATAAACACACACAACCTTCTTCACCAACTTTCTAGTTTCCACCAGCACCTTTTTTACTTCTTCCAGCACATAACATATGTAATATTATTTATAAATCACCAATATAATAATCTTATATATTATTCTAATCATGCAACCACCTCCACCCCCAAAATATATGAAAAATGCACAAATCAGCTCAATCCTATAAATCAGGTTTATACATCCTAAAAGGGCTATTTTCAGGGCAAAATTTAAAAAATTACAGCAACTTGTAGGAAAGGAATTTCAGTCTCCAATTTTCATGAAACTTAGATCTTTATGTCAACTACATACCATAAAACTTTCATTACATGTGAACAACCACAAAAGGAGTTATGAATGTCTAAACACCATTAGGACAATCACAATGACAATTTGAGCAATAAAATGTATTGCTTCAGTTCACCATCATACAAGCGAAATCAATCCTTACTCAAATCTAAAAAGTTATAGAAGACTCTTCAAAGCAATAAAATGGAGTTTTATATCTCCAATTATAATAAAAACATTAAGACTAATAAACCTAGAAAATCATGCCCGAATTCTGTCAATTGTAAAATCTAACCCAAATCAACCATTTACATTAAAATTACTTACTAAATCAATCACCATAATTTTTAGAGTGAATATCACAGCCTTAGAAATGCTTTAAATCTTCAAAATCCACTTGAGAAATCCTCTCCAAAAAGTACGATTTAGAAATGCTCTCTTCCTTTCTGTCTTCTTTTCTAAAAATAAATATTTTCTTCTTCTTTTCACATAGGTGGCTGTAAATCCACTTCCATCATAACTTAGAAAGATTGTACACTTTTTTAGGGTAATTATAACTTAAATTTCCCTTTTACCCTTAATGAAAAAGGCTGAACTTCTTATAAGCTCTAAAGGTTACAATTGTCCATTCTAGAATAACTATTTATTTTAATTAAGTTCATACCATACCAAACTTTTAAACTCTCACTCTTTAATCTATATATATATATATATATATAGTAAAGAGTGAGAGTTTAAAAGTTATTCTAGATAATTGCATAATCTTTCCACTACAACTTAGAAAGATTGTACAATTTTCTAGGGTAATTATAACTTAAATTTCCCTTTTACCCTTAATGAAAAAGGCTAAACTTCTTATAAGCTCTAAAGTTTACAATTGTCCATTCTGGAATAACTATTTATTTTAATTAAGTTCATAACATACCAAACTTTCAAAATCTCACTCTTTAACCAATATATGTGTGTGTGTGTGTAAATGAAATGCACAATGAATGTAAATGTACTTAGAGTATTGATACGGGTGTGACAATTAGTCTATCCCTATCAAGGTTGTAAGAAAATAATTTTTAAATAATTATAATAATTGATAATTTAATTATTTATAATAAAACACATTTGATTCCTAATATTCTCAATTTTCATCATTAAGGTAATTTGTTATGACCTTTTAGGTGTTAGGTCTTTTTTATGCATAGCCATTTCTTGAGAAATTTTTGCAAGCAGTTATGCATCTACAATAGTTTAATATCATTCATAAGAATTTGAAGTCGAACAACATTCTATTGGAGATTTTTTTTAAGAAAATGAAGTAGAGAAGATTGTAGAGTGTATATTTGCCAAAGTATGTCTTGGGACAGATCTTATTAATTAATAACTTTTCTCACCTTATACTTATAAATATTTCATATATATATATATATATATATATATATATATATATAAATGCATTTTAGATAAAGGACATTAACTTATATAGCCCTTGAAATACTTTTGAGGTCTGATACATATTTCCTCCCCACAGATATGTGGTCAATGAGTTGCATTTTTATTACATGTAATCTAATATAAAACCATTCAAATATCTTAATCCATAACTAATCTTGAAAGATACTTTTAGATACTATTTTTCATCTTTTTTTATTAATTTTAAGTATACCACACATTAACAACTTATAGAATAATTGTATGATGAATATGCCAAATTAACAAAATAAATAAATGTGAACATTAAGAAGTGGAAATTCTAGGGCCTCAAGGCTTTAGAACTCTCATATAAATATATTATACTCACTTTTTCACCATAAGTAAGAGAGAATATGGGGGACCAAATAAGAGAGATATAACAACACCATTCCTAATATTTACACGAATTTTAGTGATAAAGGTATTAGACTTTACAATTTTGTCCTTCTTCATTACAAGGTCTTGTTGATTTTTGTTGTAATATACTCAAACATGTTTTTTTAGGGTTCTTTGATTTCTCTGTGAGGTGATTGATAATTTTCAATAATTTTTAATTATATTATCTTTAGTATTTTTGATAATATAGTTTTTACTGTCTTTTGAATTAAAATTATATTCTTTATTTTTTTTTGTAATTTGTTTATATAAATAGAAAATTGGATGTACACAATGATTAGATTTAGCCTTAAATAAAGAGATTGCCTAAATGGATTGAGAATATCATAGTCTTTTTAATTATTCAAACCCATATTCAAATGTATATAACTAAAAATTTAAATTTATAATTTATAAAGAGATTGCCTAAATGGATTGAGAAATATCATTGTCTTCTTACTTATTTGAACTCATATCCAAAGGCGTATAACTACAGAAATATCATAGTCGTCTTACTTTTCAAACTCATATCTAAAAGTAAACCCTATCAGTGTCACAACCCGAACTCGAGGGTACGTGACCGGCACTAGGGAATGGGTAGGCATAAGGCCCCCGAAACCCATAGTAAGCCTAAAGGAACAGAAAAATAAAACCATCCATTTTTATACTTTAATTCATAACGGAACATATTATGAAACTGATTTTTCTCAAAATACACAAAGTCAAATGCTTAATTAAAATGTGCTTCAACGTCTCATATTATAAATCAAATTTAAATCTTTATACATAAGCGTGGTTTACACAAATAAATTACACAAATATATTTAAACCATACAATCCTTAGTACATATACTACTACAATAACCTAGATTAATACACAGTACAACTTACAATGATCTACATAAAATAGCCGGTGAAGAAGAAACCCAGTGTAGATGTAATAGCCCAAACCAACCCGCATCAGATATTGTCCGCTTTGCCCAGGCCCAGCCCGCAGCGCATGGTTTTAAAACGTGTCTAATGGGAGAAGGTATCCACACCCTTATAAGGCGTGCTTCGTTCTCCTTCCCAACCGATGTGGGATATCATAATCCACCCCCCTTAGGGCCCAGCGTCCACGCTGGCACACCGATCCGGGCTCCGGCTCTGATACCATTGTAACAGCCCAGACCAACCCGTATAAGATATTGTTCGTTTTGCCCAGGCCCAGCCCGCAGCGCACGGTTTTTAAAATGCGTCTAATGGGAGAAGGTATCCACACCCTTATAAGGAGTGCTTTGTTCTCCTTCCCAACCGATGTGGGATATCACAATACAATCAGCGTGGACGCTGGGCCCTAAGGGGGGTGGATTGTGATATCCCATATCGGTTGGGAAGGAGAACAAACCACGCCTTATAAGGGTGTGGATACCTTCTCCTATTAGACGCGTTTTAAAACCGTGCACTGCGGGCTGGGCCTGGGCAAAGCGGACAATATCTGATGCGGGTTGGTCTGGGCTGTTGCAATGGTATCAGAGCAGGAGCCCGGATCGGTGTGCCAGCGTGGATGCTGGGCCCTAAGGGGGGTGGATTGTGATATCCCACATCAGTTGGGAAGGAGAACGAAGCACGCCTTATAAGGGTATGGATACCTTCTCCCATTAGACGCGTTTTAAAACCGTGCACTGCGGGCTGGGCCTAGGCAAAGCGGACAATATCTGATACGGGTTGGTCTGGGCTGTTACAGTAGAGGTAGTCTGAGGTCGAACTCCCAAGCTCTTGAAAAAAAAATTGAGGGGAATTAGACCTCACTGAGTAAGTCAATAAAAGAGTTGTACGGTTTGAAAACCTTTTTGAAAACTATATGTATTTATAGTGAAAATAATTTATAATGTATACGTATAGCTTTTGAAAAATCTCGGTAGAACCCTAAACCCAAAAATCTAAATGGCCAACTGGGCCCACTTATTCCAACTAGACTACCAGTCCCTGAGAGCAAAGGCATCAACCGAGGCACCAACTCGTAGCCATCCACTTAATCCAAATATATGGCACTGGCGGTCCTCGAGAGCAAAGGCATCGACCGAGGCACCCCATCCCAGTCTATTATCATCCTTACAATCACTAGTGGTCCCCGAGAGCAAAGGCTTCCACCGAGGCATCCGTCCCAATTTCACATTCATCAATCATATATATTACGGATCCACCTCTTAATCTCTACCATGTGCACACGGTCCTGGTGAGGCCCACCAGGTAGCCCGTTCTACCAAAATTTCTCAAAATCGATTTTTAATAAATAAAATGCATTTAAATCTTAAATAGCAACATTAAATTAAATAAACCATTTAATCAATATTAAAATATTAGCGCACGCATTTGCTAATTAAAACACACACACAGATCATTCTATTGACTTACAAGATGAATGTGAAGGCTGACGACCACACGTCTGCCTCGATCTCACAGCTTCTGCTCCGAAATGCTCTAAAAGAAAAAATAACAAATTGACTTTTAAAACATGACTATGGAATCGAAATCAACAATCAACAAAACAATGAAATTTCAGGCTGACTCGAGGAAAACCGGACAAGACTCGATAGACAGGATATAACCTAACTAACGGTAGAAATTTTACGAATATTACGTTTTACGAGAAAATCTACCGAAATTTCGGAAGAGTCTCCTCTGTAAAACGGACATCTCTCTACCAAAGGTAGAGCCAGACCTGCATAAAATGCACTTCTAATAACCACAAATATACTCACTCGAGTCAGGCTCCCAAAACTACACTTAGCCCTGACCGAGATCACAACTCAACAAAATATCAAGAATTAATAACATTTATTCCTCAAAATACATATTTCACATACACATATACTAAAAATATATAAAATCTCAATTATTCAAAATTAAACAACTCAATTTGTATTTCATTATCAAAATATATTTAAAGCCTAAATTAAAACCATTATATTCAATTTTTTATTACCAAAATAATGTATTAAATATATATATATATATATATATATATATATATATATATATATATATATATATATATATATATATATATATATATATATATATATATATATATATATATAATTTTTGGAATTAATATTTAAAATTAGCACTACTTAAGTAAAAATATCAATTAATTAAAAAAAATTGTCTAAACCACTTAATTATTAATAAAACTAATTAAAATATATATTTAACTATAATTAGTGTAAAATTACATTTTTACCCCTAAATACATAAATTACATAATATATTATTAGTACTAAAAATAATTCCTTAAAATTATTTAATCATCCCAAAAATTTATTTTCTCAAAATTAATCTTTCTAATATAATTAAAACATAAAATCAGCCAATAATTTTCTTCTAAAAATATAATTTAACCTAAAAATCACATTTGGCATAAACTCAAAACTATTTATAAAAATAGTATAAAAATCACAAAAATTATAATTTGAGTTCTAAAATTAATAACATTCACTAATAACTTCAATTATTAAAATTTCATAATTTTTTACAATAATTCCCAAAAATTAACATAAATACCAATTAAATACCTAAAATTTATATTATCCTCTAATTAACACCAAAAATTCTAAAACCTTAAATAAAATTAATATACCAAGAACAATTAACTATAATTACTCTAATTTTACTAATTAAACCAAATAAAACCCAATAAATCAACTAAAAAATTAAATAAAAATTATGCAAAAATTCTGTAAATTAAGGAAAATTAAGAAAAATGCTTAAAAATTCAAATTGAAGCAATTTATTGGCATAATCCAACATATACTCAAGAACAACCTAAAATCAACATTCAAATTGGATCAACAACCTGACAGCAACCTAAAAACAACACTGAGCAACTCACCTTCAACCTCTAATTTCGGTGCCAGAGGTGAGTTGCAGCGGCGGCCCTTGGCTTGGACGGACACCTAAGAGGATGAGGGAAGTTGGGGAAGCTTGGGTGGTGCCGGATCAGCTTGGGTTTGAGTTGACAGAGGAAGAAAACGGGAGGCAGCGACAACAGCACCTCCTAAAGCTCCTTCCCGCGGTGGCAATGGCGTCTCTGGTGGTGGCAGGATGAACAGCACAGTGAAGAAGAAAGGAGAGATGGTGAGGGACGGTGAAGGAGAGGGTGCAAGGCTCGGGAAGCTTCTTTGCTCTTTTCTTTCTTTTATTTTCTTTGTCTCGGTTTGGTCCCTTTTTCTTTTTTTTTCTTTTGCTTTGTTGTCTTCGGTTTTGGGTCCATTTCTTCTATTTGTATACTTATACATACATACATACATATATATATATATATATTGGGTTAAATATTATTTAAGGTGTGTGTGTATTAAAATAACTTGTGTATATATATAAGTGTATGTAGTATATGTATACATACCAATAATTGCCTATACACATATATGTATAACTATATAAACTAATGGTTAATAATAATATATATATATATATATATATATATATATATATATATATATATATATATATATACATATATAGCCATAAAATTTAATATAGTTTAAAATAGCAATAATAATAATAAAAATGATAATAATAGACAATGAAATTCTAGACAATAAATAAATAATACTCACATATATTAATAACCCTAAAATAATATTAACATAAACATATATATATATATATATCTCCACTAGATAGCAAAATAATTAACAATTGCATCATATGATTAAAAATTATTTATAAACATTAAAATTTTAAAAATTACTTTATTTAATTAAAACCTAGGGTATTACAATCAGCATGCATATTTTTACATCTATTGGACATTGGCCTATTATGACCAAAACTAGTAATATATACATTGATCTATTTTGAGAAGAAATACGAATATATATGAGATATTATTAATTATTGAATTTTTGTTATTATGGTTGATTATAGTTACAAAATTTGTAATAAGTTATTATCTAATTGTTTCTTATATTTAAGTTTTTATTTTTGTCATATAAACTATTGATTTTTTAAAATAATATTTCTATAAAAAAAGAAAAAAGAAAAAAGGTGTTCTAGACTATCGACTTGGTTTTATACAAAAGATTGGACTGTGATAAATGTATTGATAAATTTAAAATTTAAAATTTTAAGTTGTTATTATACTGTGTTTCTGATTATATTGAATGTTTTTTAAACAATCTTTAATAAAAAAATCAAAGTTAAATAAATGTGGATCCAAACTTAATTTGATATATTTGATTATTTTTCCTTCATTATAGGGTGCCTTAAATTTGGTATTTTTTTTTCTTTTATAATAAATCTGCATACACAAATCATTATTACTCAAGCACTAGAGCATGAGTTCTTCACATATTAGGTGATTGTTATCGCTCCTCAAGTAAAAAATCATGGATTTGTACATAATAATTTTGGAAATAAATGTAATTATAATAAATGTAATTATTTATAATAAAATAATAATTAACTATATATATATATATATATATATATATATATATATATATATATATATATATATATATATATATTCTCAAACGAAGTGGAAGTCACATTCAACTTGTCTAGTTCTTGCACTGAAGACTAAATTCAAAGAGAGAAACACAACTCCAAGATCATCACACCATATGTGAGGAACATGAGAAGAATGACCAATAAGATCACGAAGTAAAACATCTAAACATTTCATATTTGGCAATAGTGCAAAACTCAGATTTTGTGGAAGATCTTGCTATATATATATATATATATATATATATATATATATATATATATATATATATATATATATATATATATATATATATATTCTCGAAACATGTCTGGTTCTTGCACTTAAGACTAAATTCAAAGAGAGAAACATAACTCTAAGATCGTCACACCAAATGTGAGGAACATGAGAAGAATTAACACTAAGATCATAAAGTAAAATATGTAACCATTTCATGTTTGAGAAAAAAGATACACTAACAAAAAAGACAAAAGTGAGTTATGAGAATAACAAAAATGAGTCTACACTTGATCCTAAAAAACTAATGGATAAAAGAAAAGTGCTCAATTTGTGGAATCATGATCTTGGGGCTTGTTTTATTCTATATAGACATTTTTAAAGCTTGCAAACATAACGTGGGAATTTTTTGTTAACAAATCCCTGGGTTTGTTTAATGTAAACCTTATCCTTCAATTCAACATGCAAGAAGGCATTACTCAAATCCAATTAAAGAATGGACCAGCCTTTAAAGATAGCAAGAGAGAGTACTATTCTAATAGTCAAAGGTTTAATAACCAGACTAAATGTGTTTGTATAATCAAGACCATATTCATGTGTACACCCTTTAGCCACCGAATGAGCTTTGTAACGTTCAATAGAACCATTGGCATGTCGTTGATTTTATAAACCCACATATTACCAATAATGTCTACATGTATTGGTGGTATAATAAGGTCCCATGTTTGTGTTTTATAAAGAGCATTCATTTCATTGTCCATGGCATTACACCTTTTATTAGGAGTACGACTTTGGAAAAAGAGGTAGGTTTGGTTTTAATATTAGCTTGGTTGAATGTTACTAGATTTTCATGTTTGGTTTTTTTAGCAAGGGTTTATGGACATAGTTGCATTAGGTGTGTTCTAAAAGGTGGTTGGTTATCATTTAGGTGTATGGCAGATAAGGGTAAATCAATGAACAATTTTAAACCATCAGGATTCAAAACTTAGATGTTTAAAGATATGGATCTCAAGTGTTTATGTATAATAGAAAAACTAACTAGAGTTGATTTTGAGTGAGAGAATTATGAAGTAGGTGATCTCGTTAGGGAAGTAGGTTAGATAGAAGGAATAATAGTTTGTATAGAATTAGGACTAGTTGAAGATAGAGTTGGAGGTCCAACCTCAATTATTTGAATGAGAGACTTATGATATATGATATGACAACTGCAACCAATAATGATGTAAGGAAGAAGATGACGAAGAAATAACAACCGAAGGAGTTATTTTAAAAAGGAAATGTTGATTCATCAAAAGTGACATGTCTAGCAAAATATATTTTTTCTATTTCATGATATAAACACCTATAACCAAGATAATGTGGTGAATAACCAAGAAAAATGCATTCCTTGCTATGAAAAGAAAATTTATTTTTATTAAATGGTCATAACCAGGGATACATTGCACACTTAAAATTTTTTAAAACGAATAATATAGTTTTTGCTTAAATAACACTTAAAAGAGAATGTCATTTGAAAAGGATTTTGTAGGTATGCGATTTATAAGAAAAATAGTTGATTCAAAAGTGAATGACAATATTTAAATGGAGCACTCCAATAACCAAGTAAGGCTAAACCAATATCCACTATATGTTGAATTTTTCTGTCACACCTCGTCTCACATAGGTCGAGATGGACATTTAAAACCAATCACCAAACAAATTGCTCAGTTTAATTAATTTTTATTATAATATCCTTATATTTGCAAGAGGATTCAAAATTAATCTCTTATAAAAGTTTAGTGTTGTATATATATTACATTTAAAGAATAAGAACTTTTAATTATTATGTACTTTTTAAATAGTGAAATACTATTTATGAATAGTAAAATATGTATTTATGAATAGTAAAGTACATACGAAATAATTGGATAATATAAATATTACATTTTTAAATATGGCTTAACCACCAATGTTTTACAACACTTATACAATAATTAAAAAAAAGGAACATAAGTAGTCTAATGAGGATTGTTGGCCAACCATATTTTAAAATTCTATCCACACTCACTCAACTCGGTTCACCAACTATCAAGCCTAACTATTTGAAAATATTTATAAAACAAAGTAAAATGAGTACAGAAATACTCAATGAATAGATGTTACAAGCAAAAAAATAGTTTAGCTAAATTAAATATAATAAACATCTCAAATTAAAAAAATACTAAAGCATTAATAATTAAATTATCATTCACTTAAAATATCCAATTCAATCTTACTTTTAAACATATTCAAAGCTTAGTCATTTGAAACATGTGCCTTTACAAATATCAATACAACCTTTCATTTGTATTAACCATCCCTATAACAAGCATCACAACTCGGTCATAACATATAGGTCATCACAAGCTCACTCTCCAGGCACACTTGAAGGCTAACCCTTCCACTACATTAGCACGAAATGGCATTCTTCCTTCATTGTCCTATAATCAAGTGCCCTGTTATTTATTGTGCAATAATAACCAATACAATCTCAAATGTGCATATATCACTTTAGTACATTTACACAACTCATATAGGGTGGTAATACTCAAACCAAATACCATTTTCATCAAATAAAAAGTCAAAGCATTTCTATCACATTTTTTTGTTCAACAAAGTATTCAAAATCAAAACAATCTCATTATAGTTCAAAGAAGTGAAATCAGGTTGAGCATAACCTCATTTTAATCACTAAGTAATCAAAAGGATCTTAAGGTAATCAAAAGGATCTTAATTCATCTCATAATGCAAAGCATATAAAAGTAACACATTTAGTTCATGTACTTGGACCCTCATTTTAATCACTAAATAAAACTTAAACATGTGATTAAGTAGCATAAGGCTAAATTGAAACCATTTACAATACCTCAATTCAGGTTCATTAAACAATATTAGAAAGCTCATTTTCTTGCTATTCTAAAAGGTATTAAAGGGCCTAAACATCTACTCACGAGAAAACCTATAAACACAAAAATCCAATTCACCAAATTTGCTTAACTTGCACATGCAGTTCCCTTACCTTTTCTAGCACTTAACACATGCAAAATATACAAATTAACTTAACTCTACAAACCAGCCTTATATAACTATTCAATATTACAAATTTAATACAATTATAATTTATTATAATTTCAATAAATTTTTTACTTAAATAATTATATAGTATTTCTTCAATATTGTTTTTATAATTAAGAACAGAAAATTATTTAAACTCATGTTAGTATATAATGCTAAATATACACTTTGACATTATTATTATTGTTGTTATTAAAATTTAGTTTTTAAAAATGATAAAAGTATTATTTGTTTGCATAGCAATTCAATATCATAAATTTAGTAGCGTTATAATTTATTGCAATTTCAATAAATTTTTATTTAAATAATTATAAAATACTCTTTCAATTTTTTATAATTAATATTTTTCTCTATTAAAAACATAATTTCATACAAAAAATATTTTGACCATAACTCTTCTTAATCCTCACATTCTCTATTGTAAAAAAATATTATAGATTGTAATTTTATAAAAAAAAAAATTAATATTTTAATATTAATTTGTCTTTTCTGAGTAATTACATATGTTAGTGATATGTACTAGATCAATCATGTGTAATCATGTTTTGACTTTATCATTTTATTTAATAAAGAGGCATTTTTCATTATTATTTTATCTTATGATAATTACTTGAATAGTCAATTCTTACTAAGGTCATCAAGTATGTGACTTGATAGTAAAACCCTTAGATTAAATATGAGTTCTTTTGAAATTATCCTTAGTCATAAAAATGTATTATGGCTAGTATGGTGTTAATTAATGATTATGTTTTACTAATCATGAATATGAGATATTAAGTCAACTCATATAAACTTATTTGAGAAATAAAGTGTTGGATTGATCCATCATGAGAATAGTACATAGATAATTGTCATAAGTAATTATCATCATAGTAATATTGGTTTAGTCCTTTGACCTTAAAATCACCATGAATTTCAACATAACTAGTTTATATTTTGACACAATTTTACATTATCTTTAACCGAATGTTTAAATAGGTTGTTGTTGGGTATAAAATGTATTATGTGAGTGATTGAGAAGGAATTTTTCCCTCATTTAATATGAGTAAGATATCTATGGGTCCCTTAATAAGATAGACTGAGGAAAATGTATGACCATGCTAAAGTAAATTGATAAAGAGTTGTCATTCTCAGTTTACTTGGAATTAAGAAATTATATGATTGAATTCTATAAGGATAACATAATATATGCCTTATATTCAGTCAAGATATCATGTGACAAAGGGACTAGAATATTCATTGTATATTAGGTTATGTCAGATTATTCACTTCACATGACTTGGGTAGTCATAATGCCTTGCTAGAGGCCACTTAAGACTTGTAGGACTAAATAGAGATTTAAAGCCACTGCCAATGTCATGTGAACCTACAGGGTCATACACTTTGAACAAGCCTAAAATGAATATGGATTTAACAAGCCCAAATAAGCTTTGTGGAAATAGATAAATAAAATATTTATTTATTTATGGTAAACATTATCTTAAGTAAATAGAATATTATTTCTGATTTAATTTTAAATAAAATTAGAATAAGAATAAGTGAGAAATTACCAAAAGGTTGTTTGGTAAGACAAACCCTAATTTAAATGTCTATAAATATGTTATATTCTCTAAGGTTTTAAACATTATTATTATTCTACTACTAAATTCATTTTCTCTCCTTTTAGAAAACAAAAACACAGAGTTCTTTCGATTCTTGATTTGTGAGAAATCAAGAGAGGGTGCTAGCACACAAGTATTCAATTTCAAATCAAGTGTTGTTTGTGTGCACACTTGTGGAGGATAAATTCTTTTAGAGATGTCTCAATCCGAACTGCCAAATTAAAATCTCAACATAGGGTGTCACCGAAGTGAACCTCGTCTCTTCCTTCTAAAAATATTGCCCCTTTTACGTTTGTGGTAAGAAAATGAAACCCTAGATTTAATCAATTAATCGAATTACTTGGATCTTAGTTCGATTTTGTGATTAAAATTTAATTTTTTCGCTACGTATGGAATTGTGAAATCCAACAACATATTAGATTTTTATTAATTTTTAATTTAGCATTTCTATCTAATAAAAATTTCTTTGTACTATTTTTAAACTATGATTATAATTAATTATTCAAATCATAACATTTAACTAAATTAATTGTAAGTATTTTTATTAGATTTCAACAAAAATTTTCTGAAGCTACACAGTTTATTTAGTGTATAATTTTCATCTAATTAGAATAAGAAATATAATTTAATTAAAATTAAAATTTAATATACCATTTAATTAGTTTGTATTATATAAAATAGAAGTTAACCTAATCAAAATAGGAAACACAATTTTAATTGATTTATAACTTTAGATTTAATTTATTTATTATTTGGTTAGTTTATGTTATATCAAGTACAAGTTAACCTAATTAAAATAGGACATAAAAATTATAATTTTAATATTAATTAATTTAATTTGAATTAATTAATTATTAAATTATCCAACTTTTATTATTGCCCAGTATAGGATGAAGAAACCGAAAGTGATAAGTGTTGACCTTAACAAGTTATCAATCTTGTGTTTTATCTTAACAAACTTAATTTTGAGCAACTAATATGTTAACTTCAAGTGTGTATAAATTATGAGTAATTTGGAAGTCAAAATAATGATGAACTATCAAAGAAAAAGCATTCCAGAAAGATATCACAAGCACTATCTCAATCAAACTCAACACAGGGACTAAATTGTACAAAAAAATGCAAACCCTGTCATAGTCCTAACCAGGACCAAGGGAAACCAATTTCTGTAAAAACTCAAATTTTTGGCTGATCCAATGTCCCGATCGGGATACTACTTAGGACATGGTAGTCCCGACCGGGACATTGATATCCCGACTAGGACTAATGCAAAAATTTAAATATAATGGCTTGTAACAACAATTCAAGGCTTATCCCAATTAGAACTAATAATATCCGATTAGGACCTGACAAATTGCAGCTCAAAAGTTCAAATTTTATTCAAATGGACTTTATTTTTATTGGGAACAAAATTATTGCTTCCAATACCTATAATTGAATTACTCAAGTATAAATATGACCTTTGAAAATTATTTTGAGGTTAAGAAACTTATTTATTCATTCTATACTTTCAAGCATTCAATTAAGCTCTCTAAACTCTTTCAAAATTCATTTTATTGTTGTATACTCTTGTAAGAGTTTATAAATGTTAGAATAGAAATTCTTATTCTTCTATTTTCTAGGGTTAAGAAAATGGAAAGTGAGATTCTATTATAAAGAAATTGGTTTAAGTGTTTAGCCATTAAAATACTTAGGAATTTAGTTTTAGTGTGAGCCTTAAAAACACTTGTGAATTGGTTTTTGAGTGAGCCTTGAAAACTCAAGTTGTAAGGTTTGAGTAATGCCTATAGCTCAAGTTGTAAAAATCAATTTAGGGAAATAGATTGTGGTGATTCAAAATTCTAACTTGGGAAAAATTTAGGTGGAGACATAAGATTGTTGAGAATTTGAACTCCTTAAGTTCTTGTGTTCATCATTCTTCCTTCTCAACATTATTTTTAACTCTTATTCAAATATTTTTAATTTATTATTATTTTTTAATAGTTCTATTCACCCCCGCTCTATGACTCTTTCAATTGGTATCAGAGCTTGGATTTTAGGAACTTAATTGCTAGAATACAAGATCATAGGGAGTGAGTCTCAAAATATGTCTTTATTTAGACCATTATTTAATGTTAGTAATTATCCTCATTGGAAGTTCAAAATGGAACTATATGTAGATTATGATTCCATTAGACTTTGGGAAGTTGTTCTCAAAGGTTGGCAATAACCAAAACTATCATTGATGGTATACAAACTACTTTTTCAAGAAGTGATTGAAGCAATAATCAAAAGGAAGAAAAATACAAAAATAAGAAAGCTATTATCACTCTACTTTCTTCTATGATAAGAGAAGAAGGAGGCAAGCTTCAATGTTACATTTTAGCCAAGGAAATGTAGGAGACCTTGGATAACCATTATGAATGCAATGTATAAGTAAAAAGTAAAAAGGTTCAAATTTATATGTATGAATATGAACTTTTCAAAATGAAGCCTTAAGAATCAATCATAAAGATCACAAACCATCTCAATGCTCTCCTCATAACCCTAAATAAACTTGGAAAATATTTCTCCAAGGAAGAAGTGAACAATAAGATTCTAAGAATCCTACCTAAGAAGGTTTGGGAATCTCAGGTGACTTCAATTAAAGAAGCTCAAGACCTCTCTACCCTCTCAATCGATGTGCTTATTAGTAAGCTTTTGACATATAAGCTCATAATCAAGCAAAGAGCAAGAAGAAAAGAAAACGAGTATAGCATTGAAGGTCCCACAAGAAGAAAGTAAATATCAAAATGTTGAAGATTCTAATGATGAATAATGTGATATTGTCGTACTCACTAAGAACTTCAAAAAGTTTTTGAGAAAGAAAAATTTCTCAAGAGCAAGGGACTCAACAAGAAGTTTGAAGGAGATGGTAAGAAGAGAACCAAATAAGTCATTTTCTATGAATGTAAGAAACTAGGACACATCCGAAGTGAGTGCCCCAAACTCAAATTCAAGATCAATGGAGCAAAGGATATGAAGAAGCCCTTTAAAGCTATTTGGGATGACTCCTTCGAATCTGAAGAGGAAAATGAATAATAAGAAGTGACTAATCTTTACTTCATGACCCTTGAAGATGAAAAAGAGGTACCATCTACTTCTAACTCTTCTTGTGATGAGTATTATGTTTATAATGAATATGATAATGATGATGATGTTGAGAGCTCTATTATGAGCAAACTCTTGCTTAAGTGCTAAAGCTTACTTTCTAAAAAGAAGCATTATAAGAATGAGTTAAATAGTTTAACCAAGGAATTTAAGAAGTTAAAAATTGAATTTTCTAATCTTATTAAATCAAATGATAAACATGTTAGTAATTTGAAATCTTCTAATTCCTTGGAAAAGTAACTTAAGAAAGCAAATGATGAAAAGCATAAACTTTCTAATGGGGTAGTTTAGAGGAAAAGAGAGTTTAGACAATTTACTTGACTCTCAATAATTTCATGGAAATACTCATAGAATTGGATATACTAATGGAATGGCCTCATCTTCATCATCACATATTAAATTTATTAAAGCATTATACAATTCCATTCATTCTACCTCTAAACCAATTGAGACTCAAGCTTTCAATACTAATAAGTCTCATATGTCAAATATTAAAAGGAAGTCTTATAAGACTTAATCCTATATAACATAAAGAGGTAAGGCTGAAAATAGAGCACCTCAATCCAAGTATGCTTATATGTACACTAGACACAATCACATTAAGCATGCTACATAACATAATGCACATAAACATGTGGCACAAACCTATCAAATACATATTGTTATTGTCAATGTATGTCTCACACTCAAAATAATAGGAGACACATACCACCATAATACAGAAGACATGTTTTACACAACATGAAAGCATATTATCATCGGAGGAAAAAATTTGAAAATGTTGTATGTTCATATTGCATGATCAAAGGACATACCAACAATGTGTGCTTCTATAGAAGACTACACATGAATTTACTTCCTTTGGATTACCTTGAGACTAACTAACCTAGACTGAGAAAGGTTTAGATTCAAAAGAACACTTAAATTATTTTGTGTAGGTGTGCTTGAAATCCACAAGAATGAAAAGTAATTATTATTTTAATAGTGGATGTTTAAGGCACATGATGGGAGATAATAAGCAGTTCAACAAGCTTGATGCAAAGGATGGAGGACATGTCACATTTAGAGACAATGTCAAAGGAAAGATAGTGGGCATTAGAGAAATAGGTAATCATTAATCCTTATCTATATATCATGTGTTTTTTGTTGATAGTCTTAAATATAATTTACTTAGTATAAGTCAATTGTGTGATATGGAAAATAAGGTGACTCTCTATCCTAAAAATTGCTTTGTTAGTAGTCTTGATAAAGACAAAGTAATTATTAGTTGTGAAAAAATAGATAATATTTATATTATTGATTTGAAAAAAATTGATAACAAAGACATCAAATGCTTAACGTCTATTTTCCATGACATATGGTCATTGTATAGAAGGTTAGGACATGCAAATTTTGAGCTTTTGAATGATCTTTATGAACATGAACTTGTGATTGGTTTACTTAAACTTGAATTCACCAAGGATAAACCTTGTGATGCTTGTCAAAAGGGAAAACAATCCAATTCTTCATTTAAGCTACAAAATGTAGTGTCCACCTTTAGACCATTTGAACTTATACATATGTATTTATGTGGACCAACTAGAATTATTAGTCTTGATGGAATACACTATGCATAGGTATAAGTTAATGACTACTCTAGATTTACTTGGGTGTGTTTTCTTGCTCATAAGAAGATTTTGTATTTCATCCATTAAAAGTAATCATGGAACTGAATTTGAAAATGAATTCTTCAAAACCTTTATAATGAAAATGGTATTTCACATACATTTTCATCTCTTAGAACTCCTCAACAAAATGGGGCTGTTAAAAGGAAAAATATAACTCTTATGGAAATGGCTAGAATAATGCTTCATGAGAATAATTTTCCTCTATACTTTTGGGCAAAATTCGTTAACATAGCTTGTTATAGTCCAAACTGAGTTTTAAAAGACCAATTTTAAATAAAACATCTAATGAGCTATGAAATAGTAAAAAAACCCAAAATCTCATATCTAAGAGTATTTAGATGCAAGTTCTTTATATTAAACACCAAGGATAATCTTAGAAAATTTGATTCCAACACCGACGAAGGAATTTTCCTAGGCTATTTTATTTCTAGTAAAGCATATATAGTTTTTAATAAGAGAACTCTAGTAGTTGAAAAGTCAATGCATGTTGTATTTGATGAATCAAACTCACTTGATCCTAGAAAGGATGTTTATAGTGTTGATGATCTTGTAGGTGACAATGAGAATGTGGAAACTCAAAAGAAAATTCTAGTAAGCCTTTGGAACTTGAAGGTCTAAGCAAGGAGGATAAGGAGGAGACATCTCAACCTACCTTAAAGGGTGAACTTCCAAAGGATTAGCAATTTAAGAAAGCTCATCCTCAAGACCTCATTATAGGTGACACTACAAATGGGGTAATTACTAGATCTAAACTCAAGTTTATTATTAATTTAGCCGTCATTTCTCAAATTGAGCCTAAAATGTTGATGATGCATTAAGTGATGAATTTTAGGTCCTTGCTATGCAAGAAGAGTTAAATCAATTTAAGAGAAACAAGGTTTGGACCTTGGTTCCTAAACCAAAACATCATCCTATTATAGGCACCAAATGGGTGTTTAGAAATGAGATGAATGAACAAGATGTCATAACTAGGAATAAAGCTAGACTTGTAGCTAAAGGTTATAATCAATAAGAAGGCATTTATTATGATGAAACCTTTACCCCCGTTGCAACATTACAAGCTATTAGAATGCTACTTGTATTTGCATTATTCATAGATTTTAAACTTTATTAAATGGATGTTAAAAGTTCATTTCTAAATGGCTTTATTGAGTAGGATGCATATGTTAAGCAACCTCCAGGTTTTAAAAATTTTGATTCTCCAAATCATTTTAAATAGTCAAAAGCATTGTATAGATTGAAACAAGCTCCAAGAGCTTAGTATGAAAGATTGAGCAACTTCTTACTAAAGAAAGAGTTCTCTAAAGGAAAAGTTAACACAACTCTTTTCATAAAGAAATCCAAGCATTATTTCAAATATATATTGGTATATTATTTTTAGTGCTACTAACCATTGCTTGTGTGAGGAATTTTCTAAGCTAATGTAAGGAGAATTCGAGATGAGTGTGATGGGAGAACTAAAATTCTTTCTCGAATTACAAATCAAGCAATGCAAAGTTGAGATTTTCTGTAATCAAACAAAATATATAAGAGACATTCTCATAAAGTTTAGCATGGATGGAGCTAAGACAAGTAAAACTCTAATGCGTACCACAACCAAACTCAACAAGGATGAGAATGAAAAACTGGTTGATGAAAAGTGATTTAAAGGTATGATCGGATCCCTTCTTTATTTAACTAGTAGACCCGATAATATGTTTGCTACTTGCTTATGTGCTAGATTTCAATAAAGTCCTAAAAAGTCTCATTTGAATGTTATTAAAAGGATTTTCAAATATCTTTGTAAAATAATGCATTTAGGACTTTGGTATCCTAGAAGTTCCTCCTTTAACTTAATTAGTTATTCGGATGTAGACTTTGTCAATAGTTTACTAGATAGAAAGAGCACTTCTGGAACTTGTCAATTTTTAGGATAGTGTTTAGTTTCTTAGTTTAGCAAAAAATAAGTTTCAGTTACCTTGCCCATTGCTGAAGCTGAATATATTGCAGCAAGTCTTTGTTATTCATAGGTCTTATGGAAAAAACAACAATTGTTGGACAATGGTATAAAAATTGATCACATTCCTATCAAATGTGATAATATGAGTGCTATAAACCTTAACAAGAATCCCATTCAACACTCTAGAACTAAACATATAAACATTCAACATCATTTTTTGCATGATCATGTTCAAATTGGTGATATCTTACTTGATTTTGTTAATACAAATAATTAACTTGTTGATATCTTCACCAAACCTCTCAATGAAAAGAGATCGAATTTCATTAATGGTTCTAGTCTGTCTTGATTTTATGTTAATTTTACTATATTAATATTTTGATTTCTTTAAGTTTTCTTTATGTTTGTTTTTGGTATATAATACTTGCTCACTAGATATATTTTTAGTGTTTTTTTTAAATCCTCATTTATTTTATAAAAACAAGTCATGTTTATTTGAATTACATTGATCTTTTTGAATTTGTTCTTCTCTATTTTTTTAAATTTTTTTTATTTTTAATTCTTCCTATTTTTCAAAATTAATAATTAATTAATGAAACTTTCATTAAATTAATTATTTTAATTTTTAGCAAAATACATCCTTCCTTAAATGAGTTCACTTTATATACTCATTTAATTCTTCTAAAATTTTTCAATTAATTCAAAATAAATGCAATTGAATTTGCAAGGACTTAATTGCAAGATATTTGCAAACTTTTATTATTAGAAACTTAGTCTTGCCTGGGATCAAATCATGTCCTAATCGGGACATTACTTGTCAATTCTATGTTTTTATATAGAACTGATCCCAAACGAATATCCCGATCGGGATATCACTCGAGACATCATGTCCCAACTAGGACATTGATCATGATAACATTAGGATTTCAAAACCTATCAGCCTTTTGACTCTCCAATCAAAATTAGGTATGATTTTTAAGGTTCCTATTTAATTCAAATTCAAATCTTAAACTATTTCCAACAATAATCTCATACCTATAAATACCATTCTATTACTACTAAATTATACATATCAATCAAACTTTTCCTTTCTCTACAAATTCTTTATATATTTTTCTTTTCTCTACTTATGGCTCCTAAGAAACTAAGCAAGGTTCTTTCATCTTCTCAAGATCTTTCTTTTAAAAGGGATAGACCTAAGAGAACACTCTCTCCATTCTCTTATTCTACTTAAGAGATCAAGAAAAGAATGTCTCAATTCTAAAAAAGAGCTTTACTTCCCTCAAGATTAATGGATGAACCTACTCTCAAAGTAATTGGTTGCTATAATGAAGTCAAAGATCTTCTTCTCAAAGGTAGGATATATGATTTTGCTTTCTCACCTTTTCTATCTTATCCTTCTCTCATTATTGAATTTCTTTCTTTATACACTCTTCATTCCATTAATTTGATGATGTTAATCCTTACTTCTCCATAAGATTCAAATTGGGAGGAAGAGATTGTTTCATGACTTATTAAGAGTTTGATACTCTTTTTGGCTTTTCTCAAGAGGGACACATTTAAGTTAACCCTCATTGGCTTGGTTTTTTATTTTGGGATGAAATTAAAGCTCCTAATGCTCCTTGATTCTTCACCAGACATACTAAAGCCTGGCACATCAACTCCAAAGCACTTCTGTATATTCATCAATTCATTACCTACTCTATTAATGGTAGAGCTCTTTCAAATGAAGCTCTCTCTCTTGATGATCTTTTCATTATTTATTGCCTTCATCATGATGAAAAGATTTCTTTAGGAAAATTTTTACAATGGAGAATTTAGCTAATTAGTGATAGTAACACCGATGCAATTTGTATTGGTGGAATTGTCACAAAGCTAGCTAAATTCTATAATATTAATTTTGACTCTTTACCCTCTATCAAATCCATACATCTTGATGAGTCCTTCATTAGAAATTCCAAACAATTCATCTTTATTAATGGAGTTTGGAATTGGAAACATGACCATGGAGCAAGTGAAAATATTGAAGCTATATTTCAATAATTAGAAGAGCAAGAAGGTCAAGACCTTAGGGAAGAAGAACAAGAACCTCAACCTCATGATGCTCCTCTAAGGAAAAGGACAAGAAGTGAAGGTACATCTACTCAAAGTGCTCAAGCTCAAAATGATGAACCTCATTAAGTAGGACAAATCTTTAAACATATGTCCTTAATGGAATCTAACTTCAATTCTCACTTTGATGAAGTTGAATCTAATTTCAATGTGTGTTTCAATCAAATTGATAACAACATTACTCACCTTCAACATGATGTCCATTATATCTATGAGCAATAAGACTACACTTGCACCTTTCCTCCTCCTCCATCTCCTCCTCTAGAATAAATATTATATGTACTTTTCATTTTTTTTATTTTTAGTAGCTATTTGGTTTATTTTTCATATATTAGCCTCTAACTGTTAGTTTATTTTTAGGCTCATTTTATGCTTGTTTATTTTTATTTATTTTGAATTTATTTTCAATATTTTATCTTTGTATGAATTTTTCTTATTAATGAAATTTTTCTTTCTTTAAAATATAAATTTCTCTAGTATTCATTCTTTTTTATTTTTGACAAAAAGGGAGAAAATATTTGAGTTTGCATGCAAATTTAGTTAATTTATTTAAAAAGGTATTTAAAATAAGGGGAGAGAAAATTGTTTAAATATTATTTTTACATAATAAAAAAAGGGGGAGATTGTTGAACTTAGCAAGTTATCAATCTTTTTTTTTAATCTTAACAAACTTAATTTTGAGCAACTAATGTGTTTGCTTCAACTGTGTATAAGTTAGGAGTAATTTGGAAGTCAAAATAATAATGAACTATCAAAGAAAAATCATTCCGGAACGACATCACAAGCACTATCTAGATCGGACTCAACATAAGGACTAAATTGCATAAAAAAGTACAAATTCTGTCATAGTTCCAATTGGGACCAGAGTAGTCCTGGCTGAGACCAAGGGAAACCAATTACTATAAAAACTTAAATTTTTGGTAGAACTGATCCTGATCGAAAGTCCTGATCGGGACACTGCTTGAGACATAGTAGTCCTAATCGGGACATTGATATCCCGATCAGGACTAATGTAAAAATTCAAATACAATGGCTTGTAATGACTATTCAATGCTTGTCCTTATTGGGACTAATGGTATCCCAATTAGGACCTGATAAATTGTAGCTCAAAAGTTCAAATTTCATTCAAATGGCCTTTGTTTTTGTTGGGAACAAAATTATTGCTTCTAACCACTATAATTGAATTGCTTAAGTGTAAATATAACCTCTGAAGATTATTTTAAGGTTAAGAAACTTGTTTATTCATTCTATACTTTCAATCATTCAATTAAGCTCTCTAAACTTTTTCAAAATTCATTTTATAATTGTATACTCTTGTAAGAGTTGGTAAGTGTTAGAATAGAAATTCTTATTCTTCTATTTTATGGGGTTAAGAAAATAGTAAGTGAGATTCTATTCTAAAGGAATTGGTTTAAATGTTTAGCCATTAAAACACTTAGGAATTCAATTTTAGTGTGAGCCTTGAAAACACTTGTGAATTGGTTTTTAAGTGAGCCTTGAAAACTCAAGATGTAAGGTTTGAGTTAAGCCTATAATTTAAGTTGTAAAAATCAATGTAGGGAAATAGATTGTAGTGATTCAAAATCCTAACTTGAGGATAAGTTAGGTGGAGATGTAGGATTATTAAGAATCTAAACTCTTTAAATTCTTATGTTCATCATTCTTCCTTAACATTTTTTTTAATTCTTATTCAAATCTTTTTAATTTCTTATTATTATTCGATAGTCTTATTCACGCCCCCTGTAGGACTCTTTCAATAAGTGCTAAAAATATTAGATTTTGAGCACTAATTAGTTATGTTTTGTGTGTTTAAAGTCTAGGATGATAATGAATATTGATATATGTTAGGATAAAATTGATTGAGTCTAGATTTTTATGTGTTTCTAGTATTTTGTTATGTTTTTATTAGTTTTTAGTTGTGTTTTATGTTTTTTTATGTTATTTTGGTAGGTACACTCTTTATGGAGTTAAGGATGAAATGCAATAAGTGAGAACTTAAAGTTAGGAGCTCATCTCATCATAGAAAAGGGCAAAGCACAAACTCTATGTTGAAAGAGAACATAAGAGCTTAAAGTACCATTTCAGAGGTGGGCTGATTCGACCTATGAGATTTAGTGAAGATTTTGACATTCTTAGAGTTTTAGAATAGGAATGTGATCTTCTAAACATTTTAAGTAGACATCTTAAGCTTTTTGAATTGAGCCTACTTCTTAAAATATGAGTTCATTTGATTTTTCAAATCTTTAATCGAAGTCAGTATATATACCTTTCATTTTAAGTTGCACTACTCTTAGTATTTCAACAATATCTTGACCTATATAGGTCTAGTAGAGATGATTCAAGATGTTTTAGAAAGCTTAAATCTATAACTAAAACTTTTAGGAAGAGTTTAAACTCTAATTATGTATCTATTAGTGGGAATATTTGGTATAAATCCAAGGTTTGCTGATGCGTGGTCGTCCACATGGGTGTGCACAGCCATACCTGGTTTGATGATTTCTGAAGTTCCATCAATGCACAACCATGCATATAAAAGTGCACAGCCATGCATAACTACAAAAACTCAAATTTAGGAAGTTTATTTTAAGGTTTTAAGAGAACAATTATAAATAATTTTGTTTTGCCTTTTTTAGAGAGGTTCGCTGGTCTAGAACATAACATAGTTCACTTTTATTTTTAAGAAGAATTATTTTATTTTATTTTACTTTTCATTTTGATTTTTGTTATCTACTTAAGAACTATGAAGAGTAAAAGATTAAAGAACAATTGCAAACAATAATTAAGAGGAGGAGAATAAAAGGGGTTTTGTCCTTTCAATTATTCTTTTGTATTTTAACTATTTTAATATAATGTTTATGTCTGCAGTTTTCAATTCTTCTTCTTTTCTCTTTTCAATTGTCATGAGTAGCTAAATTATTAGTTGGCAATTTTAGACCTGGCTCAAGAATGAACTTAATTAGTTAAATTCCTTATCACTAAATCTATAATCCATGATTACTATTGAACTTAATGCTTTCCTAGGACTAATCACCCTTAGAATTGAATTAGACAATAGGGTGAGATCAGAATAAGATCCTTGTTAAGAACTAAATAATAATCTATTAATTTAATTAAATTGGTCAGGAGACGGTTTAGTTGTTAATATTCATTGAAAATCTTTGCTTCAATATTAAGAGTAATTAATTGATTGAGTAGTGAAAGCTAATCACTTAGATAGTTCTTATGATAAATAAATTGTGCAAGTGCTCGAGAGAGACTTTCATATGTCTAAAAATGCTTAGGAAGTGGAATGAACATATAAGTGATAAGGAAATTAACATGAACTTTTGATAAAATTGAGTCAGGGATAAAAACCCTAACATCTATTTAATTGATAAATTTTATAGTAGTTTACTTGTCTTTTCTTAGATTAGTTTAATTTTTAGCAAAAACCTCTTTCAACTGTCTAGACAAATAAACATAAAGAGTAGTCCAAAAATTAACATCCACTTCTTGTGGGATCGATATTTTTACTACTTGAACTGTAAATAATCTAATTCGTGCGCTTGTGAATTCAAACAACTAGAAAGTCATTAAAATCATACCAAACTAATAATTTTAATCTCAAACTGAACCAAACCGAATTTTATGACTAATTTGGTACAGTAATGGATATTTACAAAAAAAAAAATCAAATAGAGAGCCATACCGAATTGAAAATTGAATATAGTACCGAATATTAATTTAATGAATAATAGTAGTGAACTTAATTATATATTTTTATTATATTATTAAGCAATATATATTAAGTAGTGTCTGTCTAATAATATATGATGAAAATTAATATATTTTGTTTTTTAAATATGATAAATAAATTACTAACAAAATAATAATAATAATAATAATAATAATATTATTATTATTATTATTATTATTATTATTATTATTCAATTGACAAGTAAAAAATATTAAATGTCTATTATATTACAATATAAACTTAAAATGTGAAAATAAGAAAATTCATATTAAATAGTTTAAATAATTCAATTAATAAATAAGAATGTGAAATATCCAGTATAACATAATTTAAACTTAAAATATGAGAAGTAAGAGAATTATTATTATTATCATTGACAACAAGTAAAAATGTAAAATGCCCATTATATTTCAATTTAAACTAAAAATATGAAAATAAGAAAATTAACATTATATGATTTCAAATATATTAATTATTGATATATTTATTAAAATATATTATTGTATTTCAATTATTGTGTAATTTATTAATTAAAATATTATTATTATTATTATTATTATTATTATTATTATTATTATTATTATTATTATTGTTGTTGTTGTTGTTGTTGTTGTTGTTGTTGTTGTTATATTTGATGACTTATTAATTATTATTTTTAGTAAGCAATCTAATCGTGTTGATATTATTTAAAATTAATGAGTTAAATAATATTATTACAATTATTCTTTTTATTGGATATTAATACAAAGAACAAAACAATGTAGTTTTGTATAAAAATACGTCATTTTATTTAAAGTAGGTAACGATATTACAAACAAAATAAAAGAATGGTCATTTTTATTAACTAAAATATATTATTATTATTATTATTATTATTATTATTATTATTATTATTATTATTATTAATAACTTATTAATTATAATTGTCTTTAAATAATCTAATCTAATCTATATTATTTAAAATTAATAAGGTAAATAGTATTATTGTAATTATTATTTTATTGAATACTAATATATGTAGGCATATATTATATATAACCAAAATGATATAATTTTGCCCAACATTACGTCTTTTTTATTAAAGTAAGAGTAATTTTACAAATAAAAACAAGAGAAGCTAGGTTATTTTTATTAATTAAAATATAATATAACCTTATTATATTTAATAACTTATTATATATATATATATATATATATATATATATAGGGTTAAGCATACAAAATAATTTTTTTGAAAATATATATTAAATATATGTTTATGCAAAAATGTATAAATGATATGAATCTAAGTACAAGCAAAAACATGAAAAAGTCCATCAAGGGCCAAAGACAATATTCAAGTCCAAGAAACCTCAAGAAGCCTTAATTGGATTGAATCAAGACATTTGGAAGGCTCAAAAATAATAAATTACAATCCAATGTTTGAGAGGCAAAAAAAAGAGGCTCAAATGATCATTAAAACACATGAAAAATGGCTAAAAAACTATGGCTATGGTTGTACCACTTGAGGAGGTCTAATCAACCTCAAATGAACAAGAAAAATGAAGAAAGTCAAAGTCTTTATTATGGTCACAGGGGGGTTGTGACCCTAACAACAACAATTTCTGCACAGGCTATATTAACTCTTGCCTAGGACAGTTTTACTTGCATTTATACAAAGGTCTACAGTTTTCAACCACATGGAACATGCATGAAGACTTCTCAGTAGCTAAATAACAATGTAATAAGCCATAATCCAAATACATTAAAGTACATTATTAGTGATAAGTTACATGTTAGTGTGTGTTTAGTGTACTTAATGAGTTTTGAATGTAATAAAGGGTTGTAATGGGAAAATGTAATCCAATGTTATAGAGTCTATATTAGGTATATGTTCTTGTTCTTGATTTCTATATAAATAAGACCATTTCATCATTTTAAAAGAGTTAGAGTTTAAAGATGCATGAATAAAAAAAAGTGTTTCTTTTTTTTTTTTTGGTTACTTGGCAACCATGTATTCTTATCAAACACTTATTTTTATGGCGATTGTTCTTTAATTTATTAATCTATATTTTAGGCTATAGATTGTTGTGACTTCTTTTTAACTATTGTTTATTATTTATTATCGATTCAATGAGTCAAAGTTTCTTCAATTTGAATCTAATTTGAACTTTCTTTGAAAGCATGGGTTAGGGTTCTCAAGTGAATGAGTGTTGAATTTGCATCCCATTTGTTTTGTAGCTCATTAGCTATGGGGCTTATGGTTGCTTCCCTTCTCTATTTTGTATTATTTAGTATCAAAACTTGGCTCAAATCAAATTTTATTCATTTTAATCCTACATATCCATTCTCCATTTTGTATTATTTGGTATCAAAGTTTAGCTCAAAGCAAGTATTGTTCATTTCAATTCTACATATTCCTTTCGTCTTTTATTTTCCAAATTTTTCATTTCTTATGTCTTTTATCTTTTGTCTTTTTTATATTATGTTTTCTTTTTAAATGTTTTATCCTTTGGTTTGATTTTTATCTTGTTATCCCACGATCATGTTGTGTGTCATTTTTTTTAATAAAAAAATCAACTTTGTGTTTTTGTGTTATAGTGTGATGTTGTACTACCATTTGGTATAAATGGAATTTGATTGAGTGATTTAAAGCAAAGGGTCTTAGATTTCATATATCTATGATTCGAGTTGGTCATGTTAATTAAATTTTAATTTGGTCAATCTATAAAAAAAATTTAAAAAAGCATTTTATGTTTTCTTAATTGTGTCTTAAGTCTAGTTTGTTTATACTTTCAAATTATGTTCCAAGTCCATTTTTTATGTGTATTTTTATTATGCTTCAAGAAGATTTTAAATTCTCATAAATCTTTCATCATAATGAGAGACTAAGATTTAAGGACAAATCTTTTTTAAAGAAATGGGGTATAATGTGAATCTAAGTATAAGCCAAAACATGAAAAAATCCAACAAGGCCCAAAGACAATATTGAAGTCCAAGAAACTGCAAGAAG
Source organism: Mallotus nudiflorus (assembly GCA_947683625.1). NCBI lineage: Eukaryota > Viridiplantae > Streptophyta > Magnoliopsida > Malpighiales > Euphorbiaceae > Mallotus > Mallotus nudiflorus. The sequence goes on along the minus strand of CANTUR010000157.1, from coordinate 8,475,333 downwards.
CCTTAATTGGGTTGAATCAAGACATTTAGAAGGCTTAAAAATAATAAATTACGATCCAAATGTTTAAAGGGCAAAAAAAAAGGCTTAAATGACCATCAAAACACATGAAACATGGATAAAAAGCTAATACTATGGTTGTACCATTTAAAGAGGTCGAATCAACCTCAAATGAGGAAGTAAAGGAAGAACATCAAAGTCTCTACCACGGTCACAGGGGGGTTGCCAGCGTGATAGCAACAATTTTTGCACATGCTGCATTAATTCTTGCTTATGATGGTTTCACTTGCATTTATATAAAGCTTTACTTATTGTAACCACTTAGAATGTGCATGAAGACTTCTCAACGTCTAAATAACAATGTAATAAGCCATAATTTATGTCTAAATACATTAGAGTACATCATTAGTCATAAATTATATGTTAATGGGTATTTAGTACACTTAATGAGTTTTGAATGTAATAAATGGTTATCATGGGAAATTGCAATCTAATTTTATAAAGTTTAGATTAGGTGTGTGTTCTTGGTTTTAATTTCTATAAATCCATTTCATCTTTATAAGAGAGTTGGAATTTAAAAATGGATGAATAAAAAAAAAGTGTTTCTTGTTTTTTTGGTTACTTGGTAACCATGTGTTCTTATCAAACATTTCTATTTGTGGTGAACGTCCTTTAACTTACCAATCTATATTTTAGGTTATATGTTGTGGTTTCTTCTTTTTAACCATTGTTTCTTATTTATTATCGATTCAATGGGTCAAAGTTTCTTATAGCTTTGGTTGTTTGATATAACTAAACAAGAGGTGAGGGTTGTCAATGTCTAGATTTGAATTTGATATGAACTTTCTTTGAGAGCACAGGTTGGGGTTCAAATGAATACGTGTTGAATTTGCATCTCATTTTTTTCATAGCTCATTAGTTATGGGGCTTATAGTTGCTTCCCTTCTCTATTTTGTATTAATAAACATACACAAATTTTTACTATTTATTTGTCAGTAATAAATATAAATTCAATCAATAATATAGATTTATGTATAACAAAAATTTTTGAAACCTGTTTTGAACAGTACCATACTAATCCATTTTGAAAGAACCGAATCTCCATATTGAACCGTCCTAAAAAATGGGATGGTATTAGTATGGAGATTTTTTAATTTGGTACTGGTACTAGAGATTTTATTTTTAAAATTCCTAAAATTTAATATTGTTCCAAAGATTTCAAATCCCTAAATTTCCCTAACCCGCACTTACCCCTAACTTTTATATTATAAACAATGAAGATATTCACATAAATTTATGTGTCCCCTTATGAGTGATCATAATACTTGATGGAATAAGAAGGGGCTTCTTATGCATTTATGACATGGCAACTTTACTAAAGGGACATCCATTCCATTTACGAGATAAGGTCAATGTTTAGTCTTAGGAGGATGCAAGACATTTTTGTGTTTGTGAAGTTGCCACCCAACTTTTTCAAAATTATGAAAAATGTAAGGGACAACATCAGGTCACTCAATGAGTATTGTCCCAATAGAGATTCAAGGTTCAAAAGATCGCACATACTTTATGACTATTTCTCATTATACAATACTAAATACATAGGTACTGCGACATCGTAGTTTCAAAATGAAAGTTTGCATATACACATTCACAAGTCACATAATAATGGAAAGTAAAAAAATTAATTATAATTTTTACATTGTTTTTATAGTAAATACATATAAAAGAGAAAAAAAAAGTGTGAAAATGTAAATCTAGTTCTAGCTCTAGAAATCATTTACAAAATAGAGGTTAGTATAGGTATGTGTAATTTCATTTACTCACCCACACAGACGACAAATAAACAGGAAATATTCATTCAGTTAAAAGAGTATATAGAGGCATTTAATCATATGCATTTGCAAGATTTATGATGAAAACTGAATGAAGTGATTACTAAATTGATAAAATATTTCTAGATAATTAAAAAAAATACGAAAAGATGTGTGGTTACAACATTGGACCACGAAATGGAAGCTAAAGCTCAAGAATGTGAACTTTCATATGATAAATGCATTTCAATTCAAGAATCAAAGAAAAAATTTATTTTCATGTTGGAGAGTGGAAAGATGCAATTTTGATTGTGAAGATGCATATCTGATGCAAATATGTGATTTTTATGTTAAGAATGCAGAGTTTATTTTGGAAAGGTGAAATTCATGTCAAATTGTTGATCTGTTAAATTTTGATTTTGATATCATGAATATAAATGAAATGTAGAAAATGATGAATTTGATATTTATGGATGCTAAATGTGATTTTATGTGAAAAATGATGATTTTTCAAATAAGTTGTAGAAATAGTATGAAGATGTTAATTGTAATGTCAAAATGTGATTTTTATTAAGAAAAAAAAATGTTAAGAATGCTAAAAATGCAGGAATTGCATGAAAATGATAAATTTTGTATGTTTTTGAAAGTGAAAAGCACAAGCTTGATGCAGAAGATGATGTTTTGTGCAAGGAATTCAAAATTAGCATAAACATGTAGACTTTATTATAAAAATACAATTTTATAATGAAAATAATGCAAAAATATCAAAAAAAAACTGCATATTTATCATAAAAATGATATTTTTTGTATTTTTTACATTCTAAAGCTAGAGAATGCAAAATGACTGTTTAATATCATTATACTGTGTAGGAAATTATTTAGACAACACGCATAATAGTCAGTCTCACCACACATGTCACAATAATTTCTCAACTATTGGCGATGATAAAAATGAAGTAAAATGAAAAATACAAAAATATAAACATGCAAAAATGATTGTTTGATCCTCAGATTCTACTAAGCTTGTTTTTGAGTTTTTTTAAGCTTTAGCTTCGTGTACATATTAAGTTTTTGTCGTCAAAGGGTTAAAAATGACATAAGAAAAGTAAAAGTTACAATAATTTCTCAACTGCTGGGAGTGATAAAAAATGAAGTAAAATGAAAAATACAGAAATATAAACATGTAAAAATGATTGTTTGGTCCTCAAATTCTACTAAGCTTTTTTTTTAAGTTTTTTGAAGCTTTAGCTTTATGTAGAGATCAAGTTTTCCTCGTCGAGAGGTTGAAAATGACATGAGAAAAACAAATTTGTATACCTTTAAAGCGTGCCTTGACATGGATGAGGCCATATTTGGTTTAAGTCGATCTAAAAATCTTAAGAAAAATGCAATGAATAAGCAGATTTGGTTTAAGTCGGTGTGTGAAATGAGAGTTCTATGTTTTCAAATCACCAAAGTTTCATTATAGTGTATGATCAGGCCCCCCTAAAAGGAGAGTAAGACACTAGTATTTGTAGAGGATGGAAATTTTTGCACATGCATGTGTGTTTTATGCATGTCTACATTTGTTTTGCACGTATGTACGCATGTTTATAAAAAATATGGCATTTTTCGCACTTTGGGGGGCAGGGGTCAAGGAATGCATATGTACGCATTGGATGCATACACATACATTCAAGAATGCATGGGCATGCATTGAGTGTGTGGCCATGCGCACCAATGCGTGTGCATATGTTATGACATGTGCGCGTGGGTAATGTGTTTGGTTATTTTTCGGGCTTTTTGTGGCATTCTAAGGCCTTTTTCAAGTTTCTATAATCCTTTTTGAGGTTTTTGGGCCTTCTAAATGCATTTCCACTATTTGTTTTATGAAAATTGTCTTTTATTTTAACAAATTTAAGCCTCAGTCTCATTAGATGAATTCAATATGACAAGTTACACACTTTTAGCAATGTTTATTTGAAATGTGCAACTTATCATTTTGAGAGTTCATATTTCATAAAATCGAACTAAGACTTAATGATTTGGTGACCGATTCATCACTTCGAGGCTTGATTTAGGAATTTTCATGTTTTTCAAACTCTTGCACGCTTCAGAGGCGATACGAACGAACAGAATCTTGTCATTTTCAAAAGGTTGCTTTCATCTTCAGCCCTTTTAAGGATAATTGAAACTTAATGTATGACACCCACCCCTCTTTGTACTATTATACACATATGGAATAATTCATTTTATTAATAGATTTTTCAAATAATCTAATTTCCTTTAATACGAAATATAAATGATATCTAAAATAGCATTAATATTTTACTACATATTATAAGAATTTTTTTTTTAGAATAAAAGACTTCATTAAAAATCAAAGGATAGAGATAATACCTTTAATATAGCACTTTGAGCATATGATGGAACATCCTCCATCAAAACACAAAAATCATCCAAACTAATAGCCCATCTAGTAATAGAATGAACTACCTTATTACAATTTCTAGGCAAAAAAGAACAAGAGATAAAAGAAAATTAATAAGACAAAAACTAAATATCATCCAATGTTATAAAGAGGGGTAAAATTAAAAGAGTAGATTTTCAAAGCATTTTTTTACCAGCATGTTATCAAACTCCACCTCAACCTGAGTAAAACATGCATCCTTGGCAAACTATAACCTAGATAAGATAGCTTCTGCCTCTAAATGCTCAACCGAATCAACCTAAAAAACCTTTTTACCATAAAATAAAATAACTTTACCCTGTAAATCCCAAATTACAACACCAAATGCAGCCCCCAAAGTAGACTGCATTACAGAGACATTGGTATTAAGCTTAAAATTCATTAGTAAGGAAGGATGCCATGTTTGAGGTAAAGGATAAGATATAACAATCATTCCAATCAGCAAGTAAGACTAAGACATATGGTAAGTGGAAAACTAAGAAACAACATGTAAGCAAATGCTAGATGGGTGTTGTTTTAATTTATCATAGACCACTTCATTTCTATCAAACCATTAATTCCACAAAATCAAAAGAACAACTCAAATTATTCTTGAATCAATCTTTTGAAAAAGAACAAAACCCAATTAAGAATATTCAAAATCTAAATGGCATCAGTTCTAATAAAAAGAGGACAAACTAGCCACACACATTAAGCCCATTAACAAGAAAAAAAAAGGCATGTATAAGATATTTCCCATCTTCACCACACAAATGAAAATTTTTGGAAATCGGCACACCTTTATCCTATAGAACTTGAAATGGCCAACCCTGCTTAGCCAAAAGGGCCAAATTGAAAGACCACAAATGATAAAAACCAACCACCCTTAATTTTTTATTTTGACATCTGGTTCTAAGATTACAATGAATTTGTCTATCTTTATAATAATTCTCCCACTAAAAATCATTCATCAATAACTAGAGCTCATCACAAAAAGAATGAGGGAGAGCAAAATAACTCATAATATAAGTGGGAATTGCTTGAACAACTGATTTAAGCAAAAAAAATTATTATAAAGGACAATAATATTTCTTTCCAACCTTGAATTATTTTCAATACTCCATCCCTTAGAAAAGTAAAAATTGCATTTTTAGATTTCCCAACAAAAATGGCATCCCTAAATATTTAGAACGATTATGTACAAACCACACACCAAGCAAAGATTGAAGCTCACTACATCTCTTTATTAATACCCTTTTACTGAAATACACTGCAAACTTATCAAAAGTTAATTAATGGACCTGGAGCACTTTCATATATCTTTAAAAGATTTTTAATCTGATTATAATCTAATGATAAAGCTTTAGAAAAATTATACTATTATCTGCAAATAGCAAATGAGAAACATATGGGCTATAACGATAAGGCCGAATTGGGTGTAATAAGCCAGTCCTCACCGAAGAAAAGATAAGAGTTGAGAGTCCCTCAAAAAAATAAAAAAAAGATAAGGTGAAAGTGGATCACCTTGTCATAGTCCCCTCAAAGCTGTAAGGAAACCTTGAAGAGACCCATTAACTAAAAAACTAAAAGTGACAGAACTCACACATTGCATAATGAACTTTATAAAATGTTTAGGAAAATTCATATAAAGTAAAATTTTCTCTAGAAAAACCCATTCGACCATATCATAAGCCTTACTCATGTCCAGTTTCAAAAGTAGAGCTCCAAAACTTCCTATACTTTTATATTCATTAAATGAAATATCTCATGTGTAACAATAACTTTATCTATGATTAGTGTGTATAAAACAAAAGCACTTTGGTTTTTTGAGATCAAAGAAGATAAAATTGCTTTAAGTCTATTAACTACTACTTTTATAATCAATTTTTATAAGACATTACAAAGACTAATAGGCCTTAAATCCTTTATTGACTCATAATTTTTTACCTTAAGGATCAGTGTAATAAAAGTGTGAATTGAATTCATAGGCGTAGCATTAAAAACTAAAAAATCCATCATATAAGAGGTAATATCATGACCAACAATATCTGTGTTGAAAAAATAAAGCAAAGATACCATTAGGACTTGAAGATTTATTGAGGTGCATTTGTTTGAGAGCCATAACCACTTCCTCTCTATGAAAAGGAGCATCTATAAAATCCTTATCTACCTTAGATAGCTTACAATTCACACCCTCCAGAATTGCATCTACTTATGAAACCCCACGACTATAAAAAAAAAGATTTAAAAAATAATCAAAAATAACTTAGGTAATAGCTTAAGCCCATATTTCCAAATGCTATCTAAATCAACACATTATTCCTCCGACGATTAGAAGCTTTCTGATGGAAAAACTTTATGTTATTGTCACCATCAAGTAACCATACAGCTCAAGACCTCTACCGCCAAAAGGTTTCCATAGCTTTTAATAGCTCATTTTAATGTCTTTATTATAATAAAAAAACCTGTATGATCTACTTCATCACAGGTTATTACTACATTCTTTCTAATTACTTAAAAACCTACTTAATTTAACCAGACAAGTTACAGAAATTCCATTTATGCTAAACTTTTAAAGTAGAGCTACACCATGAAATTTTATCTAACATCGAACAAGAACCATGTCGATTATAGTGAGCATTCCAATTTTCTTGAATCAAAGCTTCACAAGATTCTTCTCTAACCTAAAATATAAAGATCGATGATCAGAAGCAATTTTCATAAGATGAAAAATGACTGTATCAAAAAAGAGATCATCCTATGAAGGGGAGCTAAAACTTTTGTCTAATCTCTCAACTATGAACGCTTCACTTCGTCTATTATGATCCCAAGCAAAAGGACATCTAACAAATCCCATATCACATAAATGTAGACAAATAGTAGTAGCTCTAAACCCTAACATTGAAATTAGGATATTTCTTTACCACCCCTTTTTTCATGAGCATATAGGATATCATTAAAATCCCCAAAGCAAACCATAAGAGCTAATAAAGAAGAGCAAACTAGAGATAATAATTCCTATAACTGAGTCTTCAAATGATTTTTTGGACATCCATAAAATCCCACGCCATTACATTTTAACAAACCTAAAGCTGAGCTAACCTCAAATAGCAGATGATAAGCATAGAACTAATTGATAATCAACTCAATATTTGTATGCCATAATAGAAAATAACTACCAGACCTCTCTATAACTTCAAAAATAAAAACATTAAATTATGGAAATAAAAAAATTAATTTTTTAGCATGACTTCAACAATGCCAAGTTTCCACGAGGAATAAAATATCTAGGTTTTTGTTACAAATATAAAACTAGAGTGCACAAACTATTCAAGGGTTCCCTAAACTTTAGACGTTCTAACTTAGGATCTTCATGGAGCTCAATGGGGCTATAAAACAACCTCTACCTCACAACTATGCTCAACAGTTACTAATGAACCTATAACCTCCATTTTTTCCTAGTTTAGGATTATTAACTATCACCGCTCTATGTTTTGGTCCCTAGGAAAGAGGAGATTGATAAACCACTGTGATTATAAGCACATCAGATTCCAACACGTCTCTTTTATTTCTGCTAAGATGATGAAATTGGCATGATTGCCAAACCTTAAAAACCCCTAGAACTGCCTCACTGTGAACAAGTTGTGAAATAATCCTAGAGAGAGAAAAAGACTTGTAACCATTAGACTCCATCGACTAAATTATTACCTCAAACTCTATAACATCATGTGTTCTATCATCACTAGCCTCCATCAAGTTATCAAGGCCTTTATCAAGGTTAACACCTCCCAAAAATGAAACAATAAGATCAACATGGTCAATATGGAGCTTATGAGAATCCAACACTATTGAGGACTTTAGTTTCGTTTGTGATATCCCAACCTAACCACTAAAAGAAATAACCTGATACAAAACCCTATTTTTGACAATAGATGCTCAAAGTAATGGATTATATGACCATAATGTAAAATCAACCTCATCCGGCTTTGTTTCATATTCATCTTCTGTGTGGCCAATATGACCACACCAATAACAAAAATTGGGAGCTTTTCATTTTGAAAATATACCCACACTTTCTCTCTTGCACCATTGATGACAATGGAGCCCCTCTTTATCGAATAATGAACATTTATAGAAACCTATAAATGAACAAAACTTCCCTAAAAATTAATCTTAGACTCTAGGATCTCCAAAACAGTCCCTAAACATTAGCCAACTTGACTCTTGCTTATTCAATGGAAGATCATACAATCAAACCTAAAATGGACAATAAGAAAGATCAATTTTTAATGGATGCTTATCCCTCTTTAGCTCACCAAGTATAAGAAGTTGGCGGTCATGATGCCATATGCCATCTCGTAGCACTCTAACCTTATCACTGTTAGAAGAAAATTCACAAAAAAATTTATTTAACCCTATTCCTTGGAGTTTAAACCCCTTTCTAACTCTCTAGGCCCAAACAGTGCTCTAAAAGAGCTCTTAGATTAAAGGGCTTTTAGAAAATAACTTTTCCAATAACATATGATTTCGAGCAATGTGAATTGTTTACATCACTCGAACTTAGATCTATCGACCCCTCCTTACCATGGGTCAATGAAAACTATACACTAGAGAACTTAATCATTTGTTGTCACAACTAAGATAAAGGAACAATAGTAAACAAAAATTTTATTAAAGAAAGAAACCCTAACCCTAGTCTTAGAGAACTAAGTCCAGGTAGAGAGGAAACTCTATATGGGAAAATAATGCTGAAATATGAAAATTTTGATGGTTAAAATTTATTTATTTTATTTTATTTATGTATGCATAAATGTTATTTACTTTTGAATATGATTTTTTATAGATTTTTGTGTAAAAATAGTTTTAACAAAAAAAATACTATATTAAAACATATGTTGCTTCCAATTGATATTAAGTAATTAATTTAATATTAACATTATACAATTTAAAACTAATTACATAAATCAATTATTAGTACTAACTAATCATTTTAAATTCTGATACGGGAATGTAACTAATGTCACTTTGGTAATAGATTTTAACATTAACACTTGTTTAGGTAGTTGTTGCTTATCATGACATCGTGTATTCTCTTATATATGTATTGTATATTATTTAATTAATATACTGAGATACCACTTCATCATGGTATCAGAGCCTTCAAGGGTTTAATAACTAAAGGCTTTTTTTTCATGTTCCTTTCTTCCCAAAACCATGGCCACTTCAAGTACAAGCACTGCCTTCCTACTTCCTCTTCTACCATCTCTTCATTACCCAATAGTACCCATCAATTGCCTATCAAGCTAACAACTACGAATTACTTACTATGGAAAGCCCAATTGTTACCTCTCCTTTATAGTTATAATCTTGCAAAGTATATTGATGGTGCCACCGAACCACCTCCTCGCACCATTAATGATAATTAATCGAATCTTGAATTTGCTATTTGGTTTCGTTAGGACCAACTGGTACTCAATTAGATTATTGGCTCTATTAGCAAGAGCATTATTCCATAATTAATTGGTGCATCTTCAGCACATGTTGCATGGCAAAGACTTGCCACTACATATGCGTTGAGATCAAGGGCTTAAATACAAATGATCAAGTTTAAATTTTTTTCATTTATCTAAAGACTCAAACGAGTCTATATCTCAGTACATGCAATGAGCTAAAAGCATGTTTGACCAATTAGCAGCACTTGATAGCCCTATCAATGAAGATGATCTTATTCAAGTTGCAGTTAATGGATTAGGGACTGTGTATCGTCCCTTTGTTAGATAATTGAAAAATTGCCTAGATACGGTTGGTTTTGATGACCTTTATGGCTTATTGTTGAGTGAAAAGAAAGCTTATCCATTGAAACATCCAAAGACCTTTCTCATGTTGTTGCGCCATCTACTCATCTTGCTTAATCAGCTCCTTACAATCGGCAACAACAGTCCTTCTCACGAGGGCAAGGTGGACAAAACACAAGGGATTAAGGTCAATCAAACCTTGCTATCGTACCTCTTCTTCTAAGTATTCTAGAAATTCATTTGGTGCAATAAATAACACCTCCAACCTTGATACTTCCATTTAGTGTCATAATTGCATAGGCTATGGACATATTGCCCGAACCTGCTCTTCTCATATGAGACCTAACCAAAACAGACCTCTATCATTCATATGACCCACTTCCAACTTTACAGCCTCCACATCTCAAGCTCCTTCTAATCAACCTTGGCTATTGGATTTGGGTGCCACACACCATTTGACTTTGGAATTGGAAAACTTGTCCCTTCATTCTTAATATCATAGTCTAGAGGAAGTCAAAGCTGGCAATGGTAAATTCCTTCCTATTTCTAATATTGGGCCCACTATTTGTTATTCCAATGGTAATAATTTTCACCTCAATAATGTTCTTTGTGCCCCTTCTTTTTGTGCTAATTTACTTTTTGTGCTAATTTACTTTTTATTTATGCTTTCACTACTACTAATAACATTTCTATTGAATTATTTCCCTCTTATTTTATTATAAAGGATATCCACATGAGGGAGTTGCTATGTACCAGCATGAATGATAAATGATTTATACTCCATATTGCTTAAAACATTACAATAACTGAGTTCTTCAGTAAAAGCCTTTACATGTTCACTGTCTCAATGGCATTCTAGACTTGGCCATTCCAATTATAGAATTGTCTAACAAGCTCTTCGAAAAACCAATATTTCTTTTTCAGCAAATAACAAACATGATCCATGTCATGCTTATAGTGTTAGCAAGAGTCATAAGTTGCCCTTTGTTTTGTCTTCTTACAAGGCAATTGGTCTATTAAATTTAATTTTTTTTATTTATGGAGTCCCTCTCATGTTTGCTTACACATGTTCTATCCAATCACACACCTTATTTTAAACTCTTTGACACAAAGCTTGATTATCACACTATGTATACTTTTGGTTGCCTTTGTTATCCTTGCTTGTGCCCTTACACTTTCAATAAACTCGAACCTCATTCCAAAAAATGCATTTTTATAGGTTATAGCAAAGTTCATAAAGGATTTTATTGTTTTGATTTATCATCTCAAAAGTTTGTTATCTCACGTCATGTCATGTTTCATTATTAGATTTTCCCATTCTAATCAAATAGCATGGTGCGCTTTTGAAGTCCAATGCCAACTCTAGTAATAATATTTTTACCTTTCACTATACCTTTACCTCATTCCCTAACTCCTACACCTATCCACACTAATGCCAATACCAACTTAGCCAATTCTACTAACACCTCATCCCTATGATCACCAACATCTCCAACACCATCTACATCAACACCCTTACCCGAAACACATTCACCATCACCTGGCCTTTCTCTTATGGTTGATCTAACTAAATATGATCACTAACAACATCCACCTACCCAAAACTGAACACACAAAATGATAACTCAGTTTCAAACATACTCTCTTAAGCCTTAGGACTTCACCACTACCTCTTAACTTAATGTCGAACCAACATGTTACACTCAAGCAATCAAGTCTCTAGCATGGAGAAAAGCCATGGTAGGTGAGCATAATGCTATGCTAAAAAATGACATCTGGAAATTTTTCCCACTAATAGCTTCTCAAAATATTTTAAGGTTCAAATGGGTGTATCGCATCAAATGACATAAAAATGGAACTCTTGTATGAAACTCATTTGGTTGCCAAAGGGTTCATCAATGCCCAAGTCTTGACTATCATGACACTTTCAGTCCAGTAGTTAAACCAACCACCATTCAGTTAATATTATCACATACAGTATCCAAAAGGTTGGTAAGTCAAACAACTTAATGTATCCAATGCATTTTTTAATGGAACACTAAAGGAGGATGTGTTTATACAACAACCATAGGCTTTTATTCACCCTTTATTTTGAATTATGTATGCAAACTTCAAAAGCCCATTTATGGGCTTAAACAAGCACCACGTCAATGGTTTAAGTGTCTAGTTCTAACTTTAGAAGCACTTAGTTTTTAGAACTCCAAAATATATTCTTCTTTGTATTTTTACAAAAATGCATCTATTCAAATTTTTTGTCTCCTTTATGTTGATGATATTGTCATCACTGGCACTCATTCAACACAAGTGGATCAAGTTATTAATTCATTGCAAACAAAGTTTTCCTTAAAAGATTTGGGAGAGCTTTATTATTTTTAAGAGTTAAGGTTGTTTGGTGTTCAAGTGGTTGGTTTCTTTCACAAAGCAAATATATTCATATCCTTATGTTTAAAGAAAAAATGGATGCTACAAAGTCAGTCTCAACACCCACTTGTCCTAAAATTCAATTCACTAGTGTTAGTGAAGATTTTGAAGACCCCACTCTTTACTAAAGTATAGTGGGTGGTCTTCAATATTTGTGTTTTACTCACCTAGATATATGTGATATTGTGAACAAAGTCTCCTAATGCCTTTTCATTCAGTCATCAAATTCCACCCAAATTTCTGCCTATAGCAATGCAAATTGGGGAGGTAGTGTTAAGGATCACAATTCAACTATAGGGTATTCCATTTTTGTTGGTTGTAATCTTGTCTTTTAGAGCTCTAAAAAACAACGAACTGTTACAAGGTCTTCATCTGAGGTCGAGTATTGCGTTGTTGCATCTGCAACAACCGAAGTTCATTGACTTCAGTCACTAATGTTAGAAATTGGACTTTCATCACCTGCACCACCTTTCATGTGGTGTGATAATTTGAGCACCATCTATGTCACCACCATGCTGATCTTCCACTCATACTCTAAGTACTTAAAAATTGACTTTCACTTCGTTAGGGATAAAGTGCAACAGAAATAATTACAAGTCCAACACAAGACCAACTTGCCAATGTCTTTACAAAACCATTGTCCAAATCCAAGTTTTCATATTTCTATCATAAGTTGATTGTCATTCCTCACCCAACTCAACTTGAGGGAGGATGATAAGGGAATGTAACTAATGTCACTTTGGTGATAGAATTTAACATTATATAGAACACTTGTTTAGGTAGTTGTTGCTTATCATAACATCGTGTATTCTCTCATATATGTATTGTATGTTATTCAATCAATATACTGAGATACCACTTCATCAAATACAACTTTAGTCAAAATAGTAAAGTTGGTTATTTCAATTTTAGTACTAATTAAACAAATCAATTATTAGTAATGATAAATCATTTAAATTTGAGTAATAATAATCAAATTAGTATTAATTGAATAAATCAATTGTTAATTATCAATTTGAGTTATAGTCAAATTGGTGCAACTTTGATAAGTTAATTATTAGAATTAAATTGATCAATCTAAATAAAAAATTGTTAAATTAGAATTAATTAATATGACATGTTAATTATTAGTCATTATCAATAAATTTGATTTAAGTAATAATGGAACTAGTACCAGTCAACTATCAATAATAACTTATAAAATTCAATTTCATCAATAATTATATTAATATTAAATAAAACATAAGAATATAGGTAAATCATAAAAAATGTTGCAATTAATTAGTAATATAAGATTTTATCAAATGTGTGCATACCTTTCCATATATCTCTAATAACACAAGAAAAATATTTTAGTAATGCTTGTATTATACTAAATTGATGATCAACATATTATATCTAAGTAACTTCATATTGGCTGAGCAAAACCAAACTAAAACTGACTAATTTGATTCGATTTTCACACTAAATGTGCACTTGTGGTCTAATAGAATCTGACTCTGCCACTTGCAAATTAGCCTCAATTTGAGTCCTTATTACTCATACTTAGATATAAATTGCTATTTTCATGTTGTTATCTTGTTATGTTAGTTAGTGAAGTCTCATAGTTGTCTAATAAAACCACTACACTTGTATATTTATATAGTGGATTATCAATATACAGAGTAATAGTTTTCCAACTCAATATCGATCTCAACTTGGTATCAGAGCATCAACATAAATACCATAAGTTACAGAACATCATCCACTTCTTCTTCTCTTTCATCAAACAACACCACCACAATACTAGCCCTTCTTCTAATCCCTACATCACAGTCAACTACACCATCTCACCTTCAATAAACCTTCTCCATCAAACTCAATTCCAAAAACAGCATACCTTGGAAACTTCAATTTCAACCATTACTCAATTTCTAAAACCTACATACCATTCTAAATGGCATTGAAATTGCTCCACCCAGAGAAACTATTAACCCAACCTCTTCAAACTTGGAACCGAATCCTAAATACTAAGCATAGTATAATAAAGATCAACTACTCTTTTCTTGGTTGCTTTCTTCAATCTTTAAAGATGGATATCCTCATCTCATTGGCCTTAACTCTACCTCTTCGATTTGGAAAGCATTAAAGACAACTTATGGCATTGTTAACAATGCTTAAAGAACTCAGCTCTACATTATACTTCATAATTGTTGACCATTTGCAAGATCAAACTCTGAATTTTAGAATTTGACAAATAATTTTTACACTAATAATTTCAATTAAGTGTGTAGGGGATTATATACCAAACATATACCAAGCATATACACTTTTGGATGAATAGTGACTTTTCGGGCTGATTGAACCTTTGAGATTGAAGAAGGCTTTTGACACATTTAGAGCTCTTAAATAAGAAAATGAGATTTTTAAAATTTTAAGTAGACAACTAGAGCTTCTAAATTGGGCTTATTTTTCAAAATCCAAGTTCATTTGGTTAGGAAAATTTTGAGTTGAAATCCATGTATACGTCTGCCATCTCAGACTGCACACCTCTTAGTATTTTGGACATATCTTGAGTTACAGAAGTCCAATTAAGGTGATTCAAAATGATATGAAAATATAAGTCAAATATATACAAATTTAATGAAAAAATATAGGCAAATTCAAATTTCTTCAGGAGCACATCACGGCTTCAACTTGTGTATAGCTGTCTGACAGCATTCTGCATTTCAGATTGCACAACTCTTAGTAATTTGGACATATCCTGAGCTAAAGAAGTCAAATTTAGGTGATTCAAAATGATATGGAAAGATAATTCAAATATATATAGATTTAATAAAGAAATTATGGGCAAAATAAAATTTCTTCAGCAGCAAATCACGGCTTTAATTTGGGTATAGCTGTCTAACCGCATTCTGCATTACAGATTGCATAACCCTTAGTATTTTGGACATATCCTGGTATACAAAAGTCTAATTTAGATGATTCAAATTTATATGGAAATATAATTCAAATATCTACAGATTTTATGAAGAAAGTGTGGGCAAATTCAAACTTCTTGAGGATCCAATTATAGTTTTAATCCATGAATAGTTATCTGATAGCATCAGTCTCAATAATTCAAAATACAGATGTTGGACACATCATTTGCACCTCCAACAGCTATATTTTTTAGTATAAATACCTCTAGAGCTGAATGGAAGTTAAAAAACTTATTTATCATTCATTATTTTTTAAGCTTTCATTGAGCTATCACATTCTCTTAAATAATTCTTTATTTGTATAACTCTTATGAGAGTTGGGTGTGTGTTAGAAATAAAATTTCTCTTCATATTAAATCTTGGGTTAGATTAGAAGGGAAGTGAGATTTATTTCTAAAGGAATTGGTTTAAGTGTTATCCATTGAAACATTTGGGTTTTGGTTTTTTTTTTTTGAGTGAGCCTTGAAAACTCATGTTGTAAGGTTATAAGAGTGAGCCATAAAACTCTTGTATAGTCTTAATCTTGTGAATAAGATTGTGGGTGATTGAAAATCCTAACTTGGGGATAAGTTAGGTGGAGTAGAATTGTTATTGAATCCAAACTCCTTAAATCTTTGTATTCTTTATTCTTCCTTCTCAACTTCTATTTAATTCTTGCAAAGAATTCTTTTAATTTCTCATTTTTATTTGATAGTCCTATTCACCCCCCCCCCCCTCTAGGACTCTTTTCATTTGGTATCAGAGCTTGAATTCTAGGTACTTCATTGCTAGAATACAAGATCATGGGGAGTGAATCTCAAAACATCTCTTCTTTTAGACCATTATTTAATGGTAGTGACTATCCACATTGGAAATTCAAAATGGAATTATATCTTAATTGTGATTCCATAAAACTTTAGGATATTATCCTAAGAGGTTGGGAACCACTTACAAGCATCATTGATGGTGTGATAACCACTCTTGCAAGAAGCCAATGGAGTGTTGATCAAAAGGAAGAAAATCACAAAAATAAAACGGCTATGATTACTCTAGTCTCCTCAATGACAAGAGAAGAAGGAGGCAAGCTTCAACATTGCATTTCAGCTAAAGAAATGTGGGAGACCTTAGAGAATCACTATGAAGGCAACATTCAAGTAAGAAGCAAGAAGGTTCAACTTCATATGTATGAATATGAACTCTTTAAAATGAAGCCTCAAAAATCAATCACAGAGATGATAAACTGTCTCAATGCTCTCCTCACAACCCTCAAGAAACTTGGAAAATATTTCTCCAAGGAAGAGGTAAACAACAAGATTCTAAGAATCCTACCTAAGAAGGATTGGGAATCTCGTGTTACCTCAATTGAGGAAGCTCAAGACCTCTCTACTCTATCAACTGATATGCTCATTGGTAAGCTCTTAACACATGAGCTCACCATCAAGCACAGAGGTGAAGAACAAGAAGAGAAAGAATAAAGGAAAAAGAGCATTGCTTTAAAAGCTCTTCAAGAAGATAGTGAAGAGGAAAGAATAAAAGATTCTAGTGATGAAGATGGTGATATTACCATGCTCACTAGGAACTTCAAGAAATTCTTAAGAAAGAAAAATTTCTCAAGAGCAAGTGACTTCAACAAGAAGTTCGAAGGAGATGAAAGGAAGAAAACAAAAGAGGTTACTTGCTATGAATGCAAGAAATTGGGACATATTAGAAGTGAATGTCCTAAAATCAAATTCAAAAGCAAAGGAGCAAAAGATAAGAAGAAGGCATTCAAAGCTACTTGGGATGATTTCTCCGAATCCGAAGAGGAAGAGGAACAATAAGAAGTTGCCAATCTTTGCTTCATGGCCATTGAAAATGAAAATGAGGTACCATCCACTTCTTATTTTTCCTTTGATGATTGTGATGAATATTATGATGATGATGATGAGAGCTCTATTGTGAGCAAATTACTTGTTAAATGCAAAAGTTTGTTATCTAAGAAGAAACAATATAAACATGAGTTAGCTAGCTTAAGTAAGGATTTTGAATGTTCAAAAATTTATTTTGCTAAACTTGTTGCATCAAATGAAAAACTTGTTAGTAATGCTAAGTCTTATAATTCTTTGAAAGACCAACTTAAGAAAGCAAATGATCAAAATCATAAGCTTTCTAAGGAAGTCTTAGAATTAAAGAATTCCATTACTAAATTTAAGAGAGGAAAAGAAACTTTAGATAGTCTTCTTAACTCTCAAAAATTTCATGGAGATACCCATGGAATTGGATATAAAAATGGAATGTCTTCATCATCCTCATCACATATTACTTTTGTTAAAGCTTCACATGATTTTACTCCTTCAACCTCAAATGAGATTTAAGCTAAAAAAATCTCATGTGTTAAATAGTAAGGCAAAATCTCATAAGATTAACCCTTCATTAACACAAATAGGTAAGTCTCAAACTAGAGCACCTCAACCTAAGCATGCTTATATGTACATTAGACATAATTATAATAGGCATGTTGCACAACACAATGCACATAAACATATTGCACAAACTTATCGAAATGCTCATCACCATTGCCAATGTATGTCTCACTCAATGTCATAAAATAATAAAAGATACACACAACACCAAAGGCATGCTGCACATACTAGGAAAACATTTCATTCTAGGAGAAATAAATTTAAAAATATTGTATGTTCATATTGCATGATCAAAGGACATACCAATAATGTGTGCTTTTATAGAAAACTGTATATGAATTTACTTCCTATAGATTATCTTCAAACTAACCAACCTAGACCAAGAAAGATTTGGGTCCAAAAGAACACTTAAATTATATTGTGTAGATGTGCTTGAAATCCACAAGAACAAAAAGCAATTGGTATCTCAATAGTGGATGTTCAAGGCACATGACAGGAGATAAAGAGCAATTCAACAAACTTAATGCTAAGGATGGAGGACATGTTACTTTCGAAGATAATGCAAAAGGAAAAATCATTGGCATTGGAGAAATAGGTAATCCTCAATCCTTATCTATACATCATGCATTGTTTGTTGATGGTCTTAAACACAATCTGCTTAGTATAAGTCAATTATGTGACATGGGAAATAAAGTAACTTTTTATCCTAAAAATTGCTTTATTAGTAGTCTTGATGAAAATAAAATTATTTTTAGTGGTGAAAGAGTAGATAATGTTTATGTCATTGATTTGAATAAAATTGAAATAAAGACATAAAATGCTTAGTGTCTATCTCCCATGACACATGGACATGGCATAGAAGATTAGGACATGCAAATTTTAAGCTTTTGAATTATCTTTGTAAACATGAACTTGTAATTGGTTTAACCAAGCTTGAATTCACTAAAGATAAACCTTGTGATTCTTGTCAAAAGGGAAAACAATCCAAGTCCTCATTTAAGCTAAAAAATGTAGTGTCCACCTCTAGGCCACTTGAACTTATACATATGGATTTATTTGGACCAACTAGAGTTGCTAGTCTTGGTGGAATGCACTATGTTTATGTATTGGTTGATGACTGCTCTAGATACACTTGGGTGTGTTTTCTTGCTCATAAGAATGATGCATTTAAAGCTTTTGAAAATTTTTCAAAAAGAGTTAAAAAAGAAAAAGGATTTTGTATTTTATCCATTAGAAGTGATCATGGAACATAATTTGAAAATGAATTTTTCAAAAACTATTGTAATGAAAATGATATTTCTCATACATTTTCATCTCCTAGAACCCCTCAACAAAATGGGGTAGTTGAAAGGAAAAATAGAACTCTTGTGGAAATGGCTAGAATAATGCTTCATGAGTATAATTTGCCTTTATACTTTTGGGCAGAAGCCGTTAACACATCTTATTGTATTTCAAATCGAGTTTTCAAAAGACCAATTTTAAATAAAACATCTTATAAGCTATGGAACAATAGAAAACCCAAAATCTCATATCTAAGAGTTTTTGGATACAAGTGCTTTATATTGAACACCAAGGATAATCTTGGAAAATTTGATTCCAAAGCTGATGAAGGAATTTTCCTAGGCTATTCCATCTCTAGCAAAGCATATAGGGTCTTTAATAAGAGAACTCTAGTAGTTGAACAATCAATGCATGTGGTATTTGATGAATCAAACTCACTTGATCCTAGAAAGGATGTTTGTAGTGTTGATGATCTTGAAGGTGACAATGAGATTATGGAAAAACAAGAAGAAAATGCTAGTAAACCTTTGGAACTTGAAGATCCAAGCAAGAAGGAAAATGAGGAGACATCTTAACCTATCTTGAAGGATGAACTTCCAAAGGATTGATAATTTAAGAAAGCTCACCCTCAAGACCTCATTATAGGTGACACTACAAAAGGGGTAACTACTATATCTCAATTAAATTCTACTATTAATTTAGCCCTCATTTCTCAAATTAAACTCAAAAATATTGATGATGTTTTGTGTGATGAATTTTGGATCCTTGCTATGCAAGAAGAGTTAAATCAATTTGAGAGAAACAAGGTTTGGACCTTGGTTCCTAGACCTAAACATCATCCTATTATAGGCACCAAATGGGTGTTTAGAAATAAGATGAATGAACAAGGTGTCATAACCAGGAACAAAACTAGACTAGTAGCTAAAGGATATAATCAAGAGGAAGGCATTAATTATGATGAAACCTTTGCCCCTATTGCAAGGTTAGAAGCTATTAGGATGCCACTTGCATTTGCATCATACATGGATTTTAAACTTTATCAAATGGATGTTAAAAGTGCATTTTTAAATGGTTTTATTAAAGAGGAGGTATATGTTGAACAACCTCCAGGTTTTGAAAATGTTAACTCTCTAAATCATGTTTTTAAATTGTCAAAAGCATTATATGGATTGAAACAAGGTCCAAGAGCTTGGTATGAAAGATTGAGCAACTTTTTACTAGAGAAAGGTTTCTTTAAAGGAAAGGTTGACATAACTCTTTTCATAAAGAAATCCAAGCATGATGTATTAATTGTTCATATTTATGTTGATGATATTATTTTTGGTGCTACTGACCATTGCTTGTGTGAGGAATTTTCTAAGCTAATGCAAGGAGAATTTGAGATGAGTATAATGGGAGAACTCAAGTTCTTTCTTAGACTTCAAATCAAGCAATGTAAAGATGGGATTTTCATTAATCAAGCCAAATATATAAGGAACATTCTCAATAAGTTTGGAATGGATGGAGCTAAATCAAGCAAAACTCCAATGAGCACCACAACCAAACTCAACAAGGATAAGAATGGCAAACTGGTTAATGAAAAGCGATTTAGAGGTATGATCGAATCCCTTCTTTATTTAACCGCTAGTAGACCTGATATTTTGTTTGCTACTTGCTTGTGTGCTAGATTTCAATCAAGTCATAGAGAGTCTCATTTGAATGCTATTAAAAGAATTTTCAAATATCTTTGTGGTACAATGTGTTTAGGACTTTGGTATCCTAGGAGTTCTTCATTTGACTTGATTAGTTATTCTGATGCTGACTTTGCCGGTAGCTTACTAGATAGAAAAAGCACTTCCAGAACTTGTCAAATTTTAGGAAATTGCTTAGTTTCTTAGTTTAGTAAGAAACAAGTTTCGGTTGCCTTGTCCACCGCTGAAGTAGAATATGTGGTGGCTAGCTGTTGTTGCACCCGAGTTCTATGGCAAAAACAACAACTTTTGGACTATGGCATTGATATTAATCGCATTCCAATTAAATATGACAATACAAGTGCTATAAACCTTAGTAAAAATCCCATTCAACATTCTAGAACTAAGCATATTGACATTAGACATCATTTCTTAGGTGATCATGTGCAAAATGGTGATATTTTTCTTGATTTTATTGATATTAATCATTAATTAGCAGACATCTTTACCAAACCTCTTTGTGAGGAAAGATTGAATTTTATTAAGCATGAACTTGGTATGATTAATGGCTTAAGCTTGTCTTGATCACTTGTTAAATTGATGAATTGATGTTTGGATTCTTATGTGATTTAAAAAAAAAATATTTTCGGCGTCATGTATATATTTTGTTTTAAAAGTATTTGCTTTAGCAAATTTAGTTCATATACATGACATATTATATTTCCCATTTGCATGATCTTTGTATTAATTTTAATTGGATTTGTGTGGATTCATTCAATTTTTTTTTTAACAAAAAAATCCCTCTTATTTTGCAAATTAATAATTAATTATTGAACTAAATTCAATTAATTAATTATTTTAAATTAGCATAAATATTCCTCCTCCTCAATAAATTTTTTTTTGTATTTTTATGCTAGGTTTATTTTCAATATACTTTCTATATCTAAGTTTTGAGCTGTTAAGTGTGTTTTATAACTATTTTTCATCAGTTTATGCTCGGTTTATTTTCTGAATATAAACCATGAGCTGTTTGTTTATTTTATAATTATTTTATGAAATTTTATGCTCGGTTTATTTTTTAGATATTTTCTGAATATAAGATATGAGCTGTTAGTTTTATATCTTATTTACAATTGGTATTTTAACATCATTGTAACTCTTTTTTAATGCAATTTTATTTGGATTTTGACAAAGTGAAAAAATTTTGAGTTTGTTTAATTTTTGTGTTTTCTTAGAAATTGTTTTTATCTTTGATAATGCATGGATATTTTTAAGATTTGGTCTATCTTTGCATTTTGACAAAGGAGGAAAAATAATTGAGTTTGCATGCGTACTTAGTTCATTTCTTATAAGGAAAAGAAATTTTTTTTTCAAAGATGTGTTTATGTAAATGACATAGCTATGTGATAGTGTGTCCTTAATATCAATTTTTTTAAATCCATTGAAAATAGGGGGAGAAAATTATTTGAATTTATTTCACATAATTCTTTTTCTCATGCATAATAACAATGTAAGTATGACTAGTTTTGTTCTTGTGATAAAAAGCCTTATTTTGCTTACTTTGTTTATATATGACATGAATTTTTTTTTTGCATGACTATTAATTGTGCTTATTCATGCAAAATTCATATTCGTGTATAAATTCTTCTTGGAAATGGTTTTTATCTCTTAAAATGACATGAATTTTATAAAGATTTTGAATATCTTTACTTGCATTGTTTTGGTTCTTGATCTTTTATTCCCTCTAGTATTTTTGGCTCCCTTAAGTCTATTTCCCCTTATATCTCTCTCTTTTCTTTTTATCTTTGACAAAGTGGGAGAAGAAGCTATGTGCTTAGGGGATAAATAATTGTGTTTAAGATATGCTAAGTGCCACATGATTATGTATGATTGATTGTCTAGCTAAACCTTCTATATTCATGTGATGTTTCAATATAGCATATATTCTATTTTGTGATGCATGCACTACCTCCATATATGTTTGAAATAATTTCCTTCATGTTGTCTAACATTTTTTTAATAATCATGTTATCATCATTTGTTATGTTAGGCCATATTTTTTATAACTTTTTTTTATATTGTCTTTATTTTCAACAAAATTTATTTATATTTCTTATCATGTCCAAAAGGAGGAGAAATAAAGAAATATATTTTTGTTAAAGGAATATATTTGTTAAACCCTTATACATGCTATGATAATTCATTTATTTATATGCTCTGATACATGATAAATATTGAATTTATGCACATGTTAAGGGGGAGCAAAATAGTTTCTCTTTTTGCATCTATTTAATTTGAAAGGAGGAGCAAAATATTTTCTCTTTTTTCATCTATTTCATTTGATAGGAGGAGCTATTTTTATTTAACGTACTTATACATGTTATTTATTTTTTACACACACACACATATTATTTATCATCTTTTCAAATTGGTTGTCAAAGCCAAAAAGGGGGAGATTGTTGACCATTTGCATGATTAAACTCCTAATTTTGGACTTTGACAAACAATTTTTACACTAATAATTTCAATTAAGTGTGTAGGGAATTATATACCACACATATACCAAGCATATACATTTTTTGATGAATAGTGACTTTTCGGGCTGATTAAATCTCTGAGATTGAAGAAGGCTTTTGACACATTTAGAGCTCTTAAATGAGAAAATAAGCTTCTTAACATTTGAATTAGACATCTTGAGCTTTCTGAATTGGGCTTATTTGTCAAAATACAAGTTCATTTGGTTAGGAAAATTTTGAGTTGAAATCCACGTATACGTCTGCCATCTCAGACTACACACCACTTAGTATTTTGGACATATCTTGAGTTACAGAAGTCCAATTAAGGTGATTAAAAATGATATAAAAATATAAGTCAAATATATACAAATTTAATGAAGAAAATAAGGCAAATTAAAATTTCTTCATGATCAGATCACGGCTTCAACTTGTGTATAGCTGTCTAATAGCATTCTGCATTTCAGATTGCATAACTCTTAGTAATTTGGACATATCCTGAGCTAAAGAAGTCAAATTTAGGTGATTCAAAATGATATGGAAAGATAATTCAAATATATACAGATTTAATAAAGAAATTATGGGCAAAATAAAATTTCTCTAGGAGCAAATCATGGCTTTAATTTGGGTATAACTGTCTAACCGTAGTCTGCATTACAGATTGCACAACCTTTAGTATTTTGAACATATCTTGATATACAAAATTCCAATTTAGATGATTAAAATTTATATGGAAATTTAATTCAAATATCTACATATTTTATGAAGAAAGTGTGGGTAAATTCAAACTTCTTGAGGAGCCAATTATAGTTTCAATCCATGAATAGTTATCTGACCGCATCAGTCTCAATAATTCAAATATAAACGTTTGACACATCATTTGCACCTCCAACAGCTATATTTTTTAGTATAAATACCTCTAGAGCTGAATGGAAGTTAAAAAACTTGTTTATCATTCATTATTTCTTAAGCTTTCATTGAACTATCAAATTCTCTTAAACAATTCTTTGTTTGTGTAACTCTTGTGAGAGTTGGGTGTGTGTTAGAAATATAATTTCTCTTCATCTTAAATCTTGGGTTAGATTAGAAGGGAAGTGAGATTTATTTCTAAAGGAATTGGTTTAAGTATTATCCATTGAAACACTTGGGTTTTGGTTTTTTTTGAGTGAGCCTTGAAAACTTATGTTGTAAGGTTATAAGAGTGAGCCATAAAACTCTTGCATAGTCTCAATCTTGTGAATCAGATTATGGGTGATTGAAAATTCTAACTTAGGGATAAGTTAGGTGGAGACGTAGGATTATTGTTGAATCCGAACTCCTTAAATCTTTGTATTCCTCATTGTTCCTTCTTAACTTCTATTTAATTCTTGCAAAGAATTCTTTTAATTTCTCATTTTTATTTGATAGTCCTATTCACCCTCCCCCCCTCTAGGACTCTTTTCAAAAATCTAAAAAAAAGATGATAAACTTATTACTGATTATAATTTCCAAGCAAAGCAAATTACCGACTCCCTTGCCTTGGCTGGACAACCAATGTCACTTGCTGAATTTAATGCAATCATGTTTCATCAACTTGGCTCATATCATAATGGTGCCATAGGAGCTTTTCAACAAAGACCTAATCCCCCTTCTTTTCAATAGTTGCATGGGCAACTCTTTGCCTATGAACTGTTGCTCAAAACTTAATAAGCATCTTTACCTACTATCAATATTGCTTATCAGTCATCCAATTCTACTTCTTAGTAAAAGAATTTTTCACCTCATTTTTCTCAAGGAAAAGGTGGTCGTTGAGGCTACTTATCCAAAAATCAAGCCCTTTTTTATCAAATTTGTGGCTATTATAATCATTCTGCACTAAAATGTCATCACTATTTTTATCAAACCATAACTTCACATGGTTTTTCTTCTCAGTCAGGTGATGATTCTCATTTTAGTAATGCTTATAATTCTCATCGGTCATCCTTTTCACCACATGCACAACTTTCCCTTCTTGGACCATCGCTTAACTCATCTCCTAGTTATAAGTGGTACTTAGATAGTGGTGCTAGCCACTACATAACACTAGACCTAGAATCTCTTCTCTCTACTATTAATTATAAAGGTGTCATGACCCGAACCCAAGGCACATGACCGGCACTAGGGAATGGGAAAGCATAAAGCTACTGACCCGTAGTAAGCCTTAAAAGAAAAACGCCGAATATTTAAACTTTGAAACCTTAAAATAAATAATTAAATCACAATGCACATTATCAAACTGATTTTTCTCAATATAATTTAAACCATAATATCATAGTGCATAAAATAAATAAACATTAGTTATACAAGTAATGTCTCAACACACAATATTATATATACATGATATCACAATTAAAATATGCAGTTATACAGTTTTCTTTACTGCAGTACATGAAAATAAATACAATATAACTATGTAGACCTACATAGAATAGCCGATGATGAAACTACATGGCAAAGAGAAATAGGCCTAACAGAAAAATCCCAAACTCCTGAAAAAAATATAAATTGAGGGGAGTCAGACCTCACTGAGTAAGTTAATAAATAGTTGTACGATTTGAAAACCTTTTTGAAAACCATATAGATATAGCAAAAATAATTTATAACATATATATATAGCTTTTGAAAAAAATCTCAGTAGAACCTTAAACCCACTTCTAAATGGCCAACTAGGCCCACTTAATCCAAATGGACTGCCGATCCCCGAGAGCAAAGGCATCACCCGAGGCACCAAGCTGTAATCATCCACGTAATCCAAGCACATGGCACTAGCGATCCCCGAGAGCTAAGGCATCCATTGAGGCACCCATCCCAGTCCATTCTTAACTTTCCACATCACCTGCGGTCCCCGAGAACAAAGGCTTCCACCGAGGCACCCGTCCCAGTTTATAACCATAAGTCATACATATTTTTGGATCCATCTCTCAATCTCCACCATGTGCACACAGTCCTGGTAAAACCCACCAGGTAGCCCGTTCTACCAAAACTTCTCAAAACCAGTTTTTAAATGATTAAATAAATTGCAATAAAATTCTCGATAACAGCATTTACTTCAAATCGATAATGTAAATAATACTAAAAAATATGAGCGCACACAATTTTAAAGAAAACACGTACACATATCAATTTATTAACTTACAGGATGAGCGAGAAGGCTGACAGTCGCGCGTCTGCCTCGATTCAGAAGCTCCCGCTCCGGTACTCTTTAAAAATAACATATTCATTTTTAAAATCATACTTATGGAATAAGAAGGGAAATTAATAAAATTTATGAGACTCTAGAATGACTCAAAAAAAACTGGATAAGACTCGATAGATTGGAATACCTGAATTTACGCTAGAAAATTACGAGAAAATCTACTGAAATTTCAACAGAGTCTCCCCTGTAAAACGAATATCTCTCTACCATAGGTAGAGCCATTCCTGCATAGAAAAACACACTTCTAGCATTCACACTCAACCATACTTGGGTCGGCTCTCTAATATTGCATTTAGCCCAATCGAGTTCACAACCCAACCAAACAACACAACTTAATTATAATTAATAAAATTCACATTTAATTGCTTAAATAGTTTATTTATATAATAAAATTAGTTTAAAACCCATTTTATTACCAAAATAATATATAATATATTATTTGAAAACAATTTTTGAAAATTAGTATTAATTAGTTAAAAATAATAAATCATTTATAAAAATCATTTTAATACATTAAATAATTATAAAACCAACTAAAACATAATGTTTAACTATAATCTTAACAAATAACATATTTAACCCTATAATACAAAATATCCAATATACTAAATAATTTCCTCAAAAATTATATAAAATCATTAAAATTATTTAATCAACGTATAATATACTAATATCAACCAAAAACACATTTTTATCCAATAATTTCATCAAAAATACATATTTAACCTATTAATTCAAAATACACATAAATTATATAAAATTCCATAAAAATTATATAAGTTCATAAAAATTATTTTATCAACAAATAACATTCTAATATCAACTAAAACACAAAATTAAACTCTAAATTCAACCAAAATACATATTTAACTCAATATTACAAAATTTACATAAACTAAAAATATTTATAAAAATTATATAATAATCCCAAAAATTAATTTCTCAACACCAAAATTAATAACCATATATAATATCACTAAATCAACCAATTTTATAATTTAATAAATTAATTTACGAAAATTAATAAAATATTCAAAATTTCACAAAAATCAAAATAAATTCCAAAAATCAAACAAAAATTCATAGAGGTAGATTAAGCTAACATTTGTAAAGGGATTTTACAAGATTCAAGCTATATCAAGCTAAAAAAAATTCGAAACCCTAGAACATAAAAACTAAAAATCAACAAAAACTCATGAAAATGGAAATCAAAGCTCAAACTAAGCTTGAATTAATGATCACCAGTGCAAGAGGAAGAGAAAGACACCAAAAACATGTGAAATGATGGCCGGATTCTATGGAAGTTTCAGCTTCTTCGGTTCCATGTGCTGCCAACAAGCTGCTGGTGGTCAGAGACGAGGAAGATGGAGGAGATGACGGTGGGTAATGGCTGGAAGAGAGGGAGGCAGAGTGAAGGTTAAAGATTGGGATCGCACGAAGGGGAAGGAGACACTGTGTTGGTTTGCTGCATTTTGAGTTTATGTATATAAATATATGTATATGAATATATGTATATGTTTATTGTATGTATGGGTAATATACTTTATATTATAATAATATAATAAGTTTATGTACTAACCTCCACAACACACATACTACATACATATATATACACACACACATATATAGATAACACAATAATGAATAATGCACACACATAAAATAATAATAAACCCTAACATATCTGTGTGTGTATATATATATACATAATAACACATAAAATAACCATGCAAATAATGTAGTTTAATGAAAATAATAATAATAATAATAATAATAATAATAATAATAATAATAATAATAATATCATTTAAATAATAATATAATACTCAAATTTAAGTCAATCAATAAAATAGCATTAGTACTTAAATAATATTATTAAAATAATTCTTTTCAAAGCAGTAATTATAACATAAATTAATTTCCAAAATAATAAGTTTTGAAATAATTATTTATGTAGACAATTAGAATTAAACATAAAATAATAAATATTAACCATAAAATATTCAAATATAATTTTTGAATTTATTAATACTGCATATCTCATTTTAAAATAAATTAATTTAAAAACTAGAGATATTACAGTCTCCCCTCCTTATAAGAATTCATCCCCGAATTCAAAGAAAGAATAATTACAAAGCTCAAGGAGGAAAGAGATACGAGTAAGAAGCTTGCATCTCAGCTTCAGTCTCCTAGGTACAGTCCTCCGCAGTATGGTTACTCCACAACACTTTCACTATCGGTATCTCCTTGGTTCGCAACTGTCGATTTTGGTGATCCACAATTGCCATTGGATACTCTTCATAGGCAAGATCATTACTAAGCTCTACGGCTTGAGGTTGCAGAATGTGAGATGGGTCAGGAATGTATTTCCTCAGTATAGATACATAAAATACAAGGTGGATTCTCGACAATTCTGATGGCAACACCAACCTATACGCCACTTCACCCACTCTTAACCGAATCTCAAACGGTCTAATGTATCTAAGAACTAGTTTACCCTTATTGCCAAATCTTATGACTCCTTTCATTGGAGACACTTTCAAGAACACCATGTCTCCAATCATAAAGGATACATCCTTTCTTCTAGGGTTAGCATAGCTCTTTTATCTACTGAAGGCTATCTTCAATCTCTGTTGTATAATGAAAACTTTTTCTGAAGTCACCTGTACCAACTTTAGACCTGTCAGCTACCTTTTACCAATCTCCCAACATAATGGTGATCTACATTTTCTACCGTACAGTGCCTCATACGGAGCCATTTCAATGCTAGCATGATAGCTATTATTGTAGGCAAACTCAAGCAATGGCAAGTGCGAATCCCACTGTCCTCCAAAATTAATCACACACATCCTTAGCATGTCTTCTAATGTCTGGATGGTCCTTTCTGACTGACCATCTGTCTGAGGATGAAAGGTTATACTGAAATCTAGTCTGGTGCCCAAAGCTTTGTTTAATTCTTGCCAAAAGACTGAGATGAATGTGGCTCCTTTGTCCGACATTATACTTACTGGTACCCCATGTAGATAAAAAATCCTGTTAACATAAAGTCTTGCCAGTCTATCAATATAGTACATCTTCTTCACTGGTAGAAAGTGTGCTGACTTAGTTAGCCTATCAACAATCACCCAAATAGCATCATAGCCTCCTGTAGTCTGAGGTAATCCAGTCACAAAGTCCAAAGCTATCATGTCCTATTTCTATTGGGGAATTGGCATAGGTTGCAACAATCCCGAAGGTCTCTGATGTTCAAGCTTCACTTGCTAACAAGTCAGGCATCTAGATACAAACTCTGCAATATCTTTCTTTATTCCATTCCACTAATATGTATCTTTCAAGTCATGATACATCTTGGTAGAACCTGGATAGATACTATAAGTAGAAAAATATGCCTCTTCCATAATTTCTTTCCTCAAGTCATCAACATTCGGCACACAAATCCTAGTACCCAAACGCAACACACCTTCTTTATCAACCATAAAATCTCTTGACTGCCCTTGTTGCATTTCATATGTAATCCTTTACAACTGCGGTCTCTATTCTGAGCTGCCTTAACTCGATCCAAGTATACTAATCGTACCCTGAATTGAGCTAAAAGGCACTTTTTAGTAACTTTCAATTGTAACCCTTGATTAATCAATTCATGCATCTCCTTGATGATGGGCCTCCTATCTGAGCTGATGTGGGCAAGACCGCCCATTGACTTCCTACTCAAGGCATCACCAACAACATTCACCTTACCTAGATGGTACAAAATGGAACATTCATAGTCCTTAAGGAGTTCCATCCATCTTCTCTGCCTCAAGTTCAAGTCCCTTTGCTGAAAGATATACTTCAAGCTCTTGTGATCAGTGTAAATCTCACAAGTAACACCATACAAGTAATGCATCCATATCTTCAAAGCAAACACAATAGCTACCATCTCCAGGTCATAAGTAGGATAGTTTTGCTAGTGTTTCTTTAGATGCTTTGAAGCAAAAGCAATTACTTGGCCATTTTGCATTAATACACAACCCAATCCTACTCTAGAAGCATCACAATACACCATATACCCTTCATTTCCAGAGGGCAAAGTCAGAATTGGAGTTGACGTCAACAAATCCTTCAATAACTGGAAGTGCTCTTCGCATTTGTCTGTCCACACAAACTTAGCACTCTTATAGCTTAACCTTATCAAAAGTGCGGCAATTTTGGAGAAGTCCTTTACAAATCTCATGTAGTAGCCCACTAAACCCAGGAAACTCCATATTTCTCTGACTATAGTCGGCCTCAGCCATTCTGTAATATCTTTTATCTTCTTGGGGTCGACTTGTATGTCATCCTTAAAAACCACATGGCCTAAAAATGCCACTTGACTCAACTAGAACTCACACTTTGAAAACTTGGCATACAACTTGTGCTCCCTTAAAGTCTGAAGCACCCTTCTCAGATGCATAACATGCTCAGCTTCACTCTTAGAATAAACCAAGATGTCATCAATGAAGACTATTACAAACCGGTCTAAGTATGGCCTGAACACCTTATTCATTAAGTCCATAAAGGCTGCTGGAGCATTGGTCAACCTACAGGACATTACCAGGAACTCATAATGGCCATATCTCATTCGAAATGTTGTCTTGGGCTCATCATCACTTTTGATCCTCAATTGGTGATACCCAGACCTCAAGTCTATCTTGGAGAAGCATGTAGCACCGTAAAGCTGATCGAATAAGTCATCGATCCTTGGAAGTGGATACTTGTTCTTGATGGTGACCTTATTCAACTTCCTGTAATCAATATAGAGTCGTAGGCTACCATCCTTCTTCTTCATAAACAACACTAGAGCACGCTAAGGTGATGTACTGGGCCTTATGTGTTAGTGATATGCACTAAGTCAATCATTTGTGATTATGTATTGACTTTCTTATTTTATTAATAAAGAGGTATTATATTATCATTTGATTTTATGATAATTACATGAATGGTTAATTCTTATTAAGGCCATCAAGTATGTGACTTGATAGTAAAACCCTTAGATTAAAATAAGAGTTCTATTCTAATTATCCCTAGCCATTTATTCATTATATGAATATTAAAGTATTAAGGCTATTTTGATATTGACTGATGGTTATGTTTTACTAATCATAAATATAAGATATTAAGTCAACTCATAGGTACATGATGAGAGATCATGTACTGGATTGACCCACTATGAGAATACTACATAGATTATTGTCATAAGTATTTCTTATCACAGTAATTTTATTTCGGTCCTTTGACCTTGAAATCATCATGGATTTCTACATAGCTATTTTATGTTTTAACACATTCTAACATTGTCTTTAACCGGATGATTAAAAGAATGTTGTTAGATATAAAATTAGTTATGTGAGGAATGTGAGTGATTTAGAAGGAATTTATCCCTCATTAATATGAGAAAGATATCTAAAGGCCCCTTGATGAGATAGACTGAATGAAAATGCATGGCCATGCTGAAATGAATTGATAAAGAGTTATCATTTTCAGTCTACTTGGAATCAAGTCATAATATTGAACTATATAAGGATGACATTCTATGCCTTATGTTCAATTAAGATATCATGTGATAAAGGACAATAAAATTCACTGTAATTAAGTTATGTCGGATTATCGACTTCACATGACTTGGGTAGTCATAATGTCTTGCTAAAGGCCACTTATGACTTGTAGGCCTAAATAGAGATTTAGGCCCACTGCCAATGTTATGTGAACCTATAGGGTCACACACTTAGAACAAGCCCAAAACGGATATGGGTTTAATAAGCCCAAAATAAACTCTGTGGAAATAAATAATTAAAGTGTTTTATTTATTTATTTATTTGTTTATTTATTTAAGATAAATGTTATTTTAAATAAATAAATAAATAAGATATTATTTTTGATTTGTTTTTAAACAAAATCAGAATATAATAAATGGAAAATTACCAAAAGGTCATTGGTAAGTGAAACCCTAACTTAGAGTCTATAAATATGTTATATTCTCTAGGGTTTCACACACTTGTTTTTGCCTCCAAATTCATTTTCTTTCCTCTTAGAAAACAAAGATAGAGTTTTTTCTTTTATTCTTGATTTATGAGACAGTCAAGAGGTTGCTAGCACACACACTCAAATTCATTTTGTGAAGGGATGTTCGTGTGGATACCTATAAAGGACGCATCCTTTTGGAGATGTCTTGATCCAAACAACCAAGCCAAAAAGCTCGAGGTAAGGTGTCACCGGTGTGAACCTCTTCTCATCCTTCCAAAGAATCTTGCCTCTTCTGTGTTTTGGTAAGATTATTAAAAACCCTAGATTTAATCAATTAGTCGAATTACATGGATCCAGGCTTGGGAACGTGATAAAATTTTAATTTTTCCGCTGCGTTTGCATCACAGTTCCCAACATTATGAAACCCTTATCAAGCAACTCTTGTAACTGATCCTTCAGCTCCTGCAATTCAACTGGTGCCATTCTATAAGTTGGCATAGAAATAGGATCTGTACCAGGTATAACATTGATACAAAACTCTATCTCCCTGTCTAGTGGTAATTCCGGTAATTCTTCAGGGAAGACATCCAGAAATTCACGCACCACTGGCACTTGTTCAATTACCCCTTTCTCTGTCTCAACATCTCTTACTACTACCAAGTAGCTTTGACAACCCCTTCTAAGCATCTTCCGGACTATAATGGCAGAAATGAGATTACGAGGCATGGAGCTCTTTTCACCTTTAAAACAGAACTCTTCTTCATTCGGGATTCTGAACACCATTTCTTTTTCTCGATAATTCACAAAAGCATAATATCTCGACAACCAATCCATACCCAATATGACATCAAATTCCAACACATCAAGCAACACCAAATCTTAACAAATTACATTTTTAACCCTATAATACAAAATATCCAATATACTAAATAATTTCCTCAAAAATTATATAAAATCATTAAAATTATTTAATCAACGTATAATATACTAATATCAACCAAAAACACATTCTTATCCAATAATTTCATCAAAAATACATATTTAACCTATTAATTCAAAATACACATAAATTATATAAAATTCCATAAAAATTATATAAGTTCATAAAAATTATTTTATCAACAAATAACATTCTAATATCAACTAAAACACAAAATTAAACTCTAAATTCAACCAAAATACATATTTAACTCAATATTACAAAATTTACATAAACTAAAAATATTTATAAAAATTATATAATAATCCCAAAAATTAATTTCTCAAAACCAAAATTAATAACAATATATAATATCACTAAATCAACCAATTTAATAATTTAATAAATTAATTTATGAAAATTAATAAAATAATAATAAAATATTTAAAAATTCACAATAATTAAAATAAATTCCAAAAATCAAACAAAAATTTATAGAGGTAGACTAAGCTACAAGGAATCACATTTGTAAAGAGAGTTTGCAAGATTCAAGCTATATCAAGCTAAAAAAAATACCCTAGAACTCAAAAATTAAAAATCAATAAACACTCATGAAAATGGAAATCAAAGCTCAAACTAAGCTTGAATTGATGTTGAGCAGTGCAAGAGGAAGAGAAAGACACCAGAAACACGTGAAATGGTGGCCGAATGAAGGTGTGGTTGGATTCTATGGAAGTTTTGACTTCTCTAGTTTTGCATGCTACCTTCGAGCTACTGGTGGTCAGAGACAAGGAAGATGGAGGAAATGACAGTGGGTAATGGCTGGAAGAGAGGGAGGCACAGTGAAGGTTGAAAATCGGGATCGCGCGAAGGGAAAGGAGACATTGTGTTAGTTTGCTGCGTTTTGAGTTTATGTATATGAATATATGTATATGTTTATTGTATGTATGGGTAATATACTTTATATTATAATAATAATATAATAATTTTATGTACTAACCTCCATAACACACATACATACATACATATATATATATATATATATATATATATATATATATATATATATATATATATAACACAACAATGAATAATGCACACACATAAAACAATAATAAACCCTAATATATGTGTGTATATATATATACATAATAACACATAAAATAACCATGCAAATAATGTAGTTTAATGAAAATAATAATAATAATAATAATAATAATAATAATAATAATAATAATAATAATAATAAACAATATCATTTAAATAATAAAATAATACTCAAATTTAAGTCAATCAATAAAATAACATTAGCACTTAAATAATATTATTAAAATAATTCTTTTCAAAGTAGTAATTATAGCGTAAATTAATTTCCAAAATAATAGTTTCAAAATAATTATTTACGTAGAAAATTATAATTAAACATAAAATAATAAATATTAACCACAAAATAATCAAATAATCAAATATAATTTTTGAATTTATTAATACTGCATATCTCATTTTAAAATAAATTAATTTAAAAACTAAGGTTATTATAAAAGGTACTCAACAGGTAACTGTTGGTGATAGTAAGAGTTTGCCTATTTCTCATTTTGGACAGGGATTGATTTTAACCATTCACAATAAACAACTAGCTCTCAAAAATGTCTTACACATACCTCATATTACTAAACCATTGCGTTATGTTAATCATTTATATAATGATAATGATTGTTGTTTTGAATTTTACCTTTCTTATTATCTTGTTAAGGATCAATAGAGCAAGAACGTTCTGCTCCGAGGAACGACGGACTTAGGGCTTTATAAGTTGCATTTTGTATTTTCCAAACAATCTTCTTCCATCGTTGCTTATCTGACCTCCCCCAAAACTTGACATTAACGAATGGGCCATCCCAATTATACTTTGGTTTGGCAACTTATCAACAAGTTTCAACTTCTTTGTTAGAATAAAAACATTAAAATTCAATCTTCTAATAGTGATAAACATTTTTTAATTTTTGTTGATGATTATTCATTATTCACATGATTTTTCCCTCTAAAAAATAAAAGTGATGTTATTCCCATCTTTCACCAATTTCAAGCCTATATTAAGACTCAATTTAATAATAAGATTAAGGCTTTCCAATCAGACGGGGGATGGGAATTCAAACCTCTTTTTAATCATTTCAAATCCACCAGTGTTTTGCATAGAATTATTTGTTCTTATACTCTTGAGCAAAATGGGACTTAGAATTATTTTTTCTTATGCTCTTGAGCAAAATGGGACTACAGAGAGGAAAATTAGACATATTGTAGACATTGGTCTCACTTTATTGGGACATTCTCATGTTCCATTCAAATTACAGCATTTTGCTTTTGAGAATGTTATTTTTTGAAACAATCATATGCCTTCACAATCTCTATCTTATATATCATAAAACACTAGATTTTTCATTTCTACGTGTTTTTCATTGTATGGTATACTCTCTTTTACGTCCTTATAATAAACATAAGTTTTCCTTTACAACCAAAGCTTTTTTTTTTTGGATATTCCCTACATTACATGGCTACTGATGCTTTAATAGAGAAACAGGTTGAACTTACATGTCCAAACACTTAAAATTCAATGAATTAGTTTTTCCTTTTTCTATTCCATAATCCATATCCACTTCTAACTCTACACACACTCCTTCTTCAGCTAACAGACCTTTTATGTAGATACAACTTCCACTGCCTCAAGTTCAGCATTCTAAGGAATCCTTATTAGGTACAAACTCTCATTCCTTATCTCTTTCACCTACTTTCTCTTCTACCAACTATGTATATCCCTCACCTTTATCCTAAACGCTGAACTATTTAGATAAATCAAACTCTATTGCTACCACATCCTTACCTCATCTTCTATAAAAATCTCTAACACCTAACATTTCAAAACGTCATATTAATGTCACCAATCCTGACGAATTAAAACTCTTTGTTGACTCACCTCTTCACCTGCCTTTTCAACCTTTCCTTAAACCATTAATTCTCAAACTAATGTTGCTCCTCCTCATCACCATCCATGCAACTTCGACCAAGTACCATGACCCGAAGTCATACTTATGTGTTGGTTGTTAACACTTCTTTACCTGACACTGAACCCACCAGTTTTACATTAGCTAACCAATATATAGTTTGACGGTCTGCTATGGATATTGAAATTGCAGCATTACATCACACTTAGACATGGGAGCTCGTACCACCACCATGAAATGTCAATGTCATAGGAAATTGGTGGGTTTATAATTAAGCAACATGCTAATGGTGATATTGAATATTATAAGGCTCATCTTATAGCCAAGGGGTACACACGAGCTTGGAATGGATTACACTGAAACCTTTAGTCCGGTGATCAAACCTATTACTATTTGAGTTTTTATTTCCCTGGCCATTTCTTTCAATTGGAAAGTGCATCAATTAGATATAAGTAATGCCTTTCTTTATAGTGACTTAAATGAGATTGTGTATATGGTTCAACCTCAAGGCTTCATTGACAAATATCATCCCAACTATGTTTGTAAGCATCGAAAGTCTTTATATGGTCTAAAGCAAGCTCCAAGAGCCTAGTTTCATAAGTTGATTGGTTTCTTATAGACTATCATATTTCATGGTTCTCATTATGATTCTTCCCTATTTATCTATGCCAAAGAAAATATTTGGTGCTTCATTCTAGTATATGTTAATGATATTGTGTTAATTGTCAATAATAATTCCTTTTTTGCTTCGATCATGCACAAATTATTTGTCTCTTTTTCCTTATGAGATCTTGGTCCTCTTCATTACTTCTTGGGAATACAGGTTACTTAAAACTCATATAATATTTTTTCATCTCAATAAAAATACATCTCTGGTATTTTATCATTCATGGGAATGATGTCTTGTAAGCCAATAGCAACACCAATGGCTTCTGGCACTTCCCTTTTCAGAGATTTATCACCTTTTTTATCAACAAATGAAGCTCAAAAATTTCACTAATGTTGTGGTTCCCTTCAATATGTAACCTTCACATACCCTAACTTGATGTTTGCCATAAATAAGTTGACTCAATTCATGCATTTTCCTACCCAAATACATATGCATGCTCTCAAAAGAGTTCTTCGCTATATGCAAGGCACCAAGGACCTTGGGTTAAAGCTTATCAAGCAACATTCATTTAATCTATAAGCATTTATGGATGCTTATCTACAATATCCATTTAATATACAAGCATATATGACATTCCAAGAAACAACCAACAGTTGCTCGTAGCTCTACAGAATCAAAATTTAAAGCGGTTGAAAATATTATGGTTGAACTTCGATGGCTATCCCATTTGCTTTATGAACTTAGCCTCCCAATTACCAAGATTCCACAAATATGGTGTGACAATTTAGGAGTTATTTTCATTTCTACTAATGCAACCTTCACTACTTGTACGAGGGATGTTGAGGTGGATTATCATTTTGTACGAGAATAGGTAGCCTCCAAATGCATTTGTGTTCATTCAATTTCCTCAAAGGATCAACTTGTAGATTTTATGACAAAACCTTTAGCATTCGTAATCAAATATACATTGCTATTTGCATAGTGTTAATCAACCACTACAATTGTATATTGATAGAGTTGATAATCAATATACAGAGTAATAGTTTTCCAACTCAATATCGATCTTAACTCTTACAAATTGTCATTTATTTCTTTTTCTTTTGGTATTTGTAAATGACATTGAAAGAATGGTAAAGATGCAGTTGATCATATTTGAACCGAGGTGAAACAAGGTTTCATAAACACTACACCACTATATATATATATATATATATATATATATATATATATATTGCAAAAATATTTGTTTTTTTAATTATAATTTAGCAGAGCCAAAAATCAAACCTTATCATTTGGCGTTCGATTTTTAATTCTGGTAAGCATTTTATTTGGTTTGGTTTGGTTAAAACTGAATGCTCACTCTAACTTTACATATATAGAACATATTAAAAAAATAACGTGCCTACTTGTAATATTTAGTAAATTATGTCATTTAAATAGATAAGTTCTATGCGCATAGATTTACAATACAAAGAAATAGATAAAAAGGAAAAAGTAAAGAGTCCTCTAAGAGTGATACAACAACTATTAAAAAACTTGGTTCTCATACATATTTATAGATGTATAAAAAAGATAGAACAACAAAAAATTAGCAAATTAATAAAGTAGAAACATAAAACTAATAATTAACGAAAGTGAGAAAGAAGAATAGGGATGACCTGACTAGAAATAATTTGATTAGTTTTTTCAGTAGGATGGAAGGAATCCCAAAATACATATTTATTGGCATCTGGGCATGAAATTGAATGCTCATTGCAGAGGTAACTCATTTCAAATGTTCCTGTTCCACAACATGCCACTCCTGTCACCTCAAATCCTGCCATGCATTCACCATACCCATATTAAATTAATTCACTCTCTCTTCTTTGATACTTGTGATATGCAACAGAAAATTAATGCATTTAGATTTCTACTCTTTTTTTTCATATGTAATTGAAGGAGGGAAACATCAATTAGGGAATGTGAAATCTCGAATCGAAGATTTCACAGTATTTATGTGAAGAAGTTTAGTAGGGTCAAATAGCATGCAAATACAATTTGTCTGATACGTACAATTAGCATATTAAAATTGAGGTTAAATGAGATGATATTGGAAATGGGTTTATCCATTTATAATATGGTTTAATCAGATTGTATCGCAAAATTATTTATAACCTGTTTAATTATATATATCATATGAGTCATGTCAACCCGACACGATAAGACATGATACAATAAAAATTCATATAATTTATTATAACTTTAAATAGTAAATTAGTTATGCATTGCAAATTTTTTTATAAAAATAATATTTTTATAATTGTATAATACAAATTGTCAAATTATAGACATTATTTTAAATTTTTTTTAAAAATAGAATTTTTATATATTAATATTATACAGGTTGATGGTTGTATTGAGTTTTATAACCTACACAACTCATTTAAATAAATGAGTTACATGTGTTATGTTTGTATAACATGTTTAATTTTCATATTATATTAGAATTAAAATATTTTACACGATTAATAACTAAATCTTATTCATGTTAACCCTAATTATATTACCAAAATGAGTTAATCCGAAACAAATACAATTTACCAACTCATTTTGACAGCCTAGGCGGGGCATTTATATTTCTATTCTGAAATTGCATTCTTTCATTATTTTATTTGAATGTAATAAGTGGAAGCTAGCTCCTTAAACTTTTGAATTAAACTTTTGAACTTATAAATAATTGCAAGTTAGCTAATTGGTTATCAACATCATAGTATTCTCACTTATAAAAATTATAATGGTTATAAATTTGAATACTTTTCATCTATATCTAGTAAAATTTATAATTTTAGTGAAAAATATAAAGTGACGAATTTTTTTTATTTTGTAACTGAAATTTTAAAAATAAACTAGTTGTAAACTGGGCAAAATGCAAATTAATATATAATTTATTAACTTATGTTAAAACTTTCAAATTAGTCATTTAATTAAAATTTTTGTGGACAAATATTATTATTTTATTAATAATTAGGTATTAAGTTTAATAATTATTTATAATTTAATTTTAAAAAATTTCACCTAAAATTTTATTTTTATGTTTATTTAAATACATTTGAATTTGTGTTGAAAAAAAAATTTATACTTAAAAAATAATAGAGACATAAAAGTAGGAATAAAGAAAAACTTAACTTTTAATTTTGGGTTTTATGTTGGTTACCTATAAAATAAATTTTCACTTATATAATAGATATATTTAATGAAATTTTATGTTTTTTTTTTTTTGAAATTTTATAAATCTTTAATAAATGAATTAGATATTTACTATATGTGATAGTGGGAACTATATATAAAATAAAGTATTTCAAATAAAAAAAGTGAAAAATTAGTCATTTAATATAAAACAACTCTTCAAATTTAGAGAATTCTATTTCAATTAAAATTTAACATTTATAATTTTTTGTATAAAAATTTACATTAATGCCTTTTAATTTAACAAATTTTCACACACACATATAAAGCAGTTTTATTTTTATTTTCATTTCATCAATATTTTACTTTTTTGTTAAATTTTTTTGTTTAGACTATTATATTAAAACAAGTTTGAGTTCATTTGTTTTCTAAAGATAAAACAATTCAACTCCTCAATTTTTATAAGAAAAATGCAGTTCTTTAATTTTTTTTTATTATTTTTAATTTAAAACTTTAATATTTACTAGAGTTTTAACACCATTACATATGTCCGTACATGCAGTAAATAAAAAACCTAGCTGTATTTTTTAAAAATTCATAAATTTTATCAATCTTGTTTTATATTCATTTTTATATTTCATTTCATTAATTATATAAAATTTTAAAATATTCAAGTTTGATTTGCGTTTAAATTCGACCTCTACTCGCTTTAATAAGATATTTATATTATATTAAAATTAAAAGAATAAATACATATAAGTTCGATGAGACTTCAAATTTGTCAAATCGAGTATTATAAAGATTGAACTTGATTTGTTCATCATGGAGGAGCCTGATTTTGAATTTAACTCGATTGTTATTGAATTAATTTTAATTTTTTTTTAAATTAATTTGAAATAAGTTTCCAACCGGCTTTACTTAGCTACAGGCTCATCAACAGCCAACTCTTTCTTTTCCATCTGAATAAATTATGAACTTTATGCTTATGGTTCATAAAAAATTATAAAACTTATTTAAATATTCTAAAATACACAAAATCATAAAAATAACTTATTTAAATATTTAGTTCTCCATAAAAATTTTAAAAAAAAATCTAAATTTCTTTCCTTTAAAACACTTGTTTATTCTATTTTTTTCATAGGAATATGGTGGTGGAGTATCTGACATGGAGTGCAGAAGAAGGTCAGATTCAAACTTCAACACCTTTACTGTCTTTTTTCCTTCAGAAAGAATTCAAAACATTTAAAAAATTAAAACCAACGAAAATTTTTTAAACCACTTTGTACCTATGCGAAAATCTGAATTGAATTTTCTGTTCATGCAATACCAACAAGGCCAGCAACCTATCATGTTCGGTTGGACCCCAATTAGCCTGGCATTTTAGGTTGGTGCAAGTCTTTATGAACCGAACCCCAATATCTAACACACCTACAAAATTAGCCTCAACTTCCCTATCTCAAATGGCATGTTATTTAATAACCTTAAATGGGTGCAATAAACTTTTCACAATAATTAATTAACAACTAATTTAAAGTTTACTGAAGAGATTAATGCATAGAAATAAGCAAAAGCAACAAAGAACATAAATGCAATTTGTGCACATAATGCAATGAAGTAATAGAACTTAAGTACGTACCATATAGAGAAGGTTTTCTAATGATATCATAGAAAGTGTCATAAACATTTTTTGTGAACAATATTTTGAGTCCGGGAAGATTCTTCTTCAGATGTGACGCCAACCTCTCCAGCTTTCCATTGAATTCCAATGCTACAATGTTGTACTCCTCCATACAATCATGATGACCCATGAAATTTGTTGTTCTCTCCAATGGCAAGCAACCCATTGGAGGAAGTCCAGTTAGTGATATTTTCCGAGCTCCAAGATCGTACAGTTCAGTTATGAAATTCCCAGCAAGTCTAACGAGAAAATCCTCGTATTGCTTCACATTGAATTGGAGTCTCCTTGTTGGGAATGTGTAATAATTTTCTAAGAAATCATTTGTTCCTAAGCTTATCAAGTACAACGCTTCACTTATTATCTGGTTTGCCTCGTCAACCCCGGCATACGCTCTGAGCTTGTTCTGGTAATCTCTGTAGTACTCTAACTCCTTCCACAGAGGTATCACATTCTGCATCCATTTAACATCATTGCAAATTAAAAAAAAATAAGGTAGCTCTAATATCATGTTAAAAGTTCCATACATATAATAGTCGCCATATGTTTTCGATTCAAGATATTCACTGTGTAAGTTCATGCATGGAAAAAGAGACTTACCAAGACTTTAGAAGTAGCATTGTCGTAGCCAGTTCCGGCAGAGGCAAAGCAAACACCAGTAGCAAAATCTGATATGCTATACATTGGATCTAAGTAAGCTGGTATTGTTGGTTTGAGGCCAAAAGCCTGAGAGATAAAATCAGGAGGAATACGGCCATTGCAGAAGCGGCCGGTAGGGCGGCCCCCATCGAAATCCCGGCCATAAGGCCGGAAATTGCTCTTGAGGACAGTGGAAATCAAATTGTTATTACCAGCATCAACTGAGGAATCTCCAAACACTATGATTGCTGAAACATCTGCCCTTGTTTCATCAACTAATAGTGATAGAATGATTCCTAGTGCTGAGAAGAGAAGATTAATATGCAAATGTGCCATCTTTCTTGTTTAATCAAGAAAGATTGGCTAGTTGTTCATAGAAAACAAAAATATGTATATGTAAAAAAAGAAGATTATGAGACATAAATAAGTAGGTGGAGGAAGAAATGAGAAGGTGACAAAATCAATGCAAGAAAAGTTTGGTGGGCTTCTTAAATTTATGGCTGTCAGTATTAGGGTTTGGCTGTACCATGCATGCACACGGCTCATTTGGACACCAAAAGATTTTTATACTAGTCTAGCTCTTATTTTTGAAATTAAATAATATTGACTTGGGTTCTTATGGTTATTATAAAGATAATTTCTGAATATACAAACAAATTAAGCATAAAAATATAGAATATAAAAGATTAATTGCTTAAAAAAAAAAAAAGCAAGTGGGTGCACTCTATTATTGGAATTCCTTCTGTTTAGAATAAATTAAAATGTTTTAAATTATTTTTTATTTAATGGTAAAAGAGTATATTCTCTTATTATTATAACTTTATTTGATATTACTTGGATTTTACATATAGATAAAAAAAAAACATACAGAAATTTAAGTAACATAAATATAATTTTTCATATAATGCAAGAAAGATCAAAATTACAAAAATTATTCACTAATTTGCTAAGTGTAAAAAATTAAAAGTTTATCATGTTCGATTAAAAAAAAATAATTGGAGTACTAGACACATAATGGAGGCGAAAATCAATAACCGATAATTTAGACAAAAATTAATAA
Organism: Mallotus nudiflorus; assembly: GCA_947683625.1. Classification (NCBI taxonomy): domain Eukaryota; kingdom Viridiplantae; phylum Streptophyta; class Magnoliopsida; order Malpighiales; family Euphorbiaceae; genus Mallotus; species Mallotus nudiflorus. The sequence continues at coordinate 8,431,816 of CANTUR010000157.1, read as the reverse complement.
ACATTTTGAATTTATTTAATTTCATGAACTATTTTTCTTAATTTTTTCCTGTAACAGTAGAGATTTTCTAGAGCTGGCCCCATCCCTTCATTACGTGTCGTTCTGTTCCTTTCAACCTGTACTGAACAAATTTGATTGAAGGCTACTCCATTCTGGAAATGCATTTTCTATACATGGAGGATATAAAATTGTTCGGCTTAATTCAATTTTTCTACTCCATAATAAATAGGATTTAAAAATAAATAAGAATGATTAAATGCATACAATAATATGAAGGGGTTTAATTTGTTAAATTAAAATAATAAAAATTAATAAAACGGTTAAACTAGTCAATAAGTGAATAAAATAGATGGTAAATATTTATCTAATAAATAAAGAAAAATAAATATAACATCAATAATTTTTTGTATATAAAAATCTTATAAAAGGAAAAACTACAAGATTTAATTCAGTTAAATCTTCTATTATAAAAATAATAGAATTATAAAAAAATTTAACCCTCAATTTGTGGCTCGTACCCTCATAAATTGGCTCTCAAAATAACATTTATTTTTCTCTTCTCTCTTCTCTCTATCATACAAAATAGAGAGACTTACATAATTTTTGTTCATTCAAAAATTACTCTCATGTAAAAACACTCACAATTTTTTCTGCCCAAGTAACACTAAGAGACTCCAACTTTTTGCTTCACCCACTCTTGCACACACTGCTCTCACAAAGACATGCACAACACCCCATTTTTCTTGCAAATGAATGGCCATATATATAGCCATGCAAAGTTGGCAATTGTCAACCAAAATTTTTCAATCTTTACTGCATCGAATTTGATGCAGTAAAGTTTTACCCTTTTTTTTCAAACTATTACTCCTAACTTCAAATCTTGTGGGTCTTTACTTACAGGCAGGACTCACCTATCAAATCTCCCCCTCACACCTCAAGTGGGGCATGGAAATGAATCTATTTTCTTTGAGCAGAACATTAGTTTTTTTCAAGTCAAGTCTTTAGTCATCATATCTAACCCATTGCCATCAATATGGATTTTCTCCAATGAAAATATATTCATCTCCAATGCATCATGAATCTAATGTTACATCACGTCAATATGTTTTGACCTCGAGTGAAATGTTGAATTCGTATTGAGATGGTTTGCAATTTGACTATCACAATATAGAATGAATTTTTCTTGATTGAAACCCAACTCTTATAAGAATTTCATCATCCACAAGAGTTTTACAACTTCTATAGCAGCAATGTACTCAGCTTTAATGGAAGATAAAGCAACAAATTTTTGCAATTTTGATTACTAGGACACTGCTCCCCCTATAAATGTTATCATGTACCTAGAGGTTGACTTTCTAGTGTTAATATCACTGGCCATATCTGCATCTATATATCCACACAACACAGGTTTACTATCACTAAAGCGTAAACAAATTTTAGAAGTACCTTTAAGATATCTAAGAATCCATTTAACTGCATACTAATGCTCCTTACTAAGATTAGAGAGAAATCTACTAACTACTCCAATTGCATGAGCAGTTATGCATACTATAACGTACATTAAGCTACCAACAGTTGATTCATTAGGCACTTTCTTTAATTCTTCTTTATCTTTCTCACTTGTTGGACATTGCTTAGAACTTGGCTTGAAATGTCCTACAAGTGGAGTGCTGACCGATTTTGAATTGCCTATGTTAAATCTCTCCAACATGTACTTTTCTTGAGACAACCATAACTTCTTGTTCTTTCTATCACGAAGGATTCTTATGCCAAGAATTTTCTTACTGATCCTAAATCTTTCATGGTAAAGGTTTTACTCATCTCCCTTTTAAGATCTTTTATCTTTGTAATATCTCCATTGATAATCAACATATCATCCATATACAGTAAGAGAATAATAAAATTATCATCAGAGAATTTCTACATATAGACACACTGATCAAAGTTTGTCTTCATATAGTAATGATTCACCATAAATGACTCAAACTTTCTGTATCATTTTCTTATAGCTTGTTTTAATCCATAAAGGCTCTTCTTCAATCTACATACAAGATTCTCCTTGCCTTTGACTTTAAATCCCTCTAGCTGTTCCATGTAAATTTCCTCCTCCAAATCTCCATGAAGGAATGTCATCTTCACATCAAGTTATTCAATCTCTAAGTCCATACTAGTTGTCAACCCAAGTGCTACTCTGATTGAAGACATTTTCATAGCTAGTGAAAATATTTCTTCAAATTCAATGCCCTTTTTCTACCTAAAGCCTTTCACAACCATTCTTGCATTATACCTTGGTTGCAAGTTACTTTCTTTGTGCTTCAGTTTGAACACTCATTTATTCTTGAGTGATCTTTTGCCTTTAGAAAGTTACACCAATTCAAAAGTATTATTTTCTTGTAAGGATTTTATCTCCTCTTACATAGCTTCTACCCACTTTTCTCTGTCTTCTCATGAAATGGCTTCTTTATAGCATTATGGTTCTCCTCCTTCAATTAGTGTCACATACTCATCTAAAGGGTAAATGCGGCTTTCAATTCAATCTCTAGTTGATCTTCTCAAATTAGGTTGTATAATGGGAGGTTCATTAGCATCATCTCACTAGCTCCCCCTTCATTGCCTTCTAGTAAGGCTCCCCCTTCATTTTGACTAGCTGGAGAGGAACCAGCTCTAGATTTACTGGATATCCTTCTGGTTGCTTGGTCTCTATCTTTTTCTTAATATCTTCAATGGTTTGATCTTTAAAGAAGATAACATCTCTGCTTCTAATATTTTTCTTATCAACAGGATCCCAAAGTTTGTAGTCAAATTCTTCATGAGCATAACCTAAGAATATACATTCCTTGAATTTTCCATCAAGCTTGGTTCTTTCATCTCGTGGAATGTGAACAAAGGCTCTATAATCGAACATTTTCAAATGCCTATAAAAAATATCATTTTCAATCCATACTCTTTGTACTATGTCGTCATTAAGAGGAACTGAAGGTGACAGGTTAATTAGATCAACTATAGTTCTTATTGCCTTCCCCCAAAACGAGTTTGGCAATTTTGCATTTCAAAGCATACATTTGATTATTTCATAAATTATTATGTTCATCCTTTCCGTAATATCATTATGTTGAGGTGTTTTTAGTACTGACTTCTCAAGCCTGATGCCAAATTTTCTATAGTATTCTTCAAATAGACCTCTGTATTCACCACTATTGTCTACATGAACACACTTTAACTATCTTCCAGTTTCTCTTTCCACCTTTGTGTAAAGTTCCTTGAAAAATTATGGCACTTAATCTTTCAATTTTAGGCCAAATGCCCACAATTTTCTAGAGCAATCATCAATTAAGGTTATAAAGTACAAGGCACCAACAAGAGTTTTAGTTTGCATTATGCATACATTAGTATGTACCAAATCAAGAATATTTGGTTTTCTTGATGGTATGGAACTCTGGAATGCAACTATGTGTTATTTTCCATGAATACAATCAACACATTTCTACAAATGTACACCTTTAATACTAGGTAAGGGATCTTTCCTTACTAGCCTCTAGAGTCCTTTCTCACTCATATAACCAAGTCATTTATGCCATAACTCGATTGGAACTTCTTTCTCCATTACATTCGTTTAGCTTTTCCACAACTTTGCTCTTATTGTGTAAAAGGAGTTAATTTTCTTCCCTATAGCCATTACTAAAGAACCTTCAATGAGCTTCCACTTATGTCTGCCAAAGTAGCTTTCATAGACTTCATTATTAAGCTTTCCGATGGACATTAAATTTAGCTTGATGTCCAAAACATGCTGCACATCTTTTAGGAGCAATTTGCATCTGGTGTTGCTTTCTAAATAAACATCTCTCATGCCGATAATTTTGGATGCTCTATCATTTCTCATCCATACCACGCCAAAGTCTCCAACAACATAGGATAAGAAGATATCCTTCCTTGAAGTGACATATAAGGAGGCACCTGAGTCAACCACCCAAGTTTAATATTGATATATAAGATTAATGATTTTATCAACCAAGACAACTTTAACTTCATCTCAGACTATTGCAGTATTTGTTTATGGAGCTTCTGCTAGTTAATTCCTTGATTGCTCAACTTTTCATATTCTACACTCTTTTTAAAATGTCTAAGCTTGACACAGTGATGGCAAGTGATGTTTTTCTTTGACTGAGATTTTGATCAGCCCCTTTGTTATTTATGATGAAATTTGCTTTTGCTTCTTCCACATCATTTTTATTTTTATGACATAAGAGCTTCAAATGTTTGACCATTTGTAAGCACCTAATTTTAGGATGCAATTGTGCACAATTGCGACATAAGCCCCTATCACGACCCAAAATAGGGGCCATGACCGATGCTAGGGAACGGGAATTCTTTCAAATCCGAAACCTGTAGCAAGCCTTAAAATAAAATAAAACATGCAATAATAATAATAATAACATAAATAAAGTATTCTGCAGCGGAAATAAAATCATAAATATTAAAATAATAATCTACCAAATGAAATTAAATCGAACAACTCATCTCATATATAAATAAACTTTTAATACAAATTCCAGTTCAAATATTTGAAATACATAACACACACAAACATAATACATAATCCCCTTAACAATTTACAACTACTGCAATGTCTAGATTATAAAATAAAGCTCAGATAAGCAGTTTACATAGTGAAGCTGGGGTGGAAGAAATCCAGCGTATGGGTTTATTATTGAGGTCTGAAGATGATGACTCTCCTGAAAAAAATAGTCAACGAAGGAGAGTCAGACCTCACTGAGTGAATTGTTATAATTTATATACATGCATAACTAAATGACAATGCACATAGTCAAGAGTATATCTAATAAATATATATACAGGAAAATACACACAGATGCAGCAAAATCATTTTTATATATTTTCTAAAAATCACTGTTTATGAAGGATCAAATAGAACCCTAGAAAATTGCAACCTTAAAACAGTGTTAGACAACACTCTAGCCATTCATGCTCACTTATGCTAAATATATTTACTTGTTCCATTTGGACAGTAGACTGGCCCCGAGACACTAAGTCAACCGAGCTCTAGCAGTCTGACTGTCAGTGTGATTGGCCCCAAGACACTTGGTCAATCGAGCTCTAACAATCACACTCTCAATCACCTCACACATCAAATAAATCAATATGATTATAATCCACAAATAGGTTAGTGATATAGCCTAAATGCTATCAGCATACCGATACGTACTCGGTCCTAGTACTGTCCACTAGGTAGCACGTTCTATTAATATCCTTCATTAATGTATAAAACATACATTCATAAATAAATGATGCATGAATTTCAATAAAATAGCAACATAAACCATACATATACTAGAAATATACCAAAATTAAACCATGTATATTTTGAATATATATACGTCAATTAAATCCAATATAGTTGCAAAATAAACTAGAAATATACTTAAAAACATTTTAAGTGTAAATATTTAATAAAACATGCATATAATTTAAAATATACCAAAAGTAAACCTAAGTAATACTTAAATCATTTATGCATACTTTATTAAAATAAACCATACATTTCTAAAACATGCACCCTAAAACATACATATATAAAATAACAACTCATTATTATTGCGCTCCACGAGATGGGTTCGACGGGCATGGTCCATTTGGCCTCGATCTCGGCATAACTAAACAAACAAATGATAGCAGAAAATCAGAATAAATCTAGCTAAAATTTCTAGAAACTAGATCTAGAATACTAGACATAGAATTAGAATTAGAATTTGACTGGACATCACGTTTTACGAGAATTCTACCGAAAATCCAATAGAACCTCCCCTGTAAAACGGACATCTCTCTACTCAAAGAGTAGAGTTGGTCCTGCAAAGAAATACACTTCGAAATAATACAATTCACAACCACAATCCCTCGGTCGGACTTCAAACTACAATTTCACAGACCGAGGTTTACAATTCACAGAATAATTACAAAAATACCAAAAATGCCCTTTAATAATAAAAATACATTTTATCAATCCAAATTACATAATTAACTCAAACACATTAAAAACCGATAAAAACTCATTTATTTAGAAAAATCGTATATTATATATATAATTTGAAAATAATTTACGAAAAATAGTTTTAATTAGTTAAAAATACTAAATAATTTTTAGAAATCATTTTTATACCTTAAATAACTATTAAAACCAATTTAATTATATTTTTAACCAATTTAGTGTCAAATTACCAAAATAGCCCTATATATAAATTCACTAAAATTAATAAAAAATTCACCAAAAATAGTATAATTACTCAAAATTAATTTTCTCAACATATAACTCAATAATATCAATAAATATACTCAATTAACCAATTAATTTCAATAAAACACATAATTAACCTAATTTTTCAAAAATTACATAAACTAAATAAATTCAAAATAAATATATAAAATTCACAAAAATTACAAATAAATTTCTAAAATGCATTTCAAAACCTATAATCACCATAAAACACAATTTCATAATTTAATTAATTAATTTTCGAAAATTAGAAAATATTAATAAAATAATCAAAAATTCACAAAAATCAAAATAAATTCCAAAAATTCCAAAAAATTTCAAGAGTATATATTAAGCTACAAGGATAAAAATTTTTAAAGGGAATTTTCTTGAATCAATTAAATTGAAGCTCAAAAAAATTTGAAACCCTAATAGGCCCAAAATGGAAAATCAAACCTAGGGAAATCTAAACCATTTTAAGTGAAACAAAGCTTGAAATCAAAATCACACTCACCGAAGCTCAAGGAGAAGATAGAGACCGGTGGTTTCGAGTTTGGTGGCCGGAATCGGCTTGAACGGTGATAAGATGAATTTTGGCCTCTCTTAGGTTTTCCGGCCAAAACACGCCGGAAATGATGGCTTCAGACGTTGGGAAAGGCTGGAAGTGGTGGTGGCAAGCCAAGAGGCACATCGATGGCAAGAAAAATGAGTTACAAACACCGGAAATAGAGATGGGACGATCGGGAAAGAGAGGAGGAAGAAAGGGGCAAAACTTGTAATTAACGTGAACTTTAGTTTTTTATTAAATAATTATGTATATATATATATATATATATATATATATATATATATATATATATATATCAATACTATATATTATAATAATATATAATCTCACACACATTAATACTCACCACACATATATTTTAATAATATATACACATATATAATTAGTTAATTAATATTAAAACTATATACAATAAAAATTAATTTAATTAATTAAACCCTGATTTAAATAAATGTATATATATGCATTTTATTTAGCACTTTAAAATTATATATGAGTTCATGCAAATTCGTAAAACTATTTAAAATAATTAATATTAAATTATTTACGTCTTAATTTTCCCGAAAATAAAATTTCTGAGAAAATTTTACGTAAATCTCTTAAAATAATATAAAATAATTAAAATTAGCTTTAATAAATAACAAACTCATAAAAATATCATAAATAAGTATAAAAATTATTAACACTGCATATCCCGATGCAGTTTAAAATTATTTTAAAACTCAGGATATTACAGCCTCTATGATGAAATTCATTCAAAAATTGAAACTGGTTGTCGATTTTCTGGACTTTAAGGACTAAATTGTAACATTTTTTTAGGGTTTGATTGCAAATAAGTCTATTTTTCAGGGGTCTTTTGGTAATTAAAAGTTTAAAAAAATTGTTGGCATTTAATGCCCGGCATTGCACAATTCTGACTTGTAAAAGTTGATTTTTTTGCGTATTTTTTCGATTTTTCAACGTTTTGATTGGTTAAAAATTCAATTTTATCTTTATTATTATCTGACGAAAATTCAATGCATTCAAAATGCTTTAAAAATCAAAATTCTTATCAAGTTGTTTTTTAAGAGATGAGTCTGTTCCTCCTTTGGAGGAAACCAGTACGTGCAGACTCTGCTTTAAAAAGCGGAGTCTGGATGCATGCGGGGGATTTCTCTTTCTTTTTCGGAGGATTTTTTTTGGTAGAGGATTTTTTTTCTTTCTGGAGAGTTTTTACACACAAAAAAAAACGCAGAAATCCTAAAATTTAGACATGAAGAATACCTCACACACACCCTGGTCTTTTAAAAAAAAAACTCCCAATTTTGGATACTGCCAGTGTCTTCAAAAGCAATTAAATCCTAGTCCAGAATCAACAACAATTTAATTTCAACAGTGAAAATCCTAATCTGAGGGGTAAAAAAGGGGTATTTGCACAGCATCTAAATCATCAGTGTTTTTTTTATGTCATTTTTATTCTTTTTATTTTTTTCTTTTACAATTTTTTTATTTTGTTATTCTTTTTTTGATTTTTTAATTTCACTACTAATCTGATTATTTATTTTTTTGTTTTGATATGTGCATGTTGATTGAGGAGGATACTGCCTACATTTAAATTGAGTAGAAGGTCCATGGAATGTCATGGAAGAACCTATGTTATCTCCTAGTAGGATTTAGAATTTTTTATTTATTTTTTATTTTTTAATTTATTTTTGGTGTTCTATGTAGTTATTTTAATTTCTGGGTGTATAATTATTTAATTTTAATTTTGTACGTAGTTTGTAATAGCCCCAGTAGTGGAAATAGTGAAAATTTAATTTTCTGTATTTTAAAATTAATTAGTAATTAGGTTCAATTGGGTAAAAATCAATTAAAATCAATGGTGGCAGTAGCTTAAATTAGGGTTTGCATGCAATTAATTTAAGTTTTTTTAGAAAATCATTGTAATATTTATTTGATCCATTTTTTGTGTTTTATTTTTTTTTGGGCTTATTTTTTATGTTTTTATGTTTTTGAGCCCCAATCCCACGTTTAGGTCTAACCCATTTAATAAATAGGTTTAAAAAATGGTTTAGGTTTTAAATAATTAAAATCAATTTAGGCTCATTAGGTTAATTAGATTTTAAGCTCACTTAGTTAATTAAAATTTGTCTGGACTTAGCCCAGCCCATTTAATTGCATTTCTTTTAAAATAAATAGACCTAGGCCCACATTTCACTTAAAGTAAAACCAATTTAGACTTAGGCCCACTAATTTAATTTTCATTTAAAATTGAATAGACTTAAGCTCATATCTTAGAAAGACTAAAAATAGATTTAGGCTCACTAATTAATAAAAGGTAGGCCCACTTTTATTCCATTTCACTTGTAAATAAAATGTAGATTTAGCTAATTTATAAAATAAAATTAACATAGTTTAGACATAGGGACATTGCCCTTTTGATGCATTTTTTACTTGTAATTTTATTGACTTGTTACCTTTTTGGGTAGATGGATATTAATTAGAGTTTAATAAAATTGCATGTAATTAGAGGATGAAATATTCATTTATAAAATTATTCTAAAAGAACACGAGACTAAGAGAAGTTAATATTCTATATCTAGAATCTCCTGGTTGTGATGTTAGCTTTCTTTTAGAGAATCGAGTACCACCTTTTCTATTTGTCCCAGATATTACTCTGGGTGGTAACTCCTCATCTCCATGCCATGTCTTTGTGACAATGGTTATTGTGTTCTCTAAGGCCCTGAGCCTAAACAGTGTCGTGGTTGCTAAAATCTTGGACGCACGCTAAACCCCGCTGTCTACACCATTTTCCTTTTACCTAAATTCTTCATTGAACAATCTATCTTTCACCATCTCCAAAGTCACCTTTCCATTAGGAGCTGAATTTGTGACGGATACAAAAAGTGTATCCCAACTTTTTGGCAAAGAAATCAATAAAAATGTTGTCAATTAATTGTTATTAAATTTTTAGTTCATTGTTGAGAGTTGATCTGCAACACCTTTAAATTTATTAATGTGTTCTAACATGTTGTTGCCATCTTTGTATTTCAATGTAATGAGAAAGCATATCAAATTGGCTACATTTTGAGCACTTAGTTACGCATACGTCTTCTCTAATGTTTTCCACAACTTATAGGCATCAATTTCTTTGGTAACGCTCTGTACAATGCTTCTATTAATCCACTGTCTAATTTGAGTTGAACATTTTTTATTGAGCACTTCCTAATTTACATCTTTCATTTATACTAGCTTACCAACAGCTACGACTGCTACCATAGATCTTTCATGATAACATCTCTACTTCTGATATTGTTCTTATCAATAGAATCCTAGAGTCTGTAGCTAAATTCTTCAAGAGCATAACCTAAGAATATACATTCCTTGGATTTTCCATTAAGTTTGGTTCTTTTATCTCATGGAATGTGAACAAAGGCTCTGCAACTGAACACTTTTAAATGCTTATAAGAAATATCATTTCCAGTCCATACTCTTTATGCTATATCGCCCTTGAGTGGAACTGAAGGTGAGAGGTTGATTAGATCAACTGCAGTTCTCATTCACTTTTGCATTTCAAAGCATACATATGATTGTTTCACAAATTACTTTGTTCATCCTTTCTGCAACACCATTATGCTGAGGTGTTTTTGGTACTGACTTCTCAAGCCTAATGCCAACTTTTTTATAGTATTCTTCAAATGGACCTCTGTATTCACCACTATTGTCTGCACAAACACACTTTAGCTATCTTCCAGTTTCTCTTTCCACCTTTGTGTTAAGTTCCTTAAAAATTTCTAGCACTTGGTCTTTCAATTTTAGGCCAAATGCCCATAATTTTCTAAAGCAATCATCAATAAAGGTTACAAAGTATAAGGCACCAATAAGACTTTTGGTTTGTATTGTGCATACATCAGTATGTACTAAATCAAGAATATTTAGTTTTTTTGATGGTATGGAACTCTAGAATATTGAGATGAGGCGATGAAGAGGCATTGCCTGATCAACAGGCCGATTTTGACTCTCAAAACATTCAGACTTCTAATCTAAGTAATAATACATGTATATACACATTCTATAATCATCAGACTACGACTACATACAAAAGTATTCAAAGATCACATTAATAAGGTGAGGTTTTAAAGCAAGATAAACTATAAATATACTCAAAATATACTAATGACTTAACTATACACAAGCAAGAACACACAAAATTATGGACATTTCAAGCTTAAGTGCAGATTTTATACCAAAATGAGAGGCCCTTAGAGATGTCTTGATTGAGATCCTTGCTAGGATGTGATATCTACCTTTGACACAAGTTTCTTCCTTCTTCCCTTATGGAGATGTGAACTCTCTTTGCTTCAATCTCTCCTTCTTCCTTTTAGGATATTTTTTTCTTTCTTTCTTTCTTTCTTCTCCTTTCTTTCTTTTTTTCTTCAGAGCTTTTTTTTTCCTCCTTTTTTTTTCTCACCAACCCCCTCTTCTCTCCTTTTCCTCTCTCTTTTTTTTTCCTTTTATTCCCTAGCTTTCCCATGCCCCTAAGCCCTCTAGCTCATCATGAGCTTTCATAGCCTTTTTCCCTTCCCCAAAAATCTTTTTCTCAAGCAAGAAACAGGTCTGGAGGGTAGGGCCTACACTACTTGGCCATCATGATTGCAGCTACAAGTGGGTTACCATAGAGGCGGTGCTTCATCAATGAGGCAATCACCTCATTGCACTGAGGCGACGCCTCTTTAGCCCAGGCCTGCATTGGGCCAGGCGGGCTTGGGCCAAATTTGGATAGTTGGGATAGGTTTTGGGCTTTAGGTTTTCAAGTCCACTTTCCACTAGAGATTCAGGCCTCATTCTCATGTCCAAGTTTCATATTCTCATCATTGGGTTTGACAACGGGCTAGTCAAACTGAGTAATCCTAATTTTTCCCCTAACAAGGGCCGATAAAATCAGGTTTTTATAGTTTGCCCCCTGATTTTTTTAAAAAATCAAATGCATGCAATGACCATTTTTTGAAAAATCATATGCACAACAACAAACAAACAATAAGATAAGCAACATACTTAGCTCTCGAGTTTTACCCAAGAGATGAATTCTTCAATTCTGAAATGTGACAGTGATCCTCGGGTTTCCTAGCCCGATCAGCCACTCATTAATATTCGATAAAGAAATTTGAAAATTGCTGACCTCAGGTTTCCCTGCCCCGATTATTGTCTTGCTGGGGACATAGACTTATGGGTTTTCCTAGCCTAACCATCCGTCACCTGAAACATGATTCTTGGATTTTCCTAGCCCAATCCTCACAACACTAAGATTTGATTCTCGGGTTTTCCTGGCCCGATCATCACTAGGGATGTGGTTTTTAGATTTTCCTGGTTCGATGATCACTTTTCCGAGGACACAAACTTCTGGGTTTTCCTGGCCTAGTTGTCCTTCACTTTCAACTTTGGGGATACTACCCGAATAGTCATCTCGATCTTTGAGCTTAGGGGATTCAAACCCGAATAACCCTTTTTTTGAGCTTCGAGGATTCAAACCCGAACATTCCTCTCCTTTCAAGCTTTGGGGATTCAAACCCGAACAGCCCTCTCTTCTGAGCTTCAGGGATTTAAACCTGAATAGCCCTCTCTTTTAAGCTTCGAGGATTTAAACCCGAACAGCCCTCTCTTTTGAGCTTCGGGGATTCAAACCCAAATAGCCCTCTCTTTACGGTGTGGGTTTTCCTTGCCCATTCTTCTTGAAAATCTCAAAAATTTATACTCTGAATTCCGCCTCCTTAGTATACGACACTAATTTCCATTCATCATTTTTCAATCATTCAACACACTTTTTTTTAGGGAAACCTACACCCTTGCTTGCTATAAAAATAACTTTTTTTTGTCTTTTTCTCCTTTACTTTTTGTCACTTCTCTTTTTCCCTTTCCTCCTCCTACACTTTATGTACTTCCTACACCTTTCCTCCTTTTTTAGTCAATGAAGAATGAGAGAACACCCTCTGTGCCTGAGTGGGATCATATTCCGCCTCTTATTAGCACTTCTAGGAGTTTAGGATTGACTCGTGGGGACTCAATTCCTCTTCTGGCATATCTAGGGTCTCACATTTGCTCTTCTGCATCTGGAGAGGTTAGTACCCTGAAATTTCCTATAAAATCATATTAGGTTGGTAATTAATCTTGCATAATTATTGTTCTAAGACATTGTTTAATTGAACAAAATGTGAAATTTGTATTTTAATTGTTAAAAATTGAAAATTGTCCCCATCTGTGCCTCACAGATGCGATCACCTCTTCGATGAGGTGATTGTCTCATTGATGAGGCGATCGCCTCATCGATGAGGTGATCGCCTCATCGATGAGGCGATAGGCTTTTGTGAAGAAGTGATTGCATGTCGCCCCTTCACAGAGCCGATTGCCTCTTCAATGAGGCAATCGCCTCTATGGTGAGTCGATCGCTTCATCAACAGAGTGAACTAAGCTATTTACATGTACATTCATTCTGAATTTCTCCCTGAAATCGTAAAATGCATAAATTTTACTTCCCTATCTCTTTATTTACAGCATGACGCTCAGACATTCAAGGGTGCCGGGAATTTCCATGGAGCTCGGTTCTTCTATAGTGACTTGATCGATGAGCAGAGAGACCGGATTCAGGAGACAGGGTTCAAGGACTTCATACTCTCACTTCCATCTGAGCAGGGGCACACGGACTACCAGCCACTACATGCCCTGATGGAGAGGTAGTTTGATATAACCCACACTTTCCACCTCCCGTTCGGTGAGCTTACTCTAGACCCAGTGTCATTTACTGCCATCATGAGGATCACCTGTGCCGGGGATCCCATTCCCTTTTATACGAGTCTACACCAACTGTCTCCGGATAAGGCTATATACATCGAGCGACTTTTGGGGATGACTCCTGACATGAAGGGGACTCATACCTTTAAGTTGGACTCGATCAGGAGTTTTTACACCAGGGATCGGGCCGTAGCGATGATCACTCCCTATAAGATTGACCAGGTGGTGAGGGCCTTTCTGCTCTACCTGCTCGGTACCACCTTCTTCGTTGACACTACCAGCTCCATAGACCTGATGTTCCTACCAGACCTTCAAGATTTTGACCAAATTCCCACATTCGATTGGGGTAGCTGCGCCCTGGCATACTTGTACCGGAGTATGGACGAGGTGGTCCGAGGGGCTATGAGATTTTACGACTTTTGGCATACTGTTCTGGTGCATCATAATCCTTTTTTTCTTTGTCTTGTTCTGACCCCCTGTTACTTACATTGGTTTTCTCAACTTCTCTGATTTTATTTTTCCAGGTCTGGGCTCTGGAGCTAGAGCTGCTTGTGGGCGTCACACGAGTGGGAGACCACTTCCCAAACCTCGGCAGGTGGGGTGCCAGCCACGTTATGAAGAGGCACCTTGCACGAATTCACATCCACAGATAGCATCTGAACTCCCTAACATAAGATGCAGTACCTATAAAGCATAACCTTTCTTGTTAGCAAATTATGTATGCTCAACTCTCTTACATATTAACAACTCCCTTTTTTACAGATTTAGAGCGACTTGTGGGGGCCTGAAGACACTTGGACTATTGAGATGACTCGCTCCAGGCCCTTAGCTCAAAATAGGGCACTCCTCTATAGCCCTAGATATCGAGCTTGGTATTTGGGAGAGCGGGTCCTAAACTGGAGGGTAGGTGTTAAAGCTAAGCGAGTCCCCAGGTCTCCTCCTAACAGTATGCTTTGGGCTCATAAGCTGAAGGGCGACGACCTCACTCAGGCTATTGCAGGCTTATCAATTGTGAATCACACAGTTCGTATGAAGAGCTGGTATGCGGAGTTGATCCATACCCACCTTTTGCTGACAGTCCCTTTCCAGGCCGCTTCTACCTCTCAGGTATATCCTTGTCGACTCTCCTTTTCTTGCAAACTGACTGTATTCTCAACATGTTTCTCCTGTTTTTGTCTTCAGGCTATACTTGCTAGTTCTGTGGCCCCAGTTAGGTCCCGAGTGTGGGAGAGAGAGCCCTTAAGGCATCGACTGGATCCAAGTAGGGAGGAGACTTCTACGGCTAGCAAGGAAGCTAAGCCGACTACTGCCTCTAGTTCTGAGTTTATCCCAGGCAGCTTCATACACATCCCCAACCCTCTAGCTCAATGTTGGGTTCCTCCTAGAGAGTTGTCGCGTCAGTTCTTGACCTTGGATGAGGACCTAACCCCTGCATGCACCCCTGGTGGTGCTACTCATGTAAGTTCTTTTCCTGACCTGCTTTTATTATGATTCTCAAACTAAACGTTAGTTCTAACATTTATTTCAATAATGAAAATTCCACTGGAGCAAGGCCTATATATGTATCACATAATACAGGCCCATAGAGACTACATGCTGGAGATCACCCAACAGTGGAGGGTAAGAACCTTTTTATTTTCTACATGTATGCATGCTCGCATGGTTTACTAACCTGCATTTTGTCCTAATAGGATCGAGATGAGGCTAGCAGGGCAATGATCGCCACTCTCGATCATCAGATTGACGTATTTCAGACTAATGAGGATGACGAGGATGAAGACAAGAGTGGCAGTAAAGCCGGAGGAGAGGCCAATCCCGAGGGTACTAGATTGGATGCTTGATGTACTAGGGTTAAAACTTATGTAGTCTTTGAATAATGAACATAAAATTTCAGTTTTTGATTTTATAGACAGAATGTTTGCAGAATTCATAATTTTCCTCAATTAAATTCATTTGTTTTTCTTTTCTCATTTCTTTACATGTGAGTTAATTTCAATGTTTGCATACGTAACTGTCCCACTTTATTTTGATTGCACTTGTTTAGACTGTATGATTCGAAGAAGTGCAATCGGCCCATACTGCTAATGAAGGGATCGCCTCATTGATCTCTGGTGAAGAGGCGATCACCTCTTATTGCTGAGGCGATGCCTCATTGATGAGGCGATTGGCTCATCGATGAGGCGACCACCTCAACAACAAGAGGTCCTGCCCCTATAAAAACCCACATTCTTGTGTTTGACCTAATTCTCGAGTTCCCTTCATCCCTAACCTCCTGTTTCTCTCTCTAGGCACCTTTGAAAACCCACAAATATGACAGAACAGAGTCTGAGGCCCCTACAATCGATTTTGAAAAGTTTAGACAATAAATCTTAGGCCAAGGTAGAGCCGTTTCACCTTCTAGTCTTTAAATCACTCCACACTAGGAGAATTAATTTCCCTTTTCTCCATGCCATGATTCAATTTTGGGATTCCTATAAACACATTTTCCAGTTCAACACAATAGAAATATGTACCCTGCTGGAGGAATTCGAGGCAATTCTCAACCATTATACAGACTCTGCTTACCAACTCGCGGTTCCTGTCCTTGAAAACCCGAATTCTCACTCCATTCAGCAACAAATGGCGCGTATGTTCAACCTTCCACCCTGGTCTTCTTTTCACTATATCTCCAACTTAGAAATCAAACTAGAGTACTTCCTCGAGGTCACTATGAATGTGGACAAAGAAGAAACTTACTAGCCTCACATATTAGCCCTCTATTTGTATGCTCAATTTCTGCTAGTTTCTCCCTCAAGGCACTGCGATATGAATATCTTTTCCATCCTCGATTAAGTGGAGTCAGGGTTCAATCCTTTCCCTCTCATCTTAGTAAAGACTATCATTGGATTGGATGACTTCACGAAGACATGATGATTCTCAGGAAGTCCATTCCTATTGGAGGTAAATTTTCCGTTGTCTCTTCCTTAACTTCCAACTGTCACACTACCTGCATCTAATCATTTGCAATTCTGCAGATGTGGTTTTATGAAAAGTTAGGCCTAATCGAACCCCCTCAAGACATCAAGAGTTACCAAGCCAAGCATTATTAAACAAGAAAAATACATCCCATCCCTGTAGACATTCATGGCTGGCTATCAACATTTCTTGATACACTGATCCACTGGATGTGCCCCTGGTGGGGATTGCAGCATGTAACCATTCGATCTTAGGCATATTGCGTCCCGATTGTCGATCTCCATTTTTCCACTTTCTACAATCCAGCCCGCCTCTGCCGCCAATATGGTCATAAAGAACTGATTATGGAGCTCGTTCATGAGTTCAAGCCAGGGCCACTTTCTCAAAATTTCCTGGACCACCTGGTGGCAACTTAGCCTCGAAGAGTCATCAAAAGGAATTTAAGCTATGACGGTAATCAGACTACCGATGATCATTACAAAGCGTGGGTTGTTTACAACAGATAGAAAGAGATGAATTTATTAAATATAAAAGGACAAGAGAATTACAAATGTTAAGTTCACAAGGTATTCAACAAAAGAAGAGAAAAAAAATTAGCACATTAAATGAAGTCATCATTTCCCCCTTTTTTAGAAGTAATTTCCCTTTTGTACTAGTTAAACGGCTTGTAATGGACACTTTATTCAATGTTTAACGATAATTAAAGCAATCCATTTCATTTCATTTAAGCACAAAAATGTATATACATTTCACTTCTGCTACATCTCATGTTATTAGTTGGCTTGCCCTTGCAAGTTTTTTGACTAATTATTTTGCGCCTCTCACTCTCCTTTTCCATGTCCTTAACTTTTTCCTGGACTGCCTCTTTTGAGGTTTTCAGTCCAGCAGGACTTTTTTCTTTCTTTTTCTTTTTAGTCTCTAACTTTTGCCTAGATAGCCTCTTTTCAAGGTTTTCTCCCTAGCGAGACTTTTTACAAAAAGGATTTCTTGATCTTATCTAGGTTGATGGGTTCTATGAACTCGTTTCCCTCTATGTTAAACAAAATAGTAGTGCCTTTCAAAAATAACTTCTTTACTAGATACAGTCCCTCCCAGTTGGGCTTAAACTTTCCTTGAGGGTCAGTCATGACTGATCTTGTAAGTTTCAACACCAAATCCCCTTCGCGAATCTTGCCTAGCTTGATTTTCTTATTATAGGCACGAGCTATTCTTTTCTGATACAGCTGAGAATGATATATAGCCTTCATCCTCTTTTAATCCAGCTGAGCCAACCGACTTTTGACCCACTAATACTCAGGGAGTTTAGATTCCAAAAGGACTCTTAATTACCTTATCTCAACCTCTACTGGTAAAATAGCCTCACACCCATAAACTAAACAGTATGAAGTGGCTCCTATCGAAGTTTTAGTAGTAGTTCGTACCCCCACAATGCGAATTGTAAGTAATTAGCCCAATCTCAATAATTTTTTAGTGTCTTGGCCAAGATCTTTTTTACATCCTTATTTGCTACATCCACCACCCTATTTTCCTGTGGCCTATATGGAGATGACTTGTGGTGCTCAATCTTATAGTCTTTCAATAATGTGGCTGTTTTTGCCTGAAATTAAATGTCATTGTCTGTAACTATATGGTGTGGCAATCTATATCTGCAGATTATGTTCTTTTCGATGAACTTCGACATCTGCTTCGATTCCACGGTAGCATAGGATTCCTCAACCCATTTGGAGAAGTAGTCAATGGCCACAATGATATACCGATGGCCATTAGTTGCTTTTGGCCTTACCTCCCCTATGATGTCAATCCCCCATACAGCAAACAACCAAGGAGAAGTCATTCCTTAAAGCTTCATAAACGGTAGGTGGCTAACATCACCATATGTTTGGCAATTGTGACATTTCTTTACAAACCCAACACAATCTGCTTCCATGGTGAGCCAAAAGTACCCCTGGTAGGCTATTTTCTTTGCCAAGATGGTCCCATTCATGTGTGGCCCACACACCCCTTCATGAATCGCTTCCATAAGCTTCCAGCCTTCATCCTTATCAACGCACTTGAGGTGTACCTTGGCTGGAATTCATTTGTATAACATCCTATTGTAGCTTATGAATTGTCGAGACAACATTTGCAGGGATATCCTTTCTTTCTTATTGGCATTATCTAGAAATTGCCCAGTTTCTAGATACCTTTGTAAATTATAGAACCAAGGTTTCTCAATGGTGTCAACTGGCATTACTCTCACCTCTTCATAATAGGGGGCTCGAGACTTCATGAGAATTAAGGGCCTAGCCTCTGGTTGACTTCTACTTTCCCACATGGAGGCCAATGTGGCTAGGGCATCAGCTACTTAGTTTCCTTCCCTTGGCAAATGGACAAATTTACACTGAGTGAAGGAGCATAAGATGGTGGCCAATTATTCCTAATACAGCCATAATTTTTCTTCTTTTATCTCCTATTCTTTGGTGGCTTATTTTATAACTAGCATGGAATCCCCATAGACAGTGACATTTTTTGCCCCTACGCTACACAATGCTTCTAAACCAAAAATGTAGGCTTCGTATTCTGCTTGGTTATTGGTTGCTTCAAACTCAAGTCTTTTTGCCATCAGGATCATTTCTCCTTTTGTCGTAACCAAAATTACCCCTATTCCGGCCCCTTTATTGTTGACAGCTCCATTAAAGTACATTTCCTAACCTTGTATCTCTATCACCCCTAGATGCTCATCGAGAAACTCTAACTTCCATCTTGTTCATCATCCACCGGACTTTGTGCCAAAATGTCTACTATTGCTCTTCCTTTCACTGTCTTTTTGGCCATATACTCTATGTCAAATTCTGTGAGTAAAACGAGCCACCTAGCTAATTTTCCTGTAAGAGATGGGGTCTGTTGAAGGTACCTGAGGGGATCATGTTTAGAAACTGCCTGCACTTTATAAGACTGAAAGTAGTGTCTGAGCTTTTTCGTCGCCCAAATTATTACTAGGCATGTTTTCTCCACTAAACTATAAGTAGTTTCATAGGGCAGAAGCTTCTTACTCAGGTAATATACATCATGCTCTATCTTCTTTTCACCTTCCTGTGCCAACATTGCCCCTATTGCATCCTTCTCAATTGCCAGATACAGGATCAAGGTTTTACCCAGTCTCGGCGACTATAAGACAGGAAGATTCATCAGATAATCCTTGATAGCTTCAAAGGCTTGTTGACATCTTTCGTCCCACACAATAGGTTGGTCTTTCTTTAAAAGCTTAAAGATGGGATTGCAGATGGCCATTAACTTGGCTATAAATCTGCTGATTTACTATAAACACCCCAGAAACCCTCAGAAATCTTTTTCATTCTTTGGTGTCAGCATATCCCTTATTGCTCTGATCTTATCTGAATCGACCTATATTCCTTTCTGGCTAACAATGTGTCCTAATAGTTTCCCAGATGTAACCCTAAAAACACACTTCTTTGAGTTCAGTCTGAGATTATACTTTTCTGCTCTAGCCAGAAACTTGTCTGGTGCTTCAAAATGCCCTTCCCTAGTTGGAGACTTTACCATCATATCATCCACGTACACTTTTACCTCTTTATGAATCATGTCGTGCAATAAGGCAGTTGCCATCCTTTGATAAGTGGCCCTTGCATTTTTCAACCCGAAAGGCATCACTCAATAATAGTACACTCCCCATTCGGTGATGAAAGATGTTTTCAATTTATCTATTACTACCATCATGATTTGATTGTATCCCAAAAATCCATCCATAAAAGAGTACATCGCATTAGAAGCCGCATAATCAATCAACGTGTCAATATGCGATAATGGAAAGTCATCCTTGGAGTAGGCTTTATTCAAATCTTGGTAGTCCACATATACTCTGACCCTTCCATCCTTTTTAGGAACTGGAACTATATTTGCTAACCACTGAGTGTCCTCTACCACTTCTAAGAACTTTGCCTTCAGTTGCTTTTTGACCTCTTCCTTAACCAAGAGAGCCCATTCTGGCCTTAACCTCCTTTGCTTCTGCTTTATTGGCACTATGTAGGGGTATGTGGGGATCCTATATTCTGAGCTCTCCTTGTCGATCCTGAGCATGTCTTCACAAACCCAAGCAAATACTTTCTGTCTCTTTTTTAAGATTTCTTCCATTTTTCCTCTCTCACCATGAGTTAAACCAAAAGCAAGCAATATATTTTTAGGATTATCATCTGTGCCTAAATTGAATGACTCAGTTTGTGTGGAATTAATGTCAAACATATGCATGAAATGATTGACACTAACAGAATAACCATTAGGAAACACATCACATAAATAAGCAAATTCAGACTTCATTGCATTCACTTTTGAAAAGAAAAGATCATCAGTTTCAAACAGAGAAGCAAGAGAAACATCAAAGTCATTATAAAAGGTATCTATGATAGAATTGAGGATGTAGGTTTCAAAATTAAAATCTTTGCTTTGATCATCAATGCCTTCATCTTTCTTAAACTCCTCTTCAGCCAGTACCAGCTCCTCAGTAAAGGCCTTTTCGATAGCAACTTCCTCGGTTTTGTTCATAAATTCAGCAAAAATCTCAAACCCCGGGATAACTTCCCCAGCCACTAGGAGAGGTTCTGGATTCTTGCTGTATGGGTGCCCAGTGCCTTCCTTTACAAAGATTTCCCATAAAGTTTTCTTTCTAGCCACAGTTTCCTTCTCCTTTTCTTCAGACCGGTCCCACATACACATCTCTTTCCCAGCTCCATCAACCTCTTTGAATCCTAACCCATGCTTCAAAATAGGTACTTTATTTCCCATAAACTCTGAAGGTCCGCTCTGATTTTTCCCTAATCCCATGCCGGGCAAAAATTTCATATTGCGCATCATTCTCAGAACCTTTTCATCCATCTCATCCTCATAGATCACACAGACTTCAAAACTAGGACTAAGGGAAATCTCCTTAGGGATCAACTTTAGTGTGGCTATGGCGACTTTAGTTTCAGTTGAGATGGTAATAACCCTTCCTTCATATGCAAACTTAATCTTTTAGTGAACAGTGGATGGAACGCCACCTAGAGGGTGAAACCATGGCCTTCCTAATAAAATGGCAAATGTTACTGGGATATCAATCATATGCAAGTCAACCCAGACTTCTATAGGTCCTATTTTAACCAACGCCCTGAAATTTCCTTCCACAGATCTCTTGGTGTCATCATAAGCCTTGATAACTACCTTAGAAGGCTTTAGGTCGGCTACCGTCAACCCTAGCTTCGGTAGAATCTTCAATGGACACACATTGATGGTAGAACCATTATCAACCATCACACAGCAGGTCATCTTCCCTTTTACCTCGGCTTTGATAAACAGAGCTTTGTGGTGATCCCTCCCTTCCAGAGGCAAATCATCGTTGGAAAATGTTATCATTCCTTAAGGAGTTTCCATTAGTGACTTAACCATCTATGTAATATCCCGTGTTTTTAAAATATTTTTACACTGTACCGGGATATGCAGTGTTAATAATTTCTGTATTTTACATAATATTTTTACGAGTTAATATGTATTTAAAACCTATTTTAATTATTGTGTATTATTTTCAGTGCTTTACGTAAAATTTTCCCGGGACTTGCATTTTCGGGGAAATTTTCACGTAAACAATGTATTATTAATTATTTTAAATGTATTTACGG
This sequence comes from Mallotus nudiflorus, assembly GCA_947683625.1. Classification (NCBI taxonomy): domain Eukaryota; kingdom Viridiplantae; phylum Streptophyta; class Magnoliopsida; order Malpighiales; family Euphorbiaceae; genus Mallotus; species Mallotus nudiflorus. Next base: position 8,409,612 of record CANTUR010000157.1, on the reverse strand, counting down.
ACTTGCATAAACTCATACGTATTTTTAAATTATTAAATAAAGCCTGTGTGTGTATAATTATTTAATTAGGGTTTATTATTACCCTAATATTTTATTAAGTATTTATTTGTTTTATTGTTATTTAATTAATTTCATTTAGTATAAATTATTAAAATATTAAATTTTATGTGTGTGGTGTATATTTGATGTGTGTAATTTAATATTATTTTAATATATAGTATAAAGTATATATATATACATATATTTGTCAAAAATCAAAAAGTTTGGAAAATTACCATTTTGCCCCCGATCATCCCTTTCTTCCCCAATTCTTCCCTTCTCCGTTTCCGGTCACTGCCGTGCCGTTTCTTCACCGTGGGTGTGCCGTCCGGTGTGCCACCGTCTTCCTCGACCAATTCCGCCGCCTGAGGAGGCCGTTTCCGGCGTCTGGACATCGATTTTGGCCGGAGAAGCCGAAAATCGATCCACCGTCGATCACGTCGATTTCGGCCACCGTTTTTGACACCGCCAGTCTCTTTCTTCTCCTTGAGCTCCGGTGAGTGTGATTCTAGCTTTGGTTTGAGATGAAATGGTCTAGAATTGCTTAGGTTTTGATTTTTCTATTTCGGTCACATTAGGGTTTTTGATTTTTTTGAGCTTCGAATTGATTGATTCATGGAAACTCCCTTCACAAATGTTGATTCTAGTAGCTTAATATACATGTATGAATTTTTGTAGAATTTTTGGAGATTTTTTGGATTTTTGGGTATTTTTGAATATTTTAATATTATTTTCTAATTTTTGGAAATTAATTATTTTAATTATGAAATTGGATTTTATGGTTAAATTAGGTGTTGAAATGAATTATAGGAATTTATTTGGAATTTTTATGAATTTCTAAGTATTTATTTTGAATTATTTGAGTTTATGTGAATTTGAGAAAATTAGGTAAAATGTGTTTTTATTTGAAATTAATTAGATAATTGGGTTTAATTATTGATATTATTGATAAATATGTTGAGAAAATTAATTTTGGATAATTGTATGATTTTTGGTGAATTTTTGAAGTAATTTAAGTATATTTATATATAGGGGTATTTTGGTAATTTTACCCTAAATTGTCTAAAAATGTAATTTAATTGGTTTTAATAGTTATTTAAGGTATAAAAATGATTTCTACAAATTATTTGGTATTTTTAACTAATTAAAACTATTTTTCGTGAATTATTTTCAATTATATATATAATATACGGTTTTTCAAATAAAATGAGTTTTTATCGATTTTTACAGTGTTTTAAGGTTAATTATATAATTTCCACCTATGAAATGTATTTCTGTGATTTAAGGATATTTATGGTATATCTGGAATTTTTCTGTGTTTGTGGACCCCGGTCGGTAGACTGTAATTTGGAGTCCGACCGAGGGGTTATGGTTTTGTGTTGAGCCTATTTCTCGAAGTGTGTTTCTTTGCAGGGTCGGCTCTACTCTTTTGAGTAGAGAGATGTCCGTTTTACAGGGGAGGTTCTGTCGGATTTTCGATAGAATTCTCGTAAAATGTGATCTCCAGTCGAACCCTAAATTCCGATTCTGTGTTTAATACTCTAGATTGAATTCTAGGATTTCTGTTAGGTTTATTCTGATGTCGATTATTTATTTCTTGTTTAGTTGCACCGAGACCGAGGGCTAGTGGACCAGGCCCGTCGGACCTGTCTCGTGGAGCGCACTAGGTGAGTTACTGTACTATGTATACATGCTTAGGATGCATGATTTAGAAATATATGTTTTACTTTGATTAAAATGCATAAATAATGTGATTTGTATTTAAGTATATTTTTGGTTTATTTTTGGTATATATTAAATTATATACATGTTTTATTAATAAAATATATTTAAAATGTTTTTAAATATATTTTTAGTTTAATTTATGATTTGATTGAGTTCATTTGACGTATATATACTCGAAATATACCTGGTTTACGTTTGGTATATTTCTGGTATATATATGGTTTATATTGTTGTTTTATTTAAATTCATGCATCATTTATTTGTGAATGAATGTTTTATATTATTAATGAAGGATATCAATAGAACGTGCTACCTAGTGGGCAGCACTAGGACCGAGTACGTACCGGTACGCCTATAGCTTTAGGCTATATTATTAAATTATTTGTGGATATTGATTTGATTATGATTATTGATATGTGTGAGATGTGGTTTGGGGTGTGATTGCTGGAGCTCGGTTGACCAAGTGTCTTGGGGCCAATCACACTGGCAGTCAGACTGCTGGAGCTCGGTTGACTTAGTGTCTCGGGGCCAGTCTACTGTCCAAATGGATTAAGTGGATATATTTGGAATAAGTGAGCCTGTATGGCCAGAGTGTTGTTTAACACTATTATTCTGAGGTTACGATATTCTAGGGTTCTATGTGATCCTTTATAAAAGATGATTTTCGGATAAAATATATAAAATGATTTTATTGCATCTGTGTGCAATTGCCTGTATATATACATATTATATATATACTGTTGATTGTATGCATTATCACTTAGTGTGTATGTATATATATTATAGTAATTCACTCAGTGAGGTCTGACTCCCCTCCGTTGACTATTTTTCAGGAGAGTCAACTTCTTCAGACCTCAGTAGCAGGTCGATACGTCGGATTTCTTCCGCCCCGGCTTCTTTATGTAAATTGTCTACTTGAGTCTTATTTATTTTATCTAGACATTGCAGTAGTTGTGAATTAAAGTATTAGATTTCATGTATTTTATTTAAAGAAATGTATTATGTTGAAACTGGATTTGTATTAAAGATTATATATCTATGAGATGAGATTTGATTTAAATCCAGTTGATATGGATAATATCATGATATTATGATTTTTATTTCCGCTGCATATTATATGATTATTGTTATTATTGCATGATTTATTTTATTTTTAGGCTTGCTACGGGTTCCGGATTCGAAAGAATTCCCGTTCCCTAGCGTCGGTCATGGCCCCTGTTTTGGGTCGTGACAATCTATTCTGGAATGGAATTAGTGGAAATCTTTCTCTAATTTAGTGCCAGGACCAGGGCTTCCCTGTGATCCCTAGAATGCATGAGTAACTCTTAAACACTGGCAATGGTCTCTTTGCTTTATTTTATCTCCTTTCCCTTCACTGCACATTCTGCCTTTTCAGGTTCAGACCTGATAACCCCAGGTTCCCTTTTCTTTTCTTCGACCTTCCTTACAAACTGACTTAGCTCACACCCCTCATTGCCCCATAGTTCATCTCATTCTCTGCTTTCATCATCAAAACTCCATATGTCCAAGACTTGTACCTGTAACTCCATGGGTTGTTTGCTTGGTTTCAGGTTTTTAGGTTTGGTTTGTTGGGAATTATGAGAGACATCAATGAAGGAGTTTAGGACTTGCTCTTCTGTTAGGCTAGAGTTGACCATTAGAATGGGTGGGTTAAGAGGTGGTACATTTTGGTAATCGGGTAATGGGTTGGTTTGTGTTTTTGGTTTTCTATTTTCTAGGTCGGTAATTTTGCCTGAGTCTATTAGATCTTGGATTTCATGCTTTAACCAGGCACAGCTGTCTGTGTCATGCCCAATGGTCTGATGAAATTTACATAAAAGCTTTGGGTTGGCTCCAGGTAAGGGTTGTTGTGAAGGTAAAGGTCGTAGCAGGTTCTTCTCAATGAGCTTATCGAGGACTTTGGACATAGAACGTCCCAAATTTGAAAATCTTTGAGGCTGTCTAACTGCACTGACTTGTACATTGCTGCTTAGTGGTCGAATAGCATGAATCTGAATGAACTGCTTGAGCTGGCCCCCTCTTTTCCCCTAGATCCTCTCCTAAAGAATTTCTTCTCTTAAGACAAATCTGACTCTTTCTGGACCCCAAATCTGTATAATTCTTCAAAGTTCCTAATTCCCAGATCCTTCAATTTCCTAGACAATGCTAGAACATACCCTTCTATTGCCAAGACCAACTGATCGAACTCAGTAGGCCTATGCCTCATCAAGTATAACTTTCCCCTCCAACGAGTCAGGTAATCAGCAAAAGGCTCGTTAAAGTTCTGTTTGGTATTCTGCAGATCTCTCAAGGACACCTCTAGTTGAACATTAAGACCATATTACTTGATAAAAGTAGTGCACAATTCTTTTGAATCTGACTGAACATGCGGTTCCAAGGTGTAATACCAACAAATTGGCGCTCCTTCCAATGAAATAGGGAACTGCTTGATAATTTGGCTCTCAGTTAGCTCGGTAGCCTTCATGTATGTTACATATTGCTTCAAATGCAAATGGGGATCCTCGAAACTAGTATACTTCTTCATGTCTGGGAATTTAAACTTACGAGGCAGCTATTCATCACCCTTTTCTAGATTCAGATCATAATCTAAGGAGCGACCATACCTTTCTCCTTTATCATCACCTGCATTTGGTTCATCACTTTGGTCATATTCTTAGCCCACTCAGTCTGACCCACATCCTCGACTGGGATGACATTTCTTTGATTCACTAGATTTCCCAACACTGTCACATCATCTTACCTTCCTCTAATTGGTATTTCCTCATCGAGATCCACCAAATCAATTGGCGGTGCATTGGGTGGCTGCGCTGGCTGGCTCTCTCTAATAAGCTTAGTAATATCCCCCATCCTTTCTCTCATCATAGCTCGGGTTTCTGTCATTACTTCTTCTTTCAACCGTGCCCCAAATGCTTCTGGATCAAACCCTCCTACCATTCCTATTTCTGAATTTCTGACCAAATGACCTGAACTAGCTCGGACCCACCCTACTGAGCTTGAAGGATCTATAGTGCTGCAAAATAATAGGTTAGAATGATGCATGACGTGTATGCATGATATGCAAGTCCATTTTATTTCGAAATTTGAGAAACAAAAGATCACACACAAAAAAATATACGAGATCAAAAAATGGAACTTAAACATGCAAACTTCCGCCCTTATTCCTCCTACACACGTATTTAATGACGAGTATCTTGTCCTAGGATTTTTGGCCTGGGTTTTAATTATCAGCGGGGGATAATAAAATCGACGTATACAAGAAAGCTCTCAAAATGATTCAAACAAGTAATGGTTCCTTTAAATAAAGCTCGAGTCCACTTTCCAAGATCCTTAGCACCATAAACTTACTTGTCAATGCTCATTTGAAAAGGGTTATAAGTATGCATTAGAGGCCTTTGTTGACTAGCTTATTTATAATGGGCTTTGGTTGGACACAAGGGCCTATTTTATTTTGGCCTGCTTATTGATGGGCTTGAGATTTATTTTAAGGGTCCATTATATGGCATAATACACATGCACATGGGAAAATTCCTAAGGATAGTTGCTAGGTCATTACATAAGCTTAAGTCTTAGGTAAAAAGGCTTCGGCTCCCATAACGATATACATCCATATATGTCTCCCCACTTAAGGGTCAAACAATGCGGATTAGTACGTGTTTTGAGTGACAATAATCAAATATTCCACCACCAGGTTTGAGTGAAACATAGGTAGCAAAGTACTAACTATTGTTGGGTTTATTCAGGACTGAAGTGCTCATTGTGTGCAAAATATGTAGTGAATGCATAAATGCAGGAAGCAATAAGAAAATAATTAAAGATGATAAAATGCAAAACACTGGAATCAGTTTCTCTATCCCCAGTGGAGTCACCATTGTAGGCGGCGGGTTTTAGCGCACACCCAAGTGTTTAGCGACCACGGCACTATGCGGGCTCAAGGCCTACTAGAAAATACGATATAGGTCTTAAGCCTATTCGGAGATGGAGTCGCCACTTGGATAAAAACTGGGACACATTGTACAGTAACTGGATCCCACAGAGGTTCCCAGAAGCCATTATCAGAGATCGGGTTCGAAAATTGGGTATGAGCGTTTGAATGCTCACCCAACGTTGCGGCTGGCCTCTGTTTGTGTTTTTCGTTTTATTACCATTTAATTATTTAATTATTTCCTCATTTACCACAGGTAATAAAATTGCCTTCAGATAATTGCCAAATTTTATAATCAAATCCGAGTTTGCACATTTGTCCAATTTCATGCCTATAAGTCCCAACATTTAACAAAAATAAAATAAATAATAATTTACAACCATACATTCAAAATCAAATGGGGGAAAGGGATTAAGGATTACAACGCTTTTAAGCTAAATAAACAGATAATATACAGGAAATAAACCAATAAAATAACATAAATAAACCAATAAAATAACATCAAAGCAGCAATGTACAAGGGATAACTAACAAAGGTGACTACTCAATGATAGAGATCATCAAGTAATTCCTGCAAATAATACACAGTTAGTCCTTCCTTTCAAAAAAATGAAATTACATGTAACTATACTTACAAAGTGGCTTCATAAAAAAGGGGTTTTCACATTATGAACTAAAGAAAGCATCAAACAATCAAGATTAAACATTGTCATGCAATGATACGGATATGTTTAAGGTCAAAGGAGGACATATCAAAGCAGACGTCAAGACAAACGTAAAAAGACATAACAAAAAATAGACTGAACTTGTCAATGTGACGATCACCTCATTGATGAGGCGACGCCTCATCAACAGGGATCCCTACATGTCTAAGCCAAACAGCATAAAGCACACATACAGAAAAAGAGGGCCTCTTAGAGGCTTGTCAATGGGGCAATCGCCTCATTGAGATGAGGTGATGAAGAGGCGTCGGTTGATCAACAGGCCGGTTCCGACTTTCAAAACATTCAGACTTCTACTCTATGTAACAATACATGCATATACACACGCTACAATCATTAGACTACGACTACATACAAAAGTATTCAAAGATCACATCAATAAGGTGAGGTTTTGAAGCAAGATAAACCATAAATATACTCAAAATATACTAATGACTTAACTATACACAAGCAAGAACACATAAAATTATGGATATGTCAAGCTTAAGTGCAGGTTTTATACCAAAATGAGAGGCCCTCATAGATGTCTTGATTGAGATCCTTGCTAGGATGTGATATCTACCTTTGACACAAGTTTCTTCCTTCTTCCCTTATGGAGATGTGAACTCTCTTTGCTTCAATCTCTCCTTCTTCCTTTTAAGACGTTTTTTTCTTTCTTTCTTCTTATTTCTTTCTTTTTTTCTTCAGAGCTTTTTTTTTTTCCTCCTTTTTTTTTCTCACCAACCCCTTCTTCTCTCCTTTTCCTCTTTCTTTTTTTTTCCTTTTATTCCCTAGCTTTCCCATGCCCCTAAGCCCTCTAGCTCATCATAAGCTTTCATAGCCTTTTTCCCTTCTCCAAAAATCTTTTTCTCACGTAAGAAACATGTCTGGAGGGTGGAGCCCACACTACTTGGCCATCATGATTGCAGCTGCATTAAATGCAGCTGTAAGTAGGCTGCCATAGAGGCAGCGCCTCATCGATGAGGCGACGCCCCTTTGGACCAAGCTTGCATTGGGCCAGGCGGACTTGGGCCAAATTTGGATAGTTGGGTTAGGTTTTGGGGTTTAGGTTTTTAAGTCCACTTTTCACTGGAGATTCAGACATCATTCTCATGTCTAAGTTTCACATTCTCATCATTGGACTTAACAATGGGCCGGTCAAACTAAGCAATCATAATTCGTCTCCTAACACGGACCAACCGAATCGGGTGTCAACAGTAGTTCATATTCTTTAAGACTTGTACTAATTAGTTCTAATTACAAATTAGATGTATAAAACTTTTCGATATTTTATTAGTTAGTTAAGACATAAAATTGCATGCGGAGATAATGCATTATTTTTATATTTATTTTGGGGAAATAATGAGGAAGAAGATAAAAACATATATTTATATATGAAGTAGGTCTGACAAATAAAAAAGATTTGGGGGAAAACGACAGAAGCAAAGGGAGAAACATTTAAAGGATCCAACGGAGTAGTTGGCTCTTAATAGTTGCTACATTAATTATGGTCTCAAATTTGCAAAAAATTCAATTAATTTTCTTGTTTCACGAGTTCACTTCACTCATTTAAAATGATTTAGTTATTGGTCTCATCATCTAAACGAAGTAGTATTCACTTTCCACAATCACTCTCCCATCATAGTCTTGATTGGCCATTCTTCTAACGTGGCGGCGATCCTTAATTTCACTGCTTATCTACAGTTCATAAAAATCACAAATTTGCCACTCTTTTATTTCATAGAAATTTCAATTTGGTCACTTTCTCTTGGAGCCTATAGCCCGTAGTTAAAACCACACCGTTTTATCTAAATGATATTTATGCAATCAAACAGCTTAAAAATGGCAGTCTCGTTGGGCTCTATTGACATTTTATTCGTCAGGTTAATTTAAGCCCTAATTTTTATTTGGGTGAATTATTATTTGGCCCTTGTAAAATTAATATTAATTACTTGGTATTTAATTAAAATTTTAATTATATAAAATTAAAAGTTAAGCATTTTATATTTTTATGTAAATGATATAATTATCATTTGACAATTAAATTCTAAGAAAATTACTTTAATAATAAAATATATAAATTCTAAATATTAAGAATAAATAATATAATATATTTAAATAGAGAGGCTAATATTATAATATATTCAAGTTGAAAGAGCAAATCATTTTTACTTGATAATTGTCATATCAATTAATTAAGGGTAATGAAAAAATTAACAAAATGGATAAATTATACAATTTTATAAAGTAGAAAAAAATAAAATAAATTTTAAAGATCAGGAATTAAGTATTATAAATTTTATGTTCTCTATTTCTTTTTTCTCTCCATATTACAGTCGTCCCTCCTCTCTTCTGCTTCCCCAGCTCTCTGATTGGCTTTCTCATAATTTGTTGTCACTGCTTCATGTTCTTGATTTGCTAGCAGCGAAAAACAAAGAGATGCACTATTGTATTAGATCTTTACTCCTACTTGGTCACCACATACATTCTTTTAGATTTTTGTCATTTTCCATATCAGTATCGGGAAAAAATACATTTTCATTTTTTGATTGATAGGTGTTGTAATTTGTTTTCTTAAAATAAATAGCCTTTCAGGTTTTATAAAGGGAAAATGATATGTTTTATGCTCCTTATAATGCCAATTATTAATTAAATTCTATTTTTAAAGTTATTTTAATTTTTTCTTTCAACTTTATAAATTATTTTAATTTTATCCATTTTTATTTAAATGATCTAATTGTAATTTTAAAAATTATTTTTATGTTCATGTAAAATAAATTTGATAGTTATTTAATTTTTTTCTCTTTTTAAGAAAAATATTATTAAGTTTTAATTTTAACATTTTTTGAAATTCATTTTAAATGTTTGTATAAAATTTTTAACTTCTTATATATCAATTAAAAATAAAAAAAAAAAGTGATAACTTGTGAATCAATGTATTATATAGACTAATATTAGAAAATAAAAATAAGTAAAGTAAACACTTTTAACTATCTGTATAAATAATAATAAATTTTCAATCTTTTCATATTTTAAGAAAAACAAAATATTTTTATATTAATGACTAGTGTCTCAAAATTCTCTCTTTTTTTATCTAATACTTTTTTTTTTTTAACTCTACTAGAAAAGTTTCTAAATAATGTGGTTAAAAGTAGAGAAGTAAATTTTTTAAATAGCTCAAATTTAAGGATTTAGTGAAAAATTGAAAATTTTTGAAAATATTTAAAAATTAATTTTTAAATTTATGTCCAGAGTGATAAAATTAGAATTTAAAATCATCTTCTTACATTTTTTTTTTATAGAAAAAAGAGGATAAAAAATTTAATAAATGTCAAATTTATTTTATAGGGACCTAAAAGTAATTTTTAAAAAGACAATTAAATCCTTCACATAAAATTGGATAAAATTGACACAATTTATAAAGTTGAAAAAGCAAATTGAAATGATTTTTAAAGTAAGATTCAATTTATAATTTGCTCAAAATTTAAGATAGAACTTGTGGCTTTCCCTTCTATAAAAGGTTTATTGGTACAAAAAATCCAAACGTTTATAGTTTTTACAATTTTATCCCAAATTTTTAATTTTGGCAAAAATATTTCAATCTCATTAACTCTTGACAATTTTAGTATAAATAAGTATTTGGTTAAAATTAAATAAAATATATTGATGTGACATCTATAAAATGTCAAATTTACCTTTTATGCTGCAAAATCCATAAAGGTTTATTGACATTATAAATTCAAATGTTTACAATTTTTGACAATTTTATCTCATTTTTTATTTTGAAAAAAATATTTCAATTTAAAAATTATTTGATTAATTGAATAAAAAGAATTCACATAATATTTTAAAAAAATAATTTTGCACATGATAAATTTTTAAATTTATGATGTACTATTATTTTAATAAAATTTTATAAAAGTATATATATGTATGTCTAGTAAAATATGACAAATTTTCTTTGAATGTTGAAATTAGATATTTTTCCTTTCATAAAAAAGTTAAATATTTTTAAATACTTTCAAATAAATAATTTTGAAAAAAATAAAATTATTTTAAATTATCAAGAGTAATAATTATTTATGTTTAAAATATTTTTATTTTGAAAAATTATTGTAATGAAAGTCATTTATGAATTTAACAATTTTTCAATAGTAAATATAATTGTTTTATTATAATGTATATAGTTTTATTTAATTTTAAATAAACAATTAATAATATTAAAAATTTGGATAAATTGAAATATTTTATCAAAATTTAGAAATTAGAATATACTTGTCAAAAATTTGAAACGTTTAGATTTTTTTATACCAATAGACCATTATAAATTTATAATATTAAAAAGGGTAAATTTTATATTTTATGTAATACCCTATGTTTTAATTAAATATGTAATTTTATATTTAAATCTTTAATAAATACTTTTAGGTTATATTATATAAAAGATTATTATTTTTTTTATATATATCTAATGGAGGTATTATATATATATATATATATATATATATATTATATTTAGGGTTAAATATTATTTAAGATGTGTGTATATTAAAATAACTTGTATTTATATAAGTGCATGTAGTGTATGTATATATACATATACACACTAATAATTACCTAGACACACCTATATGTATAATAATATATTATTATATATTAATAGTTTATAGTATTTTATATACATATATATATAAGTGATGGGAAGTGGACAAAAAAAAAAAAACAAAACAAAACAAAACGGGACCAAACACAAAACAAGAGAAAAAAAAAAAGAAAGAAACAAAGAACACAGAAGGAAGCAAAGTAGCAGCGTGAGGTAGAAAAAAAATAGGGAGAAGAGAAATAGAAGCTCCCAAGCCTTGTACCCTCTCCCACTTCATCCCTCACCATCTCTCCCTCCTCCTTCACTGCGCCGTTCGTCCTGCCACCATCAGAATCACCATTGTTGTCGCACCAAGCTACCAAGGGAAGAGCTGCTGCTGCCATTCCTCATTTCTTTCCTCTGTCAGCTTTGATCCAAGCTGATCCAACACCACCCAAGCTTCCCCAACTTCCCTCATCGTCTTAGGTGTCCGTCCAAGCCAAGAGCCGCCGCTGCAACTCACCACCGGCGCCGGAATTGAAGGTTGAAGGTGAGTTGCGCAGAGTTGTTCTTAGGTTGTTGACAGGTTGTTTTCTGGTTGTTGCTAGATTTTTAATGTTGATTTTAGGTTGTTTTTGAGTATATGATGGATTATGCCCATAAATTGCTTCAATTTGGATTTTTAAATATTTTTCCTAATTTTTCTTACTTTACAGAATTTTTTTTTTATATATATAATATTTATTTATTTATTTTAATTTTTTAGTTGATTTATTGGGTTTATTTGGTTTAGTTAGTGAAATCAAAGTGATTATAGTTAATTGTTTTAGTATATTAATTTTTTGTAAGATTTTAGAGTTTTTAGTGTTAATTAGAGGGTTACATAAATTTTAAGTATTTAATGGGTAATTAGGCTAATTTTGAAAATTTTGATTAAAAATTATGAAATTTTAATAATTGAGGTTATTATTAAATGTTATTAATTTTAGAACTCAAATTGTAATTTTTGAGATTTTCATACTATTTTTATAAATATTTTTGAGTGTATGCCAAATTTGATTTTTAGGTTAAATAATAATATTTGGAAAAATTGTTGGTTGATTGTATGTTTTAATTATAGTAGGAAGATTTATTTTGAGAAAAATAATTTTTGGAATGATTAAATAATTTTAAGGAATTATTTTTGTATATATATAGCACATTATGTATATGCTAGGGGTAAAAATGTAATTTTACACTAAATATGATATATATATATATATATATATTTTAATTAGTTTTATTAATATTTAAAGGGTTTAGATAATTTTTATAAATTAAATTGACATAATCACTTAAGTAGAGTAAATTTTAGATATTGAATTTCAAATAATGTATATATATATATATATATATATATATATATATATATATATATATATATATATATATATATATAATACATTACAAAGGTTTTATTTTGGATAATAATTATAATTATAATTGTTGGGGATGGAATACAAATTTAATTGTTTACTTTTGAATAATTGAGTTGTGATCTCGGTCGGAGCAAATTGTAATTTTGAGAGCCCGACTCGAGTGTGAATGGTTGTGTATATTGGAAGTGCATTTTCTATGCAGGTCTGACTCTACCTTTGGTAGAGAGATGTCCATTTTACAAAGGAGATTCTGTCGAAATTTCGGTAGATTTTCTTGTAAAACGTGATATCCGTAAAAATTCCTACCGTTAGTCAGGTTAAATCCTGTCTGTCGAGTCTTGTCCAGTTTTCCTCGAGTCAATCTGGAATTTTATTATTTTGTTGATTTCTGATTTCAATTCCTTAGTCATATTTAAAAGTCGATTATTATTATTTCCTTCTAGATCATCTCGGAGCAGAAGCTGTGAGACCGAGGCAGACGCGTGGTCGTCAGCCTTCGCATTCATCCTGTAAGTCGATAAAATGATCTGTGCGTGTGTTTATTTAAAGAATGCATGCGCTCGTATTTTTATTATATTGATTATATGATTTATTCAATTTAATGCTATCATTTACGATTTAAATGCAAATTATTTATTTAAAATCGATTTCAGAAATTTTGGTAGAACGAGCTACCTGGTGGGCTTCACCAGGACTATGTGCACATGGTAGAGATTGAGAGATGGATCCTTGATATATATGATTGATGAATGTTAAACTGGGACGGGTGCCTCGGTGGAAGCCATTGCTCTCGGGGACCGCCAGTGATTGTAAGGTTATTCATGGACTGGGATGGGTGCCTCGGTCGATGCCTTTGCTCTCGGGGACCGCCAGTGCCATATATTAGGATTAAGTGAATGACTACGGCTTGGTGCCTCGGTTGATGCCCTTGCTCTCGGGGACCGGTAGTCTAGTTGGAATAAGTGGGCCCAGTTGGCCGTTTAGACTTGGGTTTAGGGTTCTACCGAGATTTTTCCAAAAGCTATACTTATATATTATAAATTATTTTCACTATAAATATATATAGTTTTCAAAAAGGTTTTCAAACCGTACAGCTCTTTTATTGACTTACTCAGTGAGGTCTGATTCCCCTCAATTTATTTTTTTTCAGGAGCTTGGGAGTTCGACCTCAGACTACCTCTACGCCGGATTTCTTCTTCACCGGCTATTTTATGTAGGTCATTATAAGCTGTACTGTGTACTAATCTAGGTTGCTGCAGTAGTATATATATTAAAGATTTGTATGGTTTAAACATAATTATGTAATTTATTTTTGTAAACCACGCTTGCGTATAAGATTCAATCTGATTTATAATATGAGATGTTGAAATACATTATTATTTAAGCAGTTGAATTTGTGTATTCTGAGAAAAATCAGTTTGATAATGTGTTTTGTTTTAAAGTAAAGTTTAATATGTGAATGGTTTTATTTTCTTTTTCCTTTAGGCTTACTACGGGTTTCGGGGGCCTTATGCTTACCCATTCCCTAGTGCCGGTCACGTGCCCTTGGGTTTGGGTCGTGACAAAGTTGGTATCAGAGCATAAGTTCGATTAATTGTCTATGTATGTCTTTCTATGTAACTACTGCAGCTTTAGGATTGATAATTGTCATGAGATGTTATTGTTCCTAATTCCGCGTTGCTTTAAATATTCTTACCCCGTTTTGAATTCAATTTTTTCCTTGTCTTTTTTTTCAGAATGAGGCGTGTGCGTATCGACCCCGATGTCGATCCGACCCTTGGATTTGATGAGCAGTCTGTGCACGATGAGGCTCCCCTTCCTACTCCACGTCATAGGGGCAGACGTAGAGGTAGAGGTCGAGCCAGGGTAGCTGCAGCTGAGATTCCTGATCAGCAGCCAGTCGAGCCTGAAGCCCCAGCGGTTGACCCCACAGCCTTTGCAGCTGGACTGGCAGGGATTAATCAGGGTCTAGTAGCATTGAATCAGGCAATGCCCCTTGTACAGCAGATGCTTCAGCAGAGGAACCAGGGGATGTCAGACACTGAAGCAGCCCTTCTTTACTCTCGAATCGATAGAGTTTCTTTCGACGGTACGGGTGATGCCTTAGACTTCATTAATGCGATTGAGGCACGCACCAGGACTGGACATACGGATTATCAGAGGATTATGATTGTGGAGTTATCGGTACAGGCGGCTACTCAAGATTGGTTTATACAATCGATTCAGCCATCGATGCACGAGCTGACTTGGCTAGAATTTAAGGACCGCTTTTTGAGATTTTTCTATCCTCCAGCCACCAGAGATGCCTACAGGTGGCAGCTACTCCACATCACTAGAGGCGATAGGTCAGTGGAGGACTATACCAGAGAGTTTAATAGGTTGTCCCGGCATGCAGAAGATATCAGGAGGGACCCTTACAGAGCAGTGGAGCTGTATGTTACTGGATTGGGACCCGCTTTTGTTGGTATGCGTACCGAGGACCGCACCCTAGAGAGTGTGATTGAGGAGGCCCGTTTAATTGAGAGGCGACATATTCGCCAGGGCACCATGATGGATCCTTATATGATCGGGGGCAGTGGTCATGGTGTAGCTCCCGGGTACCAGCAGCCAACATTTCACATCGGCAGTTCGAGTCAACAGGCTGCAGTTAATTCTCAACAGAGTGGTAGGAGGTCCAGGACTCATCGAGTTGGCTGACATGGGTATGCTTCAAACAGGAGAACTGGCAGGAGTCACAGATTCGGTGCAGGAGTTAGTAGCAGCAGTAGTGGGCAGAGTTCCGGGCAGAGTAGTTCTGGGTCTGGAGCTAGTGCTTGTGTGAGTTGTGGACGATTTCATCAGGGCCCGTGTCATATGTTGACGGGCGCTTGCTTTAGGTGTGGGCAGGTTGGACACCTTGCTAGAGCTTGTCCCCACTCCGGATACCAGCCACAGTACGTTCAGGGTTCATCTTCCTCAGTGGCTCAGCCCTACTATCCGATGCCTCAGCAGTATCGAGCACCCATACAGCCACAGCAGAGACCGCCTCAGCCTATGAGTCAGCAGGGTCGAGGTTCAGTTGGTAGACCTAGCGGACGTGGTTTTGCACAGCCTCCCACTTCTCAGCAGGCAGGTCGTGGTCAGGCTCGAGTGTTCACTTTGACGCCACAGGACGCTCAGACTTCGAATGCAGTGGTAGCAGGTATTCTCTCAGTCTGTGCATGCAATGCTAGGGTGTTGTTTGATCCCGGTGCTTCACATTCCTTTATTTCTCCTGTGTTCGCTTCGAGAATTGAGTGGCAGCCTTCTAGGTTGTCCTTTCCTCTATCTGTTTCGACTCCTCTTAGTGACGAGTTGGAGACAGATGTCTTCTTTCCTTCGTGTCCGGTGATAGTTGATGGTAGAGAACTATGGGTAGACTTAGTATTGCTCGACGTATTGGAATTCGATGTCATTTTGGGCATGGATTGGTTGTCGAGGTATTATGCTTCAGTGAATTGTAGGGAGAAAGAAGTGGTGTTCAAAATTCCAGATGAAGAAGAATTTTGTTTCAAAGGTGAAAGGAGCTCCATGCCTCATAATCTCATTTCTGCCATTACAGCCCGGAAGATGCTTAGAAGGGGTTATCAGGGTTACTTGGCAGTAGTAAGAGATGTTGAGAAGGAGAATGTGGCAATTGAATAAGTGCCAGTGGTGTGTGAATTTATGGATGTCTTTCCTGAAGAATTACCAGGATTACCACCAGACAGAGAGATAGAGTTCTGTATCGATGTCATACCTGGTACGGATCCTATTTCTATGCCACCCTACAGAATGGCGCCAGCTGAACTGCAGGAGCTGAGAGAACAGTTACAGGAGTTGCTTGATAAGGGTTTCATCAGACCCAATACATTGCCTTGGGGTGCTCCTGTGTTGTTCGTGAAGAAGAAGGATGGTAGCCTTCGCCTTTGTATCGACTATAGGCAGTTGAATAGGGTCACCATCAAGAACAAGTACCCACTTCCGAGGATCGATGATCTGTTTGATCAACTTCAAGGTGCTACATGCTTTTCTAAAATAGATTTGAGATCTGGGTATCATCAGTTGAGAATCAGAAGAGGTGATGAGTCCAAGACAGCTTTTCGAACAAGGTATGGCCATTATGAGTTTTTAGTAATGTCCTTTGGGTTGACTAACGCTCCGGCAGCCTTTATGGACTTGATGAATCGGGTATTCAGGCCATACTTGGATCGATTTATGATAGTTTTCATTGACGATATCTTGGTTTATTCCAAGAGTGAAGCTGATCATGTGATGTATCTGAGAAGAGTACTTCAGACTTTAAGGGAGCACAGGTTGTATGCCAAATTCTCAAAGTGCGAGTTCTGGTTGTATCAAGTGGCATTTCTAGGCCACGTGGTTTCTCGAGATGGCATACAGGTGGACCCTAAGAAGATAGAGGCTATTACAGAGTGGTCAAGGCCGACTACAGTTAAGGAAGTACAGAGTTTCCTGGGTCTAGCAGGTTATTACAGAAGATTTGTGAAGGACTTCTCTAGAATTGCTGCACCTTTGACAAGGTTGACCCAAAAGAATGTTAAGTTTGTATGGACGGACAAATGCGAAGAGCATTTTCAATTATTAAAGAATTTGTTGACGTCGGCACCAATTCTAACTTTACCCTCTGGGAATGAAGGCTATACAGTGTATTGTGATGCTTCCAGAGTAGGATTGGGCTGTGTGTTGATGCAACATGGCCAAGTGATTACTTATGCTTCGAGGCAGTTGAAGAAGCACGAGCAGAACTATCCTACTCACGACTTAGAGATGGCAGCCATGGTGTTTGCTTTGAAAATATGGAGACATTACTTGTACGGAGTGACGTGTGAGATATACACTGATCACAAGAGCTTAAAATATATTTTCCAGCAGAGGGACTTGAATTTGAGGCAGAGGAGATGGATGGAACTCCTTAAGGATTATGATTGCTCCATTTTATACCATCCAGGCAAGGCGAATGTTGTTGCGGATGCCTTGAGTAGAAAATCAGCAGGCAGCCTTGCCCATATTAGCACAGAGAGAAGGCCCATTATCAAGGAGTTGCATGGACTGATTGATCGGGGATTGCAGATGAAAGTTACCCGAAAGTGCCTTTTAGCTCAATTCAATGTACGATCAGTATACTTGGATCGGGTTAAGGTAGCTCAGAGTAGAGACTCTCAATTGCAGAGAATCATGTATGAAGTGCAACAAGGGCAGTCACGGGACTTTGTGATTGACAGAGGAGGTGTATTGCGGTTGGGCACTAGGATTTGTGTGCCAGATGTTGATGACTTGAGGAAGGAGATTATGGAAGAAGCATATTTTTCTGCATATAGTGTTCATCCGGGTTTTACCAAGATGTATCATAACTTGAAGGATACATATTGGTGGAATGGAATGAAGAAGGATATTGCAGATTTTGTATCCAGGTGCTTGACTTGCCAACAAGTAAAGCTTGAACATCAGAGACCCTCAGGACTGTTGCAACCTATGCCAATTCCTGAATGGAAATGGGATATGATAGCCATGGATTTCGTAACTGGACTACCTCGAACTACTGGAGGTTATGACGCTATTTGGGTGATTGTTGATAGGTTAACTAAATCAGCACACTTTCTGCCTATAAAGAAGACGTACTCAACTGATAGACTGGCAAGACTTTATGTCAATAGGATTGTTTGTCTACATGGAGTACCTGTGAGCATAGTGTCGGATAGAGGAGCCACCTTTACCTCAGTCTTTTGGCAAGAATTACACAAGGCCTTGGGTACCAGATTGGATTTCAGTACGGCCTTCCATCCTCAGACAGATGGTCAGTCAGAGAGAACCATCCAGACGTTAGAAGATATGCTGAGGATGTGTGTAATGGATTTTAGAGGACAATGGGATTTCCACTTGCCACTAATTGAGTTTGCTTATAATAACAGCTATTATGCTAGCATTGAGATGGCTCCGTATGAGGCACTGTATGGTAGAAAATGTAGATCACCTTTGTGTTGGGAGATTGGTGAAAGGCAGTTAACGGGACCAGAGTTAGTGCAGATCACTTCAGAGAAAGTCCCCATTATACAACAGTGATTGAAGACAGCCTTCAGTAGACAGAAGAGCTATGTTGACCCTAGGAGGAAGGATGTATCCTTCATGGTTGGAGACATGGTGTTCCTGAAGGTGTCTCCAATGAAAGGAGTTATGAGATTTGGCAAGAAGGGTAAGCTAGCTCCCAGATACATTGGACCATTTGAGATTCGGTCCAGAGTGGGTGAAGTGGCGTATAGGTTGGTGTTACCACCAGAGCTATCGAGAATCCATCCTGTATTTCATGTTTCCATGTTGAGAAAATACGTCCCTGATCCGTCTCACGTGTTGCAACCTCAAGCCGTAGAGCTTAGCGACGATTTGACTTACGAGGAGTTCCCGGTGGCGATTATGGATCGCCAAATCCGACAGCTGCGGACTAAGGAGATACCGATGGTGAAGGTGCTATGGAGTAACCATTCCGCAGATGATTGCACTTGGGAAACTGAATCCGAGATGCGAGTTTCGTTCCCGTATCTCTTTCCTTCTTAGCCTTGTAATTCCTCTTTTCTTTCTTTTCTCGAATTCGAGGACGAATTCATATAAGGAGGGAAGACTGTAATACCCTATGTTTTAATTAAATATGTAATTTTATATTTAAATCTTTAATAAATACTTTTAGGTTATATTATATAAAAGATTATTATTTTATATATATATATATATATCTAATGGAGGTATTTTATATATATATATATATATATATATATATATATATATTATATTTAGGGTTAAATATTATTTAAGATGTGTGTATATTAAAATAACTTGTATTTATATAAGTGCATGTAGTGTATGTATATATACATATACACACTAATAATTACCTAGACACACCTATATGTATAATAATATATTATTATATATTAATAGTTTATAGTATTTTATATACATATATATATAAGTGATGGGAAGTGGACAAAAAAAAAAAAAAACAAAACAAAACAAAACGGGACCAAACACAAAACAAGAGAAAAAAAAAAAAGAAAGAAACAAAGAACACAGAAGGAAGCAAAGTAGCAGCGTGAGGTAGAAAAAAAATAGGGAGAAGAGAAATAGAAGCTCCCAAGCCTTGTACCCTCTCCCACTTCATCCCTCACCATCTCTCCCTCCTCCTTCACTGCGCCGTTCGTCCTGCCACCATCAGAATCACCATTGTTGTCGCACCAAGCTACCAAGGGAAGAGCTGCTGCTGCCATTCCTCATTTCTTTCCTCTGTCAGCTTTGATCCAAGCTGATCCAACACCACCCAAGCTTCCCCAACTTCCCTCATCCTCTTAGGTGTCCGTCCAAGCCAAGAGCCGCCGCTGCAACTCACCACCGGCGCCGGAATTGAAGGTTGAAGGTGAGTTGCGCAGAGTTGTTCTTAGGTTGTTGACAGGTTGTTTTCTGGTTGTTGCTAGATTTTTAATGTTGATTTTAGGTTGTTTTTGAGTATATGATGGATTATGCCCATAAATTGCTTCAATTTGGATTTTTAAATATTTTTCCTAATTTTTCTTACTTTACAGAATTTTTTTTTTATATATATAATATTTATTTATTTATTTTAATTTTTTAGTTGATTTATTGGGTTTATTTGGTTTAGTTAGTGAAATCAAAGTGATTATAGTTAATTGTTTTAGTATATTAATTTTTTGTAAGATTTTAGAGTTTTTAGTGTTAATTAGAGGGTTACGTAAATTTTAAGTATTTAATGGGTAATTAGGCTAATTTTGAAAATTTTGATTAAAAATTATGAAATTTTAATAATTGAGGTTATTATTAAATGTTATTAATTTTAGAACTCAAATTGTAATTTTTGAGATTTTCATACTATTTTTATAAATATTTTTGAGTGTATGCCAAATTTGATTTTTAGGTTAAATAATAATATTTGGAAAAATTGTTGGTTGATTGTATGTTTTAATTATAGTAGGAAGATTTATTTTGAGAAAAATAATTTTTGGAATGATTAAATAATTTTAAGGAATTATTTTTGTATATATATAGCACATTATGTATATGCTAGGGGTAAAAATGTAATTTTACACTAAATATGATATATATATATATTTTTTTAATTAGTTTTATTAATATTTAAAGGGTTTAGATAATTTTTATAAATTAAATTGACATAATCACTTAAGTAGAGTAAATTTTAGATATTGAATTTCAAATAATGTATATATATATATATATATATAATACATTACAAAGGTTTTATTTTGGATAATAATTATAATTATAATTGTTGGGGATGGAATACAAATTTAATTGTTTACTTTTGAATAATTGAGTTGTGATCTCGGTCGGAGCAAATTGTAATTTTGAGAGCCCGACTCAAGTGTGAATGGTTGTGTATATTGGAAGTGCATTTTCTATGCAGGTCTGACTCTACCTTTGGTAGAGAGATGTCCATTTTACAGAGGAGATTCTGTCGAAATTTCGGTAGATTTTCTTGTAAAACGTGATATCCGTAAAAATTCCTACCGTTAGTCAGGTTAAATCCTGTCTGTCGAGTCTTGTCCAGTTTTCCTCGAGTCAATCTGGAATTTTATTATTTTGTTGATTTCTGATTTCAATTCCTTAGTCATATTTAAAAGTCGATTATTATTATTTCCTTCTAGATCATCTCGGAGCAGAAGCTGTGAGACCGAGGCAGACGCGTGGTCGTCAGCCTTCGCATTCATCCTGTAAGTCGATAAAATGATCTGTGCGTGTGTTTATTTAAAGAATGCATGCGCTCGTATTTTTATTATATTGATTATATGATTTATTCAATTTAATGCTATCATTTACGATTTAAATGCAAATTATTTATTTAAAATCGATTTCAGAAATTTTGGTAGAACGAGCTACCTGGTGGGCTTCACCAGGACTATGTGCACATGGTAGAGATTGAGAGATGGATCCGTGATATATATGATTGATGAATGTTAAACTGGGACGGGTGCCTCGGTGGAAGCCATTGCTCTCGGGGACCGCCAGTGATTGTAAGGTTATTCATGGACTGGGATGGGTGCCTCGGTCGATGCCTTTGCTCTCGGGGACCGCCAGTGCCATATATTAGGATTAAGTGAATGACTACGGCTTGGTGCCTCGGTTGATGCCCTTGCTCTCGAGGACCGGTAGTCTAGTTGGAATAAGTGGGCCCAGTTGGCCGTTTAGACTTGGGTTTAGGGTTCTACCGAGATTTTTCCAAAAGCTATACTTATATATTATAAATTATTTTCACTATAAATATATATAGTTTTCAAAAAGGTTTTCAAACCGTACAGCTCTTTTATTGACTTACTCAGTGAGGTCTGATTCCCCTCAATTTATTTTTTTTCAGGAGCTTGGGAGTTCGACCTCAGACTACCTCTACGCCGGATTTCTTCTTCACCGGCTATTTTATGTAGGTCATTATAAGCTGTACTGTGTACTAATCTAGGTTGCTGCAGTAGTATATATATTAAAGATTTATATGGTTTAAACATAATTATGTAATTTATTTTTGTAAACCACGCTTGCGTATAAGATTCAATCTGATTTATAATATGAGATGTTGAAATACATTATTATTTAAGCAGTTGAATTTGTGTATTCTGAGAAAAATCAGTTTGATAATGTGTTTTGTTTTAAAGTAAAGTTTAATATGTGAATGGTTTTATTTTCTTTTTCCTTTAGGCTTACTACGGGTTTCGGGGGCCTTATGCTTACCCATTCCCTAGTGCCGGTCACGTGCCATTGGGTTCGGGTCGTGACATTTTATAAGATGCCAAATGAGCATTTTTATTTAATTTTGACAAAAAATTATTTGTGTTCAAATTGCCAAACATTTGTCAAATCGGTCATTTTTACTAAAATTAAAAGATTAAGATAAAATTGTAAAAAGTTACAAACGCTTGGATTTTTGTACCAATAGGTCTTAATAAAACCTTTAAAATTAATGTTAATGAAGTTGATGTTTGCTTATTCTATTACTATCTATTTTTTGCATTTCTCACTAACCTATTCAATAATAATTTTATTATCGAACCTAAATTTTGAGACAATTATCAATTGAATCTTACATTAAAAGTCACTTTTAACTTTATAAATTGTATCAACTCTATCCAAAAGAATCTAACTATATTTTTAAAAATTATTTTTAAATTCCTATAAAATAAATTTATCACTTATTAAATTTTTTATCCTTTTTTTATAAGAAAAAATAAAATGTAAAAAAATATTTTTTATATTATAATTTTATCACTCTTGACATATAAAAATCAAATTATAAATATTTTTCACAAATTTTTATTTTCACTATAAATTTTTAAATTTTAACTATTTTAGAATTAAATTCTCAATTTTGTAATAGAGGCCAACCAAAATCATATTAGATAAAAAAAAATTGAGATTAACAATTTCCAGTCCAAACTTCAATCTTTGATGTTAAGACTAACAATTTTCTCTAAGATTCAGTCGTGGATTATAAACTTTCATTCTGTTAATGCCACTTCCTAATTGCATTTGTTCCTACTGATATATGTTAACATACATTACCGATATATATTGTTTACTTAGTATTTATCTACTCTTGTATTTATGTTTCTCTTTGTAACAAATATCAACTATGTATTCTATTATAAATAATTTGTACTGTATAAACAAAAGAATCAGAATTATTTTTGATTCATTCAATAATCATTTTACGGTATCAGAGCTTTATCACCATAACATTGCAAATTGTTCCAGTTTCAACAAATTCAACTTCAACCACTATTGCCACAACAAACTATAGTTTTTCTATCAAACTATCTCCAAGAAACTTTCTTGCTTGGAAAACCGAGTTTATTCCTCTTCTAAATTTTCATGACATGAATGAATTGATTAATGGCACACCGCCTCCTGCCACAGCCATTACCTCTCAAAATATTTCCAATGAAACCATTCCCAATCCTGAGTACACTCAATGGTTTAAACAAAACCAACTTCTCTTATCATTGATTTTATCCTCTCTAACTAAAGAGGTATACTCTTATGTTATTAGATGTAGTTCCTCATTTTCTACTTGGAAAGCACTAGAGAATGCCTTCCATTTTATATCTCAGAACTGTTAACTCTAGCTCTATGTTGAACTCTAGGAGCTTAAGAAATATGACATGGACATTGCTCAATACCTTCAAAAAGTAAAAGCATTGTCAGATGAACTTGTCACTGCTCGAAAAGCCCTCCCATCGACAAAATTCAATGCTATAATATATAAAAACATAGGTATGGAATTTCATCCTATAATATCTGCCTTAAATCTCCGCTCTGATCCTATAACCTTCTCTGAGTTATACAACCAACTTCTTTCCCATGAAATCTTGCTTAAAAGCTACATAAGCTCTCCCGTAGCTCACTTTACTATTTGCCAAACTTTGTATGCAAATTACATTACTCTCTATATGGGCTCAAGCAGGCTCCGTGCATATGGTTCTCTTGCTTGACTAAGTTCCTTCATGCTCAAAATCTTATCTCTTCCAAAGCAGATTCCTCATTATTTCTTTATCAGCATGGCTCTCACATCTCTTTATCTTGGTTTACGTGGATGATATTCTCATAATAGGTTTTTCCAAGCAACTCATTAACAATGTTCTTCTAGCTCTCAAACGAGAATTTCCAATCAAGGACCTTGGCGATGGGGATTGAGGTTCATCAAAATTCAGATGGCATGTTCCTTTTACAAAAATGATATGCTCTTGGCATATTAACATAGGCTCATCTCTTGGATTGTAATTCTTGCAAAATACCCATGGCTATATCTCCAACTCTTTCAAAGTAATTAGGTCAGCCTTGTTCTAATGAAACAGAATTTTGACAACTCATCAGTGCTCTCCAATACCTCACCGTCACTAGGCCTGTAATCACCTTCACCATCAATAAATTATTCCAATTTATGCATCAGCCTACCACTGCTCATTGGCATGCTTTAAAGAGGCTCTTTCGCTATATTAAAGGTACCCTGCATCAGGGACTATCATTTGACAGCAAATTCTCTCTTAATGTTCAATGTTATGCCGATAGCGATTGGGGAGGCGATCTCAATGATCGATGTTCAATTATTAGGTATGCCATATTTCTTGGACATTCCTTAATCTCCTAGAAAGCTAAAAAGCAACCTACTATTACCAGATTTTCCACCAAAAGTGAGTATAAATCCATCGCAAACACCATGGCTGAATTCTCATGGATTCGATCATATTGAAGGAACTTAGTTTTTCTCCTATTTCATGTACAGTATGGTGTAATAACATTGGGGCCATCTACCTTTCATTAAACATTAGGCCCCTAAGCACACAGAATTTGATTATCACTTTATATGAGAACAAGTGTCATCTAGTGCTATCACTGTGTGCTTTCTTCCGACTACAGTCCAACTTGATGATCTATTCATCAAGCCCTTGTCCATTACACATTTTTAGCTCCTCTGTGACCAACTTCCACTTCAACCACCCAAGGGCTAGCGAGGGGTTGTTAACGCCACTTCCTAACTGCATTTGTTCCTACTGATGTATGTTAATATACATTACCAATATATATTATTTACTTAGTATTTATCTACTCTTGTATTTATCTGTCTTTGTAACAAACATCAACTATGTATTGTATTATAAATACTATGTATTGTACGTGAATAATATATATAAAAGAATCATAATTATTTTCTATTTATTCAATAATCATTTCGATTACCCATTTGCATCCCAAAATTGCAAATACTTCATAATTCCATTATAAACTTGATAACATTAACATGCAATTTATAAGAACTAGAAATTTGTATAAGTTATAAAAACCAAAAGCTTCAGCAAATTGCAACACCAAAATGTTATCATGAATAAAAGATTTCTATGAAATTTGATAATGAAAGGAAGGAAGTATTCGAGATCATACATTCATGAACAAGATATTGAGACTAAATCAATTCTTATTGATGAAATATGTTTGGTTTAAATAAATTTAGAATTCATTTAAAAATAAATGTTATTTGGAATTCATTTGGAAATAAAATGGATTCATTGGTGGAATTAAATCAAACAAGAGGTAGAGTGTTTGGTTCAAATGAATTTCATAAAATTTTGTGGAATTCATTTGTAATTTCAAATTTTGTGTATTTGGTTTAAATGAACATATTGTAGAATTCATTTACAATTTCAAATTTTTAAATTTATAGAATTGATTATAACTACATCAAATTCTAAAAAAATGGTAGAAATTTTCAAATGAATTCCACAACTTTTAAGTCTATATTTTTAAAATGGCTAAAATAGCTCTCATTATTTTTAGTTTCAAGGGCAAAGGTGCATTTTTGCCCCTAACATTTTTAGCAGGGCTCTTATAAGCCCTTTTTCTTTTTTCTTCAAAGAATTGTTACAATTAAGTCCAAAAAATAAAAATCAAGTTTAACTTTAATGTTGTTAATAAAAATTAGTTTGAATAATAATGCAATTTGATGAAATTGGTTTCAAAATATAAATTTATGAAGTTTTTAAATTTTTTAAAATTTTATATATGTAGAAATATATTTTGCTAATTTTTTTAAATTTAAAAAATTAAAATTGTTTTTCTATAAGCCAAAAAATTTTAAAAATTTATAATCAAATGATATACATTCAAATAAAAAGCGAATAAAAATTGTCAATCCACTCATAATTTTTTAATAATTTTTAAATCTATAAAAACTTTAAAAAATTTAAAAATATATTAACTGCATAAAAATTTTATAATTCTTTTTGAAATATATACATAACTTAATTGTAAAATTTTAAATTTTTTTAAAAAATTTCTAAGTCTATAAAAAATATTTTTTTCACTTTTTCAAAATTTTTAAAAATTAAAAAATATATTTTTTAATAATAAAAATTTTTAAAAAGTTCATAAATATATATTTTGAAACTAATGTCATCAATTTGTATTGTTATTCAAATTAATTTTTATTAATCAATATTAAAGTTAAACTTAATTTTGATTGTTTGGATTTAATTATAATAATTTTTTAAAAAATGGTTCAATTTGTATAAATTTTCAAAGATTAAAGTACAAAATGTAAAAAAAATATATATTAAAATTTAATGTTAACTTTGGTGTACATACAATTTTGCACATTTTCCCTAAGAAAACACAACTTCTTAGGCCCCTCTATCCATTTTGGTCCTAACAGACATTTGCCACCGTTTATAAATGAGTGACGTGGCATTAATGAGTACCAAGTGGCAGCAGTAGAGCCATTTCAGCTTCTCCGTCGCGGTCTCCATCTCTGCCTCCATTTCTGCTTCTCTTTGTTCACTTCTTTTATCACTTCTGCTTCATCTTCCAAATCAGGTATCTCTTCACTTTGATATTACGTGCAGAGGCAATGTCAATCCTTGAAGCTTGACTAAAAAGGCAACTAAATCTAATGCCCAGAAGAGTGTGATTTCAAGAATGGGATCAACTTTGAAATCGAAGATGATTTCTTTTGCAGGTCTTAAAGCTGCTAAGAGAATATCTGATCTTTCTAGCATGAAGATTTCAAGGTCTAGTGAGATTATGGAGCTTCATGATTCTCAGTGCCTTCTGAATTCTGATTTTCTCGTAAAACTATTGTGATATAGCTTTTTGATGTCTGATTGTTTCTCAACATAGAACCATGAAAGTGAGTGAAGATCAGTCAAAGACTGTACTTAGGAATCATAACTCAGAGAAAACCATCGAAGTGAGAAAAGATCAGTCCCTTGATAAACTCAAAGAAAACCATGGAATTACAAGGAATTGCACCATCCAAGATTGTCTGCCCTGTTATCAATGCTGAGAGAAAGACATAGCTGCTCACATCTTTGAAGTGAAAAACATCTGAGGTTTATTTTTCTTTCCATATATTGCTTATTATGCTGAAGTTACGGACTCTCTCATTATTTGTTTTGTTCAACTCTGCATTGCAAGAACTGATATATTGCAACAATTTTCACAAAATTTCTAACACAGAGTTTCCCATTACACAAACCAAACTCACATTTATAGTAATATGCACAGTCACAGTCAGATAACCACATCAACTTATATCAGCTGCACAGAGAAACAACATGGTGTAAGCTCTCAGCATAATGCTGCATCAGCAGAAGCACCTTATTCATCAATCTGTTTCATAGTATGGAACAGGAGAATACCAACCAGGAAATCTTCCTTTAGTGCGAAGTAATTTAGTAAATGAAGAATCTGGCATTCTAGTTTTGTCTTCCTCATCAAGCTCTTCCTATGATTTTGGCAGTCTGGTACTCCTCTCTCTTTTTCTTTCTCAACAATCATCGCTGGTGCCTTGAAACCGAAACCAAAACCAAAACCAATATTCCTTCCTTTATGCATAGATGAAATTCCATGTAAGCATCCAATCAGAGACCTCACTCCACCTGCTTGAAGAATTAGCTTCTCCACATCCTCTTTTGGCGAAGCTCTCTGCAACAAATGGCAACTAGTTTTTTTTTTTTTTAAAAAAAAAAAAGAAAAAGAAAAAAACCTATTATTTGATAAAAAAAAAAAAAATCAATCTTTCTAGCCATTGAACAGCTATTATTTGATAAAAATTCAATCTTTCTAGCAAATTATAAGGCAAAAGTTCAAATTGATGGCTAATCAGCTAATGGGTTCACGAATAACTGGCTGAAACTCTAGTTAACTCAATTTATTACAAAAAATTCAGAAAATCAACTTGCTTCCAGATCTTTAAACTCAAATAGGCTCTCCAATAGATGAAAGCATCGTCTCCTTCAATTGTAGAACAGTAATCTGGACTTGAAAGATCAGATTCTTGAGTCGAGATCGAGGACTGACGTGGTTAGCCATAGAGCGCTCTTGACGATAGGCAAGCGATGCGGGCATGGAGGAAGTTTGTGGGTGGAGCTCTTGGTCGGGAAGAGGAGGTTAAAGATGAGCTTTACAAGAACGGAGATTGCGAGGGAGACCAGAACGATGAACCAAGTTTCCATGGCTAGGCAACTGTTGTGGGGTTCATATTTCTTCACAGGTTTGCCAAGTCACTTGCCTTTCTGACAAAGTTTGGATTTTAAATTTGGCATCTGTTAGTGAAGGCATAAACATGTCAAAATCGCAAAACTCTAGTATTTTTGAGCCTAAATATCAATGAAGGGCTTATTTAAGCTTCGGTAAAAATTTTAGGGACTTAAATAACCTTTTGCCTTAGTTTCAAAGATATATTTATATTTAAAGGTATATTTTTTACTGAAATTAAAAATTTAGTTAGATTTTAAATTTATTAATATGTAAATCTATTTGAAATGAATTCTATAAACTATTTATTTGAATCAAACACTATTTATTAATAAAAATTCATTTGAAAATGAATTTTAAATGAAATTTATTTGGAAATAAAATAAATTGCTAGGTAGAATTGAATCAAATATAAATATCTATTTTAATTGACCAATCAAATTAGTTCTGAGATATATTTTTTTACTTGTGATTTTTTATTATTAATTATTTAATTCATTGTTTGATTTCTAATTTTTATGTATCATTTATTTTTAATAATTACTATATGAATAATAAATTTATTTTGTAATTAGCAAGAAATAAATAAATAATTATTTATATATAAAATTGTTAACTAATAAAATATATTTTTATTGAACAAATTTGTAAAAAATATAAATATGGGTGTGAAAATAAAAATTAAAAAATGAGATATAAAATAAATATATAAAAATATTCTTGTTAAAAATAGAGCAATAAATTGGAGAAAATTTAATGTGGTGGAATTTGCTGAAGTTATGAGTTGGAGACAAGTTGGAAATGGCTTTAGCGCATCAAGTGTTGTCATGGAATGAAAGTTGCAGGTAAGACGCTGCAAATATAAGAAGGTAGTAAAAGGCATAGAAGAATTTGCCTAAATGAAAGTTGCATCTGAGATTACATGTTTGGGCTGACCCGAGCATCCAAGCATTTGTATGTCTGCATGCTTCTTACCATTTTGTGAAATGGGTATCTTTAATGATGAATCTGGAAGCAAGAGTCGCAATGGGATCTTCAATTTTCCTGTTTAATGACAGATATTAACTTCCATGCGAACAGGACAGGCTGCTTATCTATAACCTGATAACAGAACAACTGCGAAGGTCATCCTACGTTGGACTGGACTCACACCAAACTGGGCTAGAGAATCATAAGAGCCCAGTTCGAGATACAGTATAAAGTTTTGCTCTGTGCAAATTTTAGGTTAACTAGCGTGGTAACCTCCGTTGCTGCGGTATTTTAATTTTAAGTTGAATAAAATTCTAAAAAAATAAATAATTAATTTTTTTTATGTATTTAGAAAATTTTAAAAATATTATATATAATTTATTTATTTATAAAACATTATGCATTATTTTTTAAGGATAGATTAATTATTTTTATCAAAATAAAAATAAATTTTAATGCATGAAAATTTTATTTTCAATACATATCATACAAAGATAATACCAATATAAGATATATATATATATATATATATATATATATATATATATATATATATATATATATATAATGCCAAATTCATGGAATTGAATTTTATATTGTTACAGGAATTGTTGTAGACATTCTCAAAATATTATCATATATATCAAGATTAGAATTTTTATTATGTTGTCTTCGGTCTTCTATTACAATATGATACATTTCATATTGTTGAAGAAAAATTATGAGAGATTTGGTGTAATTCGTCTATAGATTGTGAAACAGAATAGCATCAAATATAAACACTTGATCTAATTGTAAAATAGAACACTTAACTTCTTCACACAATATATTTCCGCTAAAAATAATTTCTGCAGTTAATTGTTAGCTTTAATTACATAATTGTTAATGTTATTGGTATCTGGTATTCTCGTAGTTGCTAGGTCATTCATTAAATTAGTCATATGAGTTCGTTATATAGATATATGTTGTCACGACCCGAACCCAAGAGCATGTGATTGACATTAGGGAATGGGTAGGCATAAGGCCCCCGAAACCCGTATTAAGCCTTATGAAAAGAAAAAATAAAACCGTACAATTTAAACTTTATTTTATAGCAGAACACATTATCAAACTGATTTTTCTAAAAATTTAAAACGGAATTGAATACATAAATAAAATATTCTCCAGTGTCATATTATAAATCAAACTTAAATCATTATACATAAACGTGGTGCATATCAATAAAATACACAAATATACTTAAGTTATACAATTTATAATACAGTTACTACTGCAGCTTTCTAGAATATTACAACAGTACAGCTTACAATGACCTACATAAAATGGCCGGTGATGAAGAAATCCGGCGTAGAGGCAGTCTAAGGTCGAACTCCCAAGCTCTTGAAAAAAAATAAATTGAGAGAAATCGGACCTTACTGAGTAAGTCAATAAAAGAGTTGTACGGTTTGAAAACTTTTTTAAAAACCATATAGTTATAGTGAAAATAATTTATAATATATAAATATAACTTTTGAAAAATCTCGGTAAAACCTGTAATATCCCGTATTTTTAAAATATTTTTACACTGTACCGGGATATGCAGAGTTAATGATTTCTGTATTTTATATGATATTTTTACGAGTTAATATGTATTTTAGACCTATTTTAATTATTGTGTATTATTTTCAGTGTTTTACGTAAAATTTTCCCGAGACTTGCATTTCCGGGGAAATTTTCACGTAAACAATGTATTATTAATTATTTTAAATGTATTTACGGACTTGCATGAACTCATACATATTTTTAAAACTATTAAATAAAGCCGGTGTGTGTATATTTATTTAATTAGGGTTTATTATTTCCCTAATATTTTATTAGGTATTTAATTGTTTTATTGTTATTTAATTAATTTTATTTAGTATAAATTATTAAAATATTAATATTTTTATGTGTGTGGTGTATATTTGATGTGTGTAATTTAATATTATTTTAATATATAGTATAAAGTATATATATATACATATATTTGTCAAAAATCAAAAAGTTTGGAAAATTACCATTTTGCCCCCGACTTCTTCTTCTTCCTCCCGATTCTCCCTTCTCCATTTCCGGTCGCTGCCGTGCCGTTCCTTCACCATGGGTGTGCCGTCCGGTGTGCCACCGTCTTCCCCGACCAATTTCGCTGCCTGAGGAGGCCGTTTCCGGCGTCTGGAGATCGATTTTGGCCGGAGAAGCCGAAAATCGATCCACCGTCGATCACGCCGATTCCAGCCACCATTTTCGACACCGCCGGTCTCTTTCTTCTCCTTGAGCTCCGGTGAGTGTGATTCTAGCTTTGGTTTGAGCTGAATTGGTCTAGATTTGCTTAGGTTTTGATTTTTCAATTTCGGCCTATTAGGTTTTTTTGATTTTTTTGAGCTTCGAATTGATTGATTCATGGAAACTTCCTTCACAAATGTTGTTCCTAGTAGCTTAATCTACATGTATGAATTTTTGTAGAATTTTTTGGAGATTGTTTGGATTTTTGGGTATTTTTGAATATTTTAATATTATTTTCTAATTTTTGGAAATTAATTATTTAAATTATGAAATTGGAGTTTATGGTTGAATTAGGTGATGAAATGATTTATAGGAATTTATTTAGAATTTTTATGAATTTCTAAGTATTTATTTTTAATTATTTGAGTTTATGTGAATTTGAGAAAATTAGGTTAAATGTGTTTTTATTTGAATTTAATTGGTTAATTGGGTTTAATTGTTAATATTATGGATAAATATGTTGAGAAAATTAATTTTGAATAATTGTATGATTTTTGGTGAATTTTTGAAGTAATTTAGGTATATTTATATATATAGGGGTATTTTGGTAATTTTACCCTAAATTGGCTAAAAATGTAATTTAATCGGTTTTAATAGTTATTTAAGGTATAAAAATGATTTCTACAAATTATTTGGTATTTTTAGCTAATTAAAACTATTTTTCGTGAATTATTTTCAATTATATATATATTATACGATTTTTCAAATAAAATGAGTTTTTATCGGTTTTTAATATGTTTAAAGGTTAATTATGTATTTCTGTGATATAAGGATATTTTTGGTATTCTCAAAATTATTCTGTGTTTGTGGACCCTGGTCGGTGGACTGTAGTTTGGAGTCCGACCGTGGGATTTTGATTGTGTTGAGCCTATTTCTCGAAGTGTGTTTCTTTGCAGGGTCGACTCTACTCTTTTGAGTAGAGAGATGTCCGTTTTACAGGGGAGGTTCTGCCGGATTTTCGGTAGAATTCTCGTAAAACATGATATCCAGTCGAACCCTAAATTCCGATTCTGTGTTTAATACTCTAGATTGAATTCTAGGATTTCTGTTAGGGTTATTCTAATGTCGATTACTTATTTCTTGTTTAGTTGCGCCGAGACCGAGGGCTAGTGGACCAGGCCCGTCGGACCTGTCTCGTGGGGCGCACTAGGTGAGTTACTGTACTATGTATACATGCTTAGGATGCATGATTTAGAAATATATGTTTTACTTTGATTAAAATGCATAAATAATGTGATTTGTATTTAAGTATATTTTTGGTTTATTTTTGGTATATAATAAATTATATACATGTTTTATTAATAAAATATATTTAAAATGTTTTTAAATATATTTTTAGTTTAATTTATGATTTGACTGGATTTATTTGACGTATATATACTCAAAATATACCTGGTTTACGTTTGGTATATTTCCGGTATATATATGGTTTATATTATTATTTTATTTAAATTCATGCATCATTGATTTTTGTGAATGAATGATTTATTTATTGATGAAGGATATCAATAGAACGTGCTACCTAGTGGGCAGCACTAGGACCGAGTACGTACCGGTACGCCTATAGTATTTAGGCTATAATAATAACTTATTTGTGGATATGGATTGATTATGATTATTTGATGTGTGAGATATGGTTTGTGGGTGTGATTGCTGGAGCTCGGTTGACTTAGTGTCTCGAGGCCAGTCTACTGTCCAAATGGATTAAGTGGATATATTTGGAATAAGTGAGCCTGTATGGCCAGAGTGTTGTTTAACACTATTTTTGAGGTTGTGATATTCTAGGGTTCTATGTGATCCTTCATAAACTGTGATTTTCAGATAAAGTATATAAAAATGATTTTACTGCATCTGTGTGTAATTGCCTGTATATATATATATTATATATATTGTTGACTGTATGCATTATCACTTAGTGTGTATGTATATATATTATAGTAATTCACTCAGTGAGGTCTGACTCCCCTCCGTTGACTATTTTTCAGGAGAGTTAACTTCTTCAGACCTCAGTAGCAGGTCGATACGCCGGATTTCTTCCGCCCCGGCTTCTTTATGTAAACTGTCTACTTGAGTCTTATTTATTTTATCTAGACACTGCAGTAGTTGTGAATTAAAGTATTGAATTTCGTGTATTTTATTTTAAAGGAGATGTATTATATTGAAACTGGATTTGTATTAAAGAGATTTTATATATGTGATGAGATGAGTTTTGAATTAAATCCAGTTGATATGGATAATATCATGATATTATGATTTTTATTTTCCGCTGCATATTATATGATTATTGTTATTATGGCATGTTTTATTTTATTTTTAGGCTTGATACGGGTTCCGGATTCGAAAGAATTCCCGTTCCCTAGCGCCGGTCATGGCCCCTGTTTTGGGTCGTGACAAAGTTGGTATCAGAGCAGGAGTTCTGTGTCAGGGCTTAGTTGTGTGAGTTGTGGCCCTAGTTTTTAAGTTGTGTTTTCTATTGAACTACTGCATTGTATTAGGTTCGAGTATGTCTTGATAAGTATTCCTTGCTATAGTTTTCAGCGTTATTCCTCCGTTGTCTGTTTTGTCTGAATCTTTCCGTTTGTCTTTTCAGTATGAGAGGCGAGCGTGTGTCGCTCCACCGGTCGTTGAGGCCGAGGATGATGAGTCTTTTCAGGATGAGGTTTTACCTCCTGAGCCGCCAGTTAGGCGTAGAGGTCGTGGCAGAGGTAGACCTCGAGGAGCGACAGGTCGCCGTAGGCAGAGAGAGTTACAGGACGAGGAGCCTGTTGAGCCTGAGTTTGATGTTCCTGTTCCTCCAGTTGTTCAGCCTGCCTATCAGCAGGGTATGTCTGACCCTGAGGCAGCTTTGTTCTATGCCGAGTTGGCAGGATTGCTTTTGATGGTACTTCTGATCCTTTAGATTTTCCTGCATGCGATTGAGACGAGGACTCGGACTGCTCATACCGAGTACCAGCGGATCATGATTGTTGAGTTGTCTGTTGAGGGACCAGCCTTTGATTGGTTCATTCAGATGATCCAGCCCTTTATGATGACAATGACATGGGCTCAGTTTCGAGAGCGATTCATGAGGAGATTCTGTCCAGAGCCTCTTCGTTTGAGTTATCGTCTTCGATTGACTAGTATTTCTCGTGGAGATCGATCTGTAGAGGAGTATACCCGAGAGTTTCTTCGTCTGGGTAGATATGCTGAGGATCTGATGCGAGATCAGTATTTCACGGTTACTACCTACGTTACTGGTTTAGGTTCAACTTTTGCTGGTATGCCTACAGCAGGTCCTTACTCTGGAGTCTGTGATTGAGTTAGCTAAGCAGATTGAGCTGAGGTTAGTTAGGCAGGGAGTAATGCCTGATTACTACCAGTTGGGAGTTCAGTCGAGTGGATCACAGGCTACTCCGTATTCGAGTTTCATGTTGGATCGAGTAGTTAGCAGCGAGGTTCGACTCAGCAGAGTCAGAGACAGCAGCAGCGAGTGCATCGGAGCAGTAGACATGGCCGTGGAGGTCAGCGTAGATCGTTTAGATTTGGGTCAGGTGCTTCGAGCAACAGCAGTGGTCGTAGTTCTGGATCAGCTGCCAGCGTTTGCCAGACTTGTGGTAGAGTCCATCAGGGACCGTGTTATCTGACACCACTGACATGCTTCAGATGCGGGCAGACAGGACATTTTGCCAGATCATGTCCTTATTCCGGGTATCAGCAGCAGCAGATTCCGCGATTCCCACAGCAATCGATTTCTAGTGCAGCACCCGTGCCATTTCAGTTACCACCAGCCCAGCATCAGAGTTCTACTCAGTTTGTTCCACAGCAGAGTCGTGGTAGAGGTACTAGAGGAGGTGCCAGAGGTGTTGGCCAGGCTTCTACCAGTCAGTAGGGAGGTCGAGGCCAGGCGAGAGTCTTCCATCTGACTCAGCAGGATGCTCAGGCATCTAATGCAGTCGTGGCAGGTATTGTATTCTGTTTGTTACCTGGATGCATGGGTTTTGTTTGATCCGGGTGCCACGCATTCCTTTGTTTCTCCCATTTTTGCTTTTAAATCTTGTTGGCAAGCTTCGAGGATGGCTTTTCCTTTGTCTGTTGCCACTCCTTTGAGCGATTCTTTGGACACCGATATTGTTCTTTCTGGTTGTCCAGTTCTCGTGGGAGATAGAGAATTACCCGCTGATTTGATTTTGTTGGATGTGATGGAGTTTGATGTTATTCTGGGAATGGATTGGTTGTCTCAGCACTTCGCCATGGTAGATTACAGGAATAAAGAGGTGACTTTTAGAATTCCTGGTGAAGAAGATTTTAAGTTTGTTGGTGATAGGAGTTCAGCACCTCAGAATCTTATTTCTGTTATTACGGCTAGGAAGTTGTTGAAGAAAGGTTTGTCAGGGGTATTTGGCATTGGTCAGGGATACGTCAGTGGAGAAGTTGTCACTCACAGATGTTCCTGTTGCTTGTGAGTTTCCTGATGTTTTTTCCCGAGGAGTTGCCAGGTTTACCACCTCATAGAGAGATTGAGTTCTGTATTGATGTGGTACCAGGTACTACTCCTATATCTATGCCACCCTATCGTATGGCTCCTGCAGAGTTGAGAGAGTTGAAGGAGCAGTTGCAAGAGTTGTTGGATAAGGGTTTTATTAGACCTAGTGTTTCTCCTTGGGGTGCACCAGTCTTGTTTGTGAAGAAGAAGGATGGTACCCTGAGACTGTGCATTGACTATAGAGAGTTGAATAAGGTGACAGTGAAGAACAAGTATCCTCTCCCGAGGATTAGATGATTTGTTGATCAGCTCCAGGGTGCACAGTTCTTTTCTAAGGTTGACTTGAGGTCAGGTTATCATCAGCTGCGGATTAGTGAAGCTGATATTCCTAAGACAGCATTCCGCACTAGATATGGCCATTATGAGTTTCTGGTGATGTCTTTTGGTTTGACTGATGCACCAGCAGCTTTTATGGATCTGATGAATAGGGTATTCAGACCGTATATGGATCAGTTTGTAGTAGTCTTCATTGATGATATACTAGTATATTCGAGGAGTATGGAAGAGCATGTATATCATTTGAGGATTGTACTACAGACATTGAGAGATCATCAACTTTATGCTAAATTCTCGAAGTGTGATTTCTGGATGGAGAGTGTTTCTTTTCTTGGACACGTAGTGTCTAAAGAAGGTATTCAGGTTGATCCACAGAAGGTTGAGGCAGTGTCTGAATGGCCTAGACCTACTTCTGTTATAGAGATTCAGAGTTTTTTGGGTTTAGCCGGGTATTATAGGCGGTTTGTGCAGGATTTTTCCAGGATAGCAGCCCCTATGACTTGCTTGACTCAGAAGAACGTTAGATTCTAGTGGTCAGAAGCTGTGAGAATAGTTTTCAGTTGTTAAAGGAGAAGTTGACCACAGCGCCAGTATTAGCTTTACCTAATAGTGTGGATAAGTTCACAGTTTACTGTAATACCTCTAGAATTGGTCTTGGTTGTGTGTTGATGCAGAATGGAAAGGGTGATAGCCTATGCTTCAAGGCAGTTGAAGAAGCATGAGCAGAACTATCCTACACATGATCTTGAGATAGCTGCAGTGATCTTTGCTTTGAAGATTTGGAGACATTATCTGTTACAGGGTGACTTGTGAGATATTTACTGATCACAAGAGCCTTAAGTACATTTTCCAGTAGAGAGATTTGAATCTGAGGCAGAGAAGATGGTTGGAATTGTTGAAGGACTATGATTGCGAGATTCTTTACCATCCGGCGTAAAGCTAATGTGGTAGCAGATGCCTTGAGTAGGAAGTCCTCAGGTAGTCTTGCTCACATTGGTGTTGAGAGGAGACCATTGATCCAAGAGTTGCATCTGATGGTGGATCAAGGTCTGATGATGAAGATTAGTAGATCAGGTGGACTGCTAGCTCAGTTTAAAGTACGATCTGTACTGAGGGATAGATTAAAGCAGCTCAGAGCCGAGATCCTATTCTGGAAGAGCTTGCAGAGAATGTTCGAGCAGGGAAGTTCACTGATTTCACTCTTGATGATGATGGTATGTTGTGGATCAGTGGTAGATTGTGTGTTCCTGATGTGGATGATTTGAGAGAAGAGATCCTAGAAGAAGCACATTTCTATAGCTTACAGCGTTCATCCAGGTGTCCACTAAGATGTACCACAATATTAAAGATTTATACTGGTGGGATGGATTGAAGAAGGATGTCGCTGATTATGTTGCTAAGTGTTTGAACGTGTCAGCAAGTGAAAGCCGAACATCAGAAGCCTTCTGGGAAGCTTCAGCCTCTTCCTATTCCCGAGTGGAAGTGGGAAAAGGATAGCTATGGATTTTGTGGTCGGTTTACCTCGTTCGAAGGATGGATACGATTCCATCTGGGTGATTGTAGACAGATTGACGAAGTCTGCACATTTCTTGCCTATGAAAGCTACATATTCAGTTGCTAGATTGGCGAAGTTGTACGTGAAGCATATTGTGTGCCTTCATGGAGTACCTGTGTCCATTGTGTCAGATAGAGGTTCGGTGTTTACTTCTCGTTTTTGGCAGAAGTTGTAGGAAGCGATGGGCACTAGGTTGGATTTCAGTACTACTGCTTTTCATCCTCAGACAGATGGCCAGTCTGAGAGGATGATCCAGACACTAGAAGATATGTTGAGGATATGTGTCTTGGATTTGGGAGGTAGCTGGGATGATCATTTGTCGCTTGTTGAGTTTGCATATAACAACAGCTACCATAGCAGTATTAGCATGGCACCATATGAGGCGTTATATGGAAGGAAGTGTAGATCCCCGTTGAGTTGGGATGAGATTGGTGAGAGAGCTTTGACTGGACCAGAGATGGTTCAGGATGCTGCAGAGAAAGTCGACATGATCAAGCGCAGATTAGAGACCGCAGTTAGCAGACAGAAGAGTTATGCGGATCCTAGGCGCAGAGATGTGGAGTTTCAGGTTGGAGATTATGTTTTTCTGAAAGTATCTCCGATGAAGGGTGTGATGAGATTTGGCAGGAAGGGGTAAGTTAGCACCGAGATATATTGGACCGTTTGAGATTCTGGAGAGAATTGGCACTGTTGCATATCGGTTGGATTTGCCTCCGAGTATGTCGCAGGTGCATCCAGTATTTCATATCTCGATGTTGAGGAAGTATATCTCAAATCCTTCACACGTGTTGCAACCTGACAATGTGGAAGTGAGTGAAGATTTGACATTTGTGGAAGAACCTGTGGCAATCGTTGATTATCAAGTTCGACAGTTGAGATCGAAACAGATTCCGATGGTCAAAGTTCTGTGGCGTAGCGATAGAGTTGAAGAGCATACGTGGGAGACTGAAGCTGAGATGCGAGCTTCTTACCCGTATCTCTTTCCTTCTTGATCTTGTTTTCTGGAATTCGGGGACGAATTCTTGTAAGGGGGGAGACTGTAATATCCCGTGTTTTTAAAATATTTTTACACTGTACCGGGATATGCAGAGTTAATGATTTCTGTATTTTATATGATATTTTTACGAGTTAATATGTATTTTAGACCTATTTTAATTATTGTGTATTATTTTCAGTGTTTTACGTAAAATTTTCCCGAGACTTGCATTTCCGGGGAAATTTTCACGTAAACAATGTATTATTAATTATTTTAAATGTATTTACGGACTTGCATGAACTCATACATATTTTTAAAACTATTAAATAAAGCCGGTGTGTGTATATTTATTTAATTAGGGTTTATTATTTCCCTAATATTTTATTAGGTATTTAATTATTTTATTGTTATTTAATTAATTTTATTTAGTATAAATTATTAAAATATTAATATTTTTATGTGTGTGGTTTATATTTGATGTGTGTAATTTAATATTATTTTAATATATAGTATAAAGTATATATATATACATATATTTGTCAAAAATCAAAAAGTTTGGAAAATTACCATTTTGCCCCCGACTTCTTCTTCTTCCTCCCGATTCTCCCTTCTCCATTTCCGGTCACTGCCGTGCCGTTCCTTCACCGTGGGTGTGCCGTCCGGTGTGCCACCGTCTTCCCCGACCAATTTCGCCGCCTGAGGAGGCCGTTTCCGGCGTCTGGAGATCGATTTTGGCCGGAGAAGCCGAAAATCGATCCACCGTCGATCACGCCGATTCCGGCCACCATTTTCGACACCGCCGGTCTCTTTCTTCTCCTTGAGCTCCGGTGAGTGTGATTCTAGCTTTGGTTTGAGCTGAATTGGTCTAGATTTGCTTAGGTTTTGATTTTTCAATTTCGGCCTATTAGGTTTTTTTGATTTTTTTTGAGCTTCGAATTGATTGATTCATGGAAACTTCCTTCACAAATGTTGTTCCTAGTAGCTTAATCTACATGTATGAATTTTTGTAGAATTTTTTGGAGATTGTTTGGATTTTTGGGTATTTTTGAATATTTTAATATTATTTTCTAATTTTTGGAAATTAATTATTTAAATTATGAAATTGGAGTTTATGGTTGAATTAGGTGATGAAATGAATTATAGGAATTTATTTAGAATTTTTATGAATTTCTAAGTATTTATTTTTAATTATTTGAGTTTATGTGAATTTGAGAAAATTAGGTTAAATGTGTTTTTATTTGAATTTAATTGGTTAATTGGGTTTAATTGTTAATATTATGGATAAATATGTTGAGAAAATTAATTTTGAATAATTGTATGATTTTTGGTGAATTTTTGAAGTAATTTAGGTATATTTATATATATATGGGTATTTTGGTAATTTTACCCTAAATTGGCTAAAAATGTAATTTAATCGGTTTTAATAGTTATTTAAGGTATAAAAATGATTTCTACAAATTATTTGGTATTTTTAGCTAATTAAAACTATTTTTCGTGAATTATTTTCAATTATATATATATTATATGATTTTTCAAATAAAATGAGTTTTTATCGGTTTTTAATATGTTTAAAGGTTAATTATGTATTTCTGTGATATAAGGATATTTTTGGTATTCTCGAAATTATTCTGTGTTTGTGGACCCCGGTCGGTGGACTGTAGTTTGGAGTCCGACCGTGGGATTTTGATTGTGTTGAGCCTATTTCTCGAAGTGTGTTTCTTTGCAGGGTCGGCTCTACTCTTTTGAGTAGAGAGATGTCCGTTTTACAGGGGAGGTTCTGCCGGATTTTCGGTAGAATTCTCGTAAAACATGATATCCAGTCAAACCCTAAATTCCGATTCTGTGTTTAATACTCTAGATTGAATTCTAGGATTTCTGTTAGGGTTATTCTGATGTCGATTACTTATTTCTTGTTTAGTTGCACCGAGACCGAGGGCTAGTGGACCAGGCCCGTCGGACCTATCTCATGGAGCGCACTAGGTGAGTTACTATACTATGTATACATGCTTAGGATGCATGATTTAGAAATATATGTTTTACTTTGATTAAAATGCATAAATAATGTGATTTGTATTTAAGTATATTTTTGGTTTATTTTTGGTATATAATAAATTATATACATGTTTTATTAATAAAATATATTTAAAATGTTTTTAAATATATTTTTAGTTTAATTTATGATTTGACTGGATTTATTTGACGTATATATACTCGAAATATACCTGGTTTACGTTTGGTATATTTTCGGTATATATATGGTTTATATTATTGTTTTATTTAAATTCATGCATCATTGATTTTTGTGAATGAATGATTTATTTATTGATGAAGGATATCAATAGAACGTGCTACCTAGTGGGCAGCACTAGGACTGAGTACGTATCGGTACGCCTATAGTATTTAGGCTATAATAATAACTTATTTGTGGATATGGATTGATTATGATTATTTGATGTGTGAGATATGGTTTGTGGGTGTGATTGCTGGAGCTCGGTTGACTTAGTGTCTCGGGGCCAATCACACTGGCAGTCAGACTGCTGGAGCTCGGTTGACTTAGTGTCTCGGGGCCAGTCTACTGTCCAAATGGATTAAGTGGATATATTTGGAATAAGTGAGCCTGTATGGCCAGAGTGTTGTTTAACACTATTTTTGAGGTTGTGATATTCTAGGGTTCTTTGTGATCCTTCATAAACTGTGATTTTCAGATAAAGTATATAAAAATGATTTTACTGCATCTGTGTGTAATTGCTTGTATATATATATATATTATATATTGTTGACTGTATGCATTATCACTTAGTGTGTATGTATATATATTATAGTAATTCACTCAGTGAGGTCTGACTCCCCTCCGTTGACTATTTTTCAGGAGAGTCAACTTCTTCAGACCTCAGTAGCAGGTCGATATGCCGGATTTCTTCCGCCCCGGCTTCTTTATGTAAACTGTCTACTTGAGTCTTATTTATTTTATCTAGACACTGCAGTAGTTGTGAATTAAAGTATTGAATTTCGTATATTTTATTTTAAAGGAGATGTATTATATTGAAACTGGATTTGTATTAAAGAGATTTTATATATGTGATGAGATGAGTTTTGAATTAAATCCAGTTGATATGGATAATATCATGATATTATGATTTTTATTTTCCGCTGCATATTATATGATTATTGTTATTATGGCATGTTTTATTTTATTTTTAGGCTTGCTACGGGTTCCGGATTCGAAAGAATTCCCGTTCCCTAGCGCCGGTCATGGCCCCTGTTTTGGGTCGTGACAAAACCCTAGACCCAAAATCCTAAATGGCTAACCGGACCTACTTATTCCAACTAGATTGTCGGTCCCCTAGAACGAAGGCATCAACCGAGGCACCAAGTCGCAGTCGTTCTCTTAATTCAAATATATGGCACTAGCGGTCCCCGAGAACTAGGGCATCAACCGAGGCACCATTCCGAGTCCATTATTAATCTTCCAATCACCGGCGGTCCTCGAGAGCAAAGGCTTCCACCGAGGCACCCATCCCAGTTTAACATTCACCAGTCATATATAATTCGGATCCACCTCTCAATCTCTACCATGAGCACACGGTCCTAGTGAAGCCCACCAGGTAGCCCGTTCTACCAAATTTCTCAAAAATCAATTTTTAAATAAATAAAATGCATTTCAAACCTTAAATAGTGTCACGACCCAAAACAGGGGCCATGACCGGCGCTAGGGAACGGGAATTCTTTCGAATCCGGAACCCGTAGCAAGCCTAAAAATAAAATAAAGCATGCCACAATAACAGTAAAAATATAATAAATGTAGCGGAAAATAAAATCATAAATATTACAATATCATCCATATCAACTGGATTCAATTCAAAACTCATCACATCACATATATAATCTCATAAATGTATAATCTTTATACAAATCCAGTTTTACTATAATACATCTCTTTAAAACAAATACTTTATTTCACAACTACTGCAGTGTCTAGATAAAATAAATAAGACTCAAGTATATAATTTACATAAAGAAGCCGGGGCGGAAGAAATCCGGCGTATCGACCTGCTACTGAGGTCTGAGGAAGTTGACTCTCCTGAAAAATAGTCAACGGAGGGGTGTCAGACCTCACTGAGTGAATTACTATAGTATATATACATACACTCTAAGTGATAATGCATACAGTCAACAGTATATGAGTAATATGTATATATACAGGCAAGTTCATACAGATGCAGAAAAATCATTTTTATATATTTTGTCTGAAAATCAATTTTTATGAAGGATCACATAGAACCCTAGAATATCGCACACTCAGAAAAATAGTGTTAAACAACACTCTAGCCATACAGGCTCACTGATTCCAAATATATCCACTTAATCCATATGGACAGTAGACTGGCCCCGAGACACTAAGTCAACCGAGCTCCAGCAGTCTGACTGCCAGTGTGATTGGCCCCGAGACACTTGGTCAACCGAGCTCCAGCAATCACACCCTCCAAACCATATCTCACATATAACAATAGTCATAATCAAATCGATATCCACAAATAGTCAGTAATAAAGCCTAAATACTATAGGCGTACCGGTACGTACTCGGTCCTAGTGCTGCCCACTAGGTAGCACGTTCTATTGATATCCTTCAGTAATAAATAATAAAACATTCATTCACAAATACATGATGCATGAATTTAAATGAAATAGCAATATAAACCATATATATACCGAAAATATACCAAACATAAACCAGGTATATTTTGAGTATATATACGTCAAATAAATTCAATCAAATCATGAATTAAACTAAAAATATATTTAAAAACATTTTAAATATATTTTATTAATAAAACATGTATATAATTTATTATATACCAAAAATATACCAAAAATATACTTGAATATAAATCATGTTATTTATGCATATTTAGTCAAAATAAAACATGCATTTTCTAAATCATGCATCCTAAGCATATATATATAATATAGTAACTCACCTAATGCGCTCCACGAGACAGATCCGACGGGCCTGGTCCACTAACCCTCGGTCTCGGCGCAACTAAACAAGAAATAATTAATCGACATCAGAATAACCCTAATGGAAATCCTAGAATTCAATCTAGAGTATTCAACACAGAATCGGAAATTAGGGTTCGACTGGATATCACGTTTTACGAGAATTCTACCCGAAAATCCGACAGAACCTCCCCCTGTAAAACGGACATCTCTCTACTCAAAAGAGTAGAGCCGACCCTGCAAAGAAAATACACTTCGAAAAATAAACACCACAATCAATCACAACCCCTCGGTCGGACTCCAGACTACAATCTGTCGACCGGGGTCCACAAACACAGAATATATTCCAGATATACCGAAAATATCCTTAAATCATAAAAATACATTTCATAAATAAAAATTACATAATTGACCTTGAAACACTATAAAAACCGATTAAAACTCATTTTATTAGAAAAACCGTATATTATATATATAATTGAAAATAATTCCCGGAAAATAGTTTTTAATTAGTTAAAAATACCAAATATTTTGTAGAAATCATTTTTATACCTTAAATAAATATTAAAACCAATTAAATTACATTTTTAGACAATTTAGGGTAAAATTACCAAAATACCCCTATATATATATATATACCTAAATTACTTCAAAAATTCACCAAAAATCATACAATTATCCAAAATTAATTTTCTCAACATATTTATCAATAATATCAATAATTAAACTCAATTAACCAATTAAATTCAAATAAAA
This sequence comes from Mallotus nudiflorus, assembly GCA_947683625.1. Lineage (NCBI taxonomy): Eukaryota > Viridiplantae > Streptophyta > Magnoliopsida > Malpighiales > Euphorbiaceae > Mallotus > Mallotus nudiflorus. The sequence goes on along the minus strand of CANTUR010000157.1, from coordinate 8,364,801 downwards.
ACACATTTAACTAAATTTTACAAAATCACATAAACTTCAATAATTAAAAATAAATACTTGGAAATTCATAAAAATTCCAAATAAATTCCTATAATTCATTTCAACACCTAATTCAACCATAAACTCCAATTTCATAATTTAAATAATTAATTTCCGAAAATTAGAAAATAATATTAAAATATTCAAAAATACCCAAAAATCCAAACAATCTCCAAAAATTCTATAAAAATTCATACATGTATATTAAGCTACTAGGAACAACATTTGTGAAGGAAGTTTCCATGAATCATCCAAATTGAAGCTCAAAAAAATCGAAAACCAAAAGTGGCCGAAAACTTCAAATCAAAAAACCTAAGCAATTCTAGACCATTTTAGCTCAAACCAAAGCTAGAATAACACTCACCGGAGCTCAAGGAGAAGATAGAGACCGGCGGGTGTCGAAAACGGTGGCCGGAGGAGGAAGAAACGGCGGTGAGAAGAATGGTGGTGGCGTCGGGCACCCACGGGAGAAGAAGAAGAAGAAAAAGAAAAAGAAAAAGAAAGAAAAGGAAAGAGAAAGAAAAAGAAAAAGAAAGAAAAAGAAAAGAAAGAAAAAAAAGAAAAAAAATAAAATAATTAAAATAATTAAATATTAATAAATAAATAATAATAAAATAATAAAATTAAATAATTTAATAATAAATAAAATAATCAAATAATAATAAATAAATAATAAAATATTAGGGTAATAATAAACCCTAATTAAATAAATATACACACACAAGCTTTATTTAATAATTTAAAAAATATGTATGAGTTCATGCAAACCCCGTAAATACATTTAAAATAATTAATAATACATTGTTTACGTGGAAATTTCCCCAAAAATGCAAGTCCCCGGGAAAATTTTACGTAAAATACTGAAAATAATAGACAGTAATTAAAATAGGTTTAAAATACATATCAACTCGTAAAAATATCATATAAAATACATAAATCATTAACTCTGCATATCCCGGTACAGTGTAAAAAAAATATTTTTAAAAACACGGGATATTACAAATAGCAGCATTAAATTAAATAAATCATATAATAATAACATAAAAATATGAGCGCATGCATTTTTAAATAAAACACACGCACAAATCATTTTATCAACTTACAAGATGAATAAAAAGGCTAACGATCGCGCGTCTGCCTCGATCTCACGGCTTCTGCTCCGATATGCTCTAGAAAAGAAATTAACAAATCGATTTTAAAACATGACTATGAAATTAAAATCAAAATCAACAAAAATAGTGAAATCTAGACTGACTCGAGGAAAACTGGACAAGACTCGATAGACAAGATAAAGCCTAATTAACAGTAGAAATTATTACGAATATCATGTTTTACGAGAAAATCTATCGAAATTTCGGCAGAGTCTCCTCTATAAACGGACATCTCTCTACTAAAGGTAGATGTCAAACCTGCATAGAAAACGCACTTCTAATAACCTCACACATTCACACTCGAATCGGGCTTCCAGAACTACGCTTAGCCCCGACCGAGATCACAATCCAACAAAAAACATCACAAAAAAATTATATCATTTACTTTCCCAAAAATACACATCACAAAAAATGATTAGCCATGGGTCAAATATTCATCTAACAATATAGATTTAAAAAAATAAAATTTCACAAGCCAACATATATATATATGAACAACACTCACAATTAATATTACTTAATGAAAATTATCTACTAATACATATATAAAAATATATCTCTAAACCTCTTAAATGTTAATAAAGCCAATTAAAATATATTTTAATTATAATTAGAATAAAATTACATATTTTTCCAAATAATAGAAAAATAAACATAAATATTCAAAATAACCCCTAATATATTATTAAAATTAATTTTGAGAAATTAGTGTTAATTGGTTTAAATTAGTAGATAATTTGTAAAAAAAAAAATCCTTTTAGATTCCTTGATTATTATTAAGACCAACCAAAATTTATTATTTAACTATATTTAACAAAATTACGTTTCTCTACCCTTATAGTATACAACTATATAATACACCATTAATACTAAAAAAATTCCTTGAAAATTATACAAATATCTAAAAATCATTTTCTTTATATTAAATATCTTAACATAATTAAAAACATATAAATGACCACTAATTAATTTTTTTTTAAATATAATTTAACCTATTAGTTCACATTTGACATAAATTTAAAAATATTTATAAAATAGTTTAAAAATCACAAAAACTATAATTTAAGTTCTAAAATTACTAACATATAATAATAATAGTAACTATCAAAATTTCATAATTTTTACAATAAATTTCGTAATTAATAAAAATATTAATTAAATACCCAAAATTTACAAAATTCATAATTAACTCTATAATTTCTAAAACATCTTAAATAACATCAATGCATTACAAATAATTTAACCTTAATTACCCTAATTACTAATTAAACTAAAAAATATCAAATAAAGTCAAATAAAAATTAAATAAAATCAAACAAAAATTCTGTAAATCAAGAAAAAATGAAAATAATGCACAAAAATCGGATATGAACAACGAAATTGGTATAATTCATCATCTAGCTTAGAATATCTAAAGATTAACACCTAAAGCCACTCAAGCAATCAGAAAATAACCCTAGGACAACCTAAAAACAACCCAGAACAACTCACTTTCAACCTCTAATTCCGACGCCGGAGATGAGTTGCAGCGGCGGGTCTCAACGTGGACTGACGCTTGAGAAAGTGAGGGAGGCTGAGGGAGCTAAGGTGGCACCGGATTCAGCTCCGACCGTGACGAGGCAGCTCTAACCGAGAGTGACAGAAGACAGGCACCGGAAAGAAAGAAAGAAAGGAGGGAGGAAGAAGAGGCTGGCAGTGGTGACTGTTGCTCCGGGAGGTCGAGGCAAGCCGGAAGGAGAGGAAACGCGGTGGTGACGGTGACGGACGGGGAGGTGGGCAGCGGCTTGGGGTCTTCGGGTGAGAGGTAAGCTTCTTTCTTATTATTTTTTTTTTGTATATATATATATTAAAACATTATATTATAATATTAGACCTAAATTCTCCACACAACACAATCACATTATACACACACATATATATATATATGTGTGTGTATAATGTGTGTGTACATATATATATATATATATATGTATGTATGTATGTATGTATGTATGTATATATATACACACACACAAGCATACTACATACATATATATATATATATATATACACAATAATAAATTAATACACACATATATAAAATAATAATTAAACCCTACTTATATATATATATATATGTATGTATGTATATATATATATATATATATATGTAATATCCCGTGTTTTTAAAAATATTTTTACACTGTACCGGGATATGCAGTGTCAATAATTTTGACTATATATGTGATATTTTTACGAGTTGATATGTATTTAAAACCTATTTTAATTATTGTGTATTATTTACAGTGTTTTACGTAAAATTTTCCCGGGACTTGCATTTTCGGGGAAATTTTCACGTAAACAATTTATTATTAATTATTTTAGATGTATTTATGGACTTGCATGAACTCATACATATTCTTAAATTATTAAATAAAGCCTGTGTGTGTATATGTATTTAATTAGGGTTTATTATACCCTAATATTTTATTAAGTATTTAATTGTTTAAATTGTTATTTAATTAATTATATTTAGTATAAATTATTAAAATATTAATATTTTTATGTGTGTGGTGTATATTTGATGTGTGTAATTTAATATTATTTTAATATATAGTATAATATATATATATATATATATATATATATATACATATATACATCAAAAAATCAAAAAAATTTGCAAAATTACCAAATTGCCCCCGACATTTTCTTCTTCTTCTTCTTCTTCTCCTTTCCGCGCCCGACGACCACCACCCACCTCCACCGTCTGCAACTGCCGTTCCTTCACCGTTGGTGTGCCTCTCGGCTTGCCACCGTCGCCTCCAGCCGTTCCCCGCCGCCAGCAGCCCCCTTTCCCGACGAGTTTGGCCGGAATTAGCTTTAGAGGCCGAAAGTCGAGCTACCGTCGTTCTCTCCCTCCTCCGGCCACCATTTTCGACACCGTCGGTCTCTTTCTTCTCCTTGAGCTCCGGTGAGTGTTATTCTAGCTTTGGTTTGAGCTAAAATGGTCTAGAATTGCTTAGTTTTCGATTTGTAAATTTCGGTCTATTAGGGTTTTCGATTTTTTTGAGCTTCGAATTGGATGATTCATGGAAACTTCCTTCACAAATGTTGTTCCTAGTAGCTTAATCTACATGTATGAATTTTTGTAGAATTTTTGGAGATTTTTTTGGATTTTTGGGTATTTTTGAATATTTTAATATTATTTTCTAATTTTCGGAAATTAATTACTTAAATTATGAAATTGGAGTTTATGGTTGAATTAGGTGTTGAAATGAATTATAGGAATTTATTTAGAATTTTTATGAATTTCTAAGTATTTATTTTTAATTATTGAAGTTTAGGTGATTTTGGAAAATTAGGTTAATTGTGTTTTTATTTGAATTTAATTGGTTAATTGGGTTTAATTATTAATATTATTGATAAATATGTTGAGAAAATTAATTTTGGGTAATTGTATGATTTTTGGTGAATTTTTGAAGTAATTTAGGTATATTTATATATATAGGGGTATTTTGGTAATTTTACCCTAAATTGTCTAAAAATGTAATTTAATTGGTTTTAATATTTATTTAAGGTATAAAAATGATTTCTACAAATTATTTAGTATTTTTAACTAATTAAAACTATTTTTCGGGAATTATTTTCAATTATATATATAATATACGGTTTTTCTAATAAAATGAGTTTTAATCGGTTTTTATAGTGTTTCAAGGTCAATTATGTAATTTTTATTTATAAAATGTATTTCTGTGATTTAAAGATATTTTTGTTATATCTGGAATCATTCTGTGTTTGTGGACCCCGGTCGGTGGACTGTAGTTTGGAGTCTGACCGTGGGATTTTGATTGTGTTGAGCTTGAATTTCGAAGTGTGTTTCTTTGCAGGGTCGGCTCTAATCTTTTGAGTAGAGAGATGTCCGTTTTACAGGGGAGGTTCTGCCGAATTTTCGGTAGAATTCTCGTAAAACGTGATGTTCAGTCGAACCCTAATTCTGTTTTCGTATTTTAATACTCTAGATTGAATTCTAGGATTTCTATTAGGGTTACTCTGATATCGGTTATTTATTTCTTGTTTAGTTGCGTCGAGACCGAGGGCTAGTGGACCAAGCCCGTCGGACCTGTCTCGTGGAGCGCATTAGGTGAGTTACTATATTATATATATATGCTTAGGATGCATGATTTAGAAAATGCATGTTTTATTTTGACTGAATATGCATAAATAATGTGATTTATATTCAAGTATATTTTTGGTATATTTTTGGTATATAATAAATTATATACATGTTTTGTTAATAAAATATATTTAAAATGTTTTTAAATATATTTTTAGTTTAATTCATGATTTGATTGGATTTATTTGACATATATATACTCAAAATATACCTGGTTTATGTTTGGTATATTTTCGGTATATATATGGTTTATATTGTTGTTTCATTTACATTCATGCATCATTTATTTTTGTGAATGAATGTTTTATATTATTTATTAATGAAGGATATCAATAGAACGTGCTACCTAGTGGGCAGCACTAGGACCGAGTACGTACCGGTACGGCCTATAGCTTTAGGCTATATTACTAACTATTTGTGGATATTGATTTGATTATGATTATTGATATGTGTGAGATGTGGTTTGGGTGTGATTGCTGGAGCTCGGTTGACCAAGTGTCTCGGGGCCAATCACACTGGCAGTCAGACTGCTGGAGCTCGGTTGACTTAGTGTCTCGGGGCCAGTCAACTGTCCATATGGATTAAGTGGATATATTTGGTATAAGTGAGCCTGTATGGCTAGAGTGTTGTTTAACACTATTTTATGAGGTTGTGATATTCTAGGGTTCTATATGATCCTTCATAAAAGATGATTTTCAGATAAAATATATAAAAATGATTTTTCTGCATCTCTATGAATTGCCTGTATATATACATATTAGACATGTATTATTGACTGTATGCATTGTCATTTAGAGTGTATGTATATATATTATAGTAATTCACTCAGTGAGGTCTGACTCCCCTCCGTTGACTATTTTTCAGGAGAGTCAACTTCCTCAGACCTCAGTAGCAGGTCGATACGCCGGATTTCTTCCGCCCCGGCTTCTTTATGTAAATTGTCTACTTGAGTCTTATTTATTTTATCTAGACACTACAGTAGTTGTAAATTAAAGTATTGGATTTTATGTACTTTATTTTAAAGAGATATATTATGTTAAAACTGGATTGTATTAAAAAGATTTTATGTATGGGATGAGATTTTTATTTATATCCAGTTGATATGGATAATATAATGATATTATGATTTTTATTTCCGCTGCATATTATATTTTTATTGTTATTGTGGCATGCTTTATTTTATTTTTAGGCTTGCTACGGGTTCCGAATTCGAAAGAATTCCCGTTCCCTAGCGCCGGTCATGGCCCCTGTTTTGGGTCGTGACAAAGTTGGTATCAGAGCGAAGTTCGTATCAGAGTGGAGTTCTGTGTCAGGGCTTAGTTATGTGAGTTGTGGCCCTAGTTTTAAAGTTGTGTTTTCTGTTGGACTACTGCAGTGTATTAGGTTCGAGTATGTCTTGATGAGTATTCCTTGCTGTAGTTTTCAGCGTTATTCCTCCGTTGTCTGTTTTGTCTGAATCTTTCCGTTTATCTTTTCAGGATGAGGAGGCGAGCGCGTGTCGCTCCATCGGTCGTTGAGGCCGAGGATGATGAGTCTTTTCAGGATGAGGTTTTACCTCCTGAACCGCCAGTTAGACGTAGAGGTCGTGGCAGAGGTAGACCTCGAGGAGCGGCAGGTCGTCGTAGGCAGAGAGAGTTACAGGACGAGGAGCCTGTTGAGCCTGAGTTTGATGTTCTTATTCCTCCAGTTGTTCAGCCTGTTCAGCCTGCCTATCAGCAGGGTATGTCTGACCCTGAGGCAGCTTTGTTCTATGCCAGAGTTGGCAGGATTGCTTTTGATGGTACTTCTGATCCTTTAGATTTTCTGCATGCGATTGAGACTAGGACTCGGACTGCTCATACCGAGTACCAGCGGATCATGATTGTTGAGTTGTCTGTTGAGGGACCAGCTCTAGATTGGTTCATTCAGATGATCCAGCCTTATATGATGACGATGACCTGGGCTCAGTTTTGAGAGCGATTCATGAGGAGATTTTATCCAGAGCCTCTTCGTTTGAGTTATCGTCTTCGATTGACCAGTATTTCTCATGGAGATCGATCTGTAGAGGAGTATACCCGAGAGTTTCTTCGTCTGGGTAGATATTCTGAGGATCTGATGCGAGATCAGTATTTCGCTGTTACTACGTATGTTATTGGTTTGGGTTCAGCTTTTGCTGGTATGCCTACAGCAGGTCTTACTCTGGAGTCTGTGATTGAGCTAGCTAAGGAGATTGAGCTGAGGTTAGTTAGGCAGGGAGCGATGCCTGATTATTACCAGTTGGGAGTTCAGTCGAGTGGATCGCAGGCTACTCCATATTCGAGTTTTCATGTTGGTTCGAGTAGTCAGCAGCGAGGTTCGACTCAGCAGAGTCAAAGACAGCAGCAGCGAGTGCATCGGAGCAGTAGACATGGCCGTGGAGGTCAGCGTAGATCGTTCAGATTTGGATCAGGTGCTTCGAGCAGCAGCAGTGGTCGTAGTTCTGGATCAGCGGCCAGTGTTTGTCAGACTTGTGGTAGAGTCCATCAGGGACCGTGTTATCTGACACCACTGACATGCTTCAGATGCGGACAGACAGGACATTTTGCCAGATCGTGTCCTTATTTTGGGTATCAGCAGCAGCAGATTTCGCGATTCCCCCAGCAGTCGATTGCTAGTGCAGCGCCCGTGCCATTTCAGTTGCCACCAGCCCAGCATCAGAGTTCTACTCAGTTTGTTCCATAGCAGAGTCGTGGTAGAGGTACTAGAGGAGGTGCCAGAGGTGTTGGCCAGGCTTCTACCAGTCAGCAGGGAGGTCGAGGTCAGGCCAGAGTTTTTCATCTGACTCAGCAGGATGCTCAGGCATCTAATGCAGTCGTGGCAGGTATTCTTTCTGTTTGTTGCCTGGATGCTTTGGTTTTGTTTGATTCGGGTGCCACGCATTCGTTTGTTTCTCCTATTTTTGCTTCTAAATCTTGTTGGCAAGCTTCGAGGATGGCTTTTCCTTTGTCTGTTGCCACTCCTCTGAGCGATTCCTTGGACGCCGATATTATTCTTTCTGGTTATCCAGTTCTCATGGAAGATAAAGAATTATCCGCTGATTTGATTTTGTTGGATGTGATGGAGTTTGATGTTATTTTGGGAATGGATTGGTTATCTCAGCACTATGTCGTGGTAGATTGCAAGAATAAGGAGGTGACTTTTAGAATTCCTGGTGAAGTAGAATTTAAGTTTGTTGGTGATAGGAGTTCAGCACCTCAGAATCTTATTTCTGCTATTTCAGCTAGGAAGTTATTGAGGAAAGGTTGTCAGGGGTTTTTGGCATTGGTTAGGGATACGTCAGTGGAGAAGTTGTCACTCACAGATGTTCCGGTTGCTTGTGAGTTTCCTGATGTTTTTCCCGAGGAGTTGCCAGGTTTACCACCTCATAAAGAGATTGAGTTCTGTATTGATGTGGTTCCAGGTACTACTCCTATATCTATGCCACCCTATCGTATGGCTCCTGCAGAGTTGAGAGAGTTAAAGGAGCAATTGCAAGAGTTGTTGGATAAAGGTTTTATCAGACCTAGTGTTTCCCCTTGGGGTGCACCAGTCTTGTTTATGAAGAAGAAGGATGATACCCTGAGACTGTGCATTGACTATAGAGAGCTGAACAAGGTGACAGTGAAGAACAAGTATCCTCTCCCGAGGATTGATGATTTATTTGATCAGTTACAAGGTGCACAGTTCTTTTCTAAGGTCGACTTGAGGTCGGGTTATCATCAGCTGCAGATCAGTGAATCCGATATTCCTAAGACAGCTTTCCGCACTCGATATGGCCATTATGAGTTTCTGGTGATGTCTTTTGGTTTGACTAATGCACCAGCAGCTTTTATGGACCTGATGAACAGAGTATTCAGACCGTATGTGGATCAGTTTGTAGTAGTCTTCATTGATGATATACTGGTATATTCGAGGAGTATGGAAGAGCACGTATATCATTTGAGGATTGTACTACAGACACTGAGAGATCATCAGCTTTATGCTAAATTCTCGAAGTGTGATTTCTGGATGGAGAGTGTTTCTTTTCTTGGACACGTAGTGTCTATAGAAGGTATTTAGGTTGATCCACAGAAGATTGAAGCAGTATCTGAGTGGCCTAGACCTACTTCTGTTACAGAGATTCGGAGTTTTCTGGGTTTAGCCGGGTATTATAGGCGGTTTGTGCAGGATTTTTCCAGGATAGCAGCGCCTATGACTCATTTGACTCAGAAGAATGTTAGATTCGAATGGTCAGAAGCTTGTGAGAATAGTTTTCAGTTGTTGAAGGAGAAGTTGACCACAGCGCCAGTATTAGCTTTGCCTAATAGTGTGGATAAGTTCACAGTTTACTGTGATGCCTCTAGAATTGGTCTTGGTTGTGTGTTGATGCAGAATGGAAGGGTGATAGCCTATGCTTCGAGGCAGTTGAAGAAGCATGAGCAGAACTATCCTACACATGATCTTGAGATGGCTGCAGTGATATTTGCTTTGAAGATTTGGAGACATTATCTGTACGGGGTGACTTGTGAGATATTTACTGATCACAAGAGCCTTAAGTACATTTTCCAGCAGCGAGATTTAAATCTGAGGCAGAGAAGATGGTTGGAACTGTTGAAGGACTATGATTGCGAGATTCTTTACCATCCGGGTAAAGCTAATGTGGTAGCAGATGCCTTGAGTAGGAAGTCCTCAGGTAGTCTTGCTCACATTGGTGTTGAGAGGAGACCATTGATCCAGGAATTGCATCTGATGGTGGATCAAGGTCTGATGATGAAGATCAGTAGATCAGGTGGACTGTTAGCTCAGTTTAAAGTACGATCTGTACTGAGGGATAGGATTAAAGCAGCTCAGAGCCGAGATCCTATTCTAGAAGAGCTTGCAGAGAATGTCAGAGCAGGGAAGTTCACTGATTTCACACTCGATGATGATGGTGTGTTGTGGATCAGTGGTAGATTGTGTGTTCCTGATGTGGATGACTTGAGAGAGGAGATTTTAGAGGAAGCACATTCTACAGCCTACAACGTTCATCCAGGTGTTACTAAGATGTACCACAGTATCAGAGATCTATACTGGTGGGATGGATTGAAGAAGGATGTTGCTGATTATGTTGCTAAGTGCTTGACGTGTCAGTAAGTGAAAGCCGAACATCAGAAGCCTTCTGGGAAGCTTCAGCCTCTTCCTATTCCCGAGTGGAAGTGGGAAAGGATAGCTATGGATTTTGTGGTCGGTTTACCTCGTTCGAAGGATGGATACGATTCCATCTGGGTGATTGTAGACAGATTGACGAAGTCTGCACATTTCTTGCCTGTGAAAGCCACATATTCAGTTGCTAGATTGGCGAAGTTGTATGTGAACCATATTGTGTGCCTTCATGGAGTACCTGTGTCCATTGTGTCAGATAGAGGTTCGGTGTTTACTTCTCGTTTTTGGCAGAAGTTGCAGGAAGCGATGGGCACTAGGTTGGATTTTAGTACTGCTTTTCATCCTCAGACAGATGGTCAGTCTGAGAGGATGATCCAGACACTGGAAGATATGTTGAGGATGTGTGTCTTGGATTTGGGAGGTAGCTAGGATGATCATTTGTCGCTTGTTGAGTTTGCATATAATAACAGCTACCATAGCAGTATTGGTATGGCACCATATGAGGCGTTGTATGGAAGGAAGTGTAGATCCCCGTTGAGTTGGGATGAGATTGGTGAGAGAGCTTTGACTGGACCAGAGATGGTTCAGGATGCTGCAGAGAAAGTCACCGTGATCAAGCGTAGATTAGAGACCGCAGTTAGTAGACAGAAGAGTTATGCGGATCCTAGGCGCAGAGATGTGGAGTTTCAGGTTGGAGATTTCATTTTTCTGAAAGTATCTCTGATGAAGGGTGTGATGAGATTTGGCAGGAAGGGTAAGTTAACACCGAGATATATTGGACCGTTTGAGATTCTGGAGAGAGTTGGCACTGTTGCATATCGGTTGGATTTGCCTCCGAGTATGTCACAGGTGCATCCAGTATTTCATATCTCGATGTTGAGGAAGTATATCTCAGATCCTTCACACATGTTGCAGCCCGACAGTGTAGAAGTGAGTGAAAATTTGACGTTTGTGGAAGAACCTGTGGCGATCGTTGATTATCAAGTTCGACAGTTGCGATCGAAGCAGATTCCGATGGTCAAGGTTCTGTGGCGTAGCGATAGAGTTGAAGAGCATACGTGGGAGACTGAAGCTGAGATTCGAGCTTCTTACCTGTATCTCTTTCCTTCTTGATCTTATCTTTTAGAATTCGGGGACGAATTCTTGTAAGGGGGGAAGACTGTAATATCCCGTGTTTTTAAAAATATTTTTACACTGTACCGGGATATGCAGTGTCAATAATTTTGAATATATATGTGATATTTTTACGAGTTGATATGTATTTAAAACCTATTTTAATTATTGTGTATTATTTACAGTGTTTTACGTAAAATTTTCCCGGGACTTGCATTTTCGGGGAAATTTTCACGTAAACAATTTATTATTAATTATTTTAGATGTATTTATGGACTTGCATGAACTCATACATATTCTTAAATTATTAAATAAAGCCTGTGTGTGTATATGTATTTAATTAGGGTTTATTATACCCTAATATTTTATTAAGTATTTAATTGTTTAAATTGTTATTTAATTAATTATATTTAGTATAAATTATTAAAATATTAATATTTTTATGTGTGTGGTGTATATTTGATGTGTGTAATTTAATATTATTTTAATATATAGTATAATATATATATATATATATATATATATACATATATACATCAAAAAATCAAAAAAATTTGCAAAATTACCAAATTGCCCCCGACATTTTCTTCTTCTTCTTCTTCTTCTCCTTTCCGCGCCCGACGACCACCACCCACCTCCACCGTCTGCAACTGCCGTTCCTTCACCGTCGGTGTGCCTCTCGGCTTGCCACCGTCGCCTCCAGCCGTTCCCCGCCGCCAGCAGCCCCCTTTCCCGACGAGTTTGGCCGGAATTAGCTTTAGAGGCCGAAAGTCGAGCTACCGTCGTTTCTCCCTCCTCCGGCCACCATTTTCGACACCGTCGGTCTCTTTCTTCTCCTTGAGCTCCGGTGAGTGTTATTCTAGCTTTGGTTTGAGCTAAAATGGTCTAGAATTGCTTAGTTTTCGATTTGTAAATTTCGGTCTATTAGGGTTTTTCGATTTTTTTGAGCTTCGAATTGGATGATTCATGGAAACTTCCTTCACAAATGTTGTTCCTAGTAGCTTAATCTACATGTATGAATTTTTGTAGAATTTTTGGAGATTTTTGGATTTTTGGGTATTTTTGAATATTTTAATATTATTTTCTAATTTTCGGAAATTAATTACTTAAATTATGAAATTGGAGTTTATGGTTGAATTAGGTGTTGAAATGAATTATAGGAATTTATTTAGAATTTTTATGAATTTCTAAGTATTTATTTTTAATTATTGAAGTTTAGGTGATTTTGGAAAATTAGGTTAATTGTGTTTTTATTTGAATTTAATTGGTTAATTGGGTTTAATTATTAATATTATTGATAAATATGTTGAGAAAATTAATTTTGGGTAATTGTATGATTTTTGGTGAATTTTTGAAGTAATTTAGGTATATTTATATATATAGGGGTATTTTGGTAATTTTACCCTAAATTGTCTAAAAATGTAATTTAATTGGTTTTAATATTTATTTAAGGTATAAAAATGATTTCTACAAATTATTTAGTATTTTTAACTAATTAAAACTATTTTTCGGGAATTATTTTCAATTATATATATAATATACGGTTTTTCTAATAAAATGAGTTTTAATCGGTTTTTATAGTGTTTCAAGGTCAATTATGTAATTTTTATTTATAAAATGTATTTCTGTGATTTAAAGATATTTTTGTTATATCTGGAATCATTCTGTGTTTGTGGACCCCGGTCGGTGGACTGTAGTTTGGAGTCTGACCGTGGGATTTTGATTGTGTTGAGCTTGAATTTCGAAGTGTGTTTCTTTGCAGGGTCGGCTCTAATCTTTTGAGTAGAGAGATGTCCGTTTTACAGGGGAGGTTCTGCCGAATTTTCGGTAGAATTCTCGTAAAACGTGATGTTCAGTCGAACCCTAATTCTGTTTTCGTATTTTAATACTCTAGATTGAATTCTAGGATTTCTATTAGGGTTACTCTGATATCGGTTATTTATTTCTTGTTTAGTTGCGTCGAGACCGAGGGCTAGTGGACCAAGCCCGTCGGACCTGTCTCGTGGAGCGCATTAGGTGAGTTACTATATTATATATATATGCTTAGGATGCATGATTTAGAAAATGCATGTTTTATTTTGACTGAATATGCATAAATAATGTGATTTATATTCAAGTATATTTTTGGTATATTTTTGGTATATAATAAATTATATACATGTTTTGTTAATAAAATATATTTAAAATGTTTTTAAATATATTTTTAGTTTAATTCATGATTTGATTGGATTTATTTGACATATATATACTCAAAATATACCTGGTTTATGTTTGGTATATTTTCGGTATATATATGGTTTATATTGTTGTTTCATTTACATTCATGCATCATTTATTTTTGTGAATGAATGTTTTATATTATTTATTAATGAAGGATATCAATAGAACGTGCTACCTAGTGGGCAGCACTAGGACCGAGTACGTACCGGTACGCCTATAGCTTTAGGCTATATTACTAACTATTTGTGGATATTGATTTGATTATGATTATTGATATGTGTGAGATGTGGTTTGGGTGTGATTGCTGGAGCTCGGTTGACCAAGTGTCTCGGGGCCAATCACACTGGCAGTCAGACTGCTGGAGCTCGGTTGACTTAGTGTCTCGGGGCCAGTCAACTGTCCATATGGATTAAGTGGATATATTTGGTATAAGTGAGCCTGTATGGCTAGAGTGTTGTTTAACACTATTTTCTAAGGTTGTGATATTCTAGGGTTCTATATGATCCTTCATAAAAGATGATTTTCAGATAAAATATATAAAAATGATTTTTCTGCATCTGTATGAATTGCCTGTATATATACATATTAGACATGTATTATTGACTGTATGCATTGTCATTTAGAGTGTATGTATATATATTATAGTAATTCACTCAGTGAGGTCTGACTCCCCTCCGTTGACTATTTTTCAGGAGAGTCAACTTCCTCAGACCTCAGGTAGCAGGTCGATACGCCGGATTTCTTCCGCCCCGGCTTCTTTATGTAAATTGTCTACTTGAGTCTTATTTATTTTATCTAGACACTGCAGTAGTTGTAAATTAAAGTATTGGATTTTATGTACTTTATTTTAAAGAGATATATTATGTTTAAAACTGGATTGTATTAAAAAGATTTTATGTATGGGATGAGATTTTTATTTATATCCAGTTGATATGGATAATATAATGATATTATGATTTTTATTTCCGCTGCATATTATATTTTATTGTTATTGTGGCATGCTTTATTTTATTTTTAGGCTTGCTACGGGTTCCGGATTCGAAAGAATTCCCGTTCCCTATCGCCGGTCATGGCCCCTGTTTTGGGTCGTGACAATATATTTATACACACATGTACACATATATATATACATATATGTACTTAATAACACACATAAAATAACCATGAAATTCATGTAGTTTTAAATAATAATAATAATAATAATAATATATGTCATTTTTAAGTAATAATAAAATAACAGTTATATGAATTAATAATCCTAAAATAATATTAACATAAAAATATCTCCATTGGATAGCAAAATAATTAACAGTTGTATAATATAATCTAAAAGTATTTATTAACAATTCAAATTCAAAATTACTTTATTTAATAAAAACGTAGGGTATTACATACGTATTCTTATTAGAGTTCCTATTGAACATACCATTATTATATATGATGAAAAAAAAAATAGAAAGAAAGCAAATTATTATTGCATATGGATTTCTCTATATATAAGTATTACAAACAAACTTGCGTGTATGTAAAAAATTTATATAGAGAACACTTGTTGTTTTGTTATTTTTTATATTTTATTATTGTGACACATTGCTTTTTATTTTTTGATAAGTAATATAATGTTTAGTTGAGTAAATTGTCCTATTATTTTTATATGATTAGAAAATGACACTTGTTGAATTTTTGAATTTTTTTAACATTTTATTGTTGCGACACATTGTTTTATACTTTTTATGTAATATAATATTTAGTTTAGTAAGACTTTTTTTATATATTTAAATGATTATTGAATAACATTTGTTAAATTAAAAATATTTTTACACATAGTTTTTTTTTTAATTTTTTTTTTGAAAGGAAAAATTATTTATATATAATATTTTTAAATGGTTTCCTATACTTATTCATGGATAAATCGTGCCATAATTTATTCTTTGATTTTTACTCTACTTTTAGAGCTATATTTATTTTATATTAATTAATTTAATTATTTACAAAATATAGTTTATTTTCTAATATGAATTTTCTTTAATTATTTTTGACACCGCTTATATATATATATATATATATATATATATATATATATATATATATATATATATATATATATATATATATATATATATATATATATATATTCCTGTTTAACTTAAGGGTTTTTATTTTCCGAATAGGGTTACCTAGTCAGGGAAGGTAACATAATCCATTTATGAAAAGAACTCTACCCCGAAGAGGATTCCTAAGCAGAGAAGGAATACTCTCCTACTAGGATTAAGATTCCTATCACATAAGGGATTCTACTCCTTTCAAGTTTAAGCATCACTATAAATAAGACCTCATACCTCTCATTCTAGATCATCTCATTCTCTCATATTCTAATTGTTTCTTGCTCTCTATACAAACTCTACTTCTGTTCTCTGATTTAGGTATCGGAGTGTTTGTGGGGACTCTCTCCACCTGTCACTTTGCCCTCTGTTCATTGATTACATGATCTTAAGCTCAAGAGTTCCGGAAAAAAAGTTATCAAGTGGCGTCATCTGTGGGAAACTCTTAGGAAAAGCCATTCATATACTTGCTAAGCTAAAGACATTCATACCATGACTTCCAGCCCACCACCAACTTCAACTCCTGAAACTAACATCAATCCTTTTGTGCCCATCCCTTCGACTAATCTCTCAACCCCTCTCCCAACAATAGTGCTTCCAGCCACTTTTCAGTGTGTCGAAACTTCATCCAGGCATACACATTCACTTCTTAACAACACCTAGAGATGCCTAGCTTTAGGCACAGACTGTCCACATTACGCTCCTTTACAACACCACCCTTGTTCAATACCCTCCATACCTTTTCTAATTTTGACAGACACACCAGCAATCGCCACACCAAACTTGAACACTGTAAACCAAACACTCAACCTTAACCAAACTAACAAAGAAGTTATGATACAAAATATCCAAGTGCAATGGCCTTAATGCAGCAACAACTAAATGCTTTAATAAAAAGTGGGAATTCTGAACCAGCTCAAATCGATCAACTCCGACAGGCACCAGAGACAAGCAGGGGAAAAGTTAAAGTACCGAAAGGGGAATGTAGTTCAACAATTTCGGCTCTTGATGACTTAAAGTTAGCTTAGAAAGTCAAAGAGGTTATACACAGAGCTTGCACGAAATCGATAAAAAAGGATGAATGCGTTATGGACAGTAGAACTCCATTCATAAAAAGAATAATTCAGATGGAGATCCTTACTAAATTCAGAATCCCACCACTTGATCAATATAACGGGACGTGAGATCCAGTTAACCACATATCGGAGTTTAGAACAACGATGTTGCTCCAGAATGTAAATGATGGAATCATGTACAGAGTCTTCCCAAGCACACTCATAAAGAATGCCCAGAAGTGGTTTCATCAACTCCTAGAGAATTCTATCACTTCTTTTAAGGATCTGGTGGAGTAGTTTTGTACCAGGTTCGTCACCAACATTCCCCCAGCTAAAAACATCAATGATCTTCGGATAAGAAGTCAATGAATCTCTATAAAGTTATCTTAATCGGTTCAACAAAATAGCCATGCAAATCAAAATCTTATTAATGAGGTTACTATAGAAGGTTTGAAAAATAGTACTAGACTCGGAAAGCTTAAAGACAAGATAATGACAAAGGAACTGGGCACCTTTGCGGAAGCAATGGCAATGATAGTTAGAATGATAAAAATGGATAAAGATAGAAGGATGCGAAGGGAGGTGGAGAAGCCACCAACCAAAGATGAAAGACCAAGACCCAGATAAGCAAGCTTCTTAAAAATAAATTTTAGAAACTTGACAGAGAGATTTGACATGGAAGCTGACAAATACACACCCCTGAACACCTCTCGATCTAGAATTCTCATGTGGATTAGGCAGAACGGCATCTGAATCGCCCCCACTAAGAGAATTAGCCCCAGCCAAAGATCCACACAAGACAGGGAACAATACTACCAATATCACCGAGAATATGGGTATGACACTAAGGCTTGTAGAGAGCTGAAGCATGCCATAGAAAGACTGGTGCAGAATGGTAAACTCAATAATTTCATAAACACATTAAGAAGTGGAAACCTAGAAGCCCAGGGGCATGACAGGCCAGAAGAGAAGAAAGCTCAGAAGGAGCCAGTTGGTATTATTAATATAATCATTTGTCGAGAAAATTCTTGGAAGAAATTAAAATGGAGTAGGAGAGAAATGCCAGTTTTTGAAAAAAGGGAGATCGTATTCAACTCGAAAGATGGTTCACATGTTCGCCATCCCATTGTGACTCCCTGGTGATTAATGCATACATAGACAATTACTTGGTAAAGATGTTATTGGTAGACAACGGAAGCGCTATCAACGCGTTATCCTGGAATGCATACAAAGCGATGGGAAGCTCCGTCACTAATCTAAAGACCATCCAGAACCCGATCACAAGCTTTTGTGGAGGAACTATACAACCAATAGGAGTCGTGGAGTTAAACCTAGAATTTGGAAATCAAGACGGTAAAGAAATGCAAGTTATCTAAATAGTATTCAACATGGTGGATCTCCTACTGGCATACAATGGAATCATAGGACGGCTAATGCTCTATGAAGTAGATGCAGTCACCAGTATTCGACACATAACTATGAAAATTCCAGTATGTAGTGGAACTCTTACCATATGGGGAGATCAGCATATGGCCAGACAGTGTTACCAGATGGCCATGAAGCCTCAAGTGGAAGCCTTCACCCTGAAAACATAGAAAATTGAGAAGCAGGGTGGTGGTCCACAACCAGTTAAAGACACAGAAGCCTATAAATTATGGACAGTAAAGTGGTAAATATCGATAATGAACTCGACAGTGACATCAAGGAAGGAATAAAGGAAGTCCTTACTAGACACTCAGAAGAATTTACTTTGCAAGCATCTGAAATCATTGGTGTGGATCCACAAGTTGCTTGTCACAGTTTAAATGTTAGATCTGGAGCAAAGTTAATGGCCCAGAAAAAAAGAACCTTTGCCTGTGAGAGACAAAGGATAATTGCTGAGGAAATAAAGAAGTTACTGGAAGTCGGATTCATCAAGGAAGTTACTCATCCAAAATAGGTAGCCAATGTGGTACTTGTTAAAAAAGCAAATAGGAAGTATAGAATGTGTGTGGACTATATTGACCTTAATCGGGAATGTCCCAAAGACAGCTACCCATTGCCTACGATTGACCAGCTCATAGTCTCCACTGCTAGCAATGGATTATACAGTTTTGTGGACGTAGCATAAGGATATCACCAGAAACCAATGAAGAAGAAGATCAAGAGAAAATGTCTTTCATCACCCATGAAGGCCTATACTGCTACAAGGTGATGCCCTTCGGACTGAAGAATGCTAGAGCAACATATCAAAGAATGATGAACCAAGTACTCTAGGACAAGATTGGTACAAGTGTAGAAGTATACGTAGATGACATCATCATCAAGAGCAAAACATGCAGAACACATCCAGTGGATATGGATCAAGTTCTCCATTTATTAAGCAAGTCTAGGATCAAGCTAATTCCAAAAAAATGTGTCTTTGGAGTCAAAGCAAGCAAATTCTTAGGATTCATGATATCCCACAGAGGTATTAAGGCCAACATGGAGAAAATGGAAGCCATACTCAACATTAAAATCCCAAAAAATATCCATGAAGTACAAAAGCTAAACAACAGAATCACAATAATGGCATGCTTCATTTCATGTTCAGCTAGACGGTGTCTACCATTATTTCAAGCTCTAAAAAATTCCAAAAAATTTGTTTAGTCTATAAATTGCCAGGCAACCTTCAAAGACATCAAAAAGTTCTTATCCTTACCACCCCTACTCAACAGGGCCGTCCCAGATGAAATACTATATTTATATCTCTCTGTAGGCCAAGAATGCATCACTTTAGTACTAGTAAGAGAAGAAGGAAGCCAGTAAAACCTAATATATTACATCAGTAAAATGCTTTGAGGATTCGAAGTCTGATATCCGATGTTGGATAAGCTGGCTATGGTAATGGTTCACGCATCTTGGAAGCTCCAACACTACTTCCAAGCCCATCCTATCATGGTCCGATCTCGTTTCCCTCTACAGAAAGACCAAAGACCTCGGGCAGACTAGTTCAATGGTCGATGTTACTTGGTGAATTTGACATTGATTACGAGCCTCGCCAATAAGTAAAAGCCTAAGAATTAGTAAATTTCATACAAGAAATGGCTCCAGAAGACCTCATCATGACAAAAGCACTAGAATGGAATCTCTATGTTGATGGAGCTTCCTCCTCTCAAGGATCTAGTGCCAAAGTGATTCTCAAAGGACTGTATAAAGTTCATGTCCCATATGCAGTTCGGATATAGTACAATGCAATCAACAATGCCGCAGAATATGAAGCACTCATCATAGGCCTAAAATTAGTTATCGAAGTCAGAGCTGAACACCTCACAATACACTTGGACTCCCAGCTGGTAGTAAACCAGGTTAACAGCACGTTCCAAGTCAAGGACACCAGCATTGCCAAGTACATGGACAAAGTCAAACAACTCTTAAAACAGATCGAACAAGAAGGGGGCCGATGGGAGATTGTCCAGATACCCAGATAGGAGAACTCTGAGGCTGACGTCCTGACCAAATTGGTAGCTGAAGAAAGTTAAGCATTTAAGGATATGGAATTTACTGAGGCACCGACAAAACCTAGCATGGAAGATCCTGAAGTTTTGGAAATACAGGAAGTCTCGAAATGGATGCATCTGATAGTTTAATACTTGGAACATAGAACTCTCCCTGAAGAAAAATTCAAAGCTCAAAAAATAAAAATGAGAGCAGCCCACTATTCTATCCACCAAGGGGAGCTCTATAGAAAATTCCTGTCACACCCATGGTCTAAGTGCGTCTCTCTAGAGGAAGAGAATTACATACTCAGGGAAATCCATGAAGGAATTTATGG
The DNA here is from genome assembly GCA_947683625.1 of Mallotus nudiflorus. NCBI lineage: Eukaryota > Viridiplantae > Streptophyta > Magnoliopsida > Malpighiales > Euphorbiaceae > Mallotus > Mallotus nudiflorus. The sequence goes on along the minus strand of CANTUR010000157.1, from coordinate 8,344,054 downwards.
AGCACATGAGTCCCACTACACACTAACCCAGAAAATACTACTATAAGGATATTACTGGCCCACCATGTCTAATGATGCCCAAAAGCTAACTCAAGCATTCAGCAAATGCCAGCAATTTACTCGACTCAATTATATGCCTTCCCACCCCTTGCATCCAATCGATAGCCCATGGCCCTTCGCCATGTGGGGGATGGATATCCTGGGCCCCTTCCCAACTTTCACTTCATAAAAAAAGTTCCTGATTATGGCTATAGACTATTTCACTAAATGGGTAGAGGTGGAGGCAGTTCCAACCATCACAGAAGCTCAGATACAATATTTCTTCTAGAGAGAGGTCATCTGTAGATTTAGCATCCCTCACACTCTGATTACGGATAATGGCAAATAGTTTGACAATGAAAAGTTTAGAGGTTTCTATTCAGACCTCAAAATAAAGTTTTATTTCACCTCAGTAGCCCACCCACAAACAAACAAACAAACAGAAGTCACCAATAGAATTATCATGTAGGGGTTAAAGAAGAGACTTAACAAGAAAAAGGGAAACTGGGTCAAGGAGCTTAACAATGTAATCTGGGCCTACAAAATCACTCCTAGATCATCCACTGAGGAGACACCATTCAGGCTGACTTATGGCATGGACGCGGTAATACCAATGGAGATTAGTTCACCAAGTTACAGGGCCAACCACAGTCTCGATCACAAAATTAACAACACTGATGCATAGATATGTTTGGACGTATTAGTGGAAAGGCCAGAGCGGGCAGTAGCTACTGTAGAAGCACATCGGTAGAAGGTGGTACGATATCATCTCCAACGGTGTTACCCAAGACAGTTTAAATTAGGAGACTGGGTACTCAGAAGGGCAGATATTAGTAAAGGCAACTCAGGAACTGATAAGCTAAGTCTAAATTGGGAAGGCCCGTATCAAATCTCAGAATATACAACCAAGGAAGCATACAAACTAAGAGACAAAGGAGGCAAAGAGCTACCACAATTTTGGAACTTAGATTGCCTCAGAAAATACTATTAATAAATTGTGCTAAAAAAGATATTCAATAAAGTATCTCTTCATTAAAGAAACAATGTTTTTATAACTGATCGATTACCAAAAAAATGAGAAAGGTTCTTATTCTACAACTTGTACATCCAGACCATCAGGCCCGGAGACTAATGGGGAAACAACATCAAAGGTATTTAGAGGCTTGATAGGCTCTGCAGTAGTAGCAGACTCAATATTATTCCTAGTATGTGAAGTACTTGCATTTAGATAAGCATCCTCCTCCACAGTAATCTTTTCCAGATCTGTCGGCATTATTCTATCGAGCACTCCAAAGTCTAACTTAGGATTTTGGGAGAGCAAGATCCTCCTGCATTCAGACTTGTAGGCCTTGAGAAATCCCCCTACCATGTTTTAGTAGGATCTTTTGTCATTTTCTTGAGACTTCTCAACCTCAAATAGCCTCCTCTCCAGATTTGCAATTTAGAGATCGTGCTCTTTAATCCTCCTCGTCAATTAACCTTGATTGTGCTATAGATTGACGATTTTCTTCTGGCCTGCCTTAACCTCAGATTTTGCCTCCGCATATTTTGTCTAGCAGAGTACTAGTGTCGCCTTGGCGTCATCCAGCTTCTTCTTAAAGTCAATGGCTATTGCCCTGACCTTCATCTCCTTCAAATTGTACTGGCTTTTCAAGTAGAAATATTGGTCCTTAGCCAGTAGCAAGGCCTGGGTCATCTATGACAAGAGAAGTTTATGTTAAACATAAGTGTTAGTAAATAGTGCAAAAAGAAACATTCACTTACTTCTAAATAATGGTCGATCATCGAGTCAATCAATCCCTTTGAACCCTCCTTAGACCAACGCTGCATATCCGCTGGAAACCTCAGTGACTCAGCATACTGATCTCTCACTTGATTGTTCGAGATGCTTGGAGGCTTCATTTTATTCAACATCCACCCCCTCATATTCGAACACCCGGATAGCCTCGGACGTTGAATGTATATCTCTTTGTCGAGCCCCTCAACATTAAAGTCCTGCTTGATTAGTCGCCTTTTGTGCCTACCTCCCTTCCTAGCACGGGATGATTCGACTATAGCTTTGCCTTTTAGATCGATGGTCATCTCCTTAAATGTCGTAAGGGCTTCAGGCTCCGAAGAAGGGGATGCCTATACTTCCTATTGAGCCACCGGCTCATCAGCTAGAAGGGAAATCTCGCCGGTAAAATAAAAAAAGTCAGTCATCTACAATTGAAAACATAGAGCAAGTCAAAAGGATACCTTTAAGTAACACAAATGTACCAATAGAACGAACACGATCCAGATAGACTCTCCATAGGTATCTCCTAGATACGTCCTCAGCCGATCGAGCTTCAGCAAGACCATCGAGATACAGCCGAAAAACCATCTTTGTATCATGATCGAGAAGTCTCACAAGCCATTTTACCCTGTGGCATTCATTAGACCACATTTGTTGGACATCCACAAAGTCCGACAGGTGCTCGATGATAAAAAAATTATGCCTCCACTTCTTATAGAGGTCTGGAAGCTTTAAAAAAAGGGTATAGTTGTGAAGGGCTGACAGGGAAAACATCAGTTCTCCTTTCTTCCTAGCCAGAATATACATATATCAAAAAATGTCTAAATCGGGTTCCTTCCCCTCTTCATGCATTAGTTGGATGAACCCAGTTAGAATTTTATAGCTATTCGAATGGAGTTGACCAAACGATATGTTATACCTATTCATGAATCTCTTAACAAAGGGATCTGATGGAAATTTTAAACCCCCCTCTAGCTGGTCAAAATATACCACTAGTCTACTAAACCCTAACATAAGGGTGTGAGCCCTAAACTTCTCATCTACTGTATGGAGGGTGTAATCGGTGGGAATACAGAACCACTGCTGGTACCACCCCAACAGTTTATCATCTATTTTTGACACAAACAGGTCAGAACTAACCTATTCACTCGGTGCCATAATGTTTTCTATGAAGAAGAAAAAAATGCACAAAACACGAAGGAAATAGGAAAAAGAAGGAGAAAAACAAAGATCACTTGGTTACAAAGTGCAAAGATCGTGGTAGATAGGAAAAAAGCGGCAGTAGCAGCACAAATGTGACAATGGTGAAATAAAAAGAGAAAAATGCATTAGTTGACAGACACAAAGATATTTATAGAGTTACAAAACAATCTGGAAATGTGCCATTAATTGTCCTCATCATTACTTCGCTTCTCCTTATATCATTAAGGGCAAATTGGGAAAAGTGAAACCCATTAATCGAATGATCATTATAATGGCAGGGAAAACGTCTCATTTACTGACACATAAAAAGATGCATCACTCACATGATTCAAATTTCAAATCCCTAGGAATCGAAGCAACATTTCCATGCATTGGCCTACCCGTGTCTTTATCAAGCTCTTTTTCTATTTACTCAGAACAAGCATCCGAGCTACACTTTCATCAAACTTCGGATATCTAGCACTCAAGCCATGCTTCTAAGGCACCGAGCATCTAAGTCCAGTGATTGAAGCTGGCACCCTCAGGTCGCTTCTATAGTACTAAGGTTCCGAGCATGTAAGCCTTGTGTCCTTGCACCGAGCATCTAAGCCTCGACCATTTAAGTCTAGTGACTGAAGTTGCCACCCTCATGTCGCTTCTATAATACTGAGGTTCCGAGCATGTAAGCCTTGCGTCTTTGCACCGCGCATCTAAGTCTAGTAATTGAAGCTGGCACCCTCATGTCTCTTTTAGTACTAAGGTTTCGAGCACGTAAGCCTCGCGTCCTTGCACCAAGCATCACAAATCCAGTGACGATTGTTTCCTTTACGTTGTTTTTACACGAATGGGATAATCTATTGCACTTGATCTCGCAGATTTAGTGTGCTCTAAAGGTCTAGATGACACCTTAACAAACAAGATGGTTTCAAGACTCAGTACCGAGCTTTACTTTCTTCCTGTGACTAAGGCTGGCCACCTCAACTCACCCTCTTATGTACTTGTACAGTACCTAACTACTTTCTTTATGGAAACATACATGCTCTACTATACTCAGATACAACAAACATAAATATCTGAATTTACCCAAAGGGGGGGACTCTTGATATCGCTTATATATATTTCTGTTTAACTAAAGGATTTTTATTTTTCAAATAGGGTTACCCGGTCAGGGAAGGTAACAGAATCCATTCATGGAAATGACTCTACCCCGAAGAGGATTACTAAGCAGAGAAGGAATACTCTCCTACTAAGATTAGGATTCCTATCCCACAAGGGATCCCACTCCTTTCAGGATTAAGCATCACTATAAATAAGACCCCCATGCCTCTCATTATAGATCATCTCATTCTCTCATATTTTAATTGTTCTTTACTCTCTATACAAACTCTACTTATGTTCTCTGATTTAGACATCAGAGTGTTTGTGGGGATTCTTCCCACCTCTCACCTTGCCCTCTATTCATTGATTGTAGGATTTTAAGCTCAAGAGTTTCAGAAACAAGTTATCAATTTTGTTTAGTTGGGTTGTCGTTTTTTATATGACAAATAAAAAAAAATTATACAATAGAATTATATATATATATAATGTTTGAAATATTAAAAAAAATTATATAGATGTATATATTATTAAATATAAAAAATCACAAATTAAAATATTCCATGGAAATGGTAATACATAAATAGTAAGAGATGTATAATAGAGATTACTTTTTATAAATATGGAAAAATTAGCCACAATTTTATTATCTGTTTTGCAATTCTATTTATTGTAAAGTTTACATAATTTGTATCATTGAGTTATGGTTATATATATATATATATATATATATATATATAGTTGTAGGGTTGAGTATTAATAAAAGTTTATTTGATACTTGTTATTCATTGGGATTTCTTTTGACATTGGCTATTTCCCAATAAATATTTTTCATTTTCTAATTTTAAGAGGGAATAATAATTTAGAAATTGTAGTAAACTTTAAAAAAATTTTACGTTAGATCATTTGAAATTTTTTAAAGTAAATATATTATAGTTAATTTCTTTATTTTTCCAACGGAAAGAAAATAAATTTATCTAAGTTTATAACTTGTATGATTTTGTACAGAACTTAAGAGATATAAACACATGGTTTTTATATGTAATTATAACATGAGACATAACATTTGTTAAATTATATAATATGTTGTAATTAATTTCCTAAATTGGAAGGTTGATTAAGGCATATAAAAGCAACAGGAGCGAGTGAGTGAGACACGGATATCACTTGCATATTTTTAAAAGAATGATATTTTGAAGTTTAATTGCAATATTCTATGAGAAGATCACGATATTTTAAAACTGAATTACAATATTTTGAAGATGACCACAAAAATACGTAACAATAATTTTATATATATTTTTTATCAATAAATATTAGATTAAATGGGTCCATTTTCACTTTATTTTGGTTAAAACTTTATCAAGTAGTGTTTTTTAATAATTTAAAATATTATATACAATAAAGAAGATGTATATTGACAACTTTTTTCCTGAATTGGTAAAAGTTAATTGATGTTTCAAATAAAAAAAATAGTACGTAGAAAATATTTCCTAATTTTGTAATGCTCTCTAAATAGAATTCAGAGAGCTCCATCGTTTTTAACTTTTTTTTTTTAAAACATTTTGTTTCTTTTTTTTTCTGTGAAAAGTGTAATACATTGAGTGCTTTTAGAGATGATTAACAAAAAGAAAAAAATAAATGTACGTATTTTTTAGAAAACACTATAAATGTAATGTTTACATAATAGTATATATAATATTAGCATGTATTATTTACATTATTTAGAATAAATTAAAATTTAATTAAATGTTATGTATAAAAAAAGTTAATTTATTATCCATTAAGAGTATTTTAGTTAAATGAAAGATGAACATAGCAGTTAAGATGAACATAATTTAATTTATATTATATGCTAATATATATATATATATATATATATATATATATATATATAGTAGTTAATGTATTATTAGTTAAATTTTGTTTCATATATAATTTACATTACTACAAAAATTAAGATTTTATTAAATATAATGGACGAATTTATTTATTTGCAAAAACAATTCAGTGCATATAAATATTGTTACTTAAGTGAATATTCTAAAACGTTAGTTCATATGCGTTGAATTTTTTACATAGGGAAAGTAATATGGCATGAAGTAAATATGAGGCAAATGCTAGAAGTATTTACAATAAGAGAACATATCACTAATGCATTTCAATAATTTTTTTTTATTTTTCAAAATAACTAAAAGAAAAAATATGGATTAATTGTAATTATTTATTAGTATATAATATTAGTATTTAATTTTTATATATATTTTTTAATTTGTTTGGAAATTTTTAAAATAATGTTCGTAATTTGTAAATTCATAAATTATTTAAATAAATTGTTTAGTAAAATGAAAATGAATAATATTATATTTGTATTTAAAAATAAATTAATATATGTATAATTATTAGTGAATTCACATGTCATTTTACATTCACATTAATAATTGAGAAATATGAAGTGTCATTTATTGTTGGGTGTATTTGTTGAGTGTCATTCCAATCCTATAGTGATAAGAAAGTAGAAACATGAGTTGTTATTTACTCATTAATTTATCAGACGTAGTTGCATGAAGTACCCATGTTATATTACATGTACCTTGATAAGTGAAAAACATGAGGTGTTGTTTTTAACTGAACATATTTATTAGATGTCATTCCATTTTAATGTTAAAGAGAAAGAAACGCTGTGAACTATCGGTTGTTTATGGATTTATCCAGAAGAATATAAACATTTGCTTACATAGGATGATTGATATGTATCAGACTTCAAATTTTATATAAAGGCGTTACCAGTTAGAGTTAGATGTATATTTCAGATAAAAAAATAAAAATAAAAGAGTGTTGCTTTCCTACTTATTTTACTCTTCTTAATTTGAGAGTTTTAACAATATATACAACGTTTACATTTCAAGTTTTTGCAAAAAATTTTAGGGTACGTGATTTTGTTTATTTAAATTTTTATTTTCTTTTAACATTATTATTATATAAAATTTTAATGATATCTTATTTTATAATAGACAAAAGTAACAATATACACAGTGGATACATTTCAAGTTTTTTAAGAAGATTTAAGATAGTTGTTTTATTCATTTAAATTTTTATTTTCCTTTAACATTATTATTACATAAAATTTTAATGATATCTTATTTTATAATACATAAAAGAATTAATTAAATTTATGTGATATTTGTCATATTATAATATTCCATAATTAAAAATATTTTTGTATATTGTACATATATGACGTCCATAACGTTGTCTTACAAATCAATAGTATTAGATATGTAATACCCTACATGTTACTTAAATAAATAGGGGTATTTTTTTTATCAAATCATACTATAAATAGTTATTTTTCCATCATATTATATTTATTTTATGATTGTTATTGTTGTGATTATTATTATTTTCATTATCGCTATTAGTGTTATTTTAAATTATATTAAAGTCATTAGCTACATGTATGTCTATAAACAAATACATATATATATGTGTGTATACATGTGCATATAAATAAATATATGTATACATGCATATTCATAAATATATGTATATATGTATATTTATAGATATAGATGTAGGGTTTAATTATTATATGTGTATGTACATTAGTAGGTTAGATGATATATATATATATATATATATATATATATATATATATGTAGTATATTTATATATTGTTATAATATAGTATATAAAATTAGTAGTTATAATATAATATAGTTATAATTAGTGGTTATAATATAGTATATATATATATATATATATAAGTATAGATATAGATGTTAGAAACCACTAGAACCCGAAGAACCAAACCCCTCATCACCGTCTGCCACCCCCCGCTCTCTTCCCGTCACTGTGCCACCTTCCTCTTCGCCTGAGAGCGCCATTGCCGCCGTGTGTGGAGCTTGCTGGAGTGTTGCAGTAGCTGCCTTCCTTCTTCCTCACGAAGCATCTCCTTCCTCTCCTCGCGCAGCAGAAGCTCTGCATCCTCTCGTCCTGCCCAGTTTCGACTCTCTGCCCGTGCCATCTCCTGGTGGTGTCAAGCTGCTTTCTGCCTCCGCCTGAACTGCACCATCTCCCCCATCTTCTCCGGGTGGCAGCAGTTCTCTTCCCCTCCCTCTGTTCTGTCCAACAGCTAGGTGGTGAGTAGTGCTCGCCCAATTCTTTCATTTCCTTCCTTGATATTGGTAATCCTAGGTTAGTTAGTGTTGGTTAGCATGCATTTGAAGTTGGTTTCAATTTTCTTTGAAATTTTTGGTAATTAGTTGAATTTCCAGAATTTATTTAATGTTTATTTGGTTTTATTAGATATTTATTTGGGTATAATTAGTAATTAGGGAGGTTGTGGTTAATTATTTTTGAGTGAATTCAATTTATTGAAATTTTTAGGAATTATTGTAAATTTGATAGAATTTTTGAAAATGTTAATAATATTTTTTTGCAAATTTTCGAAATTAAGGTTATAAATTATGAAAATTTGATAAATGAGGATTTTTAGTGAATATTATAAATTTTAGAATTCAAATTATAATTTTGAGATTTTTATACTATCTCTAATATATATATTTGAGTTTATGCCAAATTTGATTTTTGGTTAAATAATATTTTTGGGAGAAAATTTGTTGGTTGATTAAATGTTTTAATTATAGTAGGAAGATTTATTTTGAGAAAAATAATTTTTGGGATGATTAAATAATTTTAAGGAATTATTTTAGCATAAATAGCACATTGTGTAGATCATGTATTTTAGGGGGTAAAAATGTAATTTTACACTAAATATGATAAATATATATATTTTAATTAGTTTATTAATATTTAAAGGGTTTAGATAAATTTTATAAATTAATTGATATAATTTCCTAAGTAGTGTAAAATTTTAAATGTCCAATTTTCAATATATATATATATATAATACATTACAAAGGTTTTAATTTGGATAATAATTATAATTATATTGTTGGTGATGGAATACAAATTTAATTGTTTAATGTTGGATAATTAAGATTTTAAATATGCTATTTATTTTTAGTATGTGTGTATGTAATATATATATATATATATATATATATATATATATATGTGTGTGTGTGTGTGTGTGTGTGTGTGTGTGTGTGTGTAATTTGAGAAATGAATATTATTAATTTTTGATATTTTATTGAGTTGTGATCTCGGTCGGGACAAATTGTGGTTTTAGAAGCCCGACTCGAGTGTAGGTGTTTGTGATTATTGGAAGTGCATTTTCTATGCAGGTCTGGCTCTACCTTCGGTAGAGAGATGTCCATTTTACAGAGGAGACTCTGTCGAAATTTCGGTAGGTTTTCTTGTAAAACGTGATACTCGTAAAATTCGTACCGTTAGTTAGGTTAAATCCTATTTGTCGAGTCTCGTCCGATTTTCCTCGAGTCAGTCTGGAATTTTATTATTTTGTTGATTTCTGATTTCGATTCCTTAGTCATGTTTTAAAAGTCGATTCATTATTTTTCTTTTCGAGCATATCGGAGCAGAAGCTGTGAGACCGAGGCAGACGCGTGGTCGTCAGCCTTCGCATTCATCCTGTAAGTCAATAGAACGATCTGTGCGTGTGTTTATTTAAAGAATGCATGCGCTCGTATTTCTATTATATTGATTATATGATTTATTTAATTTAATGCTATTATTTATGATTTAAAGGCATTTTATTTATTTAAAAATCGATTTGAGAAATTTTGGTAGAACGGGCTACCTGGTGGGCCTCACCAGGACTATGTGCACATGGTAGAGATTGAGAGATGGATCCGATAAATTGTATGATTGATGAATTTTAAACTGGTACGGGTGCCTCGGTAGAAGCCTTTGCTCTCGGGGACCGCCAGTGATTGGAAAGTCAATAATGGACTGGGATGGATGCCTCGGTTGATGCCTTAGCTCTCGGGGACCGCCAGTGCCATATATTTGGATTAAGTGAATGACTACGGCTCGGTACCTTGGTTGATGCCTTTGCTCTAGGGGCCCGGTAGTCTAGTTGGAATAAGTGGACCCAATTGGCCATGTAGATTGTTGGGTTTAGGGTTCTACCGAGATTTTTCAAAAGCTATAAATATATATATTATAAATTATTTTCACTATAAACATATATAGTTTTCAAAAAGGTTTTCAAACCGTACAACTCTTTTTATTGACTTACTCAGTGAGGTCTGATTCCCCTCAATTTATTTTTTTTCAGGAGCTTGGGATTTCAACCTCAGACTACCTCCACGCCGGGTTTCTTCTTCACCGGCTATTTTATGTAGATCATTGTAAGTTGTACTGTGTGTTAATCTAGGTTGCTGCAGTAGTATATGTTCTAAGTATTTGTATGGTTGAAACATAATTGTGTAATTTGAGAAAAATCAGTTTGATAATATGTTCTATTTTAAAATAAAGTAAAAAAAAATATGAATGGTTTTATTTTTCTTTTCCTTTAGGCTTACTACAGGTTTCGGGGGCCTTATGCCTTCCCATTCCCTAGTGCCGGTCACGTGCCCTCGGGTTCGGGTCGTGACAAGATATAGTTTAAAATTTAGGACTACCAACACCTTTGTATGATAATGAAATAGAAGGTGAACATATTATTCCAAGGATTAAATTAGATTTCACAAATATACCAGAGTTAAATCATATTACATATATGGTATCTTCAATTACAAATGATATAGTAGAATCATATGAATAGTTGACACGATGAACTGTATGGATGCTACAACATATATTAGATTTTGATATTATAGATGTTAATTATTATAATTTAATTCAAAATCAAATTCTTTATACTGAAGTAGATGAAAAAAAGTAAAAATTTAGAATAGGATTTATATGAAATTTTTAAAAAGTACACAGAAATGTTATATGATGTGTACAGAAAAATATTGTAGCAACTTTGTGAAGTATTATATGAAAGTAGTTAAAATATTTCAAATGACAGTTAGTAGTTTATGAAAGTATGTAGGTAAATTAGTGTATATAGGTATTAAGCATGATTGATGTTATTATGTAAATAAGTTAAAAAAAAAAAAAGAAATGGTATAATTATTGTAAACAAAGTTTTTTTTTTAATGAAAATTCAATTATTTTGTATTTTTTTCATAGTTAAATTGTTAGTTCATTTTATTAATATCTCAAGGAATGTATTGTCAACAGGTACATAAAAAAATTCTTTGAGTTTTGAATAGATCTTATTTCAAAGGTATGTATATGTTAATTTTGAATATAATAAATTTTAAAAATTATTGTGTAGGTTTAAAAATTTAAACTAATTAATGAAATATATATATTTTTTCCATTTAACCGTTAAAAATCAAATTTTGGGTTAATTATCACTTTGCTATTTATAAGAACGAATAAAATTGGCCATTTTTTAAAATATATATCATTTAATTGTAAAGTTTTAAAATTCAAGAACAATTTTAAAAACATATATATTATAATTCAAAAATTATTCCTTCTTCTAAATAGCAAAGTGATAATTAATCCAAATTTTGATTTTAACGGTTAAATGAAAAAAATTTAAATTTCATTCATCAATTTAAATTTTTAAACATACACAATAATTTTTAAAATTTATATACTCATGAATAATTTTTAATTTAGATAAAAATAACACATTCTGAACATATTAATTTCAAAATTAAGAATTTTTTGACGGACCTGTTGACAATACATTCCTCGAGATATTAATAAAATGAACTAACAATTTAATTATAAAAAAAATGCAAATAATTGAATTTCCATTACTAAAAAAACTTGATTTACAATAATTATACCATTTCATTTTTATTTTTTAACTTATTCACACAATAACATCAACATGCTTAATACCTATACATACTAATTTACATACATATTTTCATAAACTACTAACTATCATTTGAAATATTTTAATTACTTTCATATAATACTTCACAAAGTTGCTACAACATTTTTCTGTACACATCATATAACATTTTTGTATGCTTTTTCAAATTTTCATATTCTAACTTTTTAGTTTTTTTTTTATCTAATTCAGTATAAAGAACTTGATTCTGAATTAAATTATAATAATTAACATCTATAATCTCAAGATTTAATATATGTTGTAGCACCCATATAGTTCATCGTGTCAACTATTCATCTGATTCTACTGTATCATTTGTAATTGAAGATACCATATATGTAATAGGATTTAACTCTAGTATATTTATGAAATCTAATTTAATCCTCGGAACAATATATTCACCATCCGTTTCATTATCATACAAAGGTTATCACGACCCAAACCCAAAGGTCATGACCGGCGCTAGAAAATAAAAATTTACATGAATCTAGAACCCGTAGCAAGCCTAAAATATAAAACTCATACAAAATATAAATATAAATTTACCTCAGAATTAAAACTTTTAAGTAAATAAAAAATCATCCATATATATATATATATATACATATGCAATCTAAGCGTACAAGCAACTAAGCATCATAATAATATTTATTTAGTTTATACTTGCATTCCATGCAAATGCTCAAAAATATAATCACATCAATACAACTAGATATAGATGGAAATAGGTGGACACAATTGGATAAAACAAGAAGATCGGAGCAGAACCCTAAGATATTCGTAAGCTTAATCACTATACCTTACTGGCCATTACGCTATCTTGAATCCAAATAATATTTCTCTTATCCAATTTGGCAATGGACTGGCCCTGAGACCCTGAAAAGTTAACTAAACTACCGTAGTCTCACTACCGGCATGACTGGCCTCGAGACCCTGAAAGGTCAACTACCTGCTGCAACCATACACCTCTCTGTATATAAAAATCTCAATAAATTATTTTAACCATATATCTATATCATATAATCTCATACCAAATCAAAATTCATATCCTATCATCTAGCATACTGATGTGCACATAGTTCTAGTGTAACCCACCATATAGTATATTCTACTACTATCCTCTAATATTTCACATTATATACATATATAAATAACAATAATACTATAATACTAGTAAACAACAAATAAAAGTCTAATGTAGCATAACATAATCATTTCACATTTTCATCAAAATATGGATGCCAGTAAAATTTATATATGTAATGCTTACATATAATAACAACTCATAGAATGTACTCCTTGATACTGTCACAACTCAAACCTAGGAGTCATGACCGGTGCTAGGGAATGAGAATTCGCAAGAATCTAAAACTCGTAGCAAGCTTAAAAATATAAAACTCATACAAAACATAAACATAAATATGCCTCAGAATTAAAAATTTTTAAATGAAAAAGAAATCTCCATAAATATATATCATAATGAAATATGTTCATACAAATATTCAAATACAAACTTCAGTCAATAACAATATAAAATACTATAGCAAGACATACTACTACTGCAACGTCTAATAATACAAAGAGTGATAGTTCAAAATTTACATAAATCAGCCAGTGAAGAAAGGGTCCAGCGAAGAGAATTACTACGAGAGGTTTGATGAAAAGGATCTTAAAAAATAATTGAAGGGAGTCAGACCTCATTGAGTGAGTTATTATTATATATATACAAACAACCTAAGCATACAAGCAATCAAGCATCCATATAGTATTTATATATTTATATTTACGTAATTTTATACATACATTTCATACAGATGCTCAAAATCACATTTTTCGACAAACAAATAAATATAGTAAGATTTAGGTGGAAAACTAGAGGAGAACCCTAAATATTCCACAACCTTAATACTGAACCTTATTAGCCAACAGGTTCACTTAAATCCAAAATATTTCTTTTCTCAAATTTGACAGTGGACTGGCCCTGAGACACTGAGTCAAATAAACTCCTGCAATCTCACTACTAGCATGACTGGCCCCGAGGCACTCAGTCAATCGAGTTTCCATAGTCACACCACTCTTTAACCATAAATCTCAATAATCAATTTAACCATATCTCATATCAATAATAATGTATAGCCTAACATCTAGCGTACTGCTACACAACAGTTCTAGTATATCCCACTAGGTAGCACGTTCTACTGCTATCCTCCAAAACATCATATCAAAAATAAAATAATAAAATCATATTAAATATGAACAACATCCAATTTACACACCCATGTATATATATGCAAACATATATATAATAACAATAATAATGAATATTTAATGCAACATAGCATAAATAAATTCATATTTATTAAAAATATGGATGTCAATGATCTTTTCTACATGCATTGCATACATATAATAATAACTTATTAGTGGAGTGCGCTCCTCTATGATGACTCGACTGGTCTTATCCTGTTGGTCTCGGTCTCGAGGCAGCTATAGAAAAATAATAATAAAATAATTAGGATAAAAATCCTAATCTTATATATTCTAGATTTCTAGAGAAATCTCTATCTAAAACTCGATTCTAATAACTCAAAACCAAACATAGACTTGATGTCACATTTTACAAAAAATTTATCAAAAATTCAGCAGAGTTTTCTTTGTAAAACGAACACCTCTCTTCTAAAAGTAGAGTCATTCCTGCACAAAAACACACTTCAAAATATTTCCAAACTCAATATCGTGGGTTTGACCCCTAAACTACAATTCACACCCAACCGAGAACCAACATAACAAAATATATAATAAAATAATATAATTTCTCAAATCACCAAAATATATCATAAAAATATTAAAGAAATTTATTTTCCAAATAAATAATAAAATTCTAGTTATTAAATAATATTTTTCTAACAAAATCTATTCATAGCACAAAATTTCCATTTTACAAATAAATTAGCATAAATCGTAAATAATTATTAAAATCACTTATTAATATCATAAAAATAATAAAATGCTCATTTGGGCTCAAAAATAATAAATGAATTTATTTTTCATATATTTCCCAAAATAACTATTAAATAATTAGTAGTTGGAAAATAATTATTGCAAGCACCCAATTTCAGGATGCAATTGTGCACAATTGCGACGTAAGCCCCTATAATGAAATTTATTCAAAAATTGAACTTAGTTGTCAATTTTCTAGACTTTAGGGATTAAATTGCAATGTTTTTTAGGATTTGATTACAAGGAAGTCAATTTTCAGGGGTCTTTTGGTAATTAAAAGTTAAAAAAAATTAAGATCGACATTGGTGTAATACCGATCGACATTGGTGTAATTTCAGAGTTTAATTTCAATTCTATCATGCATTTTCATTTTGATTGCTGACTAATATACATGTCAATCTCTACTCTAAAACTAACTCTAATTACTAATTGTACAGGTGATATTTTTGCAGAAATAAATAGAAGCAAGAAAAGTTACCTCATTACCTACATCTCTGCACCTGTGGATATGTAAATAAGTCAAAGGAAAAATAGTTGAGTCTTCTCGAAGTCCAAGATTATTCTGAGGGAAATGAGGAGGCAGAATCCTTTGACATTCTAAAGTCTCAACTCTCTCATGTTGTTTATGTAACGAGGAGGCCATAGGATCAGATAGATTGCAAATCAGGCGTCAAATGATGAAGAAATCAAGGAAAGAAAATCAATGAAAAGAGAGAAAATGAAAGGAAAGGAAAATGAAGAAAGGAGATAACAGAACGTTACATGCAAAAAAGGAAAGTATATATAAAGTGAAAAATATCCACTTTGGTCCTTATACATGGGTCCAAGTTCTTTCATTACAATTTGGTCCATAATTGCATTCTGATTAGGAACATGTTCCTAATTAAATCATGACATTCATCAAATTAATAATTCATTGAATTATTAAAACTGCATAATCAATCTATGATTCTGAATTTTTTGTCAAGTACAGAATACAGAACAAGATTACAGAATTCATTTTTTGCATTTTACATGCATCATTTCTATCAAAGGATTCATATGTTGCACAGTAGCTACGATATGAATTTCAAATGATTATGTTATGTGCTGCACAGTAGTCATAACCTTCATTATGTTATGTATTGCATAGCAGTTATGACATAAACTTTCAAATTCATCAGTGCTAGACGTTCCACAAGAACTATAGTAGATTTTCAATTCAAATTCACTAGACGTCCCATAGGGAATATAGTGTACATCGTTAGACGTTCTACAGGGAATATAACGAAATTCATCAATGCTAGACGTTCTATAGGAACTATAGCAAATTTTCAATTCAACTTCACTAGACGTCCCACATGGAATATAGTGTACATCATTAGATGTCCCATAGGAAATCGAAATTCATCAGTGCTAGATGTTCCACAAGAACTATAGTAGATTTTCAATTCAACTCCACTAGACGTCCCACAGGGAATATAGTGTACATCGTTAGATGTCCCACAGGAAATCAAAATTCATCAGTGCTAGATATTCCACAAGAACTATAGTAGATTTTCAATTCAACTCCACTAGACGTCCCACAGGGAATATAGTGTACATCGTTAGACATCCCACAGGGAATATAACTGTCACGACCTAACCCGGGGCCATGACTGGTGCTAAGGAACGGGAATTCTTTCAAATTCAAAACCCGTAGCAAGCCTTAAAAGAATAAAAACATACAATAAATAAATTAAATATACTGCAATATAAAAATACATCATAATTTAAGACTCAATAATTATGATAAAATAATCTCTGCATATCATAAAATAAAATATTTAATACATCATTCAGAAATATACCTCTCTGAATTTAAAATCAACATATATAATACAGAGTACCACTTCTGACTAGCATAAATATAACTACTACAGTTTTCTAGAATACAATATAAAACTAGGTAAAAGATTTACATAATAAAGTCGAGGTGGAAGAAATTCGGTGGATAGGCCTACTGCTGAGGTCTGAAGAAGAGGACTCTCCTATAAAAACATCAACTGAGGGGAGTCAGACCTCACTGAGTGAGTTATTGTAATATATATACATGAATTTCTAAATGACAAATGCAAACACTCATAAGTATTTAATAAATATATATACATGCATGTACATACAGATGCTGAAAATCACTTTATAATTAATACTGAAAAACATCAGTTTATGAAGGATCTAATATAACCTTAAGTTATCGCAACCTCAAATATCAATAGGAAACGCTCTAGCCATACTGGCTCACTTAATTCCAAGTAAATTCACTTAATCCAACTGGACAATAGACTGGCCTCAAGACACAAAGTTGACCGAGCTCCAGCAGTCTAACTGTCAGTGTGATTGGCCCTGAGACACTTGGTCAACCGAGCTCCAGCAATCACACCATCAATCACATCTCATATCAATTAAATAAATCAAGTCATAATCCACAAATAAGTTAGTAATTCAAACTATCATCTATTGCAACGGTATGTACTCGGTCCTAGTGCTGCCCACTAGGAAACACGTTCTATCGATATCCTTCATATTAAAATAAAACATACATTCGAATAACAAAATAACGTATAAAGTCATTCAAAATGATCAAGTAAACCATATATATACCGAAAATATACCTAAAATAAACTAAGTATATTTCAGGTATATATACGTAAAATAATTTCAATTAAATCAGGAAATATACTCAAAATCAACCAATAATATACTTAAACATAATTTGAATATAAATCAAAAGAAAATCATACATTCATTTAAAAATATACCAATAATATACTAAAAATATACCTAAATTATACTTAAGCATTTAATAAAGCAATTATGCAAAACTTTACATTTAAAACATATAATTCTAAAACATGCAACCTAAAGCAATGTATATATATAATAATAACTCACGGAGATGCGCTCCACAAGAATAGTCCGACGGGCCTGGTCCGCTAGGCCTCAATCTCAGCGCAACTAAACAATAAAAATGATCATGAATTAGAATAACTCTAACTTAGACTTCTAGAGACTCGATCTATAATTCTAAACACAAACAGACACAAAATCAGAATTAGTCCCGATGTCACATTTTACGAGAATTCTATCAAAAATTCTGCAGAACCTCCTCTGTAAAACGTAGAGCTGGTATTGCAAGGAAAATACACTTTGAATATAAAATTCTCACAAATCCTCGGTTGGGATCCCAAACTACTAAAATCCCCAACCGAGCTCCACAATTCACCAAAAATTCAAATAACACAATAAAATATTTAAAAATTCAATAAATACCATAAATGCCCTTCAAATATCAAAATATAGCATATTAAGTATTAAAACACCAAAAATAATTATTTTTCTAATAATTATTTAAAAACTCTAATTAATAACATAATATTATTAAAAATCCATTTTCTCGATAATTCTACAAATATTTATAAAAATTCATTTTATAAAATCCAAATTACTTAATTAGTCCAAACACATATTAAAATTTACTAAAAATCCATTTATTTACAAAAATAGTATATTATATATTATTTGAAAATAATTTTCAAAAATTAGTATTAATTAGTTAAAATTAGTAAATAATTTGTAAAAAATCATTTTTATACCTCAAATAATATTAAAACCAATTAAACATAATATTTAACTAAAATTACCACCAAATTACCCCTAATATTTAAAAATACACATAAAATACTTAAAATACTCAAAAATTCAATAGAAATTATATAAATACACAAAAATTATTTTCTCAACATATTTTTCATTAATATCAACAAATACGTATAATTAACCAACTATTTCTAACAAATATATATATAACCTATATTTTTAAAATTGACATAAACTAAAAATAATTATAAAAATTACACAAAATTCATAAAAATTCTAAAATAAATTCTAAATTTAATATTAACCACCAATAACACTAAAAATCACAATTTCACAATTTATATAATTAATTTACAAAAATAATAAAATAATAATACAATATTCAAAAATTCACAAAAATCAAAATGATTCCCAAAAATCACACAAAAATTCAAGGATGTAGATTGAGCTAAAGGGAACAACTTTTGTAAAGGAATTTTTCATGAATCAAGCAAGAATTCTAGAAAAGAAAAATCAAAAACCCTAAAATGGCTGAAATTAAAAATGAGCAAAACACCCTACCAAAATGCAATTTCAAGCTGAAAGGAGCTTAGATTCCTCCTCCTTAACATTCCAAGAGTTCAACAGCACCAGAAACATCCAATTTAGTGGCCGGAATTGCCTTGAACGGAGGAGAAGAAAATCTCGGCTTCTCATGACTTTTGGAGCTGCTGCCGGTGCTGGAGAAGAAAGGAAAGGCGGTGGAGCTGGTCGACGGCATAAGGGCAGGAGGCACACTGACGGTCGGCGAACGGGATGACAGACGATGATGGTGGTGATCAGGGGAGGGGAAGAAGAAATAGGGAGAGTTTTTTATTTTTGTATATATATATATATACATAAAACTATATAATATAACTTAAACAAACTATATATTATTATATTATACTAAATTCACACACCACACACTTAAATATCCACATATATATATATTACACATCATAATTTAATAATATACACACATAATATTAATATTAATATTAAACCCTAATTATATATGTGAATATATATATATATATATATATATATATATATATATATATATATATATATATATATATATATATATATATACATATGTTAACTCATAAAAATACAATTCAATAATCAAATTTGTTAAAATAATAATATTAAAATATTAACGCAATAAATTAAACATTATTAAAATACTATTGCCCAAAATAATACATGTTAATATATACATTTACGTAGAAAATTTTAATTAAACGTAAAAATAATAATAATAATTCACAAAATAATCAAATATTGTTTTAAAATTTATTAACATTGCATATCCTATTTTAAAATAAAATAATTTAAAATCTAGAGTTATTACAATAACGAAATTCATCAGTATTAGACGTTCCATATGAACTATAGCAGATTTTCAATTCAACTTCATTCAATGTCCCACAGGGAATATAGTGTACATCGTTAGACGCCCCATAGGGAATATAACAAAATTCATTAGTGCTAGATGTTCCACAGGAACTATAGCATATTTTTAATTCAACTTCACTATACGTCCCACAGGAAATATAGTGTACATCGTTAGACGTCCCACAAGGAATATAACGAAATTCATTAGTGCTAGACGTTCCATAAGAACTATAGCAAGTTTTTAATTTATCATCACTAGACATCCCACAGGGAATATAGTGTACATCGTTAGACGTCCCACAAGGAATATAATGAAATTCATCGGTGCTAGACGTTCCATAAGAACTATAGTAAGTTTTCAATTTATCATCACTAGATGTCCTACAAGGAATATAGTGTGCATCGTTAGACGTCCCACATTGAATATAATGAAATTCATCATTGCTAGACATTCCACAAGAACTATAGCAAGTTTTCAATTTATCATCGCTAAATGTCCCACAGGTAATATAGCAAAACTCATTTGCACAAAGTCCACTAGACGTTCAGCAGGAAATATAGTGAGACTTGTCAAACATTACACCTTGCTTAATAACTTTGGCATCAATCTAATATTTAGGATACAATCAAGTGTCCTAATTCCTTTCTTTCAAAATTATGTGCTTCTATTGCTTTGTCGCAATTTGTCAACCAAACAGCGACAAAGGGGGGCAACTGTAAACACCCAATTTCGGGATGCAATTGTGCACAATTACGATGTAAGCCTCTATGATGAAATTTATTCAAAAATTGAACTTGGTTGTCGATTTTCTGGACTTTAAGGACTAAATTGCAACATTTTTTAGGATTTGATTACAAGGAAGTTAATTTTTCAAGGGTCTTTTGGTAATTAAAAGTTAAAAAATTAGGATCGACATTGGTGTAATGTCGATCAGCATTATACAATGCATGCAATGCCGATGCGTAAAAAGTCCTATTTTTTCAATTTTTTCGCATATTTTTTTTCATTTTTTTTGTCGATTTTTTCAGTGTTTTGATTTGTTGAAAATTTAATTTTATTATTACTATTATCTGATGAAAATTTCAATGCATTCAAAATGCGTAAATAGCTTTCAAAAATTAAAACTCTATCTGTTTGTTTTGAAGAGATGAAACCGTTCCTGCAAATTTGGGAAGTCAGTACGTAGGCAGACTTTACTTTAAAAAGCAAAGAGTCTGCATGTGTGCAAAGGGGCTAGAGACTCACATAGATGGATGAACTGAGAGAGACTCACACATACAGACTGAGAAAAAAAATGAAAGAAAAAAATAGAGAGACTACGAAAGGGAGAGGAGAGTTACGCAAAAAAACCCTATCATATAAGAAAACCCTAAAAATCTTAACACAAAGAACACCTCACACACACCCTTATCTTTCAAAACTCTAATTTTGGATACTGTTAGTGTCTTTGAACGCAATCAAATCCCAGTCCAGAATCAAATCAATACTGAGTCAATTTTAATGGTGATAATCCAATTTGAGGGGCTATCTCAAAACATTTGCACAGCATCTAAAATCATCAGTGTTCTTTTCTGTTCTTTTCTTTTTGTGATTTTTATTTTGTTACTGTTTTGATTATTCAATTTCATTACTAATCTAATTATTTCTGTGTTTTTTTATTTTGATGTGCGAATGTGGATTAAAGAGGATACTGTTTATGTTTAGACGAACAGAAGGTCCATGGAATGCCATGGAAGAACCTGTGTTGTTTTCCAGTAGAACTTAGGATTTTTATCTTTATTTTTCATTTTGGTATTCTATGTAGTTATTTTAATTCATGGGTGTACAATTGTTTAATTTTAATTTTGTACGCAGTTTGTAATAGCCCCAGTAGTGGGAATAGTGAAAGATTTAATTTTCTGCGTTTAAAATCAATTAGTAATTAGGTTCAATTGGGTAAAAATCAATTAAAATCAATGGTGGCAGTACCTTAATTTAGGGTTTGCATATAATTGATTTAGGGTTTCTAGAAAATCACTAAAATGTTTGTTTGATTCTTTTTTATGTTTTATTTGTTTTGGATTGTATTTTTGGATTTTTATATTATTTTGGACCCCAAGCCCACGCTTAGGTCCAACTACTTTAAATAGGCTTAAAAAATGGTTTAGGACTTTAAATGATTAAAATCAATTTAGGCCCATTAGGTTAATTAGATTTTAGGCCCACTTAGTTAATTAAAACTTGTTTAGACTTAGCTTAGCCCACTTAATTACATTTCTTTTAAAATAAATAGACATAAACCCACTTCTAATTTTAAATAAAAAATAAGTTAGACTTAGGCACACTAATTTAACTTTTCTTTAAAATTGAATAGACCCCATTCCTTAGAAAAACTAAAATAAATAGATCTAGGCTTACTAATTAATAAAAAATGTAGGCCCACCTTTAGTCCTTTCCTCACTTGTAAATAAAATGTAAATCTAGCTAACTTTTTTTAGACTTAGGGACAACGCGATCTTGAGTGCATTTTTTATGTGTAATTTTATTGCCTAGGGTTAGATGGATGTCAAATAGGGTTTAAATAAAATTTCATGTAATTAAAGGATGAAATAATCATTTATAAAATTATTCTAAATGAACATGAGACTAAGCGAAGTTAGTATTTCATTCCCAGAATCTCCTCATTGTGGTGCTAACTTTCTTTCAGAGAATCGAGTACCACCAATTAAATTGTCCCAGTTATTACCCTGGTTGGCGACTCCTCTTCTCCACGCTATGACTTTATGACATAGTAGTGTGCTCCCTAAGGCCTTGAACCTAAACAGTGTCGTGGTTGCTAAAATCTTAGACGGGCGCTAAACCCCGTCGTCTACAATTATAAAAATTATTTTTGCACTTTTATTAATTAATCAAAATAGTCTAAAACAAAATAACTAACAACAATTTTACTTAAAATTAAATAATTTATTAATTTCCAAAAATTTCTCAAAAATATATATTTATACATAATCTTTAAAAATTCAAATTTAAATTTCCATGCATAATTTCTTAAAACTTCCTTAACAAAGTTTAATTTACATAATTAATAGAATTTATTAAAAATATAAAAATTTTCCTTAGCTCAAAACAGTAACTGAACGCCGGAAAATTCGAAAAAATCATAAAAATAGATAAAAATCACGATTAATAAGATCACAACCTCAATTTCAATTTATATCAAAACAACTATATCTAATTAAATCAAATTCAAGCTCAATTAAACAAATAACTAAAAATTAAACTAAAATCAATTTCTTAAAATTGAAGTTGTTACCAACTCGAATCGAAGCAATTGATAGAGGGGTTTCGAACCCCAGAGGGAGAGCTTCCTATCAAAATGAGCAGCACGTCCAAGGGTTGTTGGAATTGTCACCGACAAGCCCCTTACCACACTGACACCGAGAAGAACAAGAGGAAGAAAGAGAGGGAGAAGCAGTCGGCGGTGGAGGCGAGCTGCAGATACTAGCGACATCGATAGGTAGAGGTGGCGGTGTGGTGGCTGACCAGCACAATGATGATGGCAGTGGTGGTTGGTGTTGTTAAGTAGGAGAAGGGAAGACGAAGAAAGAAAAAGAAAGAGAGTGTAAAGGAAAAAAAAGCGTTTTGTACTTTTTTTAATAATAATAATATTCTAATATTTTAAAAATCTAAATTCCTCCCAAAATGTTTATACACTTAACAATTAATCACAATTTAATAAAACTACATAAATAATAATTAACACATTTAAATATAATAATTAATAAAAAAATTTCAGGCTATAACAAGTATTGACTCGACTGGCCTTTTCATGTAGGCCTAGCTACCAGTGTGGCTATAGAAAATAATAATAATAATAATTAGGGTTAAAATCCTACCCTTATGTATTCTATATTTCTACGGAAGAGACTCAATCTAAGACACAATAACTAGTACATACCGATGTCACATTTTATGAAAAATCTATAAAAAATTCAACAGAGTCTCCTCTCTAAAACAGACATCTCTCTACTAAAAATAAAGTCATTCTTGCACAAAATAACACTTCTATAATTCTCATAATTCAACAACTCAGGTTGCGCTCCTAGACTACACTTTATGCCCAACTGAAAGCTAATACCATTATACCCATAAAAATAATATAATTTTTCCAAATATACTAACTCATCATAAAATTGAATTCATATAAATAATTAAAATATAAAGGAAATATATTTTTGCAACCATTAATAAAATCAATAATAAAATTCTTATTTAGTATCACTAAAATCAACTATTTAAAATAATTAAATTTATAAAATTTCCTTTAAACCTCCTTAATTGAAATTATTATTAAATATAAATAAACTACTTGAATAATCCAAAAATATAATAAAAATATTAAAGAACTTATTTCAACCTTTGAAATAATACTAATAAATATTTTTCCAAAATTATTTCCGTTTAACTAAAAGTTACCATTTATTCATAAAAATTATTTTCTTGCCTTTATTACTTAAAATCAGTATTAAACATGCTAAATAACCTTAAATTCAAATAAATAATAAAATACAATAATTTCTTTAAAAATACATATTAAACATAATCTTTCAAAAATTGTATCTTAATTTTTACACATAATTTCACAAAACTTCTTTTACAAAGTTTAATCTATACAATTTATAGTATTTAATAAAAAGACCAGGGTTAGGAACAATAACCCGAACTTCCAAAAATTCAAAAACATCAGAAAATTATAAAAAAAATCACTGGAAAGCTCTTGACTCCAATTTCATTTTATATAACTACCACCAAGCCTAATTTTAACTCAAATTGAAGAAATTAACAAGAATTGCATAAATCGTTTTACCTCAAATTGAGGTGGTTGCTAGTGTTAATTGAGCCAATTGGTTGAGGGAAAATATTGCCTGAAGGGAGACAAGTCCAACGAGACTAGCAGCAATGATTGGTGATGCCGGAGATGATGACAACACTCTGATTAGTGTTCGGCCAACCAAAAAATGAAGAAGGAAGAAGGAAAAGAGGTAACCGACCAAAGATGGGAGGAGATGGCAGCATCTAGAGCTATTGGTCGACGACTAGCGGCAGTGGCTGTCGGGGAGGGAGGGAAGAAATGAAGAAAAAAAGAAGAAAAAGAAGAGAGAGAAAAAAATTGACTTTTTTTAATAAAGTACATATAATATTTAAAATATAAATTTCTCCCATTAACTATTCATATACATAAATATGTATATAAAAACATAAAAATATACTCTTATTAATTAATTAAAATTTACTAAAATACTCACTCAAAATAATTTAAATAAAATAATAATTAACACTTTAAAGTCTATAATTTAAATTAACAAATAAAAATACGAGTCATTACAATCTTCTCTCCTTATAAAAATTCATCCTCGAATTTTAACAAATAGAAAAGAATACAAGATTTTAATGAGGGAAAATATAAGGATATGCCACCCGTATCTTACCTCAGTCTCCCACGTGTGCTCTTCCACATTGTTATTCCTCCACAGACTTTGACCATAGGATTTTACTTAGATAGCAAATGACAAACTTGATAATTAATAATTATGACTGGTTCTTCCTTATAAGTTAAATCTTCATTCACTTCCTTATAAGTTAAAACGTGAAACACTGGATGCACTTGAGATAAATTTGGAGGTAAAGCCAACTAATAGGCAACCAAACAAACTCTCTCCAGGATCTCAAAAGGTTTAATTTATCTAGGTGCTAATTTCCCCTTCTTGATAAATCTCATAACACCCTTTATTGGTGATATCTTTAAGAACACATACTCCCTCACTTAGAATTCCACATCCTTTCATTTCGAGTCGGCATAGCTTTTTTGCCTACTAGCTATCATTTCCAATTTCTTCTGATAAAAGCAACCTTTTCGGATGCATCCTTAATAATTTTTTATCCAAATAGGTCTCCATTTCTCTAACTTCATTCCAAAACAGAGGGGATCTACATTTCCTTCCATACAAAGCTTCATAAGGCGCCATCTCAATACTACTATGGTAGTTATTATAAGCAAGTTCTACTAATGGAAAATGATAATCTCAATTGCCTCCAAAATCCATTACACACATTTGCAACATATCCTCAAGTGTTTGGATCGTTCTCTCAGACTGACCATCCGTTTGAGGATAAAAAGCAGTACTAAAATTAAGTCTAGTACCCAATGCTTCTTGCAACCTTTGTAAAAACTGTTAAGTAAACACTAAACCTCTATCAGAAATAATAAAAGCAGGCACCCTATGAAGATAAATAATGTGCTTGATGTACAACTTAGCCAATTTAGCCACTGAATAAGTAGCTTTAACTAGTAGAAAGTGAGTTAATTTTGCTAGCATGTCCACTATCACCTAAATGGATTCGTATCTATCCTTTGAACGAGGTAACCTTGTCACAAAATCCATGGTTACTCTCTCCCATTTTCACTCAAGAATTAGAAGGGTTAAAGTTCTCCTAAAGGTTTCTAGTGCTCTGTTTTCACTTACCGACATCTCAAACACTAGGAAACAAACTCTGTTGCATCTCTCTTCATTCCATCCCATCAATAAATATCATTTATGTTATGGTATATCGTGGTCGAACATGATGTACATTATAAGTTGCATAATAAGCTTCATCCAAGATCTCTTCTCTTAAATTGTCCACATTAGGAACACACAACCTTTTAATAATCCATAGAACACCTTCATCATCAAGATTAAAATCAGTAAACTTCCCTTCACAAACTTTCTCCATAGGCTCCAAAAATTTAAAATCTCAACTTTGAGTTGTCTTGATTTTATCCCTCAATATCGATTGAACTCTGAATTGGGCTATCAATCCCCTTGACTTGTTTATCTTCATCCTCAATCCTTAGTCTACTAACTTATTCATCTCTTAGATCAAAAACCTCATTTTCATACTAATGTAAGTAAGACTACTCGAAGACTTCCTACTCAATGCATCTACCACTACATTAGCTTTGCCTGGATGGTATAAAATGTCACAATCATAGTCTTTTAGCAGTTATAACCATCTTCTTTATCTCAAATTCATCTCTCTGTTGAAAGATGTACTTTATACTCTTATAGTTAGTGAAAATCTCATATGTCACGCCATACAAATAATGTCTCTAAATCTTAAGCACATAGATAACAATAACCATCTTAAATCGTAAGTAGGATAGTTCTGCTTGTGCTTCTTTAATTGTCTAGAAGCATAATCTACTACCTTACCATTCTGCATCAATACACAACCAAGGCCAACTTTGGAAGCATCACAATACATAGTGAACTTTTCTTCTCCATTAGGCAATATCAACACTGGGCTATAGTCAACTTATCCTTTAGCAGTCAAAAGCTATTCTCACATGCTTCTGACCACATGAACTTTATTTTCTTTTGAGTTATGCGGGTCATAAGTGCTACAATCCTCGAGAACTTATTAATAAACCTACTATAATACCCTGCCAAACCTAAAAAACTTTGAATCCATAACTGATGTCAGTGTAGGCCATTTAGATACTGCCTCAATCTTCTGTGGATCTACTTGAATACCATTCTTAGACACTACATGACCAAGGAATGCCACATTTTCAAGTTAGAAATCACACTTAGAGAACTTAACATAAAGCTAATATTCCCTCAATGTCTGCAACATTGATCTCAAATGATACACATGCTCTTCCATACTCTTTAAATGCACTAATATGTCATTAATGAATGTTACCAAAAACTTATCCATAAATGGTCTGAACACCCTATTCATCAGATCCATAAAAGTTGCTAGTGCATTAGTCAATCTGAAAGACATCATAATGAACTTATAATAGCCATATCTTGTATGGAATGTCAATTTAAAAATGTCTAATTCTTTGATTTGTAACTAATGATAACCCGATCTTAAGTCAATCTTAGAGAAAAACTGTGCACCCTGAAGCTGATCAAACCAATCATCTGTCCTTAAAAGAGGATACTTGTTCTTAACAGTCACCTTGTTCAATTCTTTGTAGTCAATACACAATCTGAGTGTACTATCCTTCTTCTTAACAAACAACGTTAGTGCAACCTAAGGAGAAGTACTGGGTCTAATGAAACTTTTATCCAACAAATCTTGCAACTGCTCCTTCAACTCTATAGGAGCCATCCTATAACGTGGCATAGAGATAGGAGTTATTCTTGAAACCACATCAATGCAAAATTCTATCTCTCTATGAGGTGGTAAACCCAACAATTCATTAAGGAAGACATGAGTAAACTCATAAGCTATAGGAACATCTGAAATAGATTTTTATTCTACTGTTGTGTCCCTGACTAAAGCCAAATACCCTTGATACCCCTTTTTTAGCATCTTTCTTATCGTAATGGCAGAGATAAGATTCTAAGGTGTAGAACTCTTATTATCAAAGAACTTGAATTCCTTTTCACCTGGAATTCTGAAAGTCACCACTTTACTATGAAAATCTAAAGTGGTATAATGTTGAGACAACCAATCCATTCCTAAGATCACATCAAAGTCAAACACATCAGCAACACTAACTCTACAAGTAACTCTCTACCCTTTACTAACATAGGACATCGAGTTCAACGAATCACTCAAAGGTATGGCAACTGATAAAGGAGTTGTCATCCTCGTAACTTGCCAACCTGACTTTAAAATAAAAATAGGAGATACGAAAGAATGGGTAGCACTTGGATCAATCAAAACTATAGCCTTAAGATAACATATCGGAAGTGTACCCATTATGACTACATTATATGCCTAAGCATCCTATTGAGTGAGGGTGAAAACTCGAGCCTGTCCTCTACCTCCCTGCTGATTTAGTAAAAGCCTACCCAAAACCTCTAGCATTACCTCTACCTCTTCTACCTCGCCACTGTTGGGCTATAAACTAGAAAGTAACCTGATATTGGAATGGTAGTAGCTAAAACTATGCTGAAGACTGAGGAAAATGCTACTTGAAACCTGAATGAGGATAAGATCTAGTATAGTGCCTGGTCTGTCCACATCTGAAGCATGCTCCCAGAGCCTATTACATAGTCCCTGATAGACTCTACCATAAGTCTGATAAGCACTAATTACCGACCCTGTACTACCATATCCCGAACTTTAATCACCACAACTACTAGTAGCACTAGAACTAAATCTGATAGGCCTATAAGTCCTACTACGGCTATGTCTACTGCTCCTGTGGACTCTATATAGAGGTCTCTAGCCTTACTGAAAAGGTTCGTTGGGCTTACTAGTACTACCCATCCAAAACATTATATGTTGTGCACTCTGAGATTATAAATGGCGAGGTTTAGAGCGTGTCCAAGATTTTAGCAACTGCGACACTGTTTAAGCTCAGGGCTCTAGAGAACACACTAACCACTGTCACAAAGACATGGCGTGGAGATGAGGAGTCGCCACCCAGGGTAATAACTGGAACAAATCGAAAAGGTGGTAATCAATTCCCTAAAAGAAAGCTAGTACCATAACTAGGAGATTCTAAATACGAAATACCAACTTCTTTCAGTCTTGTGTTCATTTAGAATTACTTTATGAATTACTATCTTATTCTCTATTTACATATGATTCCATATAAACCCTAAAAATAATCAACTCTAAGGCAAACTAGTCATGCAATATATAAGTAAATAATGCATTCAATAAATAAAAATTATCCCTAAGTTAGTCTAATCTACATGGATTTTAAATAGATAAGTTAAATCTACATGTTTTAATTTATAAGTGAACCTAAAGACCTAATTCCTTTTTATTTTAATTAAATAAACATACGTCTATGTATTTTAATTCTAAAAATGGGTCTAATTCTACATGTTATGAAGGTATTTAAATTAGTGGGCTTAATTCTACATGTTTTAATTAAATAGTGATCTCAAATCTACAAATTATGAAAAAAGCTTAAATTAAAGGGACTAAATCTAAATTAATTAAATTAAATTAGGTGGGCCTATGTCTAATTAACTAAATGGGCCTAAGGATATTTCTAACCTAAAATCTAATTAATTATGGGCCTAAATGTATATTTTAATTAGATTTAACCTAATTAATTATTAAATGAGATGGACTTAAATAATCAAGACCTAAAGTGGGCCCAAAACACACAAAAATAATAAATAAGCCCAAAAACAAATAAAAACACAAGAAAATAATTAAATAAGATCAAACAAATAATTAAATTAATCCTTACTAAAACCCTAATTTTTATTAACATACAACCTAAATTAATCTACTTCCTCCATTGATTTTAAGTAATTACCTAATTGAAACCTAATTTTACTAACCAATTCAACCAAAACAAACATGCAACCACACATATAATTTTATTACTCTCACTATTGGGGCTATTACATTAATTCATAAAACAATTAATAAAATAAAAATACAAGAATAAATAAAAATAAAGATAATAAAAATAAAATAAAACTCTAGAAACTAAGTCTTTACGAGGCTTTATCCATAGTCTTCCACGAACTTCTCATGAATTCATCCCCTACATGATCACTATGCGTTTTCCTCCATAATCACCACAAAAAAATAAGATAAAATAATAATTAATGAATAAATTATGATAATAACTTGAAAGAATAAAAATAAAAAAAATAATATGAAAGAAATAAATAAACAAATAAATAAATAAACAAAGAATAAGAAGAAGATGATATGATTATGAAGGATTTAGGGTACTCCTCAAATTGGTAGTTCATCGTTCTTGATAAACCTTCGAATCTTCTTTTTCAAAAATTCTCTATGAATCTTAAATTAATTGTTAATAAAAGGATTTTTTTTTAAAAAAAATTTAAGAGAAAATCACGTTTTTCTTCATCTCTTATCTTTCTCTTCTTTTTCTTTTTCTTTCTCACCCAGCCTCCTTTTCTTCTTTTTTTTTTCTTTTCCTTCACCTCTTCCCTTTACATAGTGGCATTAGGAAGCCTAGCCCTAATCCTAATGTGATTATAATTCCTAAAGTATAAAATTAATACTTAAAATTATATTTAGGAATTTTAAACTAGTTAGGACTTAATTAATTAGGAATTTTAAAGCAATTAAAACTGAATTAAAATAGGAAATGGAGACCGAAAGAATTCAATTCCGACCGGGATTGTGTAATTCCGATCGGAATTATATAATCCAGATCGAAATCGATGTAATTCCGATTGGAATTACATAATTTTGATTAGAATTATGGAATTATGACACTTTTTTTTAACATTTAATTATAAAAAAGCCCCTGAAAAATTTTAAATTTTGCAATTAGGTCCTAAAAAGAACTTTACAATTTAGTCCCTGAAAACATTAAATCCTTCCTTCAAAATCTGCATTTAAGCCCTTAGAATTTTTAAAAATTAAGTATCAAAGACATTTTCATCATTGGAGTCCTTTGCTGTATCCATAACATGTTATCCTAAAATTGGGTGTCTACAGAGATCCTCAAACTCCAACACCTCCAGTTTGATAATAATCAGCATAAACTCCTTACCCAATTAGCCTCTGCTCAATCTCTCAGGCTAACTTTATCACTTCCTCTAGAGTTAAGTCTACTGTAGGCATCCCGATAAAAGCAATTCCTAAGCCAGTGACATAAGTAGTGATGGCAAAGTATTGATCCCTTATTATATCCTCAGTATAATGTAGTCTAAAAAACTCCTTTATATACTCCTCCACTGATTTATCACTTTTGGATATATTAGTCAATCGAAGTCTGTACCTATGGATATATTTTTCTAGATAAAACCATCTCATAAACCTCTCTCTCAACTGAGCCCAAGTAAGCGTAGTCATATGGGGCTGAATCATCTTACTAAACCAATCCAACATTGCCCTTTCAATAGACAGCTCCATAATGAGCATCCTCTGATACTCAGTATGCCCCATCTGAGTCCTCAACTCAACAGCATGAAGAAAATCTAGCGAATTTGAAGTCCTATCATATGAGACCCTGCTGACTTTAGCATAAAACACTACTACCTCTAGGTCTGACATACCTAGAGCTCTTTACTAAAATAATGGTTGTATAAGTGGTATCGCCTGAGGCATAGTTACTGCACCCTGCTGAACTCCTTGTGCATAGGCAACATCATCTAAATCTTGAGTCGCAGGCTCCTTATCTTGTTGTTCATATTATCTATAGCGATCGCCTACCCCTCTAGGTCTACCTCTACCCCAATGCCTAGCTAGTTGTATAGGGGGTAAAGCTTCATCTTGATAAAACTCTTTGTCATCGGCCTCGTGGGCTGGTAGAGCGACTTGCGCTCTCCTTTTTCTTAAAAGAAAAGAAATAAAACACATAATTTAAGTAACAATAGATATCCTAACAGTTACGCAAAAAACTAAAAGCAAGGAAGACTTTCAAGAACATAATCGAACTTAACTACTGTAGTAATTATAAAGAAATCTCAAACTTTACCAATCTAGGTCATACAATACTAAACCTAGGCTCTAATACTAACATTATCACAACCCAAACCCGAAGGTCATGATCGACGCTAAGGAATAGGAATTCACATGAATCCAGAACCCGTAGCAAGCCTAAAATATAAAACTCATACAAAATGTAAACATAAATTTACCTCATAATTAAAACTTTTTAAATAAATAGAAAGTCATCCATATATATAAATCATGATAAATCTTTAAATATACAACCCCAAGGACATGAAGACTATTAAGGTTACCAAACATAATACAACAATACTATACTACTACTGCATCATCTAAGAATATAAAGAAATAATAGTTTAAAATTTACATAAGTCAGCTGGTAAAGAATAAATCTGGTAAAGAATAAATCTGGTAAAGAGAACTATTGTGTGAGGCTTGAAGAGAGAAATCCTAAAAAAATAATTGAGGGGACTAAGTGAATTATTATTATATATATACATGCAACCTAAGGGTACAAGCAACCAAGCACCATAACAATATTTATTTTATAGTTATATTTATTTAATTTATACATGAATTTCATGCAAATACTCAAAAAATATAATCACATCAATACAACTAGATACAGATAGAAATAGATGGACATAATTGGATAAAACTGGAGGATCAGAACAGAACCCTAAGATATTCGTAACCTTAACCATTGTCCCTCACTGGCTATTAGGCTATCTTGAATCTAAATAATATTTCTCTTACCCAGTTTGGCAGTGGACTAGCCCCAAGACTCTAAAAGGTCAACCGAGCTATCACAATCTTGCTACTGGCATGACTAGTCCTAAGAGCCTAAAAGGTCAACCAAGCTGTCGTAGTCATACACCTTTCTCTATATAAAAATCTCAATACATCATTTTAACCATATGTCCATATCATATAATCTAATACCAAATCAAAATTCATATTTTATCATCTAGCATACTGGTGCGCACAAATAAAAGTCTAATGCAACATAACATGATCATTTCACATTTTCATCAAAATATGAATGCCAGTAAAATTTCTATATGCAATGTGTACATATAATAATAACTCATAGGTCGAACGTGCTTCTCGAGACTAACTCGACTGGCTTGTCCTGTAGGCCTAGCTCTTGGTGTAGCTATAAAAAATAATAATAATAAAGGTAATTAGGATTAAAATCCTACCCTTATATATTCTAGATTTCTAAGGAAGAGACTCAATCTAAGACACAATACTAATAAAACTCAATAACTAGTATATACCAATGTCATTATGAAAAATTCATCAAAAATTCGATAGAGTCTCCTCTATAAAATGAACATCTCTCTACTAAAAATAGAGTCATTCCTACACAAAATAACACTTTTATAATTCCCACAACTCAATAACTCAAGTTAGGCACCCAAACTACACTTTATGCCCAACCGAAAACCAATACCATTATACTCACAAAAATAATATTATTTTTGCAAATATACTAATTCATCATAAAAGTGAATTCATATAAATAATTAAAATATAAAGGAAATCTATTTTTCAAACCATTAATAAAATCAATAATAAAATTCTTATTTTGTATCACCAAAATCAACTATTTAAAATAATTAAATTTATAAAACTTCCTTTAAACCTCCTTAACTAAAATTATTGTTAAATATAAATAAACTACTCAAATAATCCAATATATAATAAAAATATCAAAGAACTTATTTCAAGCTTTGTAATAATAAAAAAAATATTTTTTCAAAAATATTTTTATTTAACTAAAAATTATTTTATTGCCTTTATTACTTAAAATTAGTATTAAACATATTAAATAACCTTAAATTCAACTGAAGTCAAATAAAATAATAAAATACAATAATTTCTCTAAAAATACATATTGAACATAATCTTTCAAAAATTATATCTTAATATCTACACATAATTTCACAAAACTTCTTTTACAAATTTTAATGTAGACAATTTATAGTATTTAATAAAAATATCAAAACACTCAGGTCCATAGCAGCCCGAAACAGTAACCCAAACTTCCAAAAATCTAAAAATTTGAAAAAAACAAAAAATTATAAAAAAAATCACTGGAAAGATCTTGACTCCAATTTCATTTCATATAACTACCACCAAGCCTAATTCTAACTCAAATTGAAGAAACTAACAAAAATTGTATAAATCGTTTTACCTTAAATCGAGGTGGTTGCCAGTGTTAATTGAACCAATTGGCTGAGAGGAAATGTTTCCCAGAGGGAGATGATTCCAACGAGACTGGTGGCGATGACTGGTGATGTTGGAGACGATGACGACACTCTAATTAGTGTTCAGCCAACCAGAAAATGAAGGAGGAAAAAGGAAGAGAGGTGGTCGATCGGAGATGGGAGGAGATGGCGGCATCTAGAACTGCTGGTCGGTGACTGGCAGTTGTGACTGTGCAGAGGGAGGTGGTTGTCGGGGAGGGAGGGAAGAAAGGAAGAAGAAAAGAAAAGGAAAGAAAAAAAGAAGAAGAAGAAGAAGAGAAATAAAAAAAACAGTGACCTTTTTTTTAATAAAGTACATAAGTACATATAATTTTTAAAATATAAATTTCTCTCATTAATTATTCACACACATAAATATATATGTAAATACATAAAAATATACTCTTAATAATTAATTAAAATTTACTAAAATCCTCACTCAAAATAATTTAAATAAAATAATAATTAACACTTTAAAATCTATAATTTAAATTAATAAATAAAAATACGGTTCATTACAAAAGTGTTGGTAGTTCGAAATTTTGAACTATATCTAATACTATTGATTTGTAAGACAACGTTATGGACATCATATCTATACAATATACAAAAATATTTTTAATTATGCATATTATAATATGAAAAATATCACATAAATTTAATTAATTCTTTTACTTATTATAAAATAAGATATCATTA
This sequence comes from Mallotus nudiflorus, assembly GCA_947683625.1. Classification (NCBI taxonomy): domain Eukaryota; kingdom Viridiplantae; phylum Streptophyta; class Magnoliopsida; order Malpighiales; family Euphorbiaceae; genus Mallotus; species Mallotus nudiflorus. The sequence goes on along the minus strand of CANTUR010000157.1, from coordinate 8,308,760 downwards.
AACTTTTATGTAATAACAATGTTAAAAGAAAAGAAAATTTTAATTAAATAAAACAACGTATCTTAAATCTTCTTCAAAAACTTGAAATATATCCACTATGTATATTGTTACTTTTATCTATTACAAAATAAGATATCATTAAAGTTTTATATAATAACAATGTTAAAATAAAATAAAAATTTAAATAAATAACATCATGTACCCTAAAATTTTCTTCAAAAACTTGAAATGTAAACACTGTGTATATCGTTAAAACTCTTAAATTAAGAAGAGAAAAAGAAGTAGGAAAGCAACACTCTTTTTTATTTTATTTGAAATATACATATAACTCTAATTGGTAAAGCCTTTATATACAATTTGAAGTCTGATACATATCTACGAACCTATGTATGCAAATGTTTATATTCTTCTAAATAAATCCACAGACAACCAATAGCTCACAGTGTTTCTTTCTCTTCAACATCAAAATGGAATGACATCTAATAAATTTGTTCAACAAAAAATGACATCTTATGTTTTTCAATTATCAAGGTACATGTAACATGACATGTGTACTTCATGGAGACTACGTCAAATAAATTAATGAGTAAATAACAGCTCTTAAATTTACTTTCTTATCATTATCGGACTGGAATGACACTTAACAAGTACATCCAACAATTAATAACACTTCATGTTTTTCAATTATCAATGTGAATATAAAATGACATGTGAACCCATTGATAATTATACATAAATTAATTTATTTTTAAATACAAATATAATATTTTTCATTTTCATTTTACTAAACAATTTATTTAAATAATTTATGAATTTACAAATTATGAACATTAATTTTAAAAATTTCCAAACAAATTTAAAAATATATAGAAAAATTAAATACTAATATTATATACTAATAAATAATTACAATTAATTAATCCAAATTTTTTTCTTTTAGTTATATTGAAATAAAAAAAAATATTGAAATGCATTAGTGATATGTTCTCCTATTGTAAATACTTATATCATGTGCCTCATATTTACTTCACGCCATATTACTTTCCCTATGTTAAAAAATCAGTGCATATTAACAAAACGTCTTAGAATTTTCACTTAAGTAAACATATTTATATACACTGAATTATTTTTGCAAATAAATAAATGCATATATTATATTTAATAAAATCTTAATTTTTGTAGTAATATAAATTATATATGAAACAAAATTTCACTAATAATACATTAACTACTATATATATTTATATATATATTTTAGACTATGATATAAATAAAATTATGTTCATCTTAACTACTATTTTTAATCTTTCGTTTTAAGAAATTACTCTTAATGGATAATAAATTAACTTTTTTAGATATAACATTTAATTAAATTTTAATTTATTCTAAATAATGTAAGTAATACATAAAGTTGTTATAACCCGTATTTTGATTATTGAATTAAATATTATTTCAATGGAATTTATTGTTAAGTAATTATTTAAGTGAGTATGTGTATAAATATTTGGAAGGAATTATTGAATTTTAATTATTATTTTAGTTAATTACTATTAAATTAAATTTTTGGAATTTATTAGTATTAATTAATATTTGGTCATTAGTATCTATGTAACTTTATTAAATCTAAAGTAATTATTGAGTATAAGTATATGTACATATTTTGTGGGTGAGATAATTGAGAGTAGATATTTATTTTTTAATTATTATATTTTTTTTTCCTTTTTTCAAAAAAAAAGGGAACAACTTATATTTTTTTTGGGCTATTCTTTTTTTCTTCTTCCCCATTTTTTTTTCTTTTTCCGCCATAACCACCCAGCAACCAACGCCACCACCGCCAACCACCACCTTAGGGCATGAGATTGGTCTCTTTTGGAAGCTCATCTTCCATGCTTCTCAAATCTTTGAACCTTTTCGAGTTTCAACTCCAGAAACTATTGTTTTTATATATTTATATTTTTAGTATTTTGAGTTTTTGTTAGTTTAAACCTTTATTTGATTTTATTAGTTACTATTGCTTTAAGATTAATTGTTGTAGAGGTTGTAAAGAAGCTAAATGTGATTTTTATTTATTTTTTAAAAAATTTGAATTTCCGGACTCGGGGTTACTCTTCATGTAATGTTCTAAGCTCAAAAAAATTATATTTTTAATAAATTCTACTAATTATTTTGAGCAAGTTTCATTAAGAAAGTTTATTAAAATTATGTACCGAATTTTTATTATAAATTTTTTATTGTTTATGTAAAAAAAATGAATTTTTGAAAAAATTAGTATAAATTAGTAATTTTATATTTTAGTTGAAATTATTGTATAACTTTTGAGTAATAAATAGTATTAAAATAATTTTTATAAATTATTTCCTATTTTTAGCTAATTATTAGTAATTTCTGAAAAAAAAAAAGTATGAATAATAATTTTATTTATTATTTTTAAGCTTAAATGAGTTTGTGGTTATTTTTATTATATATTTGAGCAATTTAAATAATTATTTGTATTTAATGTTATTTAATTTCAAAAATTGGAAGAAATGAATTTAATAATGGAATTTAATTATAAATTCAAATTTTATTATTTATTTTAGAAATAAACATCTCTTATGCTTTCATTATATAAATAGATTAAATTGTTGTATTTAATTGAATTTTTGTAATTTATGTCTAAATGTGTATTTTTGGAAATTACTGAAATTTCGTAAATTATTTGAGTTTAATTGAAATTGTTGTTAGTTATTCTATTTTAATTTTTGGATTAATATAAGTATGAAAGATAATTTTCATTATTATTTCCAATTATTAGTTAATTTGTGATAATTTTGAAATAATATATGAATAATAAATTTATTTATTATTTTTGAGCTTAAATGGCATTTTATTATTTTTGTGATGTTAATAAGTGATTTTAATACTTATTTGCAATTTATGCTACTTTAATTGTAAAATGAGAATTTTATTCCATTTATGGATTTTATTAGCAAATATTATTTAAAAACTAAAATGTTACTATTTATTTGGAAAATAAAGGGTTTAAATATTTTTATGAGATATTTTGGTGATTTGAGAAATTATTATATTTTTATATAGATTTTATGATTTTTGGTGATTTGTTGATATTTATATTACTTTGGATTTTGTTGATGAATTGGTTCTCAGTTGAGTAATAATTTTAATTTGGAGGCCCAATTCGAGATTTTGAGTGCTATGAATTTTTGAAGTGTGTTTATATGTAAGAACGACTCTACTGTTAGTAGAGAGATATCCGTTTTACAAAGGAAACTTTGTCAAATTTTCGGTTGATTTCTCGTAAAACGTGACATCAACCTATGTCAAATTCTGGTTTTAGTTGAGTTGTATCTTTGGTCAAGTTAGTTTCGTCACTCCTATAGTTTTCATAATTATGAGAATTTTCATGAATTCATTTATTTTATTTTACTAGCATATTTTAAATAAATATTATTTATTTTAGAGAACCCTAGAACTCGAGCTGTAGCACCATGACAGTAAAGAATGCATTGCCCGACACGCTTAACCTATGACTTAATTTTATGAAATATGTGTTGCGCGTGTTTTCATTATAAAAGTAGTTAAAAATAATAAAGAAATGATTATATGATTGATTTATAAATATATTTATATTATCATATACATGATCATTTCTTCTATATTTATGAATAGTAATTGAACACATGCTTAAAGAAAACTATTTCATTATGTTTATTTAATTATTATTTGTGTAATATCCCGTGTTTTTAAATATTTTTACACTGTACCGGGATATACAGTGTTAATAAATTTTGAATGTATATATATGATATTTTTACGAGTTGATATGTATTTAAAACCTATTTTTAATTACTGTGTATTATTTATAGTATTTTACGTAAAATTTTCACGGGACTTGCATTTTCGGGGAAATTTTCACGTAAATATTTTAATATTAATTATTTTAAATATATTTTCGGACTTGCATGAACTCATGCGTATTTTTAAAATACTAAATAAAGCCTGTGTGTGTAAATATTTATTTAATTAGGGTTTAATATATTACCCTAATATTTTATTATTTGTTTATTAATCTATTGTTATTTAATTATTTTATTTATTATTAAAGTATTAAAATTTATTTTTATTATTACTTTATTATTTTATTATTTTTTTCTTTTTTCTTTTTTTTTCTTTTTTCTTTTTTTCTTTTTTTTCTTTTCTTTTCTTTTCTTTTTCTTTTCTTTCTTTTTTTTTTTCTTCTTTTTCTTCTCCTTCTTCTTTCCCTCCCGTGCCCGACCACCACCCACCCTATCCCTTACCGTCTGCAACTCTGGTCACCTACCATCGGTGTGCCTCCCGGCTTGCCACCGTCGTTCCCAGCCGTCCCCCGCCGCCAGCAGCTCCCTTCCCCGGCGCTGGCAGCTCCATTTTTCCTTTTTGGCCGAAAATCGTCCCTTCGCCGTTTCTCCCATTTTCGGCCACCGTTTTTGACACCGCCGGTCTCTTTCTTCTCCTTGAGCTCCGGTGAGTGTGATTCTAGCTTTGGTTTCAGCTAAAATGGTTTAGATTTGCTTAGGTTTCAATTTTTCTAATTCGGCCATATTAGGGTTTTTGAATTTTTTAATCTTCGAATTGATTGATTCATGAAAACTCCCTTCACAAATGTTGATCCTAGTAGCTTAATCTACATGTATGAATTTTTGTAGAATTTTTGGAGATTTTTTGGATTTTTGGGTATTTTTGAATATTTTAATATTATTTTCTAATTTTTGGAAATTAATTATTTAAATTATGAAATTGGGGTTTATGGTTAAATTAGGTGTTGAAATGAATTATAGAAATTTATTTGGAATTTTTATGAATTTCTAAGTATTTATTTTGAATTATTTGAGTTTATGTAATTTTGGGAAAATTAGGTTAAATGTGTTTTTATTTGAAATTAATTGGTTAATTGAGTTTAATTATTTATATTATTGATAAATATGTTGAGAAAATTAATTTTGGATAATTATACTATTTTTGGTGAATTTTTGAAGTAATTTAAGTATATTTATATATATAGGGGTATTTTGGTAATTTTACCCTAAATTGGCTAAAAATGTAATTTAATTGGTTTTAATAGTTATTTAAGGTATAAAAATGATTTCTACAAATTATTTGGTATTTTTAACTAATTAAAACTATTTTTCGTGAATTATTTTCAATTATATATATAATATACGGTTTTTCTAATAAAATGAGTTTTTATCGGTTTTTTACAGTGTTTTAAGGTTAATTATGTAATTTCTACCTATAAAATGTATTTCTATGCTATAAGGATATTCTTGGTATCTCTAGAATTGTTCTGTGTTTGTGGACCCCGGTCGGTGGACTGTAGTTTAGAGTCCGACCGTAGGATTTTGATTGTGCCTTGTGTAGTTTTTCGAAGTGTGTTTCTGTCACGACCCAAACCAGGGGCCATGACCGGCGCTAGGGAACGGGAATTCTTTCAAATCCGGAACCCGTAGCAAGCCTAAAAATAAAATAAAACATGTCATAATAACAGTAACAATATGATATGCAGTGGAAATAAAAATCATAATATCGTAATATTATCCATATCAACTGGATTTAAATCAAATCTCATCTCATAGATATATAATCTTTAATACAAATTCAGTTTCAATATAATACATCTCTTCAAAATAAAATACATGAAATCCAATACTTTAATTCACAACTACTGCAGTGTCTAGATAAAATAAATAAGACTCAAGTAGACAGTTTACATAAAGAAGCCGGGGCGGAAGAAATCCGGCGTATCGACCTGCTACTGAGGTCTGAAGAAGTTGACTCTCCTGAAAAATAGTCAACGGAGGGGAGTCAGACCTCACTGAGTGAATTACTATAATATATATACATGCATACTAAATGACAATGCATACAGTCAATAATACATATCTAATATGTATATATACAGGCAAATTCACACATATGCAGTAAAATCATTTTATATATTTTCATTTAAAATCATCTTTTATGAAGGATCACATAGAACCCTAGAATATCGCAACCTCAGAAATAGTGTTAGACAACACTCTAGCCATACAGGCTCACTATTCCAAATATATCCACTTAATCCATTTAGACAGTAGACTGGCCCCGAGACACTAAGTCAACCGAGCTCCAGCAGTCTAACTGCCAGTGTGATTGGCCCCGAGACACTTGGTCAACCAAGCTCCAGCAATCACACCCAAATCACATCTCACATATATCAATAATCACAATCAATCAATATCCTCAAATAAGTTAGTATATAGCCTAAATACTATAGGCGTACCGGTATGTACTCGGTCCTAGTGCTGCCCACTAGGTAGCACATTCTATTGATATCCTTCATTAATAAATAAATCATTCATTCACAAAAATAAATGATGCATGAATTTAAATGAAATAACAATATAAACCATATATATACCGGAAATATATCAAACGTAAACCAGGTATATTTCAAATATATATATGTCAAATGAATTCAATCAAATCATAAATTAAGTTGGAAATATATTTAAAAACATTTTAAATATATTTTATTTACAAAACATGCATATGATTTAATATATACCAAAAATATACTTAAAGTAAACTTAAGAAATAATCAAATTATTCATGCATATTTAATCAACCTAAATCATGCATTTCTAAATCATGCATCCTAAGCATATACATATAGTATAGTAACTCACCTAGTGTGCTCCACGAGACAGGTCCGACGGGCCTGGTCCACTAGCCCTCGGTCTCGGCGCAACTAAACAAGAAATAAGTAATCGACATCAGAATAAACCTAATAGAAATCCTAGAATTCAATCTAGAGTATTAAACACAGAATCGGAATTTAGGGTTCGATTGGACATCACGTTTTACGAGAATTCTACTGAAAATTCGACAGAACCTCCCCTGTAAAATGGACATCTCTCTACTCAAAAGAATAGAGCCGACCCTGCAAAGAAATACACTTCGAGAAATAGGCTCAACACAATCAAAATCCCACGGTCGGACTCCAAACTACAGTCCACCGACCAGGGTCCACAAACACAGAATAATTTCAGATATACCAAAAATATCCTTAAATCACAGAAATACATTTTATACGTAGAAATTACATAATTAACCTTTAAACACCGTAAAAACCGAATAAAACTCATTTTATTAGAAAAACCGTATATTATATATATAATTGAAAATAATTCACGAAAAATAGTTTTAATTAGTTAAAAATACCAAAAAATTTGTAGAAATCATTTTTATACCTTAAATAACTATTAAAACCAATTAAATTACATTTTTAGACAATTTAGGGTAAAATTACCAAAATACCCCTATATATATAAATATGCTTAAATTACTTCAAAAATTCACCAAAAATTATACAATTATCCAAAATTAATTTTCTCAACATATTTATCAATAATATTAATAATTAAACTCAATTAACCAATTAATTTCAATTTAAAACACAATTAACCCTAATTTCTCAAAATCACATAAACTTCAATAATTCAAAATAAATACTTAGAAATTCATAAAAATTCCAAATAAATTCCTATAATTCATTTCAACACCCAATTTAACCATAAACTCCAATTTCATAATTTAAATAATTAATTTCCGAAAATTAGAAAATAATATTAAAATATTCAAAAATACCCAAAAATCAAAAAAATCTCCAAAAATTCTACAAAAATTCACACATGTAGATTAAGATACTAGGATAAACATTTGTGAAGGGAGTTTTCATGAATCATCCAATTCGAAGCTCAAAAAAATCAAAAACCCTAATAGGCCGAAATTGACAAAATCGAAACCTAAGCAATTCTAGACCATTTAAGCTCAAACCAAAGCTAGAATCACACTCAACGGAGCTCAAGGAGAAGAAAGAGACTGGCGGTGTCGAAAACGGTGGCCGGAATCAGCGTGATCGACGGTGGATCGATTTTCGGCTTCTCCGGCCAAAATCGACTTCCAGACGCCGGAAACGGCTACCTCAGGCGGCGGAAATGGTTGGGGAAGGCGGTGGCACACCGGACGGCACACCCACAGTGAAGAAACGGCAGTAGCAGTGACCAGACGGCGAGGAGAAGGATCGGGAGGAAGAAGAAGACTTGGGGGCAAAATGGTAATTTTCCAATTCTTTTGATTTTTGATGTATATATGTATATATATATACTTTACACTATATAATAAAATAATATTAAATTACACACATCAAATATACACCACACACATAAAATTTAATATTTTAATAATTTATACTAAATAAAATTAATTAAATAACAATAAAACAAATAAATAACTAATAAAATATTAGGGTAATAATAAACCCTAATTAAATAAATATACACACACGTAGGCTTTATTTAGTATTTTAAAAATACGTATGAGTCCATGCAAGTCCGAAAATATATTTAAAATAATTAATATTAAAATATTTACGTGAAAATTTCCCCGAAAATGCAAGTCCCGGGAAAATTTTACGTAAAACACTGAAAATAATACACAGTAATTAAAATAGGTTTTAAATACATATTAACTCGTAAAAATATCATATAAAATACAGAAATTATTGACACTGCATATCCCGGTACAGTGTAAAAATATTTTAAAAACACGGGATATTAAAGTTTCTTTGCAGGGTCGGCTCTACTCTTTTGAGTAGAGAGATGTCCGTTTTATAGGGGAGGTTCTGCCGAATTTTTGGTAGAATTCTCGTAAAACGTGATGTCCAGTCGAACCCTAATTCTGTTTCCGTATTTAAATACTCTAGATCGAATTCTAGGATTTCTATTAGGTTTATTTTGATGTCGATTATTTATTTCTTGTTTAGTTGCGCCGAGACCGAGGGCTAGTGGACCAGGCCCGTCGGATCCATCTCGTGAAGCGCACTAGGTGAGTTACTATACTATATATATATGCTTAGGATGCATGATTTAGAAATATATGTTTTATTTTGGTTAAAATGCATAAATAATATGATTTGTATTTAAGTATATTTTTGGTATATATTAAATTATATGCATGTTTTGTAAATAAAATATATTTAAAATGTTTTTAAATATATTTCTAGCTTAATTTATAATTTGGTTGAATTCATTTGACATATATATACTTGAAATATACCTGGTTTACTTTTGGTATATTTTCGGTATATATATGGTTTATATTGTTATTTTATTTAAATTCATGCATCATTTATTTGTGAATGAATGTTTTATATTATTAATGAAGGATATCGATAGAACGTGCTACCTAGTGGGCAGCATTAGGACCGAGTACGTACCGGTACGGCTATAGTATTTAGGCTATAATACTAACTTATTTGTGGATATTGATTGATTATGATTATTTGATGTGTGAGATATGGTTTAGGGTGTGATTGTTGGAGCTCGGTTGACCAAGTGTCTCGGGGCCAATCACACTGGCAGTCAGACTACTGGAGCTCGGTTGACTTAGTGTCTCGGGGCCAGTCTACTGTCTAAATGGATTAAGTGGATATATTTGGAATAAGTGAGCCTGTATGGCTAGAGTGTTGTCTAACACTATTTATGAGGTTGCGATATTCTAGGGTTCTATGTGATCCTTCATAAAAGATGATTTTCAGATAAAATATATAAATGATTTTTATTGCATCTGTGTGTAATTGCCTGTATATATATATTAGATATATATTGTTGACTGTATGCATTATCATTTAGTGTGTACGTATATATATTATAGTAATTCACTCAGTGAGGTCTGACTCCCCTCCGTTGACTATTTTTCAGGAGAGTCAACATCCTCAGACCTCAGTAGTAGGTCGATACGCCGGATTTCTTCCGCCCCGGCTTCTTTGTGTAAATTATCTACTTGAGTCTTATTTATTTAATCTAGACACTGCAGTAGTTGTGAATTAAGTATTGGATTTCATGTATTTTATTTAAAGAGATGTATTATATCGGAACTGGATTTGTATTAAAGATTATATATATATGTGTTGAGATTTGATTTAAATCCAGTTGATGGAAATGTTATTATTATATTTATGATTTTTATTTCCGCTGCATATTATATGGTTATTGTTATTATTGCATGATTTATTTTATTTTTTTTTAGGCTTGCTACGGATTCCGGATTCGAAAGAATTCCCGTTCCCTAGCGCCGGTCATGGCCCCCTGTTTTGGGTCGTGACAATTTGGTTGTTTAATTATCCATTATTTAATGATTTATTTATTTTATTTTATTATTTATAATTCAAATTGATTTGGAGATAACTATAGAACGGACTACCTGATGGATTTCATTAGGAACGTATGCGCACCGGTAAGATTGAGAGTGAGTGTTGGAGATTATATGGCTCGGTGATACTTTTCTTTTGGGCGTGATTTATATATTACTAGGGCTGATAGCTCAGTGATACTTTGCTCTTGTGAACCGCCGGTAAATAATGGTTTAAGTAAATTGATTGCAGCTGATAGCTCGTTGATGTTTTGCTCTCAAAAACTGGCAATCTTTGAATTATATGAGAGCCCAAAGACTATTAGAATAATGGTTTAGGTGTTCTACCAGGTTTTCCATTAAAATAATTATTTTATATATATTTATATAAGGATTCCATATTAAACTGATTTAAGGGTTATAAAGAAATTTTATATAAATACTTTCGAGAAAAAGTAAATGATTTTAATAATTATAATTACTTCATTCTATTTTATTTTTAAAAAAGGGTTTTAACAAATGGTTTTAAAATCAACATGTATTTTATAAAATTGATTCACTCAGTAAGGTTTAATTCCCCTCAACTTATATTTTTCAAGACCTTATAGTCAGTTTTCTAATGTTTCACATTTATGCCGGGTTTGTTCATCATCGGCTGCACTATGTATGTTGAATTGAAATATGTAATGTATAACTAAATTCTAGATACCGCAGTAGTTAATTAAAGAATTTATATTATTTGTATTCTGATTTCATCTAACTTGAGATGTTGTTGTAATTGAAGAATATTATTTTATATATTTAGTATTGTGCATTTATTATGATTTTATTGTTTAGTGTACTGTTTTTATTTCGCGAAAAAATTTTAAAATTTACTATAAGTTTTGGTTATTTTATATATCTTCATTCTCTAATATCGGTCACATACCTTTTGATTCGAGTCATGCTAAAAATAATACATTATAATATTATATAGAATATTATATAAACATTACATTTACAGTGTTTTAAAAAAACATACGTACCTTAAATTTTTTTTCTTTTCTGTTAATCATCTCTAAAAACACTTTATATACTACACTTTTCACATAGAAAAATGAAACAAAACGTTTCAAAAAAAAAATTAAAATCAATGGAGCTCTAAGAATTCTATTTATAAAGTATTAAAAAAATTAGGAAATATTTTCTACGTGCTATTTTTTCTGATTTGAAACATCAATTAACTTTTATCAATTGAGAAAAAATCTGTCAATACGCATCTTCTTTATTGTATATAATATTTTAAATGATTAAAAAACAACTTTTATTTTAATTTGAAATATCAGTCAGTGTTTTATCAACTTTAAAAAAAAAAAAGGTTTTTTTTTTTCAAATCATATTTTATCAATTCAAAAGTACTATTCAACGTTTAGGGTCTTTTTTTTCCGCATTCCCATATCCCTTTTTTTTTTTTTTTATTATATTTATTCTTGCATGAATCTTTTTATGGCTTTCAAACATTTACTAATCTCAAAGTGATCATCAATTTATAATAAGAAAATTGGCCAAATACACCACTGCACCCCTAAATTTTTACTCATTAACCTATTTCATCTCCAAACTTTCATTTTTTACTATTACACATCTAAATTTTTATTTTCGACCTATAACACCTTTAGGAAAGCAAAAGGGCGTTTGTGCCTGAAAATTGCTATGTGACGTGGAAAAAATGCTGAGCTGGACAAATAACTCATTTTTTCCTTTTTCTTTTAACCTAATTCAAATGCAGACAACACAGAAGCCACCGCCTCCCATCCCCACTTCCCTACCTTTATTGCTCTTATATCTCAAGTGCCTCCGCCGTCCATCAGCATCAGCCTCGCTGTCGTTCATCAACATAATCCACACCACTAACCTCCTTCCCTTTTTCTGTCACCGCCTAACCCTCTTTATGCTAGCCCGCCTACTGCCCCTCCCTCCCTTCGCTCTTCTTCTACGCTAGCCCGTCGACATTAACATCTTCTTTTTTATCTTCTTTTCCTTCTTATTATTCTTGTACTCTTCTGTATACCATAACAAGCTAGATAAGTCATATACTTTCTCTACAACTAAAGAAAGGCTTTATATTATATTTTGATATTCGGTTTGGTTTTGCTTTTGTGTTTGGTTTGATTTGATTCTTCTGCTTCATCGGGAGTAATTAAGCCATTGATGAGGGTGCTTTACTTCACCTTTCTCAGGCAGAATAAAACAAATTCCCAATTGGACAATCAGGAACAATTCCACTGTTAGTTAGCCATTGGTATTGGTTTCAGTTACAAAAGCGAGGATGGTGTTAGTTGAGAATGGAGCGATTCCAGTATTGGTAAGCTCACCAACTGTTTGATGTAATGCCAAAGAAAGAAATTTGCTTTGTCTTTAAGATTTTTAGGTTAATCTTGTTGCTTGTTATTTTTTTTTTAATTTATTGCTATTTTGTGTATTATGATGGGTGGCAGTGATGTCAGCTTGGTGGAGAAGGATGTCTAAATGCCATTGCTGCTGCATGGTGCTCACCAACTATTTGATTTAATGCTAAGGAAACGAAGCAGAGAGAGAAAGGGGAGGGTGTGGTGTTAAGTTGCGTTGCCATGAGAGTGAGCTGCCTAGTGTCGCTACCTGTATTGGTAATCTCAATGTCATTGTTGTTGTGTATCGAGCAAAAAGGAGAGAGACAGAAGGAGAAGAAGACGTAACGAGAAGAAGACGTAACGAGAAGAAGAGGATGATGATGGTTTTCTACTTCTTGAGGCTGCAAGGATGATGATGGTGGTGATGGTTTTCTGCTTCTTGAGGCAACGAGGATGAAAAATGGGAGATGAAAGACCGTAGCAGAGAAGAAACTCTTCTTTTAGTTTTTTTTTTAGAACACTAATTCTTCCTTTAGTTAAGTAAAAGTAAAAATAAAAATAATAATTTGTTAGCTTTTTTGCCATATCAGCATTTTTTGCTTTTTGACACGTTTCATTGAGACTTCACTTGCACGCATTGACATGCTGCCAAGCCATAAGTTAAAAAAGAACAAATATTGGTACGCTATAGGTGATATGGGTCTATATGTAATAGGAAAAAATGAAAATTATAAAATGAAATAGGTTAATGAGTAAAAGTTCATGGGTGAAATAATGTATTTGACCTAAGAAAATTGGTAATTTAATTTAATTATGACCTGCTGAGAGGTTTAGTACACGCTAAGTGTTTGGTAATCACGGTATTGTGTGGGTTTGAGGTCCACTAGGAAATACGATATAGATCTTGGGCCTATTCGGAGAAAGAGTCACCACTCGGATAAAAGATAGAACACATTGTACAATAATTGGATCCCACGGAGGTTTTCAGAAGTCGTCATTAGAGATCAAGTTCGGAAACTGGGTATGAGCGTTTGAATGCTCACCCAACCTTATTGTTGGCCTCCGTTTGTGTTTTGCATTTTATTACCATTTAATTATTTAATTATTTCCTTATTTACATTCAAAATTGCATTTGCCTTCATTTACTTTCTAAATTTTATAGTTAAGTCCAAGTTTGCACATTAATCCAATTTCATACTTTTGAGTCCCAATGTTCAATAGAAATAAAATAAATAATAATTTACAACCATACATTCAAAATCAAATCGGGGAAAGGGATTAAGGATTATAACGTTTTTAGGTCAAATAAAATAATAATGTACAGAAAATAAACTAAATATAAATCGAAAGTAAACCAATAAAATAACATAAATGCGATACTATAAAAGGGATAACTAGCAAAGGTGACTACTCAATGATGGAGATCATTAAGTAATTCCTATAAATAACACATGGTTAGTCCTTCCTTTCAAAAGAAAATGAAATCCCATACAACGATATTTACGAAGAGACTGTAGAAAGGGGTTCTTATATTATGAACTAAAGAAAGCATCAAATAAATAAGATGAACATCATCATGCAATGATACAAACGTGTTTAAGGTCAAAAGGGGACATACCGAAGCAGACATTACGATAAATATTAATAAAAAAATGAAACAGAAAGTATACTAAAAATTAACAGGGATCCCTATATCTATGAGTCAAAAAAAGCATAAAACACACATACAAAAAGAAGACTTCCTAGAGGTCTGTCAATGGGGATGAAGTGATCACTTCATTGACAAGAGGCGACGCCTCTATGAAGAGGCGTCACCTAATCAACAGGTCAGTTCTAACTCATAAATGTTTAGACTTCTACTATAAGTAACAATGCATGCATATACACACTCTACAATCATCAAATTATAACTACATGCAAAAGTATTCAAAGATCACACCAATAAAATGAGGTTTCAAAGCAAGATAAACTACAAATATACTCAGAATATACTAATGACTTAGCTATACACAAGCAAGAACACATACAATGAAGAACATGTTAAGTTTGAGTACAGGTTTTCTACCAAAATGAGAGACCCTTATAGATGCTTTTGATTGTGATCCTTGCTAGGATGTGATCTCTACTTTTGACACAAGTTTCTTCCTTCTTCTCTTAGAAAAAAGTGGACTCCTTTGCTTCAATCTCTCCCTTTTCCTTGAGGACGTTTTTCTTTGCTTTTTTCTATTTTTTTTCTTTTTCATAGCTCTCTTCTCACTTTTTCTCCCTTTTTTTTCAATAATGGGCAACCCCCCCTTTTTCTCTCTCTTCCTCTTTTATTCCCTAGTTTCCCCATGCCCCTAAGCCCTCTAACTCATCATGAGCCTCCATAGCCTTTTTCTCTTCCCCAAAAATCTCTTTCTCATGCAAGAATCAGGCCTGGAGGTTGGGGCCCACCCCACTTGGCCACCATGGTTGCAACTCCATTTAATGCAGCTACAAGTGGGCTGCCATAGAGGCGGTGCCTCTTCGATGAGGCGATCGGCTCATTGCACTGAGGCGACGCCCCTTTGGCTAGGGCCTGCGCTAGGCCAGGTGGGCTTGGGCCAAT
Organism: Mallotus nudiflorus; assembly: GCA_947683625.1. Classification (NCBI taxonomy): domain Eukaryota; kingdom Viridiplantae; phylum Streptophyta; class Magnoliopsida; order Malpighiales; family Euphorbiaceae; genus Mallotus; species Mallotus nudiflorus. Next base: position 8,293,592 of record CANTUR010000157.1, on the reverse strand, counting down.
TCTGGATAAATGGGCTAGGTTTTGGGCTTTCTAGGCTTTGGGTTTTCAAGTCCACTTTCCACTAGAGATTCAGGCTTCATTCTCATGTCCAAGTTTCACATTCTCATTATTGGGCTTGACAATAGGCCGATCAAACTGAGCATCCCTAATTCATCCCCTAACACAGGCCGATCGAATCGGGTGTCTACAATTTGCTCCCTGATTTTTTAAAAAATCAAATGCATTCAATGACCATTTTTTGAAAAAATCACATGCACAACAACAAACAAACAATAAGATAAGTAACATACCTGACTCTTGGGTTTCACCCGAGAGATGAATCTTTCAATTCTAAAATGTGACCGTCATCCTCGGGTTTTCCTGGCCCGATCAGCCATTTATTAATATTTGATAAAGAAATTTGGAAACTGTCAACCTCGGGTTTTCCTAGCCCGATTATCGTCTTGCTGGGGACATAGACTTATAGGTTTTTCTAACCCAACCATCTGTCACCTAAAACATGATTCTTGGGTTTTCCTGGCCTAATCCACACAACACACAAAACTTGATTCTCGAGTTTTTCTAGCTCGATCCTCACAACACTAAAATTTGATTCTCAGGTTTTCCTAGCCTGATCATCACAACACTGAAACTCGATTCTCAGGTTTTCCTGGCCCGATCCTTGTAACACTGAAACTTAATTCTCGGATTTTCCTGGCCCAATCCTTACGATACTGAAACTTGATTTTTGGGTTTCCTGGCCCGATCCTCACTGGGGGTGTGGTTTTCAGATTTTCCTGGTTTGATTATCACTCCTCTGGGGACATAGACTTCCGGGTTTTCTTGGCCCAACTGTCATTCACTTTTGACTTCGGGGATACTACCCAAATAACCATCTTAACCTTATGAGCTTCGGGGATTCAAACCCGAACATCCCTATCTTTTAAGCTTCGAGGATTTAAACTTGAATAGCTCTGCCTCTGAGCTTCGGGGATTCAAACCCGAACAACCATGTCCTTGAGCTTTGGGGATTCAAACCCAAACGGCCCTGTCTTTTGAGCTTTGGGGATTCAAACCTGAACAGCTCTGCCTTTGAGCTTCGGGGATTCAAACCCGAATAGCCTTATCTTTTTGAGCTTTGGGGATTCAAACCCGAACAGCCCTATCCTTGAGCTTCGGGGATTCAAACCCGAATAGCCCTGTCTCGTTAACGGTATAGGTTTTCCTGGCCCACTCTTCTTGAAACTTTATCTCAAAAACCTCTACCTTTGAATTCCGCCTTCCTAGTATGCGACAATAACCATCATTTTCCATTCATCATTTTTCATTCATTCATCATTTTTTTTATTTATTCATCATTTTTTTTATTTTTTTGGGAATCCTTACACCTTTGCCTGCTATAAAATAACTTTTCTTTTGTCTCCATTCCCTTTTTTCTTTTGCCACATTTCTTTTTCTCCTCTTTCCTACTTCTACACTTCATGTACTCCCTACATCTTTCCTCCTTTTAAAGTCAATAGAGAATGAGAGAACACCCCCTATGCCTGAGTGGGATCATATCCCACCTCTTATTAGCGCTTCTAGGAGTCTGGGATTGACCCGTAGAGACTCGATTCCTCTTCTGACAGACTTAGGATCCCACATCTGCTCGTCTGCATCCAGAGAGGTTAGTACCCTAAAATTTCCTATAAAATTATATTGGGTTAGTGATTAATCTTGTATAATTATCGTTCTAGGACATTATTTAATCAAATAAATATGAAATTTGTATTTTAATTGCTAAAATATTAAAAATTGTCCTCGTCTGCACCTCATAAAGGTGATCGCCTCTTCGATGAGGTGATCATCTCATTGATGAGGCGATCGCCTCATCGATGAGACGATCGGCTTCTATGAAGAGGCAATTGCCTGTTGCCCTTTCACAGAGTTGATTTCCTATTCAATGAGGTGATCGCCTCTATGATGAGGTGATCGCCTCTATGATGAGGTGATCACCTCTATGGTGAGGCGATCGCTTCATCAACAGAGCAAACTGTACTATTTACATGCACATTCATTCTAAATTTCTCCCTGAAACTATAAAATGCATAAATTTTACTTTCTTATCTCTTTATTTGCAGCACGACGCTCAGACATTCAAGGGTGCCAGGAATTTCCATGGAGCCTGAGTCTTTTACAATGAATTGACCAATGAGCAGAGGGATCAGATTCAAGAGATGGGATTCAAGGACTTCGTACTCTCGATTCCATCTAAGCAGGGGCGCACGAACTATCAGCCACTGCATGCCCTGATAGAGAGGTGGTTTGATATGACTCACACTTTCCACCTTCAGTTCGATGAGCTTCCTCTAGACCCAATGTCATTTGCCGCCATCACGGGGATTGCTTGTGCCGAGAATCCCATTCCCTTTGATGCGAGTCTACACCAGTTGTCTTCGGATAAGGCTACATACATCGAGCGACTTTTGGGGATGACTCCTGACATGAAGGGGACTCATACCCTTAAGTTGGACTTGATCAGGAGTTTCTACACCCAGGAGCGGGCCACAGCGATGATTACTCCCCATGAGATTAACCAAGTAGTGAGGGCCTTCTTGCTTTATCTGCTCAATACCACCTTCTTCGCTGACACTGCCAGCTCCATCGACCTGATATTCCTGCCGGCTCTTGGGGATCTTGACCAAATTTCCATATTCGATTAGGGTAGCTGCGCTCTGGCATACTTGTACCAAAGTATAGATAAGCATACTTGTCCGAGGGGCTAGGAGATTTTACGGCTTTTGGCATGTTATTCTGGTACGTCATGATCCCTTTTTTTCCTTTATCTTATTATGACCCCCATTACTTACATCAGTTTTCTCAACTTCTCTTATTTTATTTTTCCAAGTCTGGGCTCTGGAGCTCGAGCTGCTTGTGGGTGTTACACGAGTGGGAGATCACTTCCTCGCCCTTGGCAGGTGGGCACTAATAGCGTCATGAAGAGGCACCTTGCGCGAGCTCACATCCATAAACAACACCTAAACTCTCTGACACAGGATGCGGCACCTGCAAAACACAAACTTTCTTATTAGTAAATTATGCATATTCAATTCACTTACATATTGACATCTCCCTTTTTGCAGGTTTGGAACAACTTGTGGGGGGCCTGAGGACACTTGGACCATTGAGATGACTCACTCCAGGCCCTTAGCTCGAAAGAGGGTACTCCTCTGTGGTCTTGGATATCGATCTTGGTATTTAGGTGAGTGGGTCTTGAATTGGATGAGAGGTGCCAAAGTGAGACGGGTTTCGACGTCTCCTCCTGACAGCATGCTTTGGGCTCATAAGCTGGAGGGCGACGACCTTGTTCATGTTGTTGTAGGCTCACCAGTTGTGGATCATATAGTTCATGTGAAAATTCAGTATGTGGAGTTCATTCGCACCTACCTTCTACTAACGGTCCCCTTCTAGGCCGCTTCTACCTCTCAGGTATGTCCCTGTCAGCTTTCCTTTTCTTGCGAATTGACTGCATTCTCAATATGTTTCTCCTATATTTGTCTACAAGCTGCACCTGCTAGACCCGTGGCCCTGGTTAAGTCCCAAGTACGGGAGAAAGAGCTCTTGAAGCGTCGACTAGATCCGGGCAGGGAGGAGACTTTTACAGCTGGTGAGCAAGTCGGGTCGACTACTGCCCCTGGTTCTGAGTTTATCCCAGGTAGCTTTATTCACGTTCCCGACCCTTTAGCCCGATGTTGGGTTCCTCCTGGAGAGTTTTCACGTCAATTCTTGACCTTGGACGAGGACCTAACCCTTGCATGCACCCCTGGTGTTGCTACTCATGTAAGTTCTTTTCCTGACCTACTTTCATTATGATTCTCAAACCAAACATTAGTTCTAACATTTATTTTAATAATGCAGATTCCCCTAGAGCAGGGCCTATATATGTATCGCATGATAGAGGCCCAAAAAGACTATATGCTGGAGATCACCCAGTAGTGGAGGGTAAAAACCTCTTTATTTTCTACATGTATGCATGCTTGCATGGTTTACTAACCTGTATTTTGTCCGAATAGGATCGAGATGAGGCTAGCAGGGTGAGGATCGCCACTCTCGAGCATCAGATTGATGAGGACGACGAGGATGAAGACAGGAGTGGTAGCGGCACCAGAGGAGAGGCTGACCCTGAGGGTACTCGATCAGACGCTTGATGTACCAGGGTTGAAACTTGTGTAGCCTTTGAATAGTGAACATAAAATTTTGATTTTTGATTTTATGGATAGAATGTTTACAGAATTCATTATTCTCCTCGATTAATTTTATTTCTTTATTCTTCACATGTGAGCTAATTTCAATGATTACATATGTATATGCCCCACTGTATTCTAACTTGCACCTATTTAGACTGCATGATTTGAAGAAGTGTAACGGCTCATATTGTTGATGAGGCGATTGCCTCATTGATCTCTGGTAAAGAGGCAATCACCTTTTGCTACTGAGGTGGCACCTCATTAATGAGGCGATCAGCTCATTGATGAGGCGATCGACTTATCGATGAGGCAATCAGCTCATCGATGAGGCAATTGGCTCATCGATGAGGCAATCACCTCAGCAGCAGGCAGTCCTGCCCCTTCAAAAACCCACATTCTCGTGTTCAGCCCACTTCTTAAGTTCCCTTCGTCCCTAACCTCCCATTTCTCTCTCCAAACGCCTCTGAAAGTTATCATCATGACTGAACGGAGTCTACGGATGCTACAATTGATCTTGAAAGACCTAGATAACAAATCTTGGACTAGATTATAACCGTTTTACCTTCCGGTCTTCAAATCACTCCATACTAGAAGAATCAATTTCCCTTTTCTCCATGCCATGGTTCAATTTTGGGGTCCCCATAAACACATTTTTTGGTTCAATACAATAGAAATATGTCCCCTGTCAGAGGAATTTAAGGCAATTCTCGGCCATCATATGGACTCTGCTTACCGACTTACGATACCTGTCCTTGAAAACCTAGATTCTCACTCCATTCAGCAATAAATGGTACGTATGTTCAACCTTCCACTTCGATCTTCTTTTCACTATATCTCTGATTCAAAAATCAAACTAGAGTCCTTCCCCGAGGTCACCATGAATGTGGACAAAGGAGAAACTTATTGGCCCCGCATGTTAGCCCTCTGTTTGTATACTCAATTTCTGTCGGTTTCTCCCTCAGGGCACTGCGATATGAAGATCCTTTCCATCCTTGATCAAGTGGAGTTAGGGTTCAATCCCTTCCCTCTTATCTTAGCAGAAAATATCATCAGATTGGATGACTTCATGAAGACACAATGATTATCAGGAAGTCCATTCCTGTTGGAGGTAAGTTTCTCGGTGTCCCTTCTTTAACTTCCAACTGTCATACTATCTATATTTAATCATTTGTAATTCCATAAATGTGGTTTTATGAAAAGTTGGGCTTGATCGAACCTCTTCAAGACATCAAACACTATAAGGCGAAGCATTACCGAATAAGGAAACTACAGCCCATCCTTGCAGACATTCATGGCTGGCTATCAACATTTCTTGATACCTTGATCCACTGGATGTGCCCCTGCTGGGGGTTGCAACATGTGACCATTCGGTCTTATATGTATTGTGTCCCGGTCGCCGATCTTTATTTTGCCACTTTCTACAATCCAGCCCGCCTCTGCCGCAAATATGGTCATAAACAACTGATTATGGGGCCTGTTCACGAGTTCAACCTAGGGCCCCTTTCTCAAAATTTTCTAGACCACCTAGTGGCAACTTGGCCTCAAAGAGTCATCAAAAGAAATTTAAGCTACAATGGAGATTAGACTACCGATGATCATTACAAAGCGTGGGTTTGTTTGCAACAGACAGAAAGAGATAAATTTATTAAATATAAAAGGATAAGAGAATTACAAATGTTAAGTTCATAAGGTAGGTAACAAAATAAGAGAAAACAAAATTAGCTTATGAAATGAAGTCGTTATTTCCCCTTTTGTTAGATGCGATATTCCTTTTGTACTAGTTAAACTGCTTGTAATGGACACATTATGCAATGTTTAACAATAATTAAAGCAATCCATTTCATTTCATTTAGGCATAAAAATGTATATACATTTCACTTCTAGTACATCTTAAGTTATTAGTTGGCTTGCCCTTGCAAGTTTTTCAACTAATCATTTTGTGCCTCTCTCTCTCTCCTTTTATATGTCCTTAAATTTTTCCTGGATCACCTCTTTTAAGGTTTTCAATCCAACAGGACCTTTTTCTTTTTTTCTTATTAGTCTCTAACTTTTGCCTAGACAGTCTTTTTTCAAGGTTTTCTCCCTAGCGAGACTTTTTACAGAAAGTATCTTTTGAGCTTATCTAGGTTGATGGGTTCTTTGAACTCATTTCCCTCCATGTCGAACAAAATGGCAGCACCTTTCGAAAATAACTTCTTTACCAAATACGGTCCCTCCCAATTGGGCTTAAACTTTCCTCGAGGGTCAGTCATGACTGATCTTGTAAGTTTCAACACCAAATCCCCTTCTCAAATCTTATCTGGCTTGATCTTCTTATTGTAGGCACGGGCTATTCTTTTCTGATATAGTTGAGAATGATACATAGCCTTCATCCTCTTTTCATCCAGCAATGTCAACTGAGCTAACCGACTTTTGACCCACTAATACTCAGGGAGTTTAGATTCCAGAAGGACTCCCAATGACCTTATCTCAACCTCTACCGATAAAACAACCTCACACCCATAAACTAAAGAGTACGAAGTGGCTCTTGTTGAAGTTCTAGCAATGATTCGGTACCCCCACAATGCAAATTGTAAGTATTCAGCCCAATCTCGGTAATTTTCCAACATCTTGGCCAAGATCTTTTGTATATTCTTATTTGCTGCTTCCATCGCCCCATTTCCCTGTGGCCTATATGGAGATGACCTGTGGTGCTCAATCTTATAGTCTTTCAATAATGTGGTCGTTTCTACCCGAAATTGAATGCCATTGTCTATAACTATGTGGTGCAGTAATCCATATCTGTAAATTATATTCTTTTCGATGAACCTCGACATTTGCTTCAACCCTACGGTAGCATAAGATTCAGCCTCAACCCATTTAGAGAAGTAGTCAATAGCCACAATGATATACTAATGGCCATTAGTTGCTTTTGGCTTTACCTCTCCTATGAAGTCAATCCCCCATACAGCAAACAGCCAAGGAGAAGTCATTCCTTGAAGCTCCATAGACAGTAGGTGGCTAACATCACCATAAGTTTGGCAATTGTGATATTTCTTCACAAATCTAACATAATCTGCCTCCATGGTGAGCCAAAAGTACCCCTAGCGGGCTATTTTCTTTGCCAAGACAGTTCCATTCATGTGTGGCCCATACACCCCTTCATGAATAGCTTTCATGAACTTCTGGGCTTTATCCTTATTAACACACTTGAGGTGTACCCTAGTTGGCATTCTTTTGTATAACATCTTGTTATGGCTTATGAACTATCAAGACAACATTTACAGGGATATTCTTTCTTTTTTATCAGCATCATTCGGAAACCGCCTAGTTTCCAAATACCTTTGTAAATAATAAAACCAAGGTTTCTCAATGCCATCAACTAGCGTTACTCTCACCTCTTCATAACGGGGGACTTAAAACTTCATGAGAATTAAGGGCCTAACTTCTGGTTGTTTCCCACTTTCCCACATGGAGGCCAATGTGGCTAAGGCATCAGCTACCTAGTTTCCTTCCCTTGGCAAATAGATAAATTTACACTGAGTGAAAGAGCACAGGATGGTGGCCAAGTATTCCCAGTATAGCCATAATGTGTCTTCTTTTATGTCCCATTCTTTAGTGGCTTATTTTATAACTAGCATGGAATCCCCATAGACAGTGACATTTTCTGCCCCTACGCTACACAATGCTTCTAAACCAAAGATGCAGGCTTCGTATTCTGCTTGGTTATTGGTTGCTTCAAACTCAAGTCTTTTTGCCATTGGGATTATTTCTCCTTCTGGTGTAACCAAAATTACCCCTATTCCGACCCCTTTGTTATTGACAGCTCCGTCAAAATACATTTCCTAACCTTGTATCTCTATCACCCCTAAATGTTCGTCAGGAAACTCCAACTTCCATTCTTGGTCATCATCCACCGGGCTTTGTGCTAAAAAGTCTGCTACTACTCTTCCTTTCATCGTCTTTTTGGCTATATACTCTATGTCAAACTCTGTGAGTAAAACGAGCCACCTAGCCAATTTTCCTATAAGAGACGGGGTCTTTTGGAGGTACCTGAGGGAATCGTGTTTAGAAACTACCTGCACTTTATAAGATTGAAAATAATATTGGAGTTTTTTCGTCACCTAAATTATTGCTAGGCACATTTTCTCCACCAAACTATAAGTAGTTTCATAGGGCAGAAGCTTATTACTCAAGTAATACACAACATGCTCTATCTTCTTTTCACCTTCTTATGCCAACATTGCCCCTATTGCATCCTCCTCGATTGCTAGATGCAAAGTTAAGGCTTTACTTAGTCTCAGCGGCTGTAAAATAGGAGGATTCATTAGATAATCCTTGATAACTTTAAAGGCTTGTTGACATATTTTATCCCACACAACAGGTTGGTCTTTCTTTAGAAGCTTAAAGATGGGATTGCAGACGGCTGTCAATTTAGCTATAAATCTGCTGATATACTGTAAACGCCCTAGAAACCCTCAAACCTCTTTTTCATTCTTTGGTGCAGGCATATCCCTGACTGCTCTGATCTTATCTGGATCCACTTCTATTCCTTTCTGGCTAACAATGTGTCCCAGCAGTTTCCCAGATGTAACCCTAAAAACACACTTCTTTAGGTTCAATATGAGATTATACTTTTATGCTCTAGCTAGAAACTTGTCTAGTGCTTCAAAATGCCCTTCCCTAGTTGCAGAATTCATTATCATATCATCCACATACACTTCTACCTCTTTATGGATCATGTCGTGTAGCAAGGCAGTTGCCATCCTCTGATAAGTGGCCATTGCATTTTTCAACCCGAAAGGCATCAATCAATAACAATACACTCCCCATTCAGTGATGAAAGATGTCTTTAATTTATATATTACTACCATCATGATTTGATTGTACCCCAAAAATCCATCCATGAAAGAGTACATCACATTGGAAGGGTTAGAGTATATGTAGACTTTCCGCTATTTAAATCTAGGTAGTCTACACATACTCTGACCCTTCCATCCATTTTAGGAATAAGAACTATATTTGCTAACCATTGAGTGTCCTCTACTACTTCTAGGAACTTTGCCTTCAGCTGCTTTTCGACCTCTTCCTTAACCAAGAGAGCCCATTCTGGCCTTAACCTTCTTTGCTTCTGCTTTATCGGTGCTATGTGAGGGTATGTGGGGATCCTATATTTTAAGAGTTCTGAGATCTCTTTGTCGATTCCGAGCATGTCTTCATAACTCCAAACAAATACTTTCTGTCTTTTTTAAGATTTCTTCCATTTTTCCTCTCTCACTATAAGTTAAACCAGAAGCAAGCAATATATTTTTAGGATTATCATTTATGCCTAAATTAAATGACTCAGTTTGCATGGAATTAATGTCAAACATATGCATGAAATGATCATCACAAACAGAACAACCATTAGGAAACATATCACACAAATAAGCAAACTCAGACTTCATTGCATTCACTTTTAAAAAGAAAAGATCGTCAATCTCAAATAGAGAAGCAAAAGAAACATCAAATTCACTATAAGGGGTATCTATGATGGATTTAAGGATGTAGGTTTCAAAGTTAAGGTCTTTTCTATGGTCATCAATGCCTTCCTGCTCCAAGGTAGCTTTATCCTCCTTAAACTCCTCTTCAACCAGTTCTAGCTCCTCAGTAGGGGCTTTTTCAATAGTGACTCCTTTAGCTTCGTTCATAAATTCAGCAAAAATTTTGAATCCCGGGATAACTTCTCTAGCCATCAGGAGAGGTTCTGGAGTCCCGCTGTATGGGTGCCTAGTGCCTTCCTTTACAAAGATTTCCCATAAAGTTTTCTTTCCAGCCATGGTCTCCTTTTCCTTTTCTTCAAACTGCTCCTACACACTTATCTCTTTCTTAGCTCCGTCAGCCTTTTTAAATCCTAACCCGTGTTTCAAAACAGGTACTTTATTTCCTAAAAACTCTGAAGGTCCACTTTGATTCTTCCCTAATCCCATGCCTAGCAAAAATTTCATATTGCGCATCATTCTTAGAACCTTTTCATCCATCTCATCCTCATAGATTACATAGATTTCAAAACTAGGGCTAAGGGAAACTCCTTAGGGATTAACTTCAGTGCAACTACAACGACTTCAGTTTCAGCTGAGATGGTGACAACCCTTCCTTCATGTGGAAATTTAATCTTTTGATGAACAGTGGATGGAATGCCACCTAGAGGGTGACCATGGCCTTCTTAATAAAATGGCAAATTTTACCAAGATATTAATCATATGCAAGTCAACCTAGACTTTTATAGGTCTTGTTTTAACCAATGCCCTGAAAGTTCCTTTCACAGATCTTTTGGTGTCATCATAAGCCTTGATAACTACCTCAGAAGGCTTTAAGTTAGCCACCGTTAACCCCAGCTTTGGTAGAATCTTTAACGGATACACATTGATGGCAGAATTATTGTCGACCATCACATAGCAGGTCATCTTCCCTTTTACCTCGGCTTTGATAAACAAAGCTTTATGGTGATCCCTCCCTTCTAGAGGCAAATCATCATTAGAAAATGTTATCATCCCTTGAGGAGTTTCCATTAGTGACTGGACCGTCTGCTCTGGAGTAGAATTAGTGGAAATCTTTTTCTGATCTAGTGCTAGGACCAGGGCTTCCCTGTGATCCCTAGAATGCATGAGTAATTCCCAGATACTAGCAATAGTCTTTTTACTTTGTTCTATCTCCTTTCCCTTCTCTGCACATTCTGCCTTTTTGGGCCTAGCCTTGGCAACCTCGATTTCTTTTTTTCTTTTCTTCGACCTTCCCCATAAATTGACTTGGCTTACACCCCTCATTGTCCCATAGGTCAACTTGTTCTTTGCTCTTATCATCGAAACTCCATATGTCCAAGGCGTGCACCTGTAATTCCATGGGTTATTTGTTTAGTTTCAGGTTTTCAGGTTTGGTTTTTAGGGAATTGTGAGAGACATCAATGAAGGAGTTTAGGACTCTCTTCTATTAAGCAAGAGTTGACCATCAAAATGGGTGCATTTGGTGACGGTACATTTCGGTTATTGGGTAATGGGTTGGTTTGTGTGTTTGGTTTTCTATTTTTTGGATCGGTAATTTTACCTGAGTCTATTAAGTTTTGGATTTCATGCTTTAATCGGGCATAACTATCTGTGTCATGCCCAATGGTCTAATGAAATTTACAGAAAAGCTTTAGGTTGGCTCCAAGCAAGGGTTGTTGTGAAGGTAAAGGTCGTAGCAGGTTCTTCTCAATGAGCTTATCAAGGACTTTGGACATAGGACGTCCCAGATTTGAAATTCTTTGAGGCTGTCTAACTACACTGACTTGTACATTATTGCTTGGTGGTCGAATAACATGAATCTGAACATTACTGCTTAAACTGGCCCCCTCTTTGTCCCTAGATCCTCTTCCAAATAATTTCTTCTTTTAAGCCAAATGACTCTTTCTGGACCTCAAATCTATATAATTCTTCAAAGTTCCTAATTCCCAAATCCCTTAATTTCCTAGACAATGTTGGAACACACCCTTCTATTGCCAGGACTAACTGGTTGGACTCAACAGGCCTATGCCTCATCAAGGATAACTTCCCCCTCCAACGAGTCTGGTAATCAGTAAAAGGCTCGTTAAAGTTCTATTTGATATTCTGCAGATCTTTCAAGGACACCTCTAGTTGAACATTAAGACCATATTGCTTAACAAAAGCAGCACACAATTCTTTCCAATCTGACTGAACATGTGATTCTAAGGTGTAATACCAACGGATTGGCGCTCCCTCCAATGAAATAAGGAACTGCTTGATAATTTGGCTTTCAGTTAGCTCGGTAGCCTTTATGTATATTACATACTGCTTCAAATGCAAATGGGGATCCTCAGCACTAGTATACTTCTTCATGTCTGGGAATTTAAACTTATGAGGCAGTGGTTCATCGCCCTTTTCCAGATTCAGATCATAATCTAGAGGAGCGACCATACCCTTCTCCTTCATCATCACCTGCATCTGGTTCATCACTTTGGTCATATTCTTAGCCCACTCAGTCTGACCCACATCCTCGGCTGGGATGACATTTCTTTGATTCACTGGATTGGCCAACACTGTCACATCATCTTCTTCCCTCCCTCTAATCGGTATTTCCTCATCGAGATCCACCGAATCGATTGGCGGTGCATTAGATGGCTGTGCTGGCTGACTTTCTCTAATGAGCTTAGTAATTTCCCCCATCATTTCTCTCATCATAGCCCAAGTTTTTATCATTACTTCTTCTTTCAACCGTGCCCCAAATGCTTCTGGATCGAACCCTCCTCCCATTCCTATTTCTGAATTTCTGACCAAACGACCTGAACTAGCTCGAACCCACCCTGCTGAGCTTGAAGGATCTATAGTGCTGTAAGACAGTAGGTTAGAATGATGCATGACATGTATGTATGATATGCAAGTCCATTTTATTTAAAAATTTGAGAAACAAAAGGTCACACACAAAAAGATATACAAGATCAAAACATGAAACTTAAACATGCAAACTTCCTCCTTTATTTCTCTCACACACGTATTCAATGGCGAGTATCTTGTCCTAGGATTTTTTGTCTGAGTTTTAATTATCAGCAGGGGATAATAAAACCGACGTATGCAAGAAAACTCTCAAAATGATTTAAATAAGTAATGGTTCCTTTAAATAAAGCCCGAGTCCACCTTCTATGAGCTAAGATCCTTAGCACCATAAACTTACTTGTCAAGGCCCATTTGAAATGGGTTATGAGTAGGCATGAGAGGCCTTTGTTGACTAGCTTATTTATAATAGGCTTTGGTTGGACATGAGGACCCATTTTATTTTGGACTGCTTATTGCTGGGCTCGAGATTTATTTTAAAGGTCCATTATATGGCATAATACACATGCATATGGGAAATTTCCTAAGGATAGTTACTAGGTCATTACATGGGCTTGAGTTTTGGGTAAAAAGGCTTCAGCTCCCACAACGATATACATCCATATACGTCTCCTCACTTAAGGGTCAAACAACATGGATTAGTACGTGTCGTGAGTGACAATAATCAAATATTTCATCACCAAGTTTGAGTGAAATGTAGGTAGCGAAGTACTGACTATTGTAGGGTTTATGCAGGACTAAAGTGCTTATTGTGTGCAAAATGTGTAGTGAATGCATAAATGCAGGAAGAAATAAGAAAATAATTAAAGATGATAAACTGTAAAACATTGGAATCAGTTTCTCTATCCCCAATGGAGTCGCCACTGTAGGCGGTAGGGTTTAGATCATGCCCAAGTGTTTGGCGACCACGACACTGTGTGGGCTCGAGGCCCATTAGGAAATACAATATAGGTCTTAGGTCTATTCGGAGATGAAGTAGCCACCCGGATAAAAGCCGGGACACATTGTGCAGCAATTAGATGCCACGGAGGTTCCCAGAAGCCGTCATCAGATATTAAGTTAGGAAACTGGGTATAAGCATTTGAATGCTCACCCAACCTTGCAGTTGGCCTCTATTTGTGTTTTGCATTTTATTACCATTTTATTATTTAATTATTTCCTCATTTACATTCAAAATTGCACTTGAATTCATTTACTTTCCAAATTTTATAGTTAAGTCCAAGTTTGCACATTAATCCAATTTTATGCTTTTGAGTCCTAATGTTCAACAGAAATAAAATAAATAATAATTTACAACCATACATTCAAAATCGAATGGGGGAATGGGATTAAGGATTACAACGCTTTTAGGTTAAATAAAAGAATAATATACAGAAAATAAACTAAATATAAACTGAAAGTAAACCAATAAAATAACATAAATACGGTACTATAAAAGGGATAACTAGCAAAGGTGACTACTCAATGATGGAGATCATCAAGTAATTCCTGTAAATAACACATAGTTAGTCCTTCCTTTCAAAAGAAAATGAAATCCCATACAATGATATTTACAAAGAGACTCTAGAAAGGGGTTCTTACATTTTGAACTAAAGAAAGCATCAAATAAACAAGATGAACATCATCATGCAATGATACAAACGTGTTTAAGGTCAAAAAGGGACATATCGAAGTGGACATTATGATAAATATTAATAAAAAATGAAACAGAAAGCAGACTAAAACCTATCGATGTAGTGATCGCCTCATTAATGAGGCGACACCTCATCAACAGGGATCCTTATATCTCTAAGTTAAAAAAAGCATAAAACACACATGCAAAAGGAAGACTTCCTAGAGACCTGTCAATGGGGTGATTGCCTCATCAATGAGGCAATCGCCTCATTGACAAAAGGCGATTGCCTCATTGATGAGGCGATCACCTCATTGACAAGAGGTGACGCCTCTTCATCAACAAGCCAGTTCTGACTCACAAACGTTTAGACTTCTACTCTAAGTAACAATGCATGCATATACACACTCTACAATCATCAAACTACAACTACATGCAAAAGTATTCAAAGATCACACCAATAAAATAAGGTTTTGAAGCAAGATAAACTACAAATATACTTAAAATATACTAATGACTTAACTACACACAAGCAAGAACACATATAATGAAGAACATATTAAGTTTGAGTGCAGGTTTTCTACCAAAATGAGAGACCCTCAAAGATGCTTTTGATTGTGATCCTTGCTAGGATGTGATCTTTACTTTTGACATAAGCTTCTTCCTTCTTCTCTTAGGAAAAAGTGGATTCCTTTGCTTCAATCTCTCCCTCTTCCTTAAGGATGTTTTTCTTTGCTTTTTTCTGCTGTTTTTTCTTTTTCAGATAATGGACAACCCTTTTTTCCTATGTACAACCCCCCTTTTTTCCCTTTTTTTTTCAATAATGGACAACCCCCCTTTTTTCTATCTCTTCCTCTTTTATTCCCTAGCTTCCCTATGCCCCTAAGCCCTCTAGCTCATCATGAGCCTCCATAGCCTTTTTCTCTTCCCCAAAAATCTCTTTCTCATACAAGAATCAGGCCTAGAGGCTGGGGTCCACCCCACTTGGCCACCATGGTTGCAGCTACAAATGGGCTACCATAGAGGCAACGCCTCTTCGATGAGGCGATCGCCTCATTGCACTGAGGCAACGCCCCTTTGGCCAGGGCCTGCTCTAGGCCAGGCGGGCTTGGGCCAATTCTGGATAAATGGGCTAGGTTTTGGGCTTTCTAGGCTTTGGGTTTTCAAGTCCACTTTCTACTAGAGATTCAGACTACATTCTCATGTCCAAGTTTCACATTCTCATCATTGGGCTTGACAACAGGCCGGTCAAACTGAGCATCCCTAATTCGTCCATTAACACGAGCCGATCAAATCGGGTATCTACACCTGCATTGAAAATATCAAATATTCGCTTGAAGTACCATTATTTTTGTGTAGATAAGGGAAAGATGTTTAATGTTATTACCATAATATCTATAAAGTATGACTCATTATAGTATTAAAAGTCTCAACAAAATAAAGTGTAAATAAACCCACTTAGTCCCACATTATTTCATTTCAATCTCTATTTTTATTCTTTTCTATCATTTATCTCAACTTTTTAGATTTTCCATATTATTCTCATTGTCCAAGAAAAAAAATATTGTTAATTTCTTTTGTAATTTTAATTTTTTATTAAATTTATATGATGTAGCTATTAGGGTATCATTCAAAATATCGGTTCACTATCATATATTATCTAAAAATGTTCTCTTTTGAATTGCTAGTTGCAAAGGTTTATTGTATGATAATAACAAAAAAAAAAAACGTTGGAAACTATACTTGTTGCATAATTTCTAAAACTTATCTCATTGGTTTTTTTCTCTATTTTCTTTTTTTACGTGTTTTATTAAACATTTGTAAACATTCATTTCCCTTTATATCTTTCATTTTTTTCTATTTATTATTATTATTATTTCAAAAAAATCTATATATATTATTATTATTTTTAAACAACACATTAAAAAATAGTCTATCAAAATTAAATAACAATGTAAAAATGAGAAAATGTACACCTAAAGATTCTGTTTTAATTTATATTATTATTATTATTACTACTACTTGATAAAATTTTAACCAAAATAAAGTAAAAATGGACTCATTAATTTAATATTTATTAATAAAAAATTATATAAAGTTATTATTATAATTTACTGTCATTTTCAAAATATTGTAATTCAATTTTAAAAATATTATGATCTTCTCATAAAATATTACAATGAAACTTTAAAATATCATTTTCTTTTTTTTTTTTTAAATATCACGAATGAATACTTTTTCATCATAATAATAGGATAAATTCAATTTATTCACGAATCTGATCGGGCTATGTCAGCTGCAAGCTTTGACGTGCTAGCTTATTTACCTATATATATATATATATCTATATAATTGCATTGTCAGTTCAGCTTTTGTGCTTGTGAAAATGGTGTCAAGAGAATTGAGGAATTGGGACAATCTGGCTAATAATACTAGTGGGTTCTTCTGGAAGCTAATTAGGAGAAAATATGTATCAGTTACAAGCAGAAGTGTATTGGAAAGAGCCTCTAAAGATGGAGAACTAAGAGTTTTTATCGTTGCTGGTGAAGTTTCAGGTGATACTATTGGTTCTCGTCTTATGGCTTCCTTGAAGAACCTCTCTCCTGCTGCTATTCGCTTCTCTGGTGTTGGGGGGTAAAAACTTTACAATGGCTTCTGCAATTTTTTTTCCTTGCTTTTTGTGTCGATATTTTTCTCTTCTTTGAAAGTATTGTCTTAATTGAATGTAGAATGGATGCTGATAGCATACATGAAGTATGTAAAATCAGTTCTTTTGATTGATCTTTTACTTATAGATAATTGATGCAGAAATAGCACATTAATTGGCAGCGGTTTAGTTAATTGAATTATCTATAAAAGCTTTTTGTGTGTGTGTGTGTGTGTGAAAGGGCCATGATGTCCAAGGAAGGATTGAAATCTCTGTTCCCTATGGAGGAAATTGCAGTAATGGGGATATGGGAACTGTTACCACATTTGAATAAGTTTAGAGTGAGTACTGGGGAACTTTTTATTTTATGACTTCGTTGAAGTTTCGTTTATATTGGTTATTTAAAATTGATCTTTTAAATGCTAGGCAAAGTTGAAGGAAACAGTAGACGCTGCTCTTCTATTTCAGCCTCATGCTATTGTGACAGTGGACTCCAAGGGTTTCTCTTTTCGTCTACTAAAGCAGCTACGAGGTACCACGATTGGCCTTCTTGCTGCTAGCATCCGTGTTTGCTTTTTTCTTATGGAATAGATATGTTGTAGGAAACCGGCAAAATGATTTTTGCAGCTAGATATGGTCAGCAAAGATTGGATAGTCCTGTACACTTCCATTATGTGGCACCATCCTTTTGGGCATGGAAAGGAGGAGAAGAAAGGCTCAAAGGCCTTGCTAATTTTGTGGATCATCTTTTCTGTATACTTCCAAACGAAGAATCAGTTTGTAAATCAAATGGATTGGCTGCTACATTTGTTGGTCATCCCATTTTGGAAGATTTTTTAGAATTAAATCTGGTATGGATTTGCCCTCTAAGCGTTGAGTTAAGTGTTATAAAGCTCATGTATCTAAATAGTCATGTGACACATCTTTAAAGTTCCTAAGTTTTAAGCCTAAAGCATGCATCATCTTTCCAAAAAGCTGCTGTTTTTATACACATTATGCAGTCTGATATCTGCAGTTTGAAATCATTTGTTATTTAGTTGTGCAGTTCAACCTTAAAGTTAATTAACATCTAACATGCCAAAGGTTTATCATGCTTAGGGAAAGCAAACCTTAGAACATGAATGGAAAATAGAGGGAGACTGTGAAGATTTCCGAAGAAAACATGCAGTTCCTTCAGGTAATGTGGAAGTCATGAATGCTTTAATTTCTTTTTCTTTTACCAACCAGTGCTAGCTTTCCTCAGTCGATAATGCTCTAAATGATAATTGTATGAAAATGAGGTCATATAGACTGGAGTTTGATTAATAAGCATCATCATGATAAGTCTTTGCTCTTGTATCTTCTTGAACATACTTATTTACCATCTTTTTGTGGTTTCTACAACTACAAACGATATATATCTGACATAAAAAATTGGTGTTACTTAAAATGTTTGTCTTACATCATGTTGTAGTGTGTAATGCCTTCTCAAATTGTTAATGATGGGAAAGGGCTTATCTATTTTAAATTTTAAATTAATGTGTTTTAATTCTTCATAAATTTTGCCTTTGAAAGGTGCTACGGTCATTTCTTTGCTTCCTGGAAGCAGATTACAGGAGGTCTCACGGATGCTCTCCATTTTTGCGAGTACTATGCAACAGTTAAAAGACACTATTCTTGAGTTAACTGCAGTTATTCATGTAGCACCAAATCACCATGTGGAGAATTACATCAGGGATTCTGTTTGCAAGTGGCCTGTACCTGCTATATTAATTCCTGGAGCACTTCCACGCCTGAAATATGATGCACTCAGTGTAAGTCCTCTTACCCTTGTAGCTAACTGAAGGGCAGTTGTGGCAGAAAATATAACTGAGGAATGAGTTAATAGGTGTTGATTTATGTGGTTGCTTGAGAGTGTCTGTGCTGCCATCCAACTAAGATTTTCCAGTTTGTGGTAATTCTTGTGGATGAAAAGTGGAGGAAATAAAAGAAAGGTCAATCTAGAAATCGGAATGTCATTTGTTAGAGCATGCAATGGGTTGGTTGTACTTGTATTTACTATCCTGCTACCGGTCCTATCAATATTGTGATATAGGTTAGCACTGAGCTTATCTTTAAAGGTTGGTCATATTTACTGATGACTTTTCTAGGCACAATTAGGATGCATCTATGAGTAATTGATTTTTCCATAGGTTTATTAAAGTCTAATTTATTGTGGTCAAAATGCATAGTCTTTGGACTAACAAGTAGCAACCAATACAATCCAAATACGCTTTTCTCAAACATGAATGCTTTTTTTTGTTTTACAATTTTCAATAACAACCATGAATTTTGTCCACTAACTTTTCAATAATGCAGTTAATCTGTCCTTGCTATCAAGTAGGGATGTAAACAAACTGAACCGAATTGAGCTTTGGCTAGCTCAGGCTTGATTTGTTTATAATCAAGCCAAGCTTGATATGACACTTGGTGTTCGCAAGTTTAAACAAGCCTAAACGAGTCAAAAGAAATTTTCGAAAGTACAAACTATAAATTAAAATTATTCATTAAAAAATTTAAAATAAATTATTTATTAAATAAATTATCATAAATAATGATTTTGTTATAATAATACATTTTTTAAATATTTTTTACATTTACAATGAACAAAAATTTATACATTATATATCTAAAATTAAATTATTAATACATAAAAATTATGAGCCAACTCGCAAGCTCTTATTTGAGCTTGTTCACGAGCTTCATGAGCCAAGTTTTACATAATTTGATCTAGACTCGTTTATTAAATGAGCTTTAATATACGAGTTTGAATAAGCTTTTATCAAGTTGAACTTTGAGCAGTTTGTGAGCGGCTCAGTTCGTTTACAGCTCTACTATCAAGTTTGAGTTTCCACTTGTACCCCTTCCACCCCCGTGCTTTTTTTGTTTTACAATCTTCAATAACAGCCATGAATTTTGTCCACAAGCTTTTCAATAATGCAGTTTTGATTTGTCCTTGCTATCAAGTTAGAGTTTCCACTCGTACCCGTTCCCACCCCCACCCCCTGCATCCTCCTCCTCTTATAGCCATGTTATCTCTTTGCTCATTTTTGTGCATTAGAGCAGAAAAATATTGTTTACTCCTATTATTTTAGTAAGAAAGTGATCAGTCTCTACAATTGATTGAAATTGATGACTGCTATAAAAAATTTTAAAGAAGATATCATAATTGGAAAATAGTTGGTAACTTTTTGTTTCACAGGTCACTACTGTTACTCACTTGAAGAGACTTCTGATGCTTATATTTGGTGGGACTGATAAGGTTGCTGAGAAAATATTTGCTGAATCCTGAACTCAATGATTGCTGTAAAATTAAAGTTCCCACATCTAGTATTAGATTTGCTACAAGCTTTATATTCGTGATAAAATTTGTCATTGTAACTGAGGTGGATTTCATGCCTTCAGGCCAGTAGTGTTGCATTATGTACTTCTGGAACCGTGGCTTTGGAGATGCAGCTTGCACGCCTGCCATGTGTAGTCGCCTATCGAGCCCATCTCCTAACAGAATGGTTTATTCAGTATAAAGCGAAGATACCATACATTTCTCTGCCTAATATACTCATGGATTCAGCTATAATCCCTGAAGCTCTCTTTCAAGCATGTACGCCAACAAATTTAGCCTCATTGCTTATGTAAGATTATCCCACATTTGAAGCCTTATTTTTTCTTCTTTTTTATTAGAGAATGAGCATAAATTTTATTAGAGAATGAACATAAATTCTTTTCTTCTTTTTTTTTTTCCTTCTTTTTTTCATCCTTTTTATTAGAGAATGAGCATAAAATTTTCTTTTAACTGCTTTAGCAATGTGGATTGGCTGTTAGTCTATTATGTAGTCAAAATGGCTGCACTATAGCTTATAAATTTGTCAGCTACTGATATTCACACAGTTGTTGTGCAAGTATTGTGGCAAAAGGGCTTTAATCTTGATGAATTTGTCTGAAAACCTGCATGCTTAAGGTTAAAAAAATGCAGAAAATAAAATAGCATTTTCCCCCGTGTATATGTTTATTTGTGAAGGTGCAGCAGCTTTTTAGGCTATTGCTTTGATGAGTGCAACTTAGCGATTCTTGATTTGACTTCCTCAACTAATAGATGACTCCATTGCAGGGAACTCCAATATGATGTGGGAATCCGAGAAAAACAAACTGCTGCTGCTGCAAAGGTAATGAGCCTTCTGTATCCTTCACAAAGTGTCATAAACAACTTGGCAGAACAGGGCACAGAAACGAGTTTTCCAAATTGCACCCCAAGCATGATGGCAGCATATACCATACTGCACCATACGATGTCTTGACATCCTTGCATTCAGTTTTAGGTGTTTCTCAAGTAGGTGAAGTAACATTTGGAATCAGCAGCGGACTGGCAACATAATTCTTTTGCCTGAAAAATTTATAGCTGCAGAATCTCATTTTCATTTGCTGCACTCAGTTTGACATGCGTATACTTGTTTTTCAGTGACTGCATGTCTCCTTTTGCGTTGAACAAGTATATTGACGTTGATCATTGCCAATTTAGGCAATTAGGTAGCTACGATTCGTTCATTACTGGTAAATTAGTAGGTGATGAAAAAATCTGGAACTCTTAGCTGTTACTCAATTTTGTTGAATCTTTTGTTGCACAGGAGCTTTAATGGCAAAAGTTGTGCCAATGTGCACAGATTAATATGTAATATTTTTTTCACCTTCCTAGGAGTTCAATATTTTCCACTTTGAAACATATGGATTGAAATTTGGAAAATGTGTATTGAAAAGCTTTCTTTGAAACATTATTTTATGGAATAGACTATATTGCAATTCAACTCTTGTTCCATGAACAAAATGCAGAAACATATAGAATAGACCGGCTCATATCAGACAATTATTTTAAACCTGGATTTAAATCAGGCTAAATTAATAATCCACTAACTTAAGAAAATAGTTAAGGCCAATCTAAATATACGATGTAAAAAATTTGCATATATGCATAATTAATTCTAAAATTACACTAGTAGGTTAATAAAATTGCACTATATATATATATATATATATATATATATATATATAAAAAATTCAAACTCAAATTTGATTCTATTAAGGATCCGTTTGGTTGATGACAGATAAGGGTAATAAAAAGATATGGGTAATAAATTATAGAATTCCTATTATTTCCTTTCAATGGAAATTACCATTCCATTTATACTGCTAGGAAATGAATTAAAATAATAAATAATTCCATTTAATTCTTATTTTAATTCCACAGTACCAAACAAAACTATTAAAATAATAATAATTTTAAAGTAATTTGTAAAAATACAATGATATTTCAAAAATATTAATAATTAATTTAAAAATGAAATTTCACAATAGATAATGATAATTTTAATTTTAATTTTAATTTTAATTTTAATTTATTAAAAATAATTAAAAAATACTTCTATAAATAAATAATTTTGATTCCACAATACTAAACATTTTGTTAAAACTTTCATTCCGTTTTAAATTTTAATTTCGATTCTAACTTCAAAATATCAACAAAACAACCTTAAATTCATGTTTTGTACAGACTTGAACAACAGGTTCGAGTTAACTATAACAAAAATTTCAGTTTTAATATTGGTTTTATAATTTTTATTGTCTTGGATAAAGTTAAGACAAGTCCCGAAGCACTGATTAGTGATGCATAAGAAAAGACAGTTCGATACAAACCAAAATGTTGAATACCCTTAAGACCAGTTCAAACGCAAGCAACGGACAACATCAGAGCCACAAAAACTCCACTTCTTATAATAGTAAACTCAAACAATACACTAATTTATATCCCATATAACACATACCATAGCAAAGAAATTTTTTTTAAAAAAAAAGCGTATAACGCTATAGCAACACACTCTCATATACATGCAACAATGGCAATATCTAGAGGAATTATATTCTTCTTGTTCACTACTCTAGTGATTTTTTCTGTATTGATCAAAGCAACCCATGCAGAATGTGGCGGTGGTCAACCTGAAGATGAGCAAAGATGCAGAAACAGAGTTCTTGAAGAAGAGGAAGATGATATTGATCCTGAGGTTGATGACACTTATAAAGTTGTGAACAATGTACCCATTAAAGCACATATGAGATTTTTGTCATCTGTATCAACAACATCAGCATCTGCACCTTCACCGGATCCTGAACAAGAAAATATGCAGCAGCAGGAGATTGAAGATGGTTTTGATTTTGGAGATCCTGGAATGGTTGTGTTGGGACATTGATGATGAGCTAATGATTAAGTTGCTTGTTGTACTCTTTTTCTTGTCATGGTGTTTTTTTTTTCTCCCCTTATATGTTTCATCATTTGCTTAGGTCCCCTTTTTTTCTTCAGTTGTTTTCGCATCAATTGTGGTAACTCTAGGTAAAGATTATATGTAGATCAGAATTATTATTATTATTATTATTATTATTATTATTATTATTATTATTATTATTATTATATGTTGTGCACCTCAGGTATTATATTAGATTTGAATTTAATTATTCTTCAAATTGTTGCACTTAACAATAGAAAATGTTAATGGTTGAAGGTTGAATAGCCAATAGTAATGCCTCTTTCAAGGCATATATAGGTTAAAAGGTTAAAAGTTGGATTTTTACCTTTCTCTTATCTAGTTTAAAAAAATAATAATAATAGAAAATAATGATGAAAAAAAATTTGATGTAACAAAGATTTTTAATTCAACAATTAAAAGAATGTTGAATTATTCTCGTAATGAGATGAAATTAAGTTTATGAAATTTAATTATTATGCAAAGTGTTGAAACTCCTTATGTGAATTTGTATGAATAAAAATTTAAAATAAATTTAGTATAAATTTAAAAAATTTAAAGTTTGAGATAACTTCTAATAATTATACATTCAGATTTCAATATTTTAGAATTTGAATTTCCGATAAAATTTTTGTATTTAAAGGTAAGATTGCTGAATTTTTATAATTTATCTCTAATTAAATCCTATATATTACTACAAAATATTTATACTTTAAAGTCATTTGCAAAATGGTTTATTACTTGAAGGCATTCGCAAGCTAATGTAAAGAAAGAGACAAACCAAAAAAAAAAAAAGTGTGGCTGTTATTGTACAAATGATATCTCCAAATTAAAAAAATTAAAAAAAAAATACATTCTTTTTTTTACCCCAAATATAGAAAGAAATTTTGAAAAATTTACAGACTTGTGATACATTATTCATATGGGAACCTGCACACCGATCTTTATCCATCTACAATTTTTTTTGTTTACAAGTTGACATTGACCAAAAGGTAGTTTCATTGCATTGTGGGAGTTTGCAATTCTTATTGACTGGTATGAGATGGTTGCCTTACTTCCAATATATTAGACCATTAATTAAATTTTCTATTATTAATTGCAATATCGAAGGAGTCATTATATTGACAATTTGATAAAATTTAATGTTCTAAAATTGGTATCCAAAAAATTAAATTTTTTAAATATCTAAAACCTACTAATTAAAATATCCATACAATATAGCATAAAACCTCCGATCCTCCGACTCAGTGAAACAAACTTGCTTACCACTCTACCCACCTAGCAGAACTCGATGATTATATATATAATAATGATAATAATACATGTCACTACCATCGATATGAACAGTATTATCAATGATATCGATGAATTTGTAAAAAAAAATTTAACAATTAAATAAAAAAATAAATTAAAAATAAAATTATAATTGTGTCGTGACCAACGATGCACTGTAACATCGCTTGCCGCGACACAAATCATTATATATATATATATATATATATCTCTCTCTCTCTCTCGTAACTAATTATACAAATTTCGAGTCAAACACTTAAAAAAAAAAAGATAATAAAGAATTGCCTTTTATATTAACAGGTCAATCAATAATTTTTTTTTTTTTTCAGAGTTCTTATTCTACAAACAACATCAACTTGGCCAATCAAGAATTAACAAATTCAACAAGCTAGCTACCATGCATCTTCCCTAATGCATTCTTAAATTAAAGGTGCCTTTTAAGACCTTCAAGAAGCTAACAGATCTCCCATTTATAGATAGACATCACTTCGTTCTAAATTAACAACCTTTTAAGCTCTTGCTGAAAAGATTCAGAGACACACAGAGAGATACATAGTATTTACACACACTTAACTATCTCATGTCAGCTTCAAAGCTCCAAAAGATTTGGAACCATCCTGCAGGACCCAAAACAAGTTTGTTAATTTAATTAATCAATACCCTTTTGCTTGATTTGTTGAAATGTTCTGAAATTCATCTATTTGATTTTTTTTTTTTGAAAATTTAATATTTTGCAGTTCACTTTTGGGCTCCAACTTTTAAATGGGGCATAAATATTGCAAACATGTATGATTCTACAAAGCCACCAGACCATATCTCCTATCCTCAGCAGTCAGGTTCTTTACTTATTATTTTGATATTAAAAAAAAAAGCTCAATTCTAATTAGGATTTTTTTTCTTTATTAACTGTTATGCGTTGAGAATTAAATAAATGATTATTAGTTGTGATTATTTTCTATTGTTTTAACTATGGTATGCAGCTCTTGCATTAAGTGCAGTTATCTGGGCAAGATATAGCACTGTGATCACACCGGTAAAGTATCAGTTGCACTCAGATCAGATGATTTGCTAAATGGAACGAAAACCAAAGTATACATATATAGCAATTATACATGCATTGCTGAGGGATAGATATGTTTCAAGTTAATTTTTAACTTCAGCTGATCTCTTCATGCATGGATTTGGAGATTCATCCAATTTAGTCCCATCTTCTGAAAAAAATGACGGGTTTTAGGCTGACAAATCCAGCCTGAATCTGCCGAAATCCCTCCAGCTAACAATCTTATTTTTTTTAGTGTTTAGACAAATTAATTTTATCAGTATTTTATGTTTTGAGTTCCAATCATACTGATCATTACCAAAAATCCCTTCCGCTGTTGATCATTTTCAGATTGATTCCCACTATACTGTTAGCTGTGAAAATAAATAGATTTATTGCTTATTATTTAGAATTTTAGCTTTAAATATCAAATTCATGGCTAATTTAAAATGTGATTCGCTAAAAAATTAAATTTTAAGTTGTACAGAAATGTAGCCACAAAGATTGATATTATGGCTAATAAATATTATTAGCCAAAAAAATAAATAAATTTGTGGCTAATTATGTCAAATTTTAGGTACAAAATTAAAATCATGGCTAGTTAAAAAAATTGTACATGTAAAATTAAAAAAAAGTCTCAAACCCCCATTAAAAATAAACAACAAGAAAATTTTTCTTTCTAGCATTAAATACAAATCATTAGCTTTCTTTTGTTTTAAAGGATACATATTTTTCTCAAAAAAACATAATGCTACAATTAAATAGCTTGCATATACATTGAATTAAATCCATAGCTAAAATATTTAAATTGCTATAATTTACATTTATGTGGCTGATAATTTAATTTTTTTGCTACAAATTTTCAGCCTCATAGCAATTAATTTAAATTTTTTTTATATATATAATTCAGCTTCATTATGTAATCTATACAGTAAAAACTATAGAAATAGACACAAAACATTTAAATTTAATAATTAACTTTTAGTTCGTCAATTTTTATGATGATAAGTTATGAAACAAATTACGGTAATTAAAGTATTTAATTATGGAATTTTATATATTTAGCTACAAATTATTTTATAATTGTAGATGATAATTATTGTAGTGATAGCACTACATATATTTGAGGACTAGTTAAAATATAGGCAAAATTCATTTTTAAGCGCCTGAACTATAGTATTTTTTCTATTGAACCCATATTTTTTTATTACATTCCATTAGATTCTTATGTTATTATTTATTTAGATATTGAGTCCTAATTTGAAAAACTTCATAGACATATTTTTTATATTATAGGAACTCGATGCATTACATAAATAATAATATATAGGCTTAATGCTTACATAAATAATAATATAAGAGCTTAAAAGTTATATAAATAATAGTATAGGGACTCAATGAAATGAAATAAACTGATAGGTGCTCAATAAAAAAACTATTATAACTCATGGGCTTAAAAATAGTTTTTACCTAAAGTATATATATTGGTTAGCTCATACAATTAAACCATTTTGATAGTGCAGAAAAATTGGAACCTTTTCAGTGTCAGTGTTGTGATGGCTGCAACTTCCATGTACCAACTTGCACGTAAACTAGAGTAAGTACTAATTGCATTCTATTTGGAAAACCCATTATTTGGTCCCCATAATTTTTTACCATGTTTCATCCTTAATCATTTATTTTGATGAATTAAGTCCCTCAATTGTTATTTTTCCATCTATTACATCCTTTTTTCACTGTGAATTTTCAAATTGAAGATGTTTTCATCTTCTATTGAGTTATAAAAATACGCCTCAATAAAAAGTATGCCTCAACCAACTGTCAATAACAAACAATTTGCATTAACATTTAGAAGCATCTCACAATCAAAAGTGAAATCAAGTTCACAATCAATAATTGGTTGAGATGTGCTTTTATAATTCAATAGAAGATAACAACAGTTTCAATTTGAAATTCACCATGAAAAAAGGATGTAATAGATGGAAAAATAAAAGTTGAGGAACTCATGTGAAAAACTCGAAAAGTCTGGGAATCAAATGATGGGTTTTGCCTTTGATCTTTTAGCTTCTTTTACGTCTACAATGCTACATGCACTAACTTGCACAACCTAATATTATATTACAATTGTTTAATATATTTAGTCTTTTAAACTTACATAATTTTGTAATTTATAAATTAATTATTTTAATATTTTTATTGAAAATACAATTTATGAATTTTTTTTCAAGTTAGTTTAACTGTCAAAATAATTTATTTTCAATTTGTAAAATTAAGTATTATTTAGACATTTCAAAGTGTTGAAGTATTGATAACTTTTAATGGTAGCTTAGTTCATACTCCAACATCAAAATTTAAATTAGAATTAGAATGAGGAGAATCGAAAATGAAAAGAAAAATTTAACAAAATATTTAGGTTATAATAGAATTGAAATCAGAATCAATCTTGTTTATATATAAAAATATATTAACTAATAATTATTATGAATTTATATATTTTATTCCATTACTTCAAAAAATATTATATTTTATTAATTTTAATAATATATAACTATATTTAAAATTTTGACTAATTTATAATTAATTTAATTTAATTTTATGAGAAAAAAAAATCATTTGTTATACCTATAAGAGGAATGAGTAACTTCCAATTGATGGGAAAATTTATTTTTATTTCTATGCACATTTTTAATGAATCAAACACTAGAAATCAAAATTACTCATTTTAATTTTGATTTCCATACTTATAAAAGACTCTTTATTTTTAATAAGTTGATATAGATATATAAAAAAGAATAAACCGATAAAATATATTAATTTATGAATCCATGTAGGTATTTCGTCTATTATAATTTTAAAAAAAATCCTCAGCAATTTAAAGAGTTAATTCTCTTTAATTGTGCTTATTCTTATTGATTGTCAATTGAAATTGCAGGCATGATTTCCTCTCAAATCACAAAACAGCTGCTGCAACTAATTCTAGAGAGTAAAGATCATCAATTGGACCGCTCACTTATGTAATACATGTGTGCATATATTCATGCATTTTCTTGAATAAGTGAAAATTAACAACTCGTCTCACTACTGGATATGCTGAGTTGATGATATTTCTTTGTTTTATAATTGTATTTAGCTTTGTATCAAAAATATTATGCTTATATCTTATTTCGTTTAAGAATTTCTAAATTTTAAATTTTAAAAATTTGTCACAATTCGTATTTCACCAAACGTTGTCCATCTCCCTCCAATACTATAATGTTATATTTGGAAACAATGAATTTGAGCATTAATTTGGATTTCTATTAAATCTTTTATTTAAAAACTATATAGATTTGCATTCATAAGAATTTAAAATAAATCTATAATAAATTTAATAGCTTATTTAATAAAAATTTAAAATAACATATAACTACATGTTATTTTTTAATATTTCAAATTTAAAATTTCAAATTAAATACTTATATCTAAATATACTCTAACTTCATTTTTAATCATACTTCTTCTTTTCTTTTTCATTATAATGCTTGATCTTATCCTGATATATTAAGTAGAACAAATTGTAGAAATAACAGATGAATTTTTTAATTTTTTAATTTTAGCATTTAATTTTTTAAATATATTTTTAACCTTGTTAAAGAGGTTAATTTTTCAAAAAAAATATAAATAAAGAAAGGATGAAGTTCAAATCCTACTCCTTATATTTGAATATTCACATTTTTTTACTA
Organism: Mallotus nudiflorus; assembly: GCA_947683625.1. NCBI lineage: Eukaryota > Viridiplantae > Streptophyta > Magnoliopsida > Malpighiales > Euphorbiaceae > Mallotus > Mallotus nudiflorus. The sequence goes on along the minus strand of CANTUR010000157.1, from coordinate 8,264,424 downwards.
TTTGAACTACTTATAAAACTTTTTCAATAAATATTTGAATGGGCATAATTTATTTCAAATATATTATTTTTATTAAATTGTACATGTTTGTGGCTCATTTTATTATAACTATTTTGTCTTTTCTTTCCTTTTTAAGTATAAAACATTTATCTTCTTAAACTTAAAATGTTTTATTGGTTAGGTTCAAAAAAATATATATACATGTTTTATTAGTTTGCTATTTTAATTTATAAATTAACAAGTTTTATACCTTAATATCTCAATCTATTGGAAACCTATAAACACTTTCAATTAGAATTTTTGTTTCAAATTAAAAAAAATACTATTTGAACAATTATATATATATATATATGGACAAAAAAGGGAATGTATCTTTTACTTAATAGTATAAAAAAAGATTTATTTGAATAATTTAATTTCAATTGATAGATTTGAATTTTCATTAAATATTTTTTTTAATAAATTATATTAACTAAAATTTTATTTAAACTTTTTCAACAATTTTAAATTTTTAGAACTCTAAAATTTCAAAAATATAACTAAAATAAATCATAAACTCATAGTATTAAGATGAAAAACATATTTTATGGAGGCAATTAAGAAAATAAATCCATAATTGTACTTTTACAAATTAAAATATTAATTTATTTTTTATTAATTTATTTTTATTTTTATTAATTTATATTTTAAACAAGAGTTAAATTACAAATGACAATTATTTTATAGTGGACTATTTATTTGTTTATGGGATTATAATCCAACGGTTTTTTTGTTTACCATACATTCAATAAAAATATTAATTTAATCATTAAAAAAATAACATTACTCAAATAATTTATTTATTTGCTTATTTTAATTTGTCTATCATAGAATATATATAGTTGTAATATTATTTAATTATTTTTCTATAATTTAGATAGTTTATGTTGTTTTGAAAAGTAAGCACATACACCTATTAATTTTTTTATTCTCTACTATATATTAAAATACGAATAAAGGAAAATAATTTTAGTTGAAAATGTAAATATATCTTTTCCGTATTAACAAAATAATTTTAATTTAAATTAGTAAAATAATTTTATTTTATATTTTAAAATTTAAATTTAATGTCTATATTTAATGTACAGATTTCAACAATAAAATAAAATAATTTTTACTATATTATCATCAAATTTAATTAAAATACATAAATAATTAACTAATTATATAGTTAACATATAAATAGTTTATAAAGCTTTTATTTATAATGTACTACATATTATAGATAATTGATTTATATTTTTATAATTAATAATTATATACTATTTATAACACTTTATAAACTATTTGTAAAGTGAGAATTTACAAAAATATAAAAATTTTACTTTTCTTTTTTGTGAAATAATATTTTTTTCATAAATATAAGAATTAATATTTTTTTTATTATAACTTGATATTTTTTTTGGTTAAATGATTACTTTGTATAAAATTAAATATGGAAGTAATTATTATGATTATTGAATTTTTTGTAAGTGTTATTGCCACTTTATCATTTTAAAATATTTTTTTAGATTGATATTTGTAATGGAAAAAAATTTTAATTTAGAAAATTGATTTTATTCATAAAAATGGGAAAAGATTTTTTTTTTTGTGAAATAAAATTATATTTTCTAAGTGTAAGAATTAATATTTTTTTAATTATGACATGATATATTTTTATAAAATATTATTTTTTTTGTTAATTTAAAATAATTTTATGTAAATTTTGTTAAAATAATTTTGACTTATATAATTATAAAAACTATGAAAATTAATTTCCTAAAAAGTGATTTATTTTTCTATAATACAACAATTTAATGTAAAATATATCAAATTATAATGAAAAACTTAAATTTTTATATTTACAAAAAATGATATTATTTAAAAAAACACAATAGTTTTTACATTTTTTGTAAATTTAAATAAATTTTTTTAAATAAAGTATATTACTTTATTTTAAAATAAATAAATATAAAAAGCACTCAAATTTAAATTCTAAAAATAAAGTTATTAAAATAATAATTTATTAAATATATATTTTCTTTCCTTCTTATTTTACATTCCTCTCATCTAAAGAATATGAAGGAAAATAAATTTTTCTTCACATTTTCCTCTTATTTTCTTTTATTCAAACAAAATAAGAATTAAAATTAAAAAAAATATAATTAATTAAGTTAACTAATTAACTGGTTTGTTTTTTATTTTGGAAACTAATAAATTTTGATCTTTAAAATTGTTTCAAAAGGAAATAAATAAGTGGTAGTGGGGATTAGTTTAATGTTAATTTTTTTTTTAAGAGTAAAAGGAAGAATTACCCTTGTTGTAAATAAAATTTTTAAATTTTAAAAATATATAATTTAAAATATTCAAAACTTAACTCGAATACGAATTTAATTCAATTCGATAAGATATATTTATAGTTATATTAAAATAAAATGATAGAATTGTAAATATATATAAACTTGTAAACTTTTAAACCTATTAAGTCACATATATAAAATTTTAAACTTATATGTAGTTGGAACTCAAACTCAAATTTAAACTCAATTGGATAATAATCAAATTGATTTTAAATTTTCTAATTAATTCTGAGTAGTTTACGGGTCTACTTCTGCACCAAAACGAAGAAACAACAAAAGAAAAAGAAAAAGTGAAGAATATCCAAATCCTCAAAAGGATCCAAGCATCTCTGTCGCCAAACAATTTGCATATGTTTCTGGATTTATATGTTTCTGGATTTATCATTGCTTGTTTACGACAGTGCTTACGCAATGGAAACAAACGCGTATTAGCATTTACTGACTAACATGCGCCGACATTTATAACCTACGCCCGCAAAATAAATAAAATAAAATACTTTTATTTAAAAAATTTACATTATATTTGATATTTTATTTGAAAAAAAAAAAAAAAATTCCATTTCTTGGTTATTGGTATCCAATTTTTTTCTCTCAAAGAGGTAAAAGATTGAATCTTTTTTATGAACTCTCAATTGGGTTTGGTTGATCGTTGATCATGACTGATACGCTTTTATGTTAAAGGAACTTTTCTTTTTGTTTTAAAAGGTTTGATCAACTTAAAGAGATGATGCAGAGCACGTTTTGACCTGAGTTTATTGACTATGCTTGAATCTTCTGTTATATCTCGAATTTCTATTTTGTTTGTTTTTGTTGATTTGATTGGTGGTTTTCTGTGAATGTAATTCTAGGTACTTGAATTTGCAAGATTTTGGACCTATTTCTTTGTTCTTTCTCAAATTTTTAGCGGTTTCTTTGGGAATTTTAGTTGAATTATGATGTGGGTTCTGTTAAATGGTCTTTGATAGTTTGAAACTTTATGTGGGTTTTTATGATTTTCTTTTTTTATTGTGTTGATCATGGAATTTGATGATGGATTTTCATAACTTGGCTGAAAGTAGCCGCTTGAAGAGGAAGAACTTCGTGTTTAATTTGTTAATTAGTCTCTTCATGAAAGGCTGTATCAATTAGATTACTAGGACGTTGCATATGTAATCTTTTTTGTTTTATATTTTGTTTCTTGAATCTCAGAATCATGGAACTCTTTCATCAATTCTATTTTTAAAGTCAATCTGTATTTTAAGTTCTATTTTTTCCCCTTTTCGTCCGAGTAGTTGCTGGGCTTTGAATTTGAATGCTTTTCATTTGGCAGTTATTTCGAATTTTGAAATATGCTTCACTTTGTATGCCTCATGAGTTTATTTATTTATTTTTTTGATAGCACAACATGGCAAGCACCGATAGCCTACTCAGCATAGCAGTTGTATGGAGGGGGAACAAGTATATTGTAGAAATGAACCCTGATGCATCCGTCAAGGACTTAGGGGATGAATTACAAAAGTTGACTGATGTTAAGCCAGATACAATGCGATTAATTGTGCCTGAAGTTTCTAAAAAAGGCTCTAAACTACTTTCTCCATTTTTGAATGAACACTCACAGCTCAGTTTGCAAAAGGCTTCCATTATTGAGGTAACAATACTTGTAACTGACACTCTTACTCCCTTTAAGTTTGATTTATATTATATTTGGGGCATGAAAGAAATGGCCCTGGAATATGATGACCTCCTGTTTAAGGTTAGATATGGTACTGAAATATCCTTTAGAACAGTTCTAAATAATAAAAATGTTTAGCACCGTGTAAACCCCGTAACATATAGGGAGAGCATCAAACTCAAACTTTTTCCTTTTTTTTCTTATTTTGCTTGCATGCTTTATGCATTGCATAAATTATCAGTTTGTGGCCATTTTCCATCTTGTTTCAGCCTTAGTTGCATGATGATGGTGTCTGGTTCACAGGTAGGCCTAACTTGAATTTTGTTACTTAGAATTTCTAGCTCTGACCTACATATATAATGCCCTTGAAATATCTTACAGATATAGTCTTGCTTCTGTCATCCTGTTTTGTTTATCAACTACCATCCCTCAAAAGTATGCTAGGACCTGGGATTGTGTCAACATAATATTAGCTGGATGTAACATTTAAAAGAAATATTCATATTTAACATTTTTTATCTAAATTATTTGGCTCCTTCCATGTTATAAAAAGCTATTATTTAATTCATGCTGTTTTTTCTGCCACTTTCTGCCTTGCCTAACTCCTTGTTTGGCTCAATTTCATTAAAGAATTCATTTCATTTTCAAATGAATTTTGAATAGAATTCATTTGCAAATGAATTTAAAATTAATTTAAACCAAACATATTTCATTTATAAGAATTAATTTAGTTTTAAACAATTCCACAAAATTAAAAAGTTGGAATTTGAAATGAAATTTACAAAGTTTTCATTTAGACTAAACACACTTACTTGGATTTGCAAATGAATTCCATAAAATTTAATGGAATTGATTTGAACCAAACACACCCTAAGACTATCATCATCTTCTTCCATTGCCACTGATACATATTTTTCTCCCATTTCAGGGTAAGTCCATCAGAATGATGGGAGTGTCCGAAGATGAGGTTGATAAAGTTTTGCAAAATGCTAAAGTTGACTTGAGAATTGCTGGGTTTGATGAAGAGGAAAAGAGATTGAGGCAGCGAACATCTGCTAGATCTCATGCTTTGCTTAAACTACCACAAGGACCTTACACATTTTGTGACTTTCGGACACTTCACATTCCTGGAATAGAGGTGCACTCAAATTTGCAATTTTTTTTTTCATTCTTTGATAGTTAGGAGAGAAACTTTCCTTTACTAACTAGCCTTATTCCTTTCTCGTTTCACATCTTTGTCAATGAGAACATGAAATTTTGATTTTGTAGACATGGATTAGATGCTATGTTGGTAAGCATTTCATGTTTGGAGCAAAGAAAGAGGGGAGAAGTGATATTTTTTAAAATGTTCTAGCATTAATGCTATATGTAACTCTTTAATGAAATATTAACTGCTGTTGTGACTAATAATAATACTAAGGCAAGTTTCTTTAGAGTCAATTGTCTACTGAGGTGAATGGCAGAAACTTCTTTTGACCATGGCATTGCCAACTTCATCTATGTTCTAGTGGTTACTAAACTGCTAGTTGCTATCTACTTTTAAGGATTGCTATTTTCTTTTTCTTTTTTCTCTTCTTAAATATTCAACTTGGATTCATGACCCTCACAGAAAGTTCCCTGTCTTCTTAGTTATGGATACAAATTGGGTGTAGCATATGTAAATCACATTCAATTCAATGTCAGAAATACTAGTTTACAAGTTAAGTTTATAAAAAACAATATAAAAATGTAAATAAGTGATAAGACCTAGTTTTCACACAATTACATTTGAAATTTATGAAGGCTTGAGATATATTGTAATTACATGATTATTTTAGGAATATTATGACTTAGAAGCTCCTGTGGTCCATGCTTAATAGTTGAGTATTCACAAGCATATATGATTTTTCTGATCTACAGTTGAACCCCCCAGCTTCAGAGGCATTGAAAAGGATGCATATGCTTGCTGCAGATCCTGGAATTGTTGCAATAATGAACAAGGTACTGTTGGATTCATCATTTCCAGGTTAATAATTATCACCAAAATTATTGGTTCTGACATGCATCCTTTTGATTTTTTTAGCATCGTTGGCATGTTGGAATTATGACTGAAATGGCGCCCGTTGGCTATGTTGGTGTGAGTCCCAAGTGTCTTCTAGGATTCAACAAGGTAAAGACATGGAAATGCATAAGCAATAGATTATTTACTCACTTTGATTGCTATAGTGTCATTAATCTTTTCTAATTGAATATTTTCCTTTAAATTCCTTTTTGTTGACCCTTGTTTACCACTACAGAATCATGGAGAGGAGATATCATTGCGTCTTCGAACCGATGACCTCAAGGGCTTCAGGAAGTATGAAAGCATCAAGAAAACACTTTTGCATGAACTTGTATGCTCTACATGTACCAACTTTTTATTCTTTTGTTTAGGAGGCTTCAATAGTTGGTATAGTCAACTATCAGTGAATACTTTTTAAGGGAGTGCATTTGTTACTTCATTTCAGGCTCACATGGTATATTTGGAACATGATGCCAATTTTTATGCTCTGGATAAACAGGTAAATTTTGTGTGTATGATTATTCCTTTAAGTTCACTAGTACACTTTAACAAAGTATGTTGTCTAAAATTAGTGCATTTTTTTGGTCAGCTGAACCAAGAAGCTGCTAGTTTAGATTGGACTAAATCAGTTGGACACACCTTAAGTGGAGTTAGGGATCTGGATGATTATGAAGAAGAATTGTATTCTCCGGACAACACAATTTTTTCTCAGAAGCTTGGGGGAAATGTGTCAGATCAGCTGGCAAGTGCACGTGCATCTTCAGTAGCTGCTGCCTACCGCCGTTTTGCTGATTCTGCTAACAGTTCAGTAGTACGTGATGAACCTGATCCTGATGATTCTGAGTACAGCAAGCTTGATAGACCTGATGGCATGGATTATGAGCCTGATCCTGATGAACATTCTTTTGATCAAAGCAAGTGTGAACCTGATCCTGATGATTCTCAGAGTAATAACCATCATGTGGTGGATACCCTGAACTGTGGGATTCAACTTAGCAAGATTATGAATGAACCCGATCCTGATGACTTGGAATCAGAAAAGAGGAATTTGGGAGATGGAAAAATCCAAAGACCATATCAGAAGAATTCTCTAGTGACTGAAAGCGTGGAGAATCTAGTTCTAAATAAGGGTTATAAGGAACCTGATCCTGATGATTCTCAAGCAGAAAGAGTTGTACAGGTAGAACTGGATCAGGATGATGACTTGAACTCACAAGAAACATCCAGTGCAATTATTGATGAAAGGATGACCATTGATGAACCTGATCCAGATGAGTCAACAGCAAAATGGAGCAACTCAGGAGATGGAAACATCCAAGGTATCAATCAGAATAAGGCTTATGAGGAACCTGATCCTGATGAATCTCAAGCGAACAGAGTTGTGCAGGCAGAGGGTAATCCTGATGATGCTTTGGTGGCATCACAGGCTTCCAGAATGACAATTGATGAGCCAGATCCTGATGATCAGGAGTTGCAAAGAATCCAAGATCCTGTTACTATAGTTTGTGGTCGGCTGCAGAAGGCTGTTGAGACACTAAGAGCTGAAGTTAATCCCACAGAAGCAACTGCTGCCTTGCAAACACTCCTTAAAATAATAAGGTATACTTTTTCAACTTGCTTTTTTTTTTTTTTTTTTTTTTGATAACTTGCTGTACATTAACAACATTACTACATATCATCGCATTGTATTCTCCATTGTTGCTCCCAGGTTTAGTGATTTGGGTGATGCTTATGTTTTTTTTTTTTTTCTTCCAACACTACTCTGCACATAGTTAATTATTAAAATCTGTACTGTCTAATTGCTTGCAGGAATGTGATTGAACACCCAAATGAAATGAAATTCAAGAAACTCCGAAAGGTAAACACCATTAGCCCTGAGGAATTTTGCCCACAATTTTTTAAACTGTCTTCAGTTTGTTTAAAAGTTCAGTTCTTTCTCATCTAATTCTTTTATTGCCAATGATGATGCATTGCAGGCAAATCCCATGATCCAAAAGAATGTTGTCAATCACAAAGGTTTGCATTTTTTCTCTGATCTATTCAATTAAATGCTTAATGGAGTGTCATGCATTAGAAAAGGTCATTCCATTGTTGGTTATCAGGTCTAGACAATTCAATACTTGGGGATTCATGTTAGAATTTTCTATCTGAGATTAGAGTTTGGAATTTAACCAATCTTGCTAATAAGTTGAATTTAATTTGCAATGGAGAGAATTAACCTGGTGGAATGGGAACGCTTACTAAAAATTAAGCATGATTTTCTAGTGGTTAGCCTAATGAGCAATCATGTATGTGTTGCAATTCTTTGTGGATAGAATATATTTAAAATCAAACCAAATAAAAATACCTACTCACCTATCTGTTCTAGCAAAAATATGCAACTAGAACTCTAATGATTCAGGGTATGAAAACAACAGAAGGCATTGGGCTGAGAGTAAAATCATGCGATGTGCTTGCTATAAGTGGGATATTTGTCTAATAGTTGGCTGCTTATTGTGTATCTTCAGCTGCAATGGAAATTCTGCTGATGGTTGGATTCATCGAAGATATCTTTGATGTAACTGAGAAACAAGAAGCTTACTTAGTATTGAAGCGGAATGATCCGGGCCTTTTATGGCTAGCTAAATCATCTCTTGAAGCATATGTAGTGTGCTAGTCATGGCGAGTATCAACATAAATGTGTACAGTGGAAATTATGAGAACTGTGAAAAAAAAAAAGGGTTGATCTGAAACTATAAATTGTGTTGTGTACCATACATGAGTTGTTTATTGCCTGTAAAATATGAAATACGATTTTAGTATTGATATAGCATTAAATTAATTGGAATTAAGGTGGTACATTTGAAAATCTGAGTGCTAGAATTGCTTGACGATTGCATTTCAAATAGAGGGTTCTTATGCAATTAAAGGATCGAGTTGCCCCTTGACAATTGTAAGTGAAATTCCAACTTCGATAATGGAGGTGCTTTTTTTTTTTTTTTTTTTTCAACATAATATTGTATTTCATTATAAAATGAGAAATTATTAGAGAATACAAATTAATCAAAAAGCTCAACCAAATCCTTGAAGAGTAAGAATTAGATTCTCAAAGCTTCTTGTGGCATCACTTAAAGATTCAGGTTCAAATTTTTCACACCTTATTTATAATGGTAAAAGAACGGAAAACATATAGTTTCTTAAACTAATTTTAAAAGTTACAAATAATAACAGTAAAATTCAATTGCGAAAATGGATGCGACAGCATTTGTAAGTCTTAACTTTTGCTCAATCTTCAAGTGGAAAAGGAATACACAATTTTATTTGAAACAAATACTTGATCTAAAATGGAAATCTAAAGTCAAGCAGCAGTACATGAAGCTCTGAGAATTTTATTTTGGAGGCCACTCTAACCTTGAAAATATTTATAAATCAATCAATCCATAAGAAGAAGATATGACAACACAAATAACTCATTTATGGAGTATCAAATCCGCCTAGATTTTTATCTTCATAATCAAAAGGAAAATTCTTTAGATTTGAAGTGAAATCACCATAACTACAAATAACGTTTATTCATAAACAAAAAGTAAAAGAAGGGACGTAGCGGGGGTGGTTTTGACTAAAAATTGGCTAGCATAATGGGGGAAAAAGTCCAATCAATGATACCCAAAAAAAAAAAAAGTCCAAAATCTGCTAGTAAATACAAGAAAATGTTGTAGGAACTAGGAAATGTCTTCAGTTTTATTTAAGCTTAACCTGAAAGAATAAAGATTTTACTTTCTTGAAAATTTTCTTATCTCATTAGGGTACGTAAAATTTTGTCAAAACTAAGGGCGGGATAAAATTTGTACGAAGAAATGGCCAAAAGAAGTCATGGACTAGAGGTTCATCACCTACTATGTCCATTGTTTCTGCTTTTCGTGCATTCATTATATGACCCATCTATACTCGCAAGCAGCAAAAGATGCAGTTTTTGTAAACAGTATACTAAACTGACAAGCCCTACACTCACTTTCCACAACACTAAGCAAGATCGTATTGCACACGTAATATCACAAAGCCGCAGTTTGTAACTTCAGAAAACTTGTAAACTATGGGAAGCATTGATCTTATCAGCCGAACACTATAAATTCATGAATCCATTGAAATATCCCCACCATTTGGGTTCAATGGATTGGCAACAAAGGGATTCTCAGATGCAGTATTTTGAGGATGGACAGCTCCAAACTGGAACTCCTGCGGAGAAATATCTAAAGGACGGGAAAATATGGAGGTAGCAGCAACATTGTTGAAAGCTGGAGCAGGAACCGGGTCATTAACCTTTGGAAAGCCAAAGCTAAAGGATGGTGCACCTGCAGCTGGGAACACTGGCACGGCAGGGTTGTTGCTATCAGCTGGCCCAAAAATCTTTTGCTCATACCCCTGTAACTGCTGGTACACAGCTGGAATTCACAAACCAAGGGAAAGCCAGACATGAGGTAAGTAGTTGTGAGAAACAAACTAGACCTAAGATGCAAAAGCCATGATCTGAGAGACGAGTGCTAAGCATATGACATTCAAGAAGGATATGAAGTCCATAACATAGTTAGTTATTTGCCTAGATGCACATCTGACAAACATCTAAGAAGAGGATCTAGTTTCAGCAGATGATATTTTCAGGGCCCTAGTAAAATGGATAAGGGCTGTTAAAGCTGAATATAAAACTAGGAGCATGCAGTTTATTAGTTCCAGAACTCCCAGAAACCTTATGCATTATTCAGTTTTAGAATTCAACGGTTAACTAAGTTTCATGCCTTTTGTGACTTTAAAGAGTACTGGAATAATTCATGATTCTATGTGCCATTCAATCAAATGTTTTTTCTCATGCAAATGATGAGCAGAAAAGCATCAAGAATATATACCTTGGGTTAAGTCAACAGATGGTCTCCGCTCTTTCACCCACTGGTAACTTTGTGCAAGCCTCCATCCTTTGGACTTCATCAAATAAGCTATCACAATAGCTGGAGATCTGCCAAAGTAAACATGATTATCATTTCTCCAATCAACAATTCAATTAGTCAATCATTTCCTAAAATATATGTTTCATAGGATATAGTCTCACAAAAGCTACTCATGCCCTTACCACAAAGCTATGAGATTAGATAAACTGGAACCCCTTATATGCATGCATTTTGTACTTGACGAAAAAAATCAATAAAAGGGGGAAAAGAAATCTCAGTTGCAGCCACACAGTACCTATTTTTTCCTGACATGCAGTGCACAAGAACACGAGCCTTGTCCTTTTCACATTGATCTGCAAAAGAAACATGTGTCATGTTATATTCAAAGCCTCATGAGGACGTTGTGCTAATTAACCGCCAAGGCAATACCAAATTCAAAACCACTTTTTATATGATATTTAAAGCAATACGCTCTTCACATATAAGGACTTCACTTTTATCAGACATATATTGGTAGCTGATAATAATACTTCAACATGCAAGGAAATCAGCATATTCACAATAGAATTGAACAATTATTTTATGAGCCTTCCTAAGCATATGTAAAGAAAGATGCAATAAAAATATAAGGAAGCTCACATTGTTATAGTCCCCAGTTAACTGGATTACCTGGATGTTTACTCGGGGTTGAGGCACATGACGGAGGAAGGATGTAAAGTAACAAATATAGATTAATAATTTATCATAGATGACTCACCTAAAAACTGGATGGCATCATCAAATTGTAAAATTTTGTCATCTTGGAGGCAATGATAGGTGAATGAATTCTTGTAGAGATTTTGGCAAGCCGGCACTGTCTACATACAGACAAAACAATAGATATAAGATCATGCAGCCCTCTTAATATTCCTGTCTAATTGAGCTACCATATCATGTAACTGACATAAAACTGATGATCCATAACAATATAATTTTTGTATAAGAATAACAGAAACCTACTGAATGATTGAAAAAAGTAACATGTATAAGGTGGTAGAAGAGAGCAAAAAAAATAAATAATATCATTCTCTATTTTCCCCCTACCAAAATGCTCATTTTGCTAACATTTACTCCCTAAGATCTAGTGCAAATCAATCAATGGATTGTTCACGTTCTTAGTTTAAAACATCATTTACATGAGTTCTCCATATAAGCATGTTTAACCGCCAAGAACTCTATTGCATAGAGAATGCACATCATCATAAAATTGTTAATGCTATAAAATAAAGCAAATCATTAGGCCTTTTTTTATTTATTTTTTTGGATGATGGAACGTAAAACGAGAAAGGGCAAGTTTCAGAATGTCAACAATCTTTATCAGCCACTCTCCTATCATTCCATATGATAACAAAAATCTAAAGCAGTAATCTTACTATATCTTATCATATGGTGTACAATAGTAGTTCGTATGTAATCAATAAGATCACTCAACTAATCCCCGGCATCCATACTTCAAGGATTAGTAGATTGCCCCATGAAGGTTTATCAATTGAGATTCACTCATAAAATTTTTAGTTCTTCAACCACCAAAAACTTCGTTCTATACAACATGTACATCCTCATAGCTCTGCCTAATCACAGAAAAACTAGAATAGCACTATCCAACCTCTCCTAAGCAGATTGATCCAATCCAAGCAAGGCCATTAATGCTGAAAAAAACACTGGTGAGCCAAACGTTTTCAGCTTGTCAGAATTCACCACTCCTTTCCTTTAACCTAGTCATTACACTAATACTAAAGTAATAGCAATTTAATAATCTACCAATAAACAAAAAGCATACAGTCTATAATTAACAATAGAACAATCAACTTAAACAGCAACATAAAGAATTAAAAATCACAAATAAAAATAAATCAAATTAGTGATCTTTATACATTGAGAACACGAGTTATCCCCTGTGTCTTAAGAAGCTCAGAGCGAGAGGCGTTGTCGTAGCTACCCAGGTAGAGAAACTCCGGCAGGATCTCAGAAGGAAAAGCACTGACATGAAGCGGAGTCTTCTCAGCGGATTCGGGCATCCGATGACCACAAATTCCGCATACTTCACCTTCCTCGTATTTGTGATAGTGGCCACAAACCCCGCATGGGTTTTCTCTTTCTCGCTTCCTCATTAATCAACCCTGATGAAAGCAACAAACTTTCTCGATCAAATGAAGAAAAGAAACAAAACCCAAGATTTGAGCTGCCAATCCAAAAACTGGGTATACGTAGGAAAAAAGAAAGATTGATTGGTTAGCGATGATTAATGAAGGAGAAGGCAACTGGGAGGCTATTTATTATTGGGAAAAGCGAACTTTATGTATACTATATAATATTATAAACTATATACATCAGAGAAGAAAAATAGTGATGTTAGTGAGTTATAGATGAGAATCTTTTATGGAGTAGAGATTGGGATTTGGATTTAGATTTGAATTGAGATTTGGTTTTGATGGCTATATGTGATAAGGTTAATAAATCTTTTTAACGACACTTTCGTTTTCGTTTTCTTTTTTCGGTTTGGCTTTGCTGATCTCCTTCTTCTTCACCCAACAACAACAGCTGGATTAATTCCTGTTCGACTCATACATACTTGAATTTGGACCACCACTCCACAATCATATGATGCCTTAATTTTTGTTTTTTAGATCAGATTTATCATGGACTATATTCATATAAAATTCATAAGGGGTGTATTCTTGGTAGAGAAAAGCGGCCATTTGGATTCAAACAATGCAAATTTTTAAAATTACTCTAAAATATTAGAAATTTAAAAATTAAAGTTTGGAAATTACTTCAAATTTTTTGTTCATTTGGAGATTAAAATTTTGGCTTCGTAGATTAATTCTTATATGGGTTAAATTTTTTGTTTGAAAATGATTCTTTTACAATTTACAAAATAAATAAAAATATAATTTAAATTAAACTATCAAACTATGAACCATTTTATAATTTTATCATAAAATTAAATATTTAATAAATTTTTATTTATAATTATTTTTTACTTTAAAAATTTTATTAAAATTTTTATAATACATTCTAATATACCATATAATTATTATACTTTTATGAAAAATTATATAAACAATATATATCATAAAATAATAATAACATAAGAGCTATTAAAAATGTATATTATATTACAATTTTATTAAGGTAAATTTAAATTTTTTGACATAAATTATATATAATATTCTAAAATAATCTGTACTAATTTAATGTTATTTTTGTGATTTAAAATAATTTTATTGATGAGTGAATTTTTTTAAAATAATTAAAATAACATTATTTTAGATTACATGTTAAGTTAGTAAGCTCAATATCAATAAATTGAACATAATTATTGTAAAAGTGTCACGACTCAAACCCGAAAATCATAACCGGCGTTAGAAAATGAAAATTCACGAGAATCAGAACCCGTAAAGCCTTAAAATATAAAAACTCAACAAAACATAAATATAAATATGCTCATAATTAAAACTTATAATAATGAAATAGAATTTCTGTAAATTATATCTTAATAAAATATTTTACAATATTCAAAATATATAAACACCATTAATAATAACCAGAGAATACAATAAATATACAATACTACTGCAGCGTTTAACAATAAAAAGAAACGATATTTAAAGTTTATATAAATCAGTCGGATAAAAAAGGGTTATGTCACGACCCAAAACAGGGGTCATGACGGCGTTAGGGAACGGGAATTCTTTCGAATCCGGAACCCGTAGCAAGCCTAAAAATAAAATAAATCATGCCATAATAACAGTAACAATATAATAAGCAGCGGAAATAAAAATCATAATATCATAATATCATTTCGTCAACTGGATTTAAATCGAATCTCATCTTATAGATATATATAATCTTTAATACAAATCCAGTTTCAATATAATACATCTCTTTAAAAATAAAATACATGAAATCCAACACTGTAATTCACAACTACTGCAGTGTCTAAATAAAATAAATAAGACTCAAGTAGACAATTTACATAAAGAAGCCGGGGCGGAAGAAATCCGGCGTATCGACCTGCTACTGAGGTCTGAAGAAGTTGACTCTCCTGAAAAATAGTCAACGGAGGGGAGTCAGACCTCACTGAGTGAATTACTATAATATATATACATACACACTAAGTGATAATGCATACAGTCAATAGTATATATAATATGTATATAACAGGCAATTGCACACAGATGCAATAAAATCATTTTTATATATTTTATCTGAAAAACCTCTTTTATGAAGGATCACATAGAACCCTAGAATATCGCAACCTCAGAAATAGTGTTAAACAACACTCTGGCCATACAGGCTCACTTATTCCAAATATATCCACTTAATCCATTTAGACAGTAGACTGGCCCCGAGACACTAAGTCAACCGAGCTCCAGCAGTCTGACTGCCAGTGTGATTGGCCCCGAGACACTTGGTCAACCGAGCTCCAGCAATCACACCCAAACCACATCTCACACATATCAATAATCATATCAAATCAATATCCATAAATAAGTTAGTATTATAGCCTAAATACTATAGGTGTACCGGTACGTACTCGGTCCTAGTGCTGCCCACTAGGTAGCACGTTCTATTGATATCCTTCATCATTAAATATAAACATTCATTCACAAAAATAAATGATGCATGAATTTAATTGAAATAACAATATAAACCATATATATACCGGAAATATACCAAACATAAACCAGGTATATTTCGAGTATATATATATCAAATAAATCCAATCAAAATCATAAATTAAACTAAAAATATATTTAAAAACATTTTAAATATATTTTATTAATAAAACATGTATATAATTTATTATATACCAAAATAAACCAAAAATATATTTAATGTAAACTTAAGAAATAATCAAATTATTTATGCATATTTAATCAACATAAAACATGCATTTCTAAATCATGCATCCTAAGCATATATATATATAGTATAGTAACTCACCTAATGCGTTCCACGAGACAGGTCCGACGGGCCTGGTCCACTAGCCCTTGGTCTCGGGGCAACTAAACAAGAAATAAATAATCGATATCAGAATAACCCTAATAGAAATCCTAGAATTCAATCTAGAGTATTAAAATACGAAAACAGAATTAGGGTTCGACTGGACATCACGTTTTACGAGAATTCTACCGAAAATCCGGCAGAACCTCCCCTGTAAAACGGACATCTCTCTACTCAAAAGAGTAGAGCCGACCCTGCAAAGAAAATACACTTCGAAAAATAGGCTCAACACAATCAAAATCCCACGGTCGGACTCCAAACTACAGTCCACCGACCGGGATCCACAAACACAGAACATATTCCAGATATACCAAAAATATCCTCACAACATAGTAATACATCTCATAGGTAGAAATTACATAATTAACCTTAAAACACTGTAAAAATCGATTAAAACTCATTTTATTAGAAAAACCGTATATTATATATATAATTGAAAATAATTCACGAAAAATAGTTTTAATCAGTTAAAAATACCAAATATTTTGTAGAAATCATTTTTATACCTTAAATAACTAATAAAACCAATTAAATTACATTTTTAGACAATTTAGGGTAAAATTACCAAAATACCCTATATATATAAATATACTTAAATTACTTCAAAAATTCACCAAAAATTATACAATTATCCAAAATTAATTTTCTCAACATATTTATCAATAATATTAATAATTAAACTCAATTAACCAATTAAATTCAAATAAAAACACAATTAACCTAATTTTTCCAAAATTCCATAAACTTCAATAATTCAAAATAAATACTTAGAAATTCATAAAAATTCCAAATAAATTCCTATAATTCATTTTAACACCTAATTCAACCATAAACTCCAATTTCATAATTTAAATAATTAATTTCCGAAAATTAGAAAATAATATTAAAATATTCAAAAATACCCAAAAATCCAAAAAATCTCCAAAAATTCTAGCAAAAATTCATACATGAATATTGAGCTACTAGGAACAACATTTATGAAGGAAGTTTTCATGAATCATCCAATTCGAAGCTCAAAAAAATCGAAAACCCTAATAGGCCGAAATTGACAAAATCGAAACCTAAGCAATTCTAGACCATTTTAGCTCAAACCAAAGCTAGAATCACACTCACCGGAGCTCAAGGAGAAGAAAGAGACCGGCGGTGTCAAAAACGGTGGCCGGAATCGGCGTGATTGACGGTAGATCGATTTTCGGCTTCTCCGGCCAAAATCGACTTCCAGACGTCGGAAACGGCCTCCTCAGGAGGCGGAATTGGTCGGGGAAGACAGTGGCACACCGGACGGCACACCCACGGTGAAGAAACGGCACGACAGCGACCGGAAATGGAGAAGGGAAGAATCGGGGAAGAAAGGGATGATCGGGGGCAAAAATGGTAATTTTCCAAACTTTTGATTTTTTGACAAATATATGTATATATATACTTTATACTATATATTAAAATAATATTAAATTACACACATCAAATATGCACCACACACATAAAATATTAATATTTTAATAATTTATACTAAATAAAATTAATTAAATAACAATAGAACAATTAAATACTTAATAAAATATTAGGGAAATAATAAACCCTAATTAAATAAATATACACACACAGGCTTTATTTAATAATTTAAAAATATGTATGAGTTCATGCAAGTCCGTAAATATATTTAAAATAATTAATGATACATTGTTTACGTGAAAATTTCCCCGAAAATGCAAGTCTCGGGAAAATTTTACGTAAAACACTGAAAATAATACACAGTAATTAAAATAGATTTTAAATACATATTAACTCGTAAAAATATCATATAATATACAGAAATTATTAACACTGCATATCCCGGTACAGTGTAAAAATATTTTAAAAACACGGGATATTACAGGTTAGGCGAAGAGAACTCATATGAGAGATTTGATGAGAATGATCCTGAAAAATAATAGAGGGGAATCAGATCTCACTGAGTGAATCATTATTATATATATGCATGCAACCTAAAGACATAGACATTCAAGCATCAGTATAATAAGATTTATTTATTTATATTTATTTATTTATACATGCATTTTTCATACAGATGCTTGAAATCGCATTTCACAACAAACAAATAAATGCAGTAAGATTTAGGTGGAGGACCAGCAAAACCCTAAAATATTCTGTAACCTTGATTACTGAATCTCACTAGTCAACAAGCTTATATAATTCCAAAAATATTTTTCTTCTTAATTTTTGACAGTAAACTAGCCCCGAGACACTAAGTTAACCGAGCTCCCACAATCTCATTACTGGCATGACTGGCCCCAAGACACTTAATTAATCGAGCTTCCACAATCACACTACTCTCTCACCATAAATCTTAATAATCAATTTAATTATATCTCATATCAATAAAAATTTATAGCCTAACATCTAGCAAACTGTTACGTAACAATCTTAGTTTAGCCCACTATGTGGCACATTCTACTACCATCCTCTAAAAAATTTCATAAATAAAATAATAAAAATCATATTAAATATCAACAACATCCAAATTACATAAATAAATATTCACCTATATATATATATGTCACAACCCGAACTCGAGGGCACGTGACTGGCACTAGGGAATGGGAAGGCATAAGGCCCCCGAAACCCGTAGTAAGCCTTAAAGAAAAGATAAACAACACCTTACAATTTAAAAACTTTATTTTAAAATAGAACACATTATCAAACTGATTTTTCTCAAAAATAAACAAATTCAAGTGCTAAATAAAACGTGCTTCAACGTCACATATTATAAATTAAACTTAAATCTTTATACATAAGTGTGGTTCGTACAAATAACTACACAATATACTTAAAACATACAACTCTTAGTACATATACTACTGCAGCATCCTAGAGTAATACATCAATATAACTTATAACGACCTACATAAATAGCCGGTGATGAAGAAATTCGGCGTGGAGCTAGTCTGAGGTCGAACTCTCAAGCTCCTGAAAAAAATAAATTGAGGAGAATCAGACCTCACTGAGTAAGTCAATAAAAGAGTTGTACGATTTGAAAACCTTTTTGAAAACTATTTATTTATAGTGAAAATAATTTATAATGTATAGGTATAGCTTTTGAAAAATATCGGTAGAACCCTAAACCCAAAAATCTACATGGCCAACTAGGTCCACTTATTCCAACTAGACTACCGGTCCTCGAGAGCAAAGACATCAACCGAGGCACCAAGTCATAGTCATTCACTTAATCCAAATATATGGCACTGGCGGTTCCCGAGAGCAAAGGCATCGACCGAGGCACCTATCCCAGTCCATTATCAACCTTACAATTACTGGCGATCCCCGAGAGCAAAGGCTTCCATCGAGGCACCCGTCCAGTTTAGCATTCACCAATCATATATATTACGGATCCATCTCTCAATCTCTACCATGTGTACATAGTCCTGGTGAAGCCCACCAAGTAGCTCATTCTACCAAAATTTCTCAAAATCGATTTTAAATAAATAAAATGCATTTAAATCTTAAATAGCAACATTAAATTGAATAAACCATATAATCAATATTAAAATATGAGCGCATGCATTTGTTAATTAAAACACACGCACAGATCATTCTATTGACTTACAAGATGGATGCGAAGGCTGACGACCACGCGTTTGCCTCGATCTCACAGCTTCTGCTCTGAAATGCTCTAAAAGAAAAAATAACAAATCGACTTTTAAAACATGACTATGGAATTGGAATCAATAATCAGTAAAACAATAAAATTCCAGGCTGACTCGAGAAAAAACCAGACAAGACTCGACAGACAGGATAACCTAACTAACGGTAGAGATTTTACGAATATCACGTTTTAAGAGAAAAATCTACCAAAAATAGAGTCTCCTCTGTAAAATGGACATCTCTCTACCAAAGGTAGAGCCAGACCTGCATAAAATGCACTTCTAATATCCACAAACATCCACACTCGAGTCGGGCTCCCAAATCTACATTTTGCCCCGACCGAGATCACAACTCAATAAAATATCAAGAATTAATAGCATTTATATCTCAAAATACATATTTCACATACACATATACTAAAAATAAATAAAAATATATAAACTCTCAATTATTCAAAAATTAAACAACTAAATTTTCATTTCATTATCAAGATATAATTAAAACCTAAATTAAAACCATTATAATGTATTATATATATATATATATATATATATATATATATATATAATATTTGGAATTGATATTTAAAATTAACACTACTTAAGTAAAAATATCAATTAATTTATAAAAATTCTTTAAACCCCTTAATTATTAATAAAATTAACAAAAATATATATTCAACTATAATTAGCGTAAAATTACATTTTTACCCCCTTAAAATACATAAATTACATAATGTATTATTAATACTAAAATAATTCCTTAAAATTATTTAATCACCCCAAAAATTTATTTTCTCAAAATTAATCTTCCTAATAATTAAAACATAAAATCAACCAATAATTTCTTCTAAAAAAAATATAATTTAACCTAAAAAAATCATATTTGACATAAACTCAAAAATATTTATAAAAATAGTATAAAAATCACAAAAATTATAATTTGAGTTCTAAAATTAATAACATTCACTAATAACCTCAATTATTAAAATTTCATAATTTTTGACCATAATTTTCAAAATTAGCATAATTACCCATTAAATACCTAAAATTTATATATACCTCTAATTAACACCAAAAATTCTAAACCTTAAGTAAAATTAATATACCAAGAAAAATTAACTATAATTACTCTAATTTTACTAATTAAACCAAATAAAATCCAATAAATCAACTAATAAAAATATAATAAAATTACACAAAAATTCTGTAAATTAAGGAAAAATTAAGAAAAATGTGCATAAAAATTATAATTAACATTAATCAAACTAATCACTACTTAAATCCAACTAATTACCAAGAAAATTCACCTAAAATTCTGCATAACTAAAAAAAAATCCATTATAAATCCATAAAAGCATCAAGACTAACATAATCATCAACAACAACTACAGCATGACCATGATCTACTGAAACTTCAAGGAAATTGAGAAGAAAAGGGAAGAATGAGGGCTGTCACTCACCACACTGCTGGACAGAACAGAGGGAGGGGAAGGAGACCTGCTGCCATCGGAAAATGGGGAGGATGGAGCAGCTCAGGTAGGCAGAAGGTAGCGACAGACGGAGGAACGAAGCTAGGCAGGCGGACCGAGGCAGGGCTGTCGCGTGAGGGAGAAGAAATGCTGCTTGTCAGGCGAGAAGGGAGGGAACGCTACCACGCGAGGAAGAAGAAAGGCAGCTACTGCAACACTCCAGGAAGCTCAATGCACGGTGGTGATGGAGTTCTCAGGCGAAGGGGAAGGCGACACAGTGAGGGGGAGAGAGGGCGTGGGTGGCAGAAGAAGAAGGAGGGTGTTGGTGGGGGTTTTTTTTTTTTTTTTGGCCAAAGCATATATATATATATATATATATATATATATATAATGATATACTCTACATATATAGGCATATATATATATTATAATACCTACTAATATACATTCACACATCTAAAATAATATGAACATAAATATAATATAATGCATAAGTAATTATTAGTAATACTATTTAAAAAAAATATCCCTTTATTTAAATAAATATATAGGGTATTACAATATATATGCAAACATATATATAATAACAATATCAATTAATATTTAACGTAACATAGCATAAATAAATTTACATTTATAAAGAAATTATGGATGCCTATAATAAAAATTCTACATGCAATGCATACATATAATAATAATTCACATGTGGAGTGTGTTCCTCTAAAATAACTCAACTGTCCGGTTCTATAGACCTCGGTCTCGGTGCAATTATAAATAATAATTATAAAATAATTAGGATAAAATTCCTAATCTTATATACTCTAGATTGCTAGAGAAAACTAGATCTAAGACATGACTCTAATAAAAGACTCAAAACTTAAAATGGATTGATATCATATTTTACGAGAAATCTACCGAAATTTTAACAAAGTCTCCTTTGTAAAACGAACATCTCTCTATTAAAAGTAGAATCATTTCTGCACGAAAATACACTTTAAATACTCAAAAGCTCAACATCTCGGGTTGGACCCTCAAACTACAATTCACACCCAACCGAGAATCAACATCACAAAATATATAATAAAATAATATAATTTCTCAAATCACCAAAATATATCACAAAAAAATATTAAAGCAATTTATTTTCCAAATAAATAATACAAATTCTAGTTCCATTAATAGCATAAAATTTCCATTTTACAATTAAATTAGCATAAATTGTAATAATTATTAAAATCACTTGTTAGTATCATAAAAATAATAAAATGCTCATTTAGGCTCAAAAATAATAAATAAATTTATTTATCATATTTTTTCCAAAATAACTACTAAATAATTAATAATTGAAAAATAATTATAAAAATTATTTTTACACTTTTATTAATCAAAATAGTCTAAAACAGAATAATTGACAACAATTTCAATTAAAATCAAATAATTCACCAATTTCTAATATTTTTCCAAAAACACATATTTATACATAATCTTTAAAAATTTATATCTCAAATTCTATACATAATTTCATAAAACTGTCTTAACAAATTTTACTCTACATAATTAATAAAATTTATTAAAAATATAAAATTTTTCAGGCCGAAACAGTACGTGAACAGTAACCTGAACCCAAAAAATTCAAAAAATCATAAAAATAATTAAAAATCACAATTAGCTAGATCTCAACCTCAATTACATATAATTTCAAAGCAAATATATCCAATTAAATTAAATTAATCAAAATTAACCTAAAAACAATGTTTCAAAATTAGGGTCATTACTAAAGTTGCCCGGATGAATTAAGTTGGGAGAGACGAAGCTCGGAGGAAGAGCCTCTGATCGAGACCGGCGATGGTAGTTGGAGTGGTCGGAATTGTCATCGGCAAGCTCTTGATCAATCCGACAACCAAGGAAAAATCGGGAAAAAAATAAGAAAGAGAGGGGGAAGGAGTAGGTGGTGTTGTAGGGGAGAGGAGGAGTAGTTGCTGGTGGTGGTGGCACTAATAGGTGGAGGTGGCAACGTGGTGGCAGTGGCTGGCGATGGTGGTGTTGGGTTGTGTAGGGGAGGAAGAAGAGGAGGAGGAAAGGAAAGAAAAGAAAAGAAAAGAAAGAAGGAAAGATTAAAAAAAAACATTTTGTCCTTTTTAAAAAAAATAATAGTAACATTTAAAATAATAATAATATTCTAATATTTTAAAAATCTAAATTTCTCCCAATTTATTTATACACTAAACAATTAATTAATAATTAAATAAAACTACATAAATAATAATAATCTCATAAATAATTAAATAATAATTAATACTAAACAATTTCACACTTAAATTAATAATTAATTAAAATTCAGATTATAACAAAAAGTCTTTGTACTATAATGTTAATCTTTATAATATATAATATATGTGTATATATTTCTAATTTTATTAAATTATTAATTATAATATTGATTCTTTAATTCGACGTAGTTCAGAATGAATTTGGATTTGAAAAGTTCAAATTCTCCAAACTCATCCCAAATAAAAATTTTCAAGAAGTTTGATTTGAAAAAAGTCAAACTATCAACATAAATATTCAATTTTAGAGATTTTTAATTTGAATTTCCAGAGCAGTTTAGGTTCTTCAAGAATCAAGTCTCATGTTAAGCCCTAAAATTCATACACTGTATTTTATCCATAAAAAATGGCTATTGTTTTAAGCGCATTCTTTCTCATATTTGTTGTGTTTATATGTATTATTCCTTCGCTCTAAATATTTTTTTAGCTTATAAATTTAAAAAGATAATAAACATGATAATTTATGCACATATATAATAATAACATTTTAATATATAACTATTTAATAGCAAATGATGCCAATGGTCAAAATTGTAATATCCTGAGTTTTTAAATATTTTTATACTGCATCGGGATATGCAGTATTAATAATTTTTGTTTATATTTATGATATTTTATGAGTTTATTGTTTGTTTAAAGCTAATTTTAATTATTTTATATTATTTTAAGTACTTTACATAAAATTTTTCCGGAAATTATATTTTTGGGAAAATTGACACGTAAATAATTTAATATTAATTATTTTGACTAGTTTTACGAATTTGCATGAACTCATACATAATTTTTAAGTGCTAAAATAAAATGTATATATGTGTATTTATTTAAATTAATTAGGATTTAATTAATTACCTTAATTTTTATTATTTAGTTTTAATATTAATTAATTAATTTTAAGTGTATAAATTATTAAATATATTAAAATATTTGTGTGGTGAGTATTATTTGTGTGTGGTAATATATATAATATTATAATATAAGGTGGACATATATATATATATATATATATATACATTATTATTTATCAAAAATCAGAAGTTTGCTTTATTTACAGTTTTACCACTATCTTCATCTTCTTCCCTCCCGATCAGTTTTCCACCATTTCCGGCCACTGTGACCTCTGTTTCTTGCCGTCACTGTACCCTTCAGCCTTCCTCCTCCCTTGCCAGCCATTCCCGACGCCTGAAGCTCCCTTTTCCTGCGAGTTTTGACTGGTTTTTCTCAAAGAAGTCGAAAATCGATCAAGCTCTGATCGACGTGATTTCGGCCACCAAATTTGATGCCACCAGTCTCTATCTTCTCCTTGAGCTCTGGTGAGTGTGATTCCAAGCTTTTTTTCACTTAAAATGGTCTAGATTTTCCTAGGTTTCAATTTCTTCATTTCAGCCATTTAGGGTTTCAAATTTTTTTGAGCTTCAATTTGATTGATTCATGAAAACTCCCTTAACAAACTTTGATCCTGGAAACTCAATCTACATGCTGTAATTTTTTTCGAATTTTTTGAATTTATTTTGATTTTTGGGTATTTTTTATTATTTTATTATTATTTTCTAATTTTGGAAAATTAATTAATTAAATTATGAAATTATGTTTTATGGTAATTATAGGTGTTAAAATGAATTATTGAAATTTATTTGTAATTTTTTTGAATTTTTATATATTTATTTGGAATTTATTAAGTTTATGTAATTTTGAAAAATAGGTTTAATTATGTGTTTAATTGAAATAAATTGGTAAATTGAGTATATTTATTGATATTATTGAATTATATGTTGAGAAAATTAATTTTGAGTAATTATATTATTTTTGGTAAATTTTTGGATTTATTTTAGTAAATATATATATATAGGGGTGTTTTGGTAATTTTATACTAAATTGGCTAAAAATGTAATTAAATCGGTTTTAATAGTTATTTAGGGTATAAAAATGATTTCTACAAATTATTTAGTATTTTTAACTAATTAAAACTATTTTTTGTAAATTATCTTCAAATTATATGTATATTATACAATTTTTCTAAATAAATGAGTTTTTATCGGTTTTTAATAAGTTTTAGGGTTAATTATGTGATTTGGAATTATAAAATGTATTTTTATTATAAAAGGGCATTTTTCGGTATTTTGTAATTATTCTGTGAATTGTGAACCTCGGTCGGTGAATTGTAGTTTGGAGTCCGACTGAGGGATTGTGGTTGTGAATTTGGTGTTATTCCGAAGTGTGTTTTCTTTGCAGGACCAGCTCTACTCTTTGAGTAGAGAGATGTCCGTTTTACAGGGGAGGTTTTGCCGGATTTTCGGTAGAATTCTCATAAAACGTGATGTCCGGTCAAATCCCTATTCTAATTCTGTGTCTAAAATTCTAGATCGAGTCTTTAGAATTTTCGATAAATTTGTTCTAATTTCATGTTGTCGTTTGTTTATTTAGTTGCACCGAGATCTAGGCCTAACGGATCAGGCCCGCCATGTTTGTCTCGTGGAGCACTAACATGTGAGTTATTATACTGTACATATATGCATTGCATATAGGATGCATCACTTAGGGTTTTCCATTTTCATTATATGTTTTTAAAGTGATTTAAATTATAATATTTTTGGTATATCTAGGGTTGTATTTTTATATATGCATATTAAATAATTATGCATGTTAGTTTGATATATGCACATTAAACAATTAGGTTTAGGTTTAATACATTTGAGTAATATACACATGTTTTAAAACATATACTTAGTCACAATTATTTTACTAAATGATGAGTATACTTTAGGTATAGTTTCGGTATATTTTAGGTTTATTCTTAGATAATTGCATGCTATATTATAAACCTACACTTAAATTGTTTTTAAGTTTATTTTTGGTATATTTTTGATATATTCCTCAAATAAATGCATGTTTTATTATTAATTGAAACCTAAAACATTAGTGGTATACTTAGGGTTTAATTGTGATATATGCATGCTAGAAAATTAGGTCATTTGGTATATTATGAATATATGTTAAACCTAAACACATATTTAAATGAAATTTTATATATAATTTTTTTATTAAGTGATTTGTGCACTTAGGTATATTCTTTGTATATTTAGGTACATTTTTAAGCAAATGCATGATGTATTATTAAAATGCACTTAAATTGTTTTGCACTCTATTAACGGTTTACCTTTAGTATATTTCATATTTTATTTGATATATATACCCAAAATATATCGGGTATATTTTAGGTATATTTTTGGTATATATATATGGTTGATTTTACTATTATGAATATTATTTTACATTAATTATTTTTCGAATGAATGATTTATTTAAGTGAAGGATATCAATAGAACGTGCTTCCTAGTGGGCAGCACTAGGACCGTGTACGTATCGGTGCAATAGATAAAGGTTGAGTGAGAATTAATTGTGGTGATTATAATTGATTGATTGATTTGACTAAGCTTAATGGTATACTAGATAGTGTGATTGCGGGGCCAATCAGATTGACAGTCAGATTGCTGGAGCTCGGTTGACTTAGTGTCTCAGGGCCAGTCTACTATCCATAGTGGAATGAATGATCTATTGGGTTGATAGAGATGTGAGGTGATAAATAGTGTGATTGCTGGAGCTCGCTTGACTAGGGGTCTCGGGGCCAATTACACTGACAGCTAGACTGCTGGAACTCGATCGACTTAGTGTCTCGAGGCCAGTCTGCTATCCAGTTTAGAATAAGTGTTCTATTTGGAATCAAGTGAGCCTGTATGGCTAGAGTGATGATGGGGTTGTTTGAGGTTGCTATTATTAGGGTTCTATGGATCCTTCATGAATTTAATTAAAGATTTTCTACATTTTGTATATTTATAAAAGCAGAGTTTGACATTCGTGTGAATTGTGTGTATATACATATATATATATAATGATACCTGATTGTTATGGTTTAGATTGCATGTATATATAATATAATAATTCACTCAGTGAGGTCTGACCCCCTCAATTATTTTTTTTCAGGAAATCCTTTATTGTCAGACCTTAGTCATAGAGTTCCTCATCGGTGTTCTTCAGTCCCGGCTATTTTATATAATGTAAAAATCTGAACCTCTGATTTGTATTCTAAAAACTGTATTAGTCGTGTTATTATGTCTGAGGAGTATTATTTTGTTGTGGATATTTAATATTCTGGGAATTTGTATTTGATTACTATACGATGATGTATTCATTGAGAAGGATTTGAAGTATTTATATTATATATTGATTCCAAAAATTTTAATTCTGTCATATTTTTATTTAATTATTACATGATTTTATTTTTTAAGGCTTGCTATGGGTTCCGGATTCGAAAAAATTCTTATTCCCTAGCGCCGGTCATCACTTCTAGTTTGGGTCGTGACAAATATCTTGAAATTTTAGTTCAAATTCTCTCACTGTATTAAGGCAAGTTGAAATTAGAAAAATTTAATGTTAAATGGAAAGAATTAAAAATTATATTTTATTTTATGAAATATAAATTATATTTAGTTATTAATTTCTAATATAAAAAGGGGAGAGAAAGAGTGAGGGTTTGAACCGTACTCTTCTCAAACTAAATATTTATACATTTTACTATTTGAGCTACTCGTTGGGGACATATTCAGTTATAGCTCTTGTTATCTTATTATGTTTAACATGTTTATTTATGTACTGCCTAATGAAAAAAAGTGCTGAATTTTATTATTTTTATAATTCTTTTGAAAATTTTCTATATTAAGTAAAATTGTGTGCTTGGATTTTTTTATTAAAATTAAAGTTGAAAAAATTATGAATCTTCAATCTACGTACAAAATTTCAATTAAAATATTAAATATAGTAGCAATATAAACAATTAAATGATTGTTAATATTGATCCTCAGTTGATAAATAATTAATCTCTTGACAAAATGTTTGTTTTTAATTTTACATTGTGAATAAAAAATTTTAAATTTGATTTTTAATAATCAATATATACAGTAAATTTTATTAAATTTATAAAAATTAAAACAATAAAATAAATTATAAAATTAGTATATTTAAACTACCGTGTGTGCGCGTATATATATATAATGCTAAACTTCAAAGTTATTAAATCAAAAATTTGATAAATGTCATTCTCCCTAATTCAACATTCACTTTGTATTAAAATATTTAAAAAATCTATTTTTATATAAAATTATTTGATCTTTATTTTAAAATATTTATATTATTTACGGTTTGTCCAATAGTTAAGTAATTAATTTTTTTTTTTGGTAAGAAACGAGGCACAAGCCTAGAACATTACACAAAAACTAATTTGGTAGAGCCACTCCCTAACCTGTCAAAGTCAAGCCATTGAATCAACCCCAAAGGAGTAGGGGTGAGCACGGGTTGGATAAATCTAAATATTTAAAATCTCCGTAATTGTACTATATTTCAAGAATTTTAAAAATTAAATTTTTAGCACTAGTACCTAATTGAAAAATCTCTAGACCAGTACCATTCCATTTTTCTAAACGGTTCGGTACAAGGATCCGCTTCTATCGGAATGAATCAGTATGGTACGATTTAAAATAGGTTTTTGGGAATTTTTATAATAAATAAATTTATATTATTAATTTAAATTATATTTATTATCCATTGTTTTTGTTGAAACAATTATGTAATTTTTTAGTTGGCCCATCAATAATATTATTTATTAATAAGTTATCAAATATAATAATAACAACATATTTTAGTTAAAAATTATAATATTTGAAATCATACAATGTTAATTTTCTTATTTCATATTTTTTATTTTAAATTGAAATATAATGTACTATCCGCATTTTTACTTGTTGTTTATAATAATAATAATAATTTTCTTATTTCTCATATTTTAAGTTTAAAGTTTGTTGTAATGGATATTTCACATTCTTATTTTTTTAATTGAATTATTTGAAATTATGCAATATGAATTTTTTATTTTTATACTTTAAGTTTAAATTGTAATAGACATGTCACGACCCGAACCCGAGGGCACGTGATCGACACTAGGGAATGGGTAGGCATAAGGCCCCCGAAACTCGTAGTAAGCCTTAAAGAAAAGAAAAATAAAACCTTCAAATTTAAAACTTTATTTTATACCAAAATACATTATCAAACTGATTTTTCTAAAAATAAACATAATCATGCACATTATAAAATGTTCTTCATCATCAAATATCATAAATCAATATTAAACATTATGCATAAACATGATTCATTAAAACTTCAATACATAAGTATGTTTAAGTTATACAAACTCATAGTACATACACTACTGCAGTATGCTAGAGTCACTACTATAGTACAGCTCACAATAACCTACATAATATAGTCGGTGATGAAGAAATCCGTCTTAGAGGCGGTCTGAGGTCGAACTCCCAAGCTCCTGAAAAAAATAGATTGAGGGGAATCAGACCTCACTAAGTAAGTCAATAAAAGAACTGTATGGTTTGAAACCCTTTTTGAAAACCATATAGTTATAGTGAAAATAATTTATAATGTATATATATATAGCTTTTGAAAAATTTTGGTAGAACCCTAAACCCAAATTTCTAAATGGCCAACTAGGCCCACTTAATCCAACTAGACTGTTGGTCCCCGAGAGCAAAGACATCAACTGAGGCACCAAGCCGCAATCATCAACTTAATCTAATTACATGGCACTGGCGGTCCCCGAGAGCTAAGGCATCCACTGAGGCACCCATCCCAGTCCATTATTAACTTTTTAATCACTGATAGTCCCCGAGAGCAAAGGCTTCCGCCGAGACACTCGTCCCAGTTCATATCCACAAGTCATATATATATTGGATCCATCTCTCAATCTCTACCATGTGCACACGGTCCTGGTGAAACCCACCAAGTAGCCCGTTCTACCAAAATTTCTCAAAAATGAAGTTTAAATAAATAAAACGCATTTAAATCTTAAATAGCAGCATGTAAATTAAATAAGTCATATAATGAATACTAAAATATGAGCGCACGCATCTTTAAATAAAACACACGCACAGATCAATTTATCAACTTACAAGATGAACGAGAAGGCTGATGACTGCGCGTCTGCCTTGATCCAACAGCTTTCGCTCTGATATTCTCTAGAAAAGAAATTAACAGACCTATTTTAAAAACACATCCATGGAATAAAATTGAAAATTGACAAAAATAACAAAATTGTAGACAGACTTGAGAAAGACCGGATAAGACTCGATAGATGGGGGAAAAACCTAATTAATGGTATGAATTTATGGAAGATGTCACGTTTTACGAGAAAATCTACCAAAATTTCGTCAGATTCTCCTCTGTAAAACAAACATCTCTCTACTATAGGTAGAGCCATTCTTGCATGGAAAATGCACTTCTAATAGTCATAAACATGTACACTCGAGTCGGGCTTCCAGGACTACACTTAGCCCCAATCGAGATCACAACTCAACCGACACAAAAATTAAATGATTTATTTCCCAAAAATACACATTACATATAAATATCCATAGCTTAGAAAATCATTTCTCATTAAGGTTTAAAAACAACATTTCACAAACATATATACCAAAATATATACTAATATAAAATATCAATTATTCAACAATTAAATAATCAAACTTATATTTCATATCAAAATATAAATATAACCTAAAATTAATTACTCATATTATTAAATCTCTATAAAAATATATTCACTATCAAATTCATAATTTAATACCAAAATATCCAAATCTCACCTAATATATTATTTGAAATTAATGTTCAAAAATTAGTGTTAATTAGTCAAAAATAGTAAATAATTTGTAAAAATCCTTTTAATTCCTTAAATATTATTAAAACCAACCACAATCCATTATTTAGCTATAATTAACACAAAATTATGTTTTTACCCCTATAATACATAAACTTACATAATACACTATTATTACTCACAAATTCCCTAAAAATTATACAAATACCTAAAAATTATTTTCTCAACATTAAATTTCTTAATATAATTAAAAACATAAAATTAACTAACAATTTCTTCCAAAATATAAATTTAACCTAATTATCCACCTTTGACATAAACTTAAAAATAATTATAAAAATAGTATAAAAGTCACAAAAACTATAAATCAAGTTCTAAAATTAATAACATTTAATAATAATACCAATTATCAAAATTTCATAATTTTTTAACAACAAATTTTAGATATAAATAAAATATTCAAAATTCACAATAATTTCTATAATCTCAAATAAAATTAATATACCCAAAATAATTAACAATAACTACTCTAATTACTAATTAAACCCAAATAAATATAAAATAAAATCAAACAAAAATCAAATAAAATTCTAAAATTGAGAAAAATCAAAATAATATACAAAAATTAGATTTAAGCCTTTAACTTTGTAGAATTCATCATCTAACTTAGAAGAATTAAAAATTAACACACAAACTAGCTCAGACAACCAGAAAACAACCAGAAATCAACCATAAAACAACTATGTGCAACTCACCTTCAACCTTTGATGCCAACGCCGAAGATGAGTTGTAGCGACGAGGCTTGGTGTCAACCGACGCCTGAGAAGGTGAGGAAGGCTGAGGGAGCAACGATGGCACCGATCTAGCTTCGGCAGAGGTGGGCTGAGCTCAAACACAGAGAGAGTGTCATGACCCAAAACAGTGGCCATGACCGGCGCTAGGGAACGAGAATTCTTTCGAATCTGGAACTCATAGCAAGCCTTAAAATAAAATAAAACATACAATAATAATAATAACATAATTAAAATATTATGCAGCGGAAATAAAATCATAAATAAAAATAAAATAACAATCCACCAATAAAATTAAATGAACATCCTAATCTTATATATAAATAATCCTTTAATACAAATTCTAGTCCAAATCTTTAAAATACAATCTCATTTAAATATGATACATAAATTTCACAAACGACTACAACTACTACAGTGTCTAGATTATAAAATAAATGTCACGACCTAAAACAGAGGTCATGACCGGCGCTAGGGAACGAGAATTCTTTCGAATCTGGAACCCGTAGCAAGCCTAAAAATAAAATAAAACATGCAATAGTAATAATAACAATTTTTAATGCAGCAGAAATAAGATCATAAATATTAAAAATAACATTTCCACCAAATGAAGTTAAATCAAATCCTCATCTCATATATATAAATCCTTTGATACAAGTTTTAGTTCAAATTCTTAAAATACATAACTCACACAAATATAATACATAAAACCCATAATCTTATTTATAACTACTGCAGTGTCTAGATTATAAAAATAAAACTCAAGACTTAGATAAGCAGTTTACATAAAGAAGTCGGGGCGGAAGAAATCCGGCGTACAGGCCTGCTACTGAGGTCTGAGGAAGAAGACTCTCCTGAAAAATAGTCAATGGAGGGGAGTTAGACCTCTCTGAGTGAATTACTATAATATATATACATGCATACTAAATGATAATGCATACAGTCAACAGTATGTATCTAATATGTATATATACAGGCAAATACACACAGATGCAGTAAAATCATTTTATATATTTTATTGGAAATCATCGTTTATGAAGGATCAAATAGAACCCTAGAAAATCGCAACCTCAAAAAAGTGTTAGACAACACTCTAGCCATACAGGTTCACTTATTCCAAATATGGTCACTTGATCCATTTAGATAGTAGACTGACCCCAAGACACTAAGTCAACCGAGCTCCAGCAGTCTGACTGTCAGTGTGATTGGCCCCGAGACACTTGGTCAACCGAGCTCTAGCAATCACACTCCCAAATCATTTCTCACACATCAAATATTCAAATCTCATCAATATCCTTAAACAGGTTAGTAATATAGCCTAAATGCTATAAGCGTACTGGTACGTACTCGGTCCTAGTGCTGCCCACTGGGTAGCACGTTCTATTGATATCCTTTATTAAAATATAAAGCATACATTCATAAAAATTAAATGATGCATGAATTTAAATAAAATAGCAACATAAACCATATATATACTAGAAATATACCAAAAGTAAACCAAATATATTTTGAGTATATATACGTCAAATAAATCCAATATAATTACAAAATAAACTAACAATATACCAAGAATATACATAAAACATTTTAAGAATAATTTATTAATAAAACATGCATATAATTTGAAAATATACCAAAATATAAATTAAACATAAACTTAAATACCAAATGAATTATTTATGCATAATTAATCAAAATAACATACATTTCTAAATCATGCACCCTAAAGCATATATATATAGAATAGTAACTCACACTTAGTGCGCTGCTCGAGATAGGTCCGACGGCCTGGTCCACTAGACCTCGGTCTCGGCGCAACTAAACATACAAAAATAACAGACATCAAAATAAACCTAACAGAAAATCCTAGAAACTCGATCTAGAATATTGGACACAGAATCAAAATTAGAGTTCGATCGGACATCACGTTTTACAAGAATTCTATCAAAAATCCGGTAGAACCTCCCCTATAAAATGAACATCTCTCTACTCAAAGAGTAGAGCCAGCCCTGCAAAGAAACACACTTCGAAAAATAGACTCAAAAACACATCCATAACCTCTCGGTCGGACTCCAAACTACAGTTTACCGACCGGGGTCCACAATCATAGAATAATATAAAAATACCAAAAATACCCTTATATCACAAAAATACATTTTATAAGTAGAAATTACATAATTAACCCTAAAACACATTAAAAATCGATAAAAACTCATTTTATTAGAAAAATCGTATATTATATATATAATTGAAAATAATTCACGAAAAATAGTTTTAATTAGTTAAAAATACTAAATAATTTGTAGAAATTATTTTTATACCTTAAGTAGCTATTAAAACCAATTTAATTACATTTTTTGTCAATATAGGGTAAAATTACCAAAATACCCCTATATATATAAATATACTAAAATTCATTCAAAAATTCACCAAAAATAGTATAATTGCAAAAAATTAATTTTATAAACATATTTATCAATAATTTCAATAATTTAACTCAATTAAATAATTAATTTCAATTAAAAACACAATTAACCTAATTTTCCAAAAATTACATAAATTAATTAAATTCAAAATAAATACATAGAAATTCATAAAAATTCCAAATAAATTTCTATAATTAATTAAAACACCTATATTTATAATAAAACACAATTTCATAATTTAATTAATTAATTTTCGAAAATTAGAAAATAATAATAAAATATTCAAAAATAGCCAAAAATCAAAATAATCTCCAAAAATTCTACAAAAATTCATAGGTGAATATTAAGCTACTAGGATCAACATTTGTTAAGGGACATTTCATGAATCAATCATTTGAAGCTCAAAAAAAGTCGAAAACCATTTATGGCCGAAATTGAAAAATTGAGAAAAACCATACCAAATCAAGTTTTGAGCTTAAAAAAAGCTTGGAATCGTCTTCTATGGCTTCAGGGGAGTCCAACAACACCGGAATGAAGGAATTTGGCGGTCGGAATAGTGAGTTGTGAAGAAAATGGGACTTTCGGCCAAAAATGGAAGAAAATGAGTTGGCTGGCGCCGAGGAAGACGATTGGAGTGGCGAGGCAGTGGAGGAGGACGGCGACACGCAGGTGAGGCACTCTGACGCCCGGTGATCGGACGGCGAGGGTGAGGGTTGATGGAGGAGGGTCGGGGAGAAGAAGGAAATGGAAGAGAAAAGAAAAGAAATAAATAAATAATTTTTTTTTTGTATATATATATATATATATATATATATATATATATATATATATTATAATATTAATAATAGTTTAATAATTTATAATATAGTATATTAATATAATACTTAGAAAAATTATCCACCACACACATAATTCAATATTTTAAAATTTAATACTAAATAAAAATAATTAAATAACAATAAAACTAACAAATAAATAATAAAATATTAGGGTAATTAATCAAACCCTAATTAAATAAATACACATATATACGTTATTTAGTACTTTAAAAATATATATGAGTTCATGCAATTCCATAAATCTATTTAAAATAATTAATGGTAAATTATTTACGTGAAAATTTCCCCGAAAATGCAAGTCCCGGGAAAATTTTACGTAAAATACTATAAATAATATACAATAATTAAAATATGTTTTAAATACATATCAACTCGTAAAAATATCATAATTATATACAAAGTTATTAACACTGCATATCCCGATGCAGTATTAAAATATTTAAAAAAAACACGGGATATTATAATAAAGCTCAGGTAAGCAGTTTACATAGGGAAGCCGGGGCGGAAGAAATCCGGCATATGGATCTGCTACTGAGGTCTGAAGATGATCACTCTCCTGAAAAATAGTCAACGGAGGAGAGTCAGACCTCACTGAGTGAATTGTTATAATATATATTGTAATATCCCAGATTTTTAAATAATTTTAAACTGCATCGGGATATGCAGTGTTAATAATTTTTGTATATATTTATGATTATTTTCATGAGTTTGTTATTTATTTAGTCATTTTAATTATTTTTAATTATTTTAAGATATTTACGTAAAAATTTCCCGAGAAATTTATTTTTAGAAAAATTAAAACCTAAATAAACATTTATTATTTACGTTAGTCCATTTTATATAATTGCATGATTCCATGCATGATTTTATTTATCATATTTATATATATACATATACATGCATATATATATTTAGCATTAGGGTTTATTAATTATTTTTAATTATGTATATATATTATATAGTTTTCATTTTTAATTAACATGTGTTATGTATATATATTGTTTATTTTAAACATGTGGTGTGTAATTTTTCTAAGTATATATATATATATATATATATATATATATATATATATATTTTAATGATAAAATGATAAAGTAATTATTATTATTATTATTATTATTATTATTATTATTATTATTATTATTATTATTATTATATAAACTTCCTCAATTTACCAATCGTGCCTTGAACCCTCTCCATCACGTTCGGTTGCCTTCTTCCCTTCCCCTCACTGCGTGACTCCATTCACCGCTATTCAGAGTGCTTTCTGGATGTCCACCTCCTTCCTCTAGCAGCTCAGCCTCTCCTTCCACCCTCTCCGACGTCGGTGAACGCTGCAACAACCCGAGAAGCCAAAAATTGAACCTAGCTCCGATCGACGTGATTTCGGCCACCAAAATTGACACCAATAGTCTCTATCTTCTCCTTGAGCTCCAGTGAGTCCATTTCCAAGCTTTGTTTCACTTGAAACGATCTAGATTTCCCTAGGTTTTGATTTTACATTTTCGGCCACTTTAAGTTTTTGAATTTTTTGAGCTTTGATTGAATGATTCATGCAAACTCCCTTCACAAAATTTGATCCTAGTAGCTTAATCTACACTTTGAAATTTTTTTAGAATTTTTGGGAATTATTTTGATTTTTGTGAATTTTTGATTATTTTATTAATATTTTCTAATTTTCGAAAATTAATTAATTAAATTATGAAATTGTGTTTTATGGTGATTATAGGTGTTGAAATGCATTTTAGAAATTTATTTTTAATTTTTGTGAATTTTATATATTTATTTTGAATTTATTTAGTTTATGTAATTTTGGGAAAATTAGGCTAATTATGTGTTTTATTAAAATTAATTGGTTAATTGAGTATATTTATTGATATTATTGAGATATGTGTTGATAAAATTAATTTTGAGTAATTATACTATTTTTGGTGAATTTTTGAACATTTTTAGTGAAATTTACGTAACTAGGGGTATTTTGGTAATTTGACACTAAATTGGCTAAAAATGTAATTAAATTGGTTTTACTAGTTATTTAAGGTATAAAATGATTTTTACAAATTTTTTAGTATTTTTAACTAATTAAAACTATTTTCGTAAATTATTTTCAAATTATATATAATATACGATTTTTTCTAAATAAATAAGTTTTTATTGATTTTTAGTAAGTATTAGGGTTAATTATGTAATTTGGATTTATAAAATGTATTTTGATCAATATTTATGAATTTATTGAGAATTACCGACTTTTAATAATATTTTATTAAAATTAGGGTTTTTGTGTATTTATTGGTTAAATAAATATTTTTAGCATTTGAATATTTAAATTTGCTATATTTTGAGTATTGAAGGGTATTTTGGTATTTTTGGTATTTTTCAGTATTTCTATAATTATTCTGTAAATTATGAACCTCGGTCGGTGAGTTATAGTTTGGAGTCCGACTGAGGGGTTGTGAATTGTGTTTATTCGAAGTGTATTTCTTTGCAGGACCGGCTCTACTCTTTGAGTAGAGAGATGTCCATTTTACAGGGGAGGTTCTACTGGATTTTTGATAGGATTCTCATAAAACGTGATGTTCGGTCGAATTCTTATTATGATTCTGTGTCTAAGATTCTAGATCGAGTCCTTAGAATTTTTGTTAGAATTATTCTGATTTCCTGTTGTCATTTGTTTGTTTAGTTGCGTTGAGACCGAGGCCTAGTGGACCAGGCCCGTCGGACCCATCTCGAGGAGCGCAATAACAATGAGTTGTTATTATATATATATATATATATATATATGTTTTAGGGTGCATGTTTTAGAAATGTATGTTTTCATTGTATAAAATATGCATATATAGCTTAATCATTACTTAGGTTTATTTCGGTATATTTTCGTTATATTTTCGATATATTTCCAAATTATAT
Source organism: Mallotus nudiflorus (assembly GCA_947683625.1). Taxonomy (NCBI): domain Eukaryota; kingdom Viridiplantae; phylum Streptophyta; class Magnoliopsida; order Malpighiales; family Euphorbiaceae; genus Mallotus; species Mallotus nudiflorus. The sequence goes on along the minus strand of CANTUR010000157.1, from coordinate 8,226,266 downwards.
GCATGTTTTATTATGAATTTATACTTACATTGTTTTAAGTATATTTATAGTTTATTTCCAGTTTATTTTGTAACTATATTAGATTTATTTGACGTATATATACTCGAAATATACCTGGTTTGCTTTTGATATATTTCTAGTATATATATGGTTTATGTTGCTATTTTATTCAATTTCATGCATCATTTATTTATGAATGTATGTTTTATATATTAATGAAGGATATCAATATAACGTGCTACCTAGTGGGCAGCACTAGGACCGAGTACGTACTGGTACGCTGATAGCATTTAGGCTATATTACTAACCTATTTATGGATATTGATTGGATTGATTTGATTTGATGTGTGATATGATTTGGGAGTGAGATTGCTGGAGCTCGGTTGACCAGGTGTTTTGGGACCAATCACACTGATAGTCAGACTGCTGGAGCTCGGTTGACTTAGTGTCTCGGGGCCCGTCTACTGTCCAAATGGAATAAGTGAAATTATTTGAAATAAGTGAGCCTGTATGGCTAGAGTGTTGTCTAACATTGTTTGAGGTTGCGGTTTTCTAGGGTTCTATTTTATGCTTCATAAACAGTGATTTTCAGTAAAAATATATAAAATGATTTTGTTGCATCTGTATGTATTTCCTTGTATATATACTTATTATGTAAATACTGTTGACTGTGTGCATTGTCATTTAGTATGCATGTATATATATTATAACAATTCACTCAGTGAGGTCTGACTCCCCTCCTTTGACTAGTTTTCAGGAGAGTCATTATCTTCAGACCTTAGTAGCAGACCCATACGCTGGATTTCTTTCGCCCCGACTTCACTATGTAAACTGCTTGCTTGAGTTTTATTTTATAATCTAGACACTGCAGTAGTTGTAAACAGTTATGAGATTTATGTATTACATTATGTTTGTAGGGAAATTGTATTATAAAGATTTGAACCAAGTTTTGTATTAAGGATAATATTTATATATGAGATGAGTTGTTTATTTAAATGAGTTGGTGGATTATACATATTATATTTATGAATTTTATTTCCGCTGCAAGTTATTTATTTATGTTAATATTATTATTGTATGTTTTTATTTTATTTTAAGGCTTGCTACGGGTTTCGAATTCGAAAGAATTCCCATTCCCTAACGCCGGTCATGACCCCTGTTTTGGGTCGTGACAAAGTTGGTATCAGAGCGGAGTTCTGTGTCAGGGCCTTAGTTGTGTGAGTTATGGCCCTAGTTTTCGGTGTTATATTTTCTTTTGAACTACTGCAGTGAATTAGGTTCGAGTATGTCTTGATAAGTATTCCTTGCTTTAGTTTTCTGTGTTATCCTTCATTATCTGTGTTGTCTGAATCCTTCTATTTATCTTTTCAGAATGAGGAGGCGAGCGCGTGTCACTCCATCAGTCATTGAGGCCGAGGATGTTGAGTCCTTTCAGGATGAGGTTTTACCTCCTGAGCCACCAGTTAGGCGTAGAGGTTGAGGTAGAGGTAGAGGTAGACCTCAAGGAGCGGCAGGTCACCGTAGGCTGAGAGAGTTACAAGATGAGGAGCCTGTTGACCCTGAGTATGAGGATATTCCTGTACCTTCAGTCGTACTGCATGTTTAGCTTACCTATCAGTGGTATGTCTGACCTTGAGGCAGCTTTATTCTATGCTAGAGTTGGTAGGATTGCTTTCGATAGGACCTTCGATCCGTTAGATTTTCTGCATGCGATCGAGACTAGGACTCAGAATGGTCATACCGAGTACTAGTGGATCATGATTGTCGAGCTATTTGTTGAGGGACCAGCCTTGGACTAGTTTATTTAGATGATCCAACTTTACATGTTGATGATGACCTGGGCTCAGTTTAGAGAGTGATTCATGAGGAGATTCTGTCCAGAGCCACTCCGCATGAGTTATCGTCTCAGATTGACTAGTATATCTCACGATGATCGATCAGTAGAGGAGTACACCCAAGAGTTTCTTTGACTGGGTAGATATGCAGAGGATCTGATGCGAGACCAGTATTTCACAGTTACTACCTACGTCACTGAATTGGGTTTAGCATTTGCTGGTATGCCTACAACAGGCCTTACTCTGGAGTCTGTTATTGAGTTGGCTAAGGAGATTGAGCTAAGGCTAGTCAGGCAGGGAGCTATGCTTGATTATTACTAGCTGGGTGTTCAGTCGAGTGGATTTCAGACTACTCCGTATTCGAGTTTTCATGTTAGGTCGAGTAGTCAGTAGAGAGGTCCAGCTTAGTAGAGTTAAAGACAGCAACAGCGAGTGCATCGCAACAGTAGACATGGCCATGGAGGTCAGCATAGACCGTTCAGATTCGGGTCAGGTGCTTCGAGCAGCAGTAGTGGACGTAGTTCTGGGTCATCTACCAGTGTTCCCAGACCTGTGGCAGAGTCCATTAGGGACTATGTTACCTCTGTCATGCTTTAGATACGGGCAGACAAGACATTATGCCAGATCATGTCCTTATTTCGGGTATTAGCAGCCACATATTCCATGATTTCCACAGCAGTCGATTGCTAGTGCTACACCCGTTCCATTTCAGTTGCCTCCAGTCTGGCATCAGAGTTCCACTCAACTTATTCCTTAGCAGGGTCGTGGTAGAGGTGCTAGATGAGGTGCCAAAGGTGTTGGCCAGGCTTCTAACAATCAGTAGGGAGGTTGAGGATAGGCCAGAGTCTTCCATCTCACTCAGTAAGATGCTCAGGCATCTAATGTAGTCATGGCAGGTATTATTTCTGTTTGTTACCTGGATGCATGGGTTTTGTTTGATCCGAGTGCCACACATTCATTCGTTTCTCCTGTTTTTGCTTCCAAGTCTTGTTGGCAAGCTTCGAGGATGGCTTTTCCTTTATCTTTCGCCACTCCTCTAAGCGATTCTTTGGACACCGATATTGTTCATTTTGGTTTTCCAGTTCTCGTGGGAGATAGAGAATTATCTGCTGACTTGATTCTACTGGATATGATAGAGTTCGATGTGATTCTAGGTATGGATTGGTTATCTCAGCACTATGTCATAGTGGATTATCGGAGTAAAGAGGTGACTTTCAGAATTCTTGATGATGAAGAATTTAAGTTTGTGGGTGATAGGAGTTCAGCACCTTAGAATCTTATTTTTGCTATTATGGCTAGGAAGTTATTGAGGAAAGGTTGTCAGGGATATTTGGCATTGGTCAGGGATACTTCAGTGGAGAAGTTGTCACTCACAAATGAACTATTGCCTGTGAGTTTCCTAATGTTTTTCCTGAGGAGTTGCCAGGTTTACCAGCTTACAGAGAGATTGAGTTCTGTATAGATGTGGTTCCAGGTACTACTCCTATATCTATGCCACCCTACAGAATGGCTCCTGCAGAGTTAAAAGAGTTGAAGGAGCAGCTGCAAGAGTTATTGGATAAGGGTTTTATTAGACCCAGTGTTTCTCCTTGGGGTGCACCAGTCCTGTTTGTAAAGAAGAAGGATGGTACCCTGAGACTGTGCATTAACTACAAAGAGCTGAATAAGGTGTTAGTGAAGAACAAGTATCCTCTCCCGAGGATAGATGACTTATTTGATCAACTACAGGATGCACAATTCTTTTTTAAGGTTGATATGAGGTCAAGTTATCATCAGTTGTAGATCAGTGAAGCCGATGTTTCTAAAACGGCATTTCACACTCGATATGGCCACTATGAGTTTTTGGTGATGTCTTTTGGTTTGACTAACGCACCAGTAGCTTTTATGGACCTGATGAACAGGGTATTCAGACTGTATGTGGATCAGCTTATAGTAGTCTTCATCGATGATATACTGGTATATTCGAGGAGTATGGAGGAGCATGTATATCACTTGAGGACTGTACTACAGACACTGAGAGAACATCAACTTTATATTAAATTCTCAAAGTGTGATTTCTGGATGGAGAGTGTTTCTTTTCTTAGACATATGGTGTCTAAAGAAGGTATCCAGGTTGATTCATAGAAGATTGAGGTAGTGTTTGAGTGGCCTAGACCGACTTATGTTATAGAGATTCGAAGTTTTCTAGGTTTAGTCGGGTATTATAGGTGGTTTGCATAGGATTTTTCTAGAATTGCAGCCCCTATGACTCGCTCGACTCAGAAGAATGTTAGATTTGAGTGGTCAAAAGCTTATGAGAATAGTTTTCAATTGTTGAAGGAGAAGTTGACCACAACTCTAGTGCTAGCTTTGCCTAATGGTGTAGACAAGTTCACAATTTATTGTGATGCCTTTAGAGTTGGCCTTGGTTGTGTGTTGATGCAGAATGGTAGGGTGATAGCCTATGCTTCGAGGTAGTTAAAGAAGCATGAGCATAACTATCCTACACATGACCTTGAGATGGCTGCAGTGATTTTTGCTCTCAAGATCTGGAGACATTATATGTATGGGGTGACTTGTGAGATTTTTACTGATCACAAGAGCCTTAAGTAAATTTTCCAGCAGAGAGATCTGAATCTGAGGCAGAGGAGATGGTTGGAATTGTTGAAAGATTATGACTGTGAGATTTTATATCATCCGGGCAAGACTAATGTAGTAGCAGATGCCTTGAGTAGAAAGTCCTCAGGCAGTCTTGCTCATATTAGTGTTCAGAGGAGACCGTTCATCCAGGAATTGCATCTGTTGGTGGATCAAGGTATGATGATGAAGATCAGTAGGTCAGGTGGATTGCTAGCTTAGTTTAAGGTGCGATCTGTACTGAGAGATAGGATTAAGGTAGCTCAGAGCCGAGATCGTATTCTAGAAGAGCTTGCAGAGAATGTTCAAGTAGGGAAGTTCACTAATTTCATATTGGATGATGATGGTGTGTTATGGATCAGTGGTAGATTATGTGTTCCTGATGTGGATAATTTGAGAGAAGAGATCCTAGAGGAAGCACATTCTACAGCTTATAGCGTACATCCGGGTGTCCACTAAGATGTACCACAGTATCAGAGATTTATACTGGTGGGACGGATTGAAGAAGGATGTTGCTGATTATGTTGTTAAGTGCTTGACGTGTCAGTAAGTGAAAGCTAAACATCAGAAGCCTTCTAGGAAGCTTCAGCCTCTTCCTATTCCCGAGTGGAAGTGGGAAAGGATAGTTAGGGATTTTGTGGTAGGTTTACCTCGTTCTAAGGATGGATACGATTCCATCTAGGTGATTGTAGACAGGTTGACTAAGTCTGCACATTTCTTGCCTGTGAAAGCCACCTATTATGTAGCTAGATTGGTGAAGCTGTATGTGAAGCATATTGTGTGCCTTTATAGAGTACCTGTGTCCATTGTGTCAGACAGAGGTTTAGTGTTTACGTCAAATTTTTGGCAGAAGTTGCAGGAAGCGATGAGCACTAGGTTGGACTTTAGTACTACTTTTCATCCTCAAACAAATGGTCAGTCTGAGAGGATGATCCAGACACTGGAAGATATGTTGAGGATGTGTGTCTTGGATTTGGGAGGTAGCTGGAATGATCATCTGCCACTTGTAGAGTTTGTGTATAATAATAGCTACCATAGCAGTATTGGTATGGCACCATGTGAGGCGCTGTATAGGAGGAAGTGTAGATCCCTTCTGAGTTGGGATGAGATTGGGGAGAGAGTTTTGACTGGACCTTTGTTGGTTCAGGATGTTGCAGAGAAAGTCATCGTGATTAAGCATAGATTAGAGACCGCAGTTAGCAAGTAGAAGAGCTATACAGATTCTAGGTGTAGAGATGTAGAGTTTCAGGTTGGAGATTTTATTTTTCTGAAAGTGTCTCCAATGAAGGGTGTTATGAGATTTGGCAGGAAGTGTAATATCCTGAGTTTTTAAATTATTTTAAAATGCATCGGGATATGCAGTGTTAATAATTTTTATACATATTTATGATATTTTTATGAGTTTGTTATTTATTAAAGCTAATTTTAATTATTTTATATTACTTTAAGAGATTTACGTAAAATTTTTCAGGAAATTGTATTTTTGGGGAAATTAAAACGTAAATAATTTAATATTAATTATTTTAAATAGTTTTATAAATTTACATGAACCCATACATAATTTTCTACACTCTGGAATTTTTTTAAAATTTTTTGGAATTATTTTGATTTTTGTGAATTTTTGATTATTTTATTACTATTTTCTAATTTTTAAAAATTAATTAATTAAATTATGAAATTGTGTTTTATGATGATTATAGGTGTTGAAATGCATTTTAGAAATTTATTTGTAATTTTTGTGAATTTTATATATTTATTTTGAATTTATTTAGTTTATGCAATTTTGGGAAAATTAGGTTAATTATGTGTTTTATTAAAATTAATTGGTTAATTGAGTATATTTATTGATATTATTGAGATATATATTGAGAAAATTAATTTTGAGTAATTATACTATTTTTGGTGAATTTTTGAACATTTTTAGTGAAATTTACGTAACTAGGGGTATTTTGATAATTTGACACTAAATTGGCTAAAAATGTAATTAAATTGGTTTTACTAGTTATTTAAGGTATAAAATGATTTCTACAAATTTTTTAGTATTTTTAACTAATTAAAACTATTTTTGGTAAATTATTTTCAAATTATATATAATATACGATTTTTTCTAAATAAATAAGTTTTTATCGATTTTTAGTAAGTATTAGGGTTAATTATGTAATTTGGATTTATAAAATGTATTTTGATCAATATTTATGAATTTATTGAGAATTACCGACTTTTAATAATATTTTATTAAAATTAAGGTTTTTATGTATTTATCGGTTAAATAAATATTTTTAGCGTTTGAATATTTAAATTTGCTATATTTTGAGTATTGAAGGGTATTTTGGTATTTTTGGTATTTTTCAGTATTTTTGTAATTATTCTGTGAATTGTGAACCTCGATCGGTGACTTGAAGTTTGGAGTCCAATTGAGGGGTTGTGAATTGTGTTTATTCGAAGTGTATTTCTTTGCAGGACTGGCTATACTCTTTGAGTAAAGAAATGTTCATTTTACAAGGGAGGTTCTGTCAGATTTTTGGTAGGATTCTCGTAAAACGTGATTTTCGGTTGAATTCTTATTCCGATTCTGTGTCTAAGATTCTAGAACGAGTCCTTAGAATTTTCGTTAGAATTATTCTGATTTCCTGTTGTCATTTGTTTGTTTAGTTGCACCGAGATCGAGGCCTCGTGGACCAGGCCCGTCGGATTCATCTCGAGGAACACACTAGTGTGAGTTGCTATTTTATATATATATGCTTAGGGTGCATGATTTTAGAAATATATGTTTTATTTTGAGTAAAATGCATAAATAATGTGATTTATATTTAAGTATATCCTTAGTTTATTTTTGGTTTACTTTTGGTATATATTAAATTATATGCATGTTTTATTAATAGATTATATTTAAAATGTTTTTAAATATATTTCTAGCTTAATTTATAATTTGATTGGATTTATTTGACGTATATATACTCGAAATATACCTGGTTTACTTTTGGTATATTTCCAGTATATATATGGTTTATGTTACTATTTATTTCAAATTCATGCATCATTTATTTGTGAATGAATGTTTTATATTTATTAATGAAGGATATCAATAGAACGTGCTACCTAGTGGGCAGCACTAGGACCGAGTACGTACCGGTGCGCTTATAGCATTTAGGCTATATTACTAACCATTTGTGGATATTGATGGGATATGATTTTTTGATGTGTGAGATATGGTTTGGAGGTGTGATTGCTGGAGCTCGGTTGACCTAGTGTCTCGGGGCCAATCACACTGGCAGTTAGACTGCTGGAGCTCGGTTGACTTAGTGTCTCGGGGCCAGTCTACTGTTTAAATAGATTAAGTGATATATTTGGATTAAGTGAGCCTGTATGGCTAGAGTGTTGTCTAACACTGTTTGAGGTTTCAATATCATAGGGTTCTATTTGATCCTTCATAAACTGTGATTTTCAATAAAAATATATATAAAATGATTTCACAGCATCTGTGTGTATTTGTCTATATATATACATATTAGATATATACTGTTGATTATATGCATTATCATTTAGTGTGCATGTATATATATTATAGTAATTCACTCAGTGAGGTCTGACTCCCCTCCGTTGACTATTTTTCAGGAGAGTCATCATCTTTAGACCTCGGTAGCAGACCTATACGCCGGATTTCTTCTGCCCCGGCTTCTTTGTGTAAACTGCTTCTCTGAGTCTTGAGTTTTATTTTATCTAGACACTGCAGTAGTCATTAAATATTGAAAGCGATGTTGTATTATATATTTGAACTAGATTTGTATTAAAAGAGCTTATATATATATGAGATGAGTATTTAATTTAAATCCAGTTGATGCAAATGTTATTATTATATGTATGATTTTTATTTCCGCTGCATTATATACTGTTGTTATTATTATTGCATATTTATTTTTATTTTTAGGCTTGCTACGGGTTTCGGATTCGAAAGAATTCCCATTCCCTAGCGTCGGTCATGGCCCTTGTTTTGGGTCGTGACACTGCTGGAGCTCGGTTGACTTAGTGTCTTGGGGCCAGTCTACTGTCCAAATAGAATAAGTGAATTTATTTGGAATAAGTGAGCCTGTATGGCTAGAGTGTTGTCTAACACTGTTTGAGGTTGCGGTTTTCTAGGGTTCTATTTGATCCTTTATAAATAGTGATTTTCAGTAAAAATATATAAAATGATTTTGTTGCATTTGTGTATATTTGCTTTTATATATACTTATTATATAAATACTGTTGACTGTGTGCATTGTCATTTAGTATGCATGTATATATATTATAACAATTCACTCAGTGAGGTTTGACTCCCCTCCGTTGACTATTTTTCAGGAGAGTTATCATCTTTAGACCTCAGTAGCAGACCCATACGGCGGATTTCTTCCGCCCTGGCTTCACTATGTAAACTGCTTACTTGAGTTTTATTTTATAATCTAGACACTGCAGTAGTTGTAAAAAGTTGTGAGATTTATGTATTACATTATGTTTGTAGGGAAATTGTATTATAAAGATTTGAACCAAGTTTTGTATTAAGGATAATATTTATATATGAGATTAGTTGTTTATTTAAATGAGTTGGTGGATTATACTTATTATATTTATAAATTTTATTTCTGCTACAAGTTATTTATTTACGTTAATATTATTATTGCATGTTTTTATTTTATTTTAAGGCTTGCTACGGGTTCCGGATTCGAAAGAATTCCTGTTCCCTAGTGCTGGTCATGGCCCCTATTTTGGGTCGTGACATATATACATGCATAGCTAAATCACAATGCACACATTCAATAGTATTTCTAATAAATATATATATATATATATATATATATATATACATATATATATATATATATATATATATATATATATATATATATATATATATATATATATATATATATATATATATATATATATGCAAATACACACAGATGCAACGAAATCATTTTATATATTTTACTGAAAATAATATCCATTTATGAAGGATCAAATAGAACCCTAGAAAATCGCAACCTCAAACAGTGTTAGACAATACTCTAGCCATACAGGCTCACTTATTCCAAATAAGTTCACTTGTTCCAATTGGACAGTAGACTGACCCCGAGACACTAAGTCAACCGAGCTCCAACAGTCTGATTGTCAGTATGATTGGCCTTGAGACACTTGGTCAACCGAGCTCCAGCAATCACACTCCCAAATCATATCACACATCAAATCAAATCAATCCGATCAATATCCACAATTGGTTAATAATGAAGCCTAAATGCTATCCACGTACTGGTACGTACTCGGTCCTAGTGTTGCCCACTAAGTAGCACGTTCTATTGATATCCTTCATTTATTATATAAAACATACGTTCATAAATAAATGATGCATGAAATTGAATAAAATAACAACATAAACCATATATATACTAGGGATATACCAAAAATAAACCAGGTATATTCCGAGTATATATACGTCAAATAAATTCAATTTAATTACAAAATGAACTAGAAATATACTTAGCAACATTTTAAGTATAAATCATTAATAAAACACGCATATAGTTTAAATTATACCAAAGTATACCGAAAATATACCAAAAATAAATCTAAGTAATACTTAAATCATTTATGCATACTTTACTAAAATAAACCATACATTTTTAAAACATGCACCCTAAAACATATATATATATATAAAATAATAACTCACTGTTATTACGCTCTTCGAGATGGATCTGACGGGCCTGGTCCACTAGGCCTCGGTCTCGGCGCAACTAAAAAAACAAACGATAACAGGAAATCAGAATAATTCTAACAAAAATTCTAAGGACTCGATCTAGAATCTTAGACACATAATTAGAATTAGAATTTGACTGGACATCACATTTTACGAGAATTCTATCAAAAATCCGACAGAACCTCCCTTATAAAACGGACATCTCTTTACTTAAAGAGTAGAGCCGATCCTGCAAAGAAATACACTTTGAATATACGTAGAACACAATTCACAATCCCTCGGTCGGACTCTAAACTACAATTCACCGACCGAGGTCCACAATGCATGAGATAATTACAGAACACACGGAAAATACCAAAAATACCAAAATGCCCTTCAATACTCAAAATATAGCAAATTTAGATATTCAAACACTAAAAATATTTATTTAACCGATAAATACATAAAAACCTTAATTTTAATAAAGTATTATTAAAAATCGGTAATTCTCAATAAATTCATAAATATTGACCAAAATACATTTTATAAATCCAAATTACATAATTAACCCTAAAACATATTAAAAATCGACAAAAACTCATTTATTTAAAAAAATCGTATATTATATTTAATTTGAAAATAATTTACAAAAAATAGTTTTAATTAGTTAAAAATACTAAATAATTTGTAGAAATCATTTTTATACCTTAAATAACTATTAAAACCAATTTAATTATATTTTTAGCCAATTTAGTGTCAAATTACCAAAATACCCCTAGTTACGTAAATTCACTATAAATGTTAAAAAATTCACCAAAAATAGTATAATTACTCAAAAATTAATTTCTCAACATATAATTCAATAATATCAAAAAATATACTCAATTAACCAATTAATTTCACTAAAACTCATAATTAACCTAATTTTCCCAAAATTACATAAACTAAATAAATTCCAAATAATTATATAAAATTCAAAAAAATTATAAAAAAATTTATAAAATTCATTTCAACACCTATAAATACCATAAAACACAATTTCATAATTTATTTAATTAATTTTCAAAAATTAGAAAATATTAATAAAATAATAAAAAATTCACAAAAATCAAAATAATTCCCAAAAATTCCACAAAAATTCACAGAGGTAGATTGGTCTACAAGGATCAATGTTTGTGAAGGGAGTTTGCATGAATCATTGAAATCGAAGCTCAAAAAATTCAAGAACCCTAAATGGCCGAAAATGATAAATTAAAACCTAGGAAAATCTAGACCGTTTGAAGTGAAACAAAGCTTGGAAATGGACTCACCGGAGCTCAACCAATGGAGTCGAATTTGGTGTTCAAAAAGTGCTTGATCGATGGTGGCTTCAAATTTCGGCTTCTCAGCCAAAACTGGGTGAAACGGTACCGGAGAAGAGAAGAGAGGGTGGCGAAGCTGCTGGCTGGGAAGGGTGGAGCTCAGGGTGGCACACCGACGGCCAGAAAATGTGATGATAGGCGGTGAGGGTGAAGGGAGGGTGTCGGACGTGAGGGAGAGGGTTGGTGGCACAAGTTGTAAATTTGATGGCGAAGCTGCTGGCTGGGAAGGGTGGAGCTCAGGGTGGCACACCGACGGCCAGAAAATGTGATGATAGGCGGTGAGGGTGAAGGGAGGGTGTCGGATGTGAGGGAGAGGGTTGGTGGCACAAGTTGTAAATTTGATGAAGTTTATATATATATATGCATGTATATGTATACATATATTAATATGATAATACGACCATGCATGGAATCATGCAATTATATAAAACAGATGTCACGACCCAAAACAGGGGCCATGATCGGCGCTAGGAAACGGGAATTCTTTCGAATCCAGAACCCGTAGCAAGCCTAAAAAAATAAAATAAAACATGCAATAATAATAATAACAATATCAAATTGCAGTGGAAATAAAAATCATAAATATCATAATATTATTTTCACCAACTGGATTTAAGTCAAATCTCATCTCATATATATTAATCTTTTAATACAAATCCAGTTCAAATAATACAATATCTCACATAAATAAAATACATAAAATCCCATAATTTAATTCATAACTACTGTAGTGTCTAGATTATAAAAATAAGACTCAAGTAAGCAGTTTACACAAAGAAGTCGGGGCGGAAGAAATCCGGCGTATCGGCCTGCTACTGAGGTCTGAAGATGTTGACTCTCTTGAAAAATTATCAACGGAGGGGAGTCAGACCTCACTGAGTGAATTACTATAATATATATACATACACACTAATTGACAATGCATACAATCAACAGTATATATATATCTAATATATATACAGGAAAATACACACAGATGCAATAAAATCATTTTATATATATTTTATTGAAAATCATCTTTTATGAAGGATCACATAGAACCCTAGAATATCGTAACCTCGAAAACAGTGTTAGACAACACTCTAGCCATACAGGCTCACTTATTCCAAATATATCCACTTAATCCACTTAGACAGTAGACTGGCCCCGAGACACTAAGTCAACCGAGCTCCAGCAGTCTGACTGCCAGTGTGATTGGCCCCGAGACACTTGGTCAACCGAGCTCCAGCAATCACACCCCCAAACCATATCTCACACATCAAATAATCACATTCCATTAATATCCACAAATGGTTAGTAATATAGCCTAAATACTATAGGCGTACCGGTACGTACTCGGTCCTAGTGCTGCCCACTAGGTAGCACGTTCTATCGATATCCTTCATTGATAAATATAAAACATTCATTCATAAAAATAAATGATGCATGAATTTAAATAAAATAACAATATAAACCATATATATACTGGAAATATACCAAAAGTAAACCAGGTATATTTCGAGTATATATATGTCAAATGAATCCAATCAAATTATAAATTAAATTAGAAATATATTTAAAAACATTTTAAATATGATTTACTAATAAAACATGCATATAATTTAATATATACCAAAAATAAACCAAAAATATACTTAAATAAAAATCACATTATTTATGCATTTTAATCAAAATAAAACATATATTTCTAAATCATGCATCCTAAAGCATATATATATAGTATAGTAACTCACAAATTAGTGCGCTCCATGAGATGGATCCGACAGGCCTGGTCCACTAGCCCTCGGTCTCGGCGCAACTAAATAAACAATAACGACAAAAATTAGAATAACCCTAACAGAAATCCTAGAATTTGATCTAGAGTATTTAACACAGAATTGAGATTAGGGTTCGACTCGACATCACGTTTTACGAGAATTCTATTAAAAATTCGGCAGAACCTCCCCTGTAAAATGGACATCTCTCCACTCAAAGAGTAGAGCTGACCCTGCAAAGAAACACACTTTGAAAAACAAGCTCAACACTCAACCACAACCCCTCGGTCGGACTTCAAACTACAGTCTACCGATCGGGGTCCACAAACACAGAATAATTCCAGAAATATCAAAAATACCCTTATATCATAGAAATACATTTTATAAATAAAAATTACATAATTAACCTTAAAACACTGTAAAAATCGATAAAAACTCATTTTATTAGAAAAATCATATATTATATATATAATTGAAAATAATTCACGAAAAATAGTTTTAATTAGTTAAAAATACTAAATAATTTTTAGAAATCATTTTTATACCTTAAATAACTATTAAAACCAATTAAATTACATTTTTAGCCAATTTTGTGTAAAATTACCAAAATACCCCTATATATATAAATATACTAAAATTACTTCAAAAATTCACCAAAAATTATAAAATTATCCAAAATTAATTTTCTCAACATATTTATCAATAATATCAATAATTAAACTCAATTTACCAATTAATTTCAAATAAAAACATAATTAACCCTAATTCCCCAAATTACATAAACTTCAATAATTCAAAATAAATACATAGAAATTCATAAAAATTCCAAATAAATTCCTATAATTCATTTCAACACCTAATTTAACCATAAAACACAATTTCATAATTTAAATAATTAATTTCTGAAAATTAGAAAATAATATTAAAATATTTAAAAATACCCAAAAATTCAAAAAATCTCTAAAAATTCCAAAAAAATTCATACATGTAGATTAAGCTACTGGGATCAATATTTGTGAAGGGATTTTTCATGAATCAATCAATTTGAAGCTCAAAAAAATCAAAAACCCTAATATGGCCGAATTCAAAAATTCGAAACCTAAGCAAATGAAGACCATTTAAGCTTAAACCAAGGCTAGAATCACACTCACCAGAGCTCAAGGAGAAGAAAGAGACCGGCGGTGTCGAAAATGGTGGCCGGAATCGTGGTCGAGGGCGAGGAGAAGAATTTCGGCCAAAATGGAAGAAAAGAGGCTGCTGGCGACGGGGAACGGCTGAGGACGACGGGTGGCAAGACGAGAGGCACACCAACGGTAGGGGAACGGCAGTTGCAGTGGTGGTTGGTGGTGAGGGAGTGGTCGGGCACGGGGAAGGAGAAGAAGAAGAAGAAGAAGAAGAAGAAGAAGAAGAAGAAAAAAAAAAAAAAGAAAAGAAAAGAAAAAGAAAGAGAAAAAAAAAAGAAAAAAAAGAAAAAAAATAATTTTAATAAAATATTTGAAAAAAATCACATCCACACACTTAATATTTAATATTTTAAAATTTAATATTAATTAAAAATAACAATAAAACAATTAATTAATTAATAAAATATTAGGATAAAATACTAAACCCTAATTAAATAAATAATTACATACATAGGCTCTATTTAGTAATTTAAAAATACGTATGAGTTCATGCAAGTCCGAAAATATATTTAAAATAATTAATAATAAATTATTTACGTGAAAATTTTTCCGAAAATGCAAGTCCCAGGATAATTTTACGTAAAGCACTGTAAATAATACACAATAATTAAAATAGATTTTAAATACATATTAACTCATGAAAATATCGTAATATATACAAAAATTATTAACACTGCATATCCCGGTACAGTGTAAAAATATTTTAAAAATACGGGATATTACAGTGGACGAATGTAAATAATAAATATTTATTTAGGTTTAATTTTTCAAAAAATATAATTCTCGGAAAATTTTACGTAAGAAACTTAAAATAATTAAAAATAACTTTAATAATTAACAAACTAATTAAATAATCAAATATATTTATTAAAATTATTAACACTGCATATCTCGATGGAGTTTAGAAATATTTAAAAATCCAGGATATTATAGAGAGAGGGAGAAACTAAAGGAAGAAAAGGGGAAGAGGAAGTTGCTGGCAATAATGGCTGCTCCGGGAAGGCTATGGCGCTCTGGAGGGAGAGGGATGTGGCAGTGATGGTGACAAACGGGGAGGAGGGCTGCTGCTTGGATGATTTTCGGGTGATGGGTGTTTCTTCCTTTATTAACACACACACACACACACACACACATAATACATACATATATACATGTATATACCCAATAATAAATTAATACACACACATAAAAAAATAATTAAACTCTAATTATATATGTGTGTGTGTATATATATATATATATATACATATACATAGTCACACATAAAATAACCATGAAATTAATGTACAACAAATAATTAATATTATTTAAAGTAATACTCACATATGATACTTTCATCAATTAATATTAACATAAATAATATTAACATAAAATAATATTATTAAAGATTAACATATATAATATTAACATAAATATATCTCAATTAAATAATTAAAGATTGTATAATATAATTTAAAATTATTTATTACTAACAAAATCCAAAAATTACTTTATTTAAATAAAAATGTAGGGTATTACAAGACATTTCACATTTTTCGTTGTTAATTGAATAATAATAATAGTAGTAGTAGTTGCAGCAACAACAATGATAATAATATTAACAATAATAAAATTAATAAATTTTTTTAATAATTTTTTATTATATTTTAAACACAACAAAACTATTGATTTTTATCATATATTATTATATATATGTACATTACTTGATAATATAGTTAAAGGCATAACTTAAGTTCACTACTATTTATAATATCCATGTATTATTTATTGAATTAATATTCAATGCTATTGTCACAACCCAAACTGGGGAGTCATGACTGACGCTAGGGAACGAGAGTTCTTTCGAATCCGGTACCTGTAACAAGCCTTAAAATGAAAACACATACAAACAAAACACAAAAATACATTATAATAAAAACTTTAATTAATATAAAATAAATTCTTATAATAACATAATAAAATATATTCATACAAATCTTTAAATTCAGAAACACTATCTAATACAATATAGATACTAAAATAAGAAGCACCACTACTGCAGCGTTTATAAAAATACAAGAGAAGTGTAGGTTCAATATTTACATAAGTCAATCGGAGAGGAAAGACTCCAATGAATAAGTCTAATAGGGAGGTTTGAAGTAGAATACCCTAAAAAAAATATCAAGGGGTTCAGACCTCACTGAGTAAATTACTATTATATATATGCATGCAACCTAAATACATAGTGTCACGACCTGAACCCAGGGGCACGTGACTGACATTAGGGAATGGAAAAGCTTAAAGCTACCAAAACCTATAGTAAGACTTAAAAGAAAAACGTGGAATATTTCACTTTAAAACCTTAAAATAAAATAATTTAATCATGATGCGCATTATTAAATTGATTTTTCTCAATTTAAACAAACAGTGCCATCGTCATGTATAAATAAACATCATCAATTATACAAAATAGTATCTCAATACATTAATCATAAATACATAATATCCAAATTAAAATATGCAGTTATACAATTTCCCTACTGTGGTACATGGATATTAATACAAACACAACTATACAGACCTACATAAGATAGTCGATGAATAAGCTACTCGGCGAGGGGAAGTAAGCCTAACAGAAGACTCCCAAACTCCTAAAAAAAATTGAGGAGAGTCAGACCTCACTGAGTAAGCTAATAAAAGAAATGAATGCAGTTTGAAAATATTATTTAAAATAGGTTTTTTATGAAGATATAATATATTTATAATTTTATTCAAATCCTTTTATATATATATATATAAGAAACTCATTTTTCGAAAGGAGGAATAAATTTTTAAATGCTTTTAAAAAATTATAGTATAAAAACTAGGTAGAACCCTAGTCTTTAATTCTAACAACCACTTGGCTCATTTATATTCAAGACTGCTGGATCCTGAGAGCAAAGCATTACCAGGATACACAGCCTCAATCACGTCACTTAATCTAATATCACTGGTGGTGTCCGAGAGCAAAACATCACTAGACTATCGGCACCAATGATTTAATAAATAAAATTCAACTTTACTAGCAGTGTCTGAGAGCAAAGCATCACTAGACTTTCGGCCCCAGTATTTTAATCAATAATCAAATATCATATTATTGGCAGTTTCTGAGAGCAAAGCATCACCAGACCTTCGGCCCTAGTAATACAATCATTATAATCAATTATTTTACCAGTGTGCACACGGTCCTGATGAAACCCATCAGGTAGCCTGTTCTACCGTAGTTTATTTTAAATAAATAAAAATAAAACAAGGAAAATTACAATAAATAAAAATAAAATAAATCAACAATAATTTAAATCATGTAATATTATTTAAAGAATACCAACTAGAATCTCGTAAATTTAAATTCATAAGCAATTATGTATTTAATTCAAAAACCTGACACGCAAATCAAATATTAACTTACAAGATGAAGGTGTTCCTCTGCTACGTCGTGTATGACCTCGACTGAAAGATGCAACAGGAGGGGCCGCTAAAAGGCAGAAAATCAAATGACTATTAGAAAGTAGAAATCCTAACTTCTAGAATTTCTAAGGAAGACTCGACTTAAAATTCAAAAATTAGTATTAACCTGATGTTACATTTTATGAGAAATTTATCAAAAATTCGGCAGAGTCTCTTTTGTAAAACGGACATCCCTCTACCGAAGTATAGTCAACCCTATAAGCAAATACACTTCTAAACTTCACACAAGCTCATCACCTCGAGTTGGAACCTTGAACTACACAATTCCCAATCGAGGTTTACAATACACAACAAAATAAATATTAAATAATAATATATTAAAATTATTAAAAATCCATAAAAATCAATAATAAATTGCAATATAATTTATTCAAACATCAAAACACTAAATATAAATATTTTTCACAACAATTAATAAAAATCTCAAATAATTAATATAATTATATAAAAATCCAATTTTTCCAAATATTCAATATAAAATAGTCACTTTCACATTTAATTATTCAAATAGCTTAATTATGTAATAAATGTAATTTAAAATCCATTTAATCACCAAAATGGTAAATAACATATTATTTGAATATAATTTTTGAAAATTAGTATTAATTAGCTAAAAATAGTAAATAATTTATAAAAATTAATTTAATACCCTATAAATTCTAAAGTCATTTAAAACATAATATTTAACTATTTTTTCAACAAAATTACACAATTAACCTCTAATTCCAAAAATCACAGAAAATAATAATTTCTCAAAAATTATATAAATTTACTAAAAATCATTTTTATATCCCCATAATTAAAATCAACTAAATATATACATATATCAACCCAAAAATTAACCAAATATTAAAAATAAATTCTGAGTAATGGAGCAAATATTATATTAATTAACCAAAAATTAAAATAAACTCAAATAACTAACAAACAACCTAAAACTAACTAAGAACCAACACAAAACTAACTAACTCCTAACCCATTTAACCCCACCGAAGTTGAGATTAAGGACAGGGGAAGGAGAAGTTGTTACTTGGTGCTGGAGTTATTGTTGTCTTCGGTGGTTGTTGGTGGTAGAGGAGCTAGATGTCACGACAGGAGCTAGAAGATGCTGGCTGTTGCCTCACACAAAGAAGAAGGAAGAGAGGAAGGCTGGATCGTAGAGACAACAAGGAGGAGAAAAAGACACCGATGGTGGTGATGGTATGAAGAGAAGGTGATGTTGCGAAGAAGACATCGAGAGAGGGAGAGAAGGAGGAAGAACTGGATAGAGAAATGAAGAGGAAGAAGTGGTATGAATTTCTTTTGTCTTTAACCAAGTTTTTGTCCATAAAAAAAAAAAATACCAAAAATCACTCAACCACACACTTCAAATATATAGTCAACTAACCCATAATATAAGTATATATATCACACATGTATATACATACATACATACATACATACATACATATATATACACACACACACACACACACACACAGACACAGACACAGACACACACAACACCTGACAATAATGAAATAACCCTAGTTTAAACTAATACTATTAATAATAATAAAAATAACAATAGTAATGCCATTTAAAAATAATGACAATTAAAGTAAAATAATGTACATGCATGCAAATAATAATGAGATACTAATAATAATATTAATAGTAACAATACTATTATTAGTAACTTTAATATCTCTAGTTATAATAGTTCCCAAATAAATTTTTAAATTCAATAATTAGATATAACAATTCAACGTAATAATAACAACATAAGAATAAAATAATTAATATCATTAAAATCTTGATATTTATATATAAATAATTTTAAAAATATTTAGATTATTACACATAGATACATAAGCATTAGTATAATAATATATATATTTATTTATATATACATGCATTTCATACAAATGCTAAAAATTCGCTTTTTTGATAAAATGAATAAATGCAATAATATTTAAGTGGAGGACCAGAGCAGAACCCTTAAATATTTCACAACCTCGATCACTGAACCTCATTAGCTAACAGACTCACTTAATTCTAAAATATTTCTCTTCTTAATTTTTGGATAGTAAACTGGCCCTGAGACACTAAGTCAACTGAGCGCCTGCAATCACACCACTCCCTCACCACAAATCTCAATAATCAATTTTTCATATCTCTCATCAATAAATTCCATAAGATCAACCCTAACATTTAACATATTGGTGTGCACAATCCTAGTGTAGCCCACTAGATAACACGTTCTACTGCTTTCCTCCAAAATATTTTATAAAAAATAATTAAATAAATGAAATCATATTAAATATGTATAGCATCCAGTTTATACAAATAAATATTATATGCAAACAAACATACATATATATTAACAATAACAATTAATTTTTAATGCAACATGGCATATTAAAAATCATACTTTATTAAAAACATAGATGCCAATAATTTCTCTACATGCAATGTATACACATAATAATAACTTACAGTTGTGCGCCCCTCTAAAAAGACTAGACTAGTCTGGTCCTATAGACCTTGATATTGGCGCAACCATAGAAAAAAAAGTAATAATAATATTAAAATTAAAATCCTAATTTCATACTTCTAGGAATTCTAAAGAATGACTAAATCTAGGACACGAATTGATAATAAATTCAAAATTCAGGATCAACCTGATGTCACGCTTTACAAAAATTCTATAAAAAATTCAGCAGAGTCTCCGCAATCTCACTATCGACATGATTTGCCCTAGGACACTAGGTCAACCGAGTTCCTGTAATCACATCACTCTCTTTCTAAAAATCTTAATAATCAATTATTCATATCTCTCATCAATAAATTCCATAATATCAACCCTAACATTTAATGTGTTAGTGCGCATACAGTTCTTGTGTAGCCCACTAGATAGCATGCTCTACTACAATCCTCCAAAATATTTTATCAAAAATAATTAAATAAATAAAATCATATTAAATATGTAAAGCATCCAATTTGTACAAATAAATATTCAACTTTATATATATATGCAAACAAACATACATATATATTAACAATAACAATTAATTTTTAATGCAACATGACATAATAGAATTCATATTTTATTAAAAACATAGATGTCAATAATTTCTCTACATGCAATGTATACATATAATATTAACTCACAATTGTATACTCCTCTAAAAAGACTAGACTGGTTTGGTCCTGTAGACCTTAATTTTGGCGCAACTATAGAAAAAATAAGTAATAATAATATTAGAATTGAAATCATAATTTTATACTTCTAGAATACTAAAGAAGGACTCAATCTAGGACACGACTTAATAACAAATTCAAAATTCAAGATCAACCCGATGTCACGCTTTATGAGAATTCTAACAAAAATTCGACAGAGTCCTCCTCTGTAAAACGAACTTCTCTCTACTAAAAGTAGAGCCGAACCTACATGCAAATGCTCTTCAAATATTCATAAACACTTAACTTCTCGGGTTGGACCCCTGAACTACATAAATTTCCCAACTGAGAACCAATATACACAAGATCAATCATTTAGTAATAAATATTAATGTTATGACCCATGTTTTTTTTAAAATTAATTTATTTTAATGTGAGATATGCAACGTTAATAAATTCAAAATTTATATTTAATTTATTCTATTATTTGTGATTATTAATGGACATTTTAAGCTAAATTGTATATTTTATGTAAATACGTATTTTAAAGTTAGTAAACTTACATTAAGGTTATATTATTATTATATTTTGAGAAATTATATTTTCTACAATATTAAATATTACTTAGCTATTTCATAAGAATAATTTATTCCATCTTATCTTTATTATTAGGTTTTATATTAAATATATGTTTATTAAAGTAGCATGTGTATGTATATATATAGATGAGGGTGTATATATACATATATGTGTATAAATATATAGTGTGTATAAATTGGGGGTTAATACACATATATGTATATTAAATTATTATAATATAAAGTAATATATATATATATATATATATATATATATATAAATACTTATTCATATACATATACATATAAAACACCGAAACATATCATGCCCTCCCCCTCTTCCTGTTGCACAAGCCGAACCACCATCCTCACTGTGCATCTCAGCCTTCTGCCGGGCTGCCACCATCCTCCATCGTCTTCTCCCTCCCCTTGCCATCTTCTCTTCTCTTCCCTGGCACCGATGGAGTCCATTTGGAAGAGATACCGAGAATTGGCCATTAAAATCGGCCAAGTTCCGTCCGGGCTACCATTTCACGCATGCCATTCTCCTCCTCTTGCATTGGTGAGACTCATTCCAAGCTTAGTTTAAGTTTTGATCTTAGTTGGTTGATTTTTATTTTGAGCTTTAGGGTTTCAAATTTTTTTTAGCTTGATCTAGCTTGATTCATGCAAAATCCCTTTACAAATGTGATTCCTAGTAGCTCAATCTACCTCTATAAATTTTTGTATAATTTTTGGAATTTATTTTGATTTTTGTGAATTTTTGAATATTTTATTAATTTTTTTAAATTAATATTAAAAATTATAAATTTGGTATTTTTGGTGTTATTATGAGTTAATATTAATTTTTAGAATAAATAAAATAATTTTTAAGGATATTATATAATTTTTATGAATTTTTAGATTTTATGTGAAAATTAAATAATTATATTAGAGTTGGATTTTTTTTGGAATATTGGTTTTAAATATGTGTTTTGATTAATATTAATAATACATATGTTGATAAAATAATTTTTAGCATTTGTATAATTTTTAGGAAATTTTTTTGAGTAATAATAGTATATTATGCATATTTTGTATTATAGGGATAAAAAAAGTAATTTTGTGCTAATTATAGCTAAATAATATATTGTAGTTGATTTTAACATATTTAAGGAATTTGAAAGGATTTTTACAAATTATTTACTATTTTTGACTAATTACAGCTAATTTTCAAAAATTATGTTCAATAATATATTATGTATTATTTTTGAGTATTAGGTGAGATTTGGATATTTTGGTAATAAATTATGAATTTGATAGTATATATATATATATATATATATATATATATATATATATAATATATATATATATATATATATAATATATATATATATACTATCAAATAGGGTTGAAAATTGGGTGGGTGGGTGTTGGGAGGTTTACAGAAAAAGAAAGAAAAAGAAGAAAAAAAAAAGAGAAGAAAGAAAGAAAGAAGAAGAAGAAATGAGGGAAGGTGAACTGCACGTTTTGGTTTTTAAATTTTTTTTACAAAATGTACAAAAGGACAAAATAATATTTAACCTTTTTTAAAGTACAAATAACACATATATAATAATATATTTTAAATAAAACATCTCCCACTAAATATATATACACAAATAATAATATCATAAAATAATTAAATAATAATCAACACTAATAAATCTCACAATTTAGTTTATTAAATAATTAACTAAAATAATAATTAAAACTCAATTATTCTCACCCACAAAATACCTATATACACAATATTAAAATATACTACACCAATAATTCACAATAATAAAAATAAAAATATTAATAATATTAAAATAATATTCAACACTAATCTTCAAATTTAATTTCATAAAATAATCATAATTATAACAATTTAATAAAATATTTATTAACACTGCATATCTCAAAAATTAATTTAATAATTTATAAAATATTAGGTTATAACAATCTTTCCCCTTACAAAAATTCATTCTCTAATTTCAAATAAAAAGAACAGACAACAAGAATTTATTGAGAAAAAAATGTAAGGGTATGCCACCCGCATCTCAGCCTTGGTCTCCCATGTGTGTTCCTTTACGTTGTGCTTCTCCACAATACCTTGACCATCGGGATCTGCTTCAAACACAATTGACGAACTTGATAATCCACTATTGCAATTGACTCTTCCACATACGGTAGGTCTTCATTCACTTCCACACTCTAGGGTTGCAACACATGCGAAGGGTCTGAAATGTACTTCTTTAGCATCGAGACATGGAACACTGAATGCACTTGAGATAAATTTGGAGGCAAAGCCAATCGATATCGCATCCATGCTCACTCTCTCAGAATCTTGAACGATCCCAATGTATCTCGGTGCTAATTTCCCCTTCTTGTCAATCTCATCACACCCTTCATTGGTGACACCTTTAAAAATACATAATCTTCATCTTGAAACTCCACATACTTACGCTTCAAATCCATATAGCTCTTCTGTTTGCTAGCTATAATTTCTAACATTCTTCTGATCATAGCAACCTTCTCAGTTGCATCCTGAATAATCTCAAGTCCAATTAACTCTTTTCTCCAATCTCATCCCAACATAAAGGGAATATACACTTCCTTCCATATAGAGCTTCATACGATGCTATTTCAATACTGCTATAGTAGCTGCTATTGTAAACAAACTCTACCAGTGGTAGAATGATCATCCTAACTACCTCCAAGATCCATTATATATATTCTCAATATATCCTCAAGTGTCTGGATCATCCTCTGTGATTGACCATCTGTTTGAGTGTTAAAGTAGTATTAAAATCGAGCTTGTGCCCATTGCTTCTTGTAACGTCTATTAAAATTGAGAAGTAAATACTGAACCTCTATTAGATACAATGGAAATAGGCCCTCCATGAAGGCACACAATATGCTTGACATATAGCTTAGCCAACTTCGCTACAGAATAAGTAGTTTTAACTGGTAAAAAGTGAGCTGATTTGGTTAACCTGTCCACAATCACCCAGATGGAATCATATCCATCCTTTGATAAGGTAACCTGATCAAAAAAATCTATAGCAATTCTCTCCCATTTCCACTCAAAGAACAGGAAGAGGCTGAAGCTTTCATAAAGGCTTTTAATGCTCAGCTTTCACATGCTGACACGTCAAGCACTTAGAGATATAATCAACTACTTCCTTCTTCTATCCTACCAGTATAAATCTTTGATGTTGTGGTACATCTTAGAACACTTGGATGTACACTATAAGTTATAGAATACGCTTCTTCAAGGATCTCTTCTCTTAAATTATCCACATTAAGAACATATAATCTACCACTGATCCATAAAAATACCTTCATCATCAAGTGTAAAATCGGTGAACTTTCCTTCACGAACCTTCTCCTCAAGCTCTACTAAAATAGAATCTCGGCCTTGAGTTGCCTTAATCCTATCTCTAGTACTTATATGATTTTGAATTGAGCTAACAGTCCCTTCTCATTTGCTTATCTTCATCATCAACCCTTGATCACTAACTCATGTAACTCTTTAATCAAAGGTTTCCTCTCCACACTAATGTGAACAAGATTACCTAAGGACTTTCTACTCAAAGAATTTGCTACCATATTAGCCTTGCCTGGATGACACAGAATATTATAGTCATAGTCCTTCAGCAATTTCAACCATCTCTTTTGCCTCAAGTTTAGATCTCTCTGCTGAAAAATATAGTTCAAACTCTTGTGATATGTGAAAATCTTATAAGTCACTTCATACAAATAATATCTCCAAATATATAGAGCAAAGATCACTACAGCCATCTCTAGGTCATGAGTAGGATAATTCTATTTATGCTTCTTTAACTGCCTTGAAGCATAGGCTATCCCCTACCATTCTACATTAACACACAACCTAGGTTGACTTTAAAAGCATTGTAATACATAGTGAGCTTGTCTTTTCCACTAGGTAAAGTCAAAACTGGAGTTGTGGTTAACTTCTCCTTTAGTAACTAAAAGTTTTTCTCACAAGCATCTGACTATATGACTTCACATTCTTCTAAATTAGGTGAGTCATAGGTACTATATTCTCAAGAAATCCTACATAAATCTCCTATAGTACCCAGCCAAACCTAGGAAACTTTGAATCATAGTGACTGATGTCGGTTTGGGCTATTCAGACACTGCTTCAATCTTCTATAAATCAACTTGAATACCATCTTTAAACACTAAGTGTCTAAGGAATACAACACTTTCCATCTAGAAATCATACTCGAGAATTTAACATAATGTTGATGTTCCCTCAATGTCTATAGTACTGTCCTCAAGTGATATACGTGCTCCTCTATACCCTTCGAATACACCAATATATCATCAATGAAGACCACTATAAATTGAGCCACAAATGGTCTAAACACCCTATTCATCAAATCCATGAAAGCAGCTGGTGCATTAGTTAACCTAAAGGATATCACTAAAAACTCATAGTGACCATATCGAGTGCGGAAAGCCATTTTAGGAACATCAGCTTCATTTATCCATAACTGATGAAAGCCTGACCTCAAGTCAATCTTGAAAAAGAACTGTGCACCTTAAAGTTGATCAAATAAATCATCTATCCTCAGAAGAGGATACTTGTTCTTCACTGTCACCTTATTTAGCTCTCTATAATTAATGCATAGTCTCAGTGTACCATCCTTCTTCTTTATAAATAGAACTAGTGCACCTAAAGGAGAAACACTTGGTCTAATGAAACCCTTGTCCAATAAATCTAGCAACTGCTCCTTCAATTCCTTTAACTCGGCATCGAAATAGGAGTTGTGCTTGGAACCACATCTATATAAAATTTGATCTCTCTATGAGGTGATAAACCTGAAAACTCATCAGGAAAGACATTAAGAAACTCGCAAGCTACTGGAACATCTGAGATAGATATCTTCTCCACTGAAGTATCCTTAACTAGTGCCAAGTATCCCTGACAACCTTTCCTCAATATCTTTCTAGTCGTGATAGCGAATATAAGATTCTGAAATCTTATCACCCATAAACTTAAACTCTTCATCATTCAAAATTTTGAAATTCACCTCTTTACTCCGATAATCAACTACAACATAGTGTTGAGCCAACCTATCCATTCCAAAGATCATATCAAAATCCATTCTCAAAATCACATCAAAATTAATTACACCCAAAAGGACTAAATCCGTAAATAACTCTCTAAATTTGAGTCCTCGGCTTAGATACTAATATATATTGAACTTAATGCTTCTTTGAAGGTGGATGGAAGTATCTTAGAAATCACTCTTCAAACTCCAATCATGTCACAGTAGTCATATAAAGCTAATTTGACTACATGTACCAATCTTATAATGCAGTTAAAATTGACAACTTTACTATTAAGAGTACAAAAGTGTTTTTTCTACATTAGAAATCTTTTAATTCCTTCATTAAAGTATATTCAAAACAATTTTCATGCTTGGTTAAGTGCTACTAAGTCCTTATTAACCTTGGTTATCCCAACCACAAATGTTGCAAGTTTGAGTTCAAAGGCTGCATGTACCTCTTATAATAACTACTTTGGCCTTTGAGTTACAATTGCCTCTGACCTACCCCTATACTATATAGGTGTACTAAGGGCTAAAACTAGAATCAAAACTTCAACTTCAAAGGACTATTTATCAATATATATTATCTCTGTGGTAGAAGTAGTTAGTGTTCATCTCACTTGAAAAGATACGAAAATAAAAAAGATTCAAAATATGGAATATATGCAGAATTGACATATCCTGAGCTCTCTACTAAAATAGAGACTGTACGTGCTGCACGGTCGAAGGTATTAGCACTGCACCCTGTAAAACTCTTGGTGCTTGGGTATCATCATTAAAACCCTAAGCCATAGGCTCCTCATTTTGTTGTTCCTGCTATCTACGGTGACTACCTAGCCCTCTAGATCCACCTCTACCCCTATGCCAAGCTGGTTGCACATAAGGTAAAACCTTATCCTTAAAGGACTCTTCATCATCGATCTCATCAATTGATGAAGTGACTCACGCTCGCCATAATCAGAAAAGAACATAAGCAAAACATATAATTCAGACATAAGAAAATAATAAACAAAAAGTCTAACGATTACACAGAAAACTAAAACAAGGAAAACTTATCAAAGACATAATCGGACGTAATTTACTGCAGTAGTTTCAAAGAAAACTCAAATCTACTAGCCTAGGTCCACAATACAAAACCTAGACTCTGATACCAACTTGTGACGACCTAAACTAGGGAGTCATGACCGGCACTAGGGAATGAGAATTCTTTCAAATTCAGAACCCATAACAAGCCTTAAAATGAAAACACATGAAAACATAACACATAAATACATTAGAATTAAAACTTTAATTAATATAAAATAAATCCTTATCATAATATAATAAAATATATTCATTTAAATCTTTAAATATGGAAATAATTTCTAATACAATACAGATGCTAAAATAAGAAGCACTACTACTACTACAACATTTACTAAAATACAAGAGAAGTGATAGTTCAATATGTACATAAGTCAGTCAGAGAGGAAAGAGTCTGACGAATAAGTCTAATAGGGAGGCCTGAAATAGAAGATCCTAAAAAAATATTAAGAGGGTCATACCTCATTGAATGAATTACTATTATATATATGCATGCAACCTAAATACATAGATACACAAGCATTAGTATAATAATATATATATTTATTTATATATACATGCATTTCATATAGATGCTAAAAATCCACTTTTTTGATAAATGAATAAATGCAATAATATTTAGGTGGAGGATCATAGCAGAATCATAAAATATTCTGCAACCTCGATAACTGAACCTCACTAGCCAATAGGCTCACTTAATTCCAAAATATTTCTCTTCTCAATTTTTTTTATAGTAGACTGGCCTTGAGACATTAAGTTAACTAAGCTTCCATAGTCTCACTATCGGTATAATTTGTCCTGAGACACTAGGTCAATTGAGCTCCCACAATCACACCACTCTCTCACCACAAATCTAAATAATTAATTATTTATATCTCTCATCAATAAATTCCATAAGATCAACCCTAACATTTAATGTATTGGTGCGCACATAGTCCTAATGTAGCCTACTAGATAACATGTTCTACTGCTATCCTCCAAAATATTTTATAAAAAATAATTAAATAAATGAAATCATATTAAATATGTAAAGCATCCAATTTATACAAATAAATATTCAACTATATATATATATATATATATATATATATATGCAAACAAACATACATATATATTAACAATAACAATTAATTTTTAATGCAACATGGCATAATAAAATTCATATTTTATTAAAAACATATATGCTAATAATTTCTCTACATGGAATGTATACATATAATAATAACTCACAATTGTGCGCCCCTCTAAAAAGACTAGACTAGCCTAGTCCTGTAGATCTCGATCTTGGCACAACCATAGAAAAATAAGTGATTATAATATTAAAATTGAAATTCTAATTTTATACTTTTAGGAATTCTAAAAAATGACTTAATGTAGGACACAACTTGATAACAAATTCAAAATTTAGGATTGATGCAATGTCACGCTTTACGAGAATTTTATCAAAAATTCGACAGAGTCTCCTCTGTAAAACAGACGTCTCTCTACTAAAAGTAGAGCCAAACCTGCATGCAAACACACTTCAAATATTCACAAATACTCAATTTCTCGGGCTGGGCCCCTGAACTACATAAATTGCCCAACCGAGGACCAATATACACAAAGATCAATCATTTAATAATAAATATTAAAATTCATTAAAATAAATAAAATACCACAATTACTTATTTAAATAATAAAAACATTAAAGATATTTATTTTCAAATTCATAAATAAAATCTCAAATGTAATTAAATAATATTAAGAAAAATCCATTTTTCAAATATTCAAAATTAAATAGCATAAACTACAAATAATTATTTAAATTGCTCAAATATATAATAAAAATAGCTAAAAATCCATTTAATAATAAAAATAATAAAAAAAATTATTATTTGAATATATTTTCAGAAATTATTGTTAATTAGCTAAAAATAGTAAATAATTCATAAAAATTATTTTAATACTATTTATTACTCAAAAATTATCCAAAAAATGATAATTAACAATAATTTCAATTAAAATGTAAAATTTACTAATTATACTAATGTTTCCAAAAATCCAATTTTTACATAAACATTCAAAAATTTCTAATAATTAATCGAAAAACAATTTCAATAAACTTTCTTCACAAAATATGTTTAAAATAATTATTAAAATTTTTAAAAATATTATTGTCCCAAGCTTGGAACAATAACCTTGAGCCCGAAAATTCAAAATTTTTAGAAAAATAAATAAAAATTACATTTAACTTCCTCACAACCTTTACAACAATTAATTTCAAAGTAATAATAACTAATAAAATCAAATAAAGACTTAAATTAATAAAAACTCAAAATACTAAAAATAGAAATATATAAAAATGAGACAGTTAACAAAGTCAAAATTCGAAACGAATCGAAGATTTGAGAAGTCCAAAGGACGAGTTTCTAAAAGAGACCAACATCACACCTTGAGGTGGTGGTTGGCGTTGGGTGGTTTACAGAGAAAGCAAGAAAAAGAAGAAAAAAAGAAAAAAGAAGAAAGAAGGAGAAGAAGATTAGTGTGGGGGGGGGGGGGGGGGGTTAAGCATAAGATGGAGAAAATACCAACAGTATGGACATGGTCTGACTTTATTGTCTTCTAGCACAATTCGGTTTGGGATATGAGAAGTCTGCCATGAAGTCTGCCGTATGATTGGTGTCACGACCCAAAACAGGGGCCATGACTGGCGCTAGGGAACGAGAATTCTTTCGAATCCGGAACCGTAGCAAGCCTAAAAATAAAATAAATCATGCAATAATAACAATAACAATATTATATGCAGCGGAAATAAAAATCATAAATATAATAATAATATTTCCATCAACTGGATTTAAATCAAATCTTATCTCATATATATATATCCTTTAATATAAATCCAGTTTCTATATAATACATCTCTTTAAATAAAATACATGAAATCCCACATTTTAATTCACAACTACTGCAGTGTCTAGATTATAAAAATAAGACTCAAATAAGTAATTTACACAAAGAAGCCGGGGTGGAAGAAATCCGGCGTATCGACCTGCTACTGAGGTCTGAAGATGTTGACTCTCCTGAAAAATAGTCAACGGAGGGGAGTCAGACCTCACTGAGTGAATTACTATAATATATATATATACACACTAAATGATAATGCATACAGTCAACAATATATATCTAATATATATATACAGGCAATTACACACAGATGCAATAAAATTATTTTTTATATATTTTATTGAAAATCACAGTTTATGAAGGATCATATAGAACCCTAGAATATCGCAACCTCGGAAATAGTGTTAGACAATACTCTAGCCATACAGGCTCACTTATTCCAAATATATCCACTTAATCCATTTAGATAGTAGACTGGCCCCGAGACACTAAGTCAACCGAGCTCCAGCAGTCTGACTGCCTGTGTGATTGGCCCCGAGACACTTGGTCAACCGAGCTCCAGCAATCACACCCAAATCACATCACACATATCAATAATCACAATCAATCAATATCCATAAACAGGTTAGTAATATAGCCTAAATACTATAGGCGTACCGGTACGTTCTCGGTCCTAGTGCTACCCACTAGGTAGCACGTTCTATCGATATCCTTCATTAATAATATAAATCATCCATTCATAAAAATAAATGATGCATGAATTTCAATAAAATAACAACATAAACCATATATATACCGGAAATATACCAAAAGTAAACCAAGTATATTTCGAGTATATATATGTCAAATGAATTCAATCAAATTATAACTTAAGCTAGAAATATATTTAAAAACATTTTAAATATATTTTATTTACAAAACATGTATATAATTTAATATATACCAAAAATAAAACAAAAATATACTTAAATACAAATCACATTATTTATGCATTTTAATCAAAATAAAACATATATTTCTAAATCATGCATCCTAAGCATATATATATAGTATAGTAACTCACAAATTAGTGCGCTCCACGAGACGGATCTGACGGGTCTGGACCACTAGCCCTCGGTCTCGGCGCAACTAAGCAAGAAATAAATAACCGACATTAGAATAAACCTAACAGAAATCCTAGAATTCGATCTAGAGTATTAAACACAGAATCAGAAATTAGGGTTCGACTGGATATCACGTTTTACGAGAATTCTATCAAAAATTCGGCAGAACCTCCCATGTAAAATGGACATCTCTCTACTCAAAAGAGTAGAGCCGACCCTGCAAAGAAATACACTTCGAAAAACAAGCTCAACACTCAACCACAACCCCTCGGTCGGACTCCAGACTACAATCTACCGATCGGGGTCCACAAACACAGAACAATTCAGGAAATACCAAAAATACCCTTATAACATAGAAATTCATTTTATAAATAAAAATTACATAATTAACCTTAAAACACTATAAAAACCGATAAAAACTCATTTTATTTGAAAAATCGTATATTATATATATAATTGAAAATAATTTACAAAAAATAGTTTTAATTAGTTAAAAATACCAAATAATTTGTAGAAATCATTTTTATACCTTAAATAACTATTAAAACCAATTAAATTACATTTTTAGCCAATTTCGTGTAAAATTACCAAAATACCCCTATATATATAAATATACTAAAATTCATTCAAAAATTCACCAAAAATAGTATAATTATCCAAAATTAATTTTCTCAACATATTTATCAATAATATCAATAATTAAACTCAATTTACCAATTAATTTCAAATAAAAACATAATTAACCCTAATTCCCCAAATTACATAAACTTCAATAATTCAAAATAAATACATAGAAATTCATAAAAATTCCAAATAAATTCCTATAATTAATTTCAACACATAATTTAACCATAAAACACAATTTCATAATTTAAATAATTAATTTCCAAAAATTAGAAAATAATATTAAAATATTGAAAAATACCCAAAAATCCAAAAAATCTCCAAAAATTCCACAAAAATTCATACATGAAGATTAAGCTACTAGGATCAACATTTGTGAAGGGAGTTTTCATGAATCAATCAATTCGAAGCTCAAAAAAATCAAAAACCCTAATAGGCCGAAATTGAAAATTCGAAACCTAAGCAATTCTAGACCATTTAAGCTCAAACCAAAGCTAGAATCACACTCACCAGAGCTCAAGGAGAAGAAAGAGACCGGTGGTATCGAAAACGGTGGTCGGAATCGACGTGATCGACGGTGGCTCGACTTTCGGCTTCTCCGACCAAAAATGGCTTCCAGGCGCCGGAAATGGCTGTTGCAGGCGGCGAGGAAGGCTAGGGAAGATGGTGGCACACCGGACGGCACTCTCACGACAAGGGAATGGCACGGCAGGCATCCGGACGGCGAAGGGAAGGTGATCGGGGAAGAAGGAGGCTCGGGGGCAGTTTTGTAATTTTCCAAAATTTGATTTTTTTGATATATAATGTGTATATATATATAGATTATACTATATATTAAAATAATATTAAATCACACACATTAAATATACACCACACACATAAAATTTAATATTTTAATAATTTATACTAAATAAAAATAATTAAATAACAATAAAACTAATAAATAATTAATAAAATATTAGGGTAATATTAAACCCTAATTAATAAATAATTACATATATACACGGTGTTTAATATTTTAAAAATACGTATGAGTTCATGCAAGTTTGAAAATATATTTAGAATAATTAATAATAAATTATTTACGTGAAAATTTCCCCGAAAATGCAAGTCTCGGAAAAATTTTACGTAAAGCACTGTAAATAATACACAGTAATTAAAATAGGTTTTAAATACATAACAACTCATAAAAATATCATATAATATACAGAAATTATTAACACTGCATATCCCGGTACAGTGTAAAAATATTTTAAAAACATGGGATATTACAATTGGCCCCCTAAAAAATATGCCTAATCTTCACCTCCCAATCAAGCTTCAACAAAGTATTGATCAAATGGACAATATGAGAATGGCTATGAGCTTGCACAACGATACTCTGAAGAAGTAGGATATCACACTTGCTTTCAAACTCCAACTCCACTTAATCATTTATGCAACAAGAAATTATCAAAAAAATACAAACTTATACTTTAAATAAACTTTTAATATATTTCTACATGAACAAAAATTAAGCTTATTTACTTGTTTAATTTTATAATCTTTAATTTTTTTTTTAAATAAACATATTCATAAGTAGATAAGATATTGTCATAAACTTATAAATTAAAACTGGCATTACTACTAATAATTTTTTCTTGTCTGATAAGTGCATATTTTATTTTTATTTTGAATTAATATTTTACTAGTTTTACTTGTTAAAGTGTGATTATTTTTGTTAAAATAGTTAAAATATGTCGATTTAGGATTTTGTTTAGTTGGTCATCAATTTTTCATAAAATTCATATAGATTAGGTTTAGTTATATGTTTGATTTTATGTTTGGTTAATATTGGTGATGTTTTCAATTGCATTTAAGTTGTTGAATGTTTATATTTAGGTATTTGATAGTTAAAGTGTGAATAACAAGCAAAGGAATGGTCAAATGAGTGAAATTAAAGCCTAGAATCACTCAGTCATATGGTTTCACGACACAGCTGTGCAGAGGAGTCTGAAAGTAAGAAATTAAGATTTAGAGCAGACACACAATTGTGTGGTTGTACCACACAAGCATTTTCTTACCTTTATTTAGTTGTAATGTTAGTTTTAGTTTTGATTTTAGTTTTATATTTTCCCATTAATTGAATTTCATGTTCTTAATGTAAGTTAATTGATGAGGAATGAGGAGTAATGGAGACCTAAATAGGAACATTGAGGACAATGTTCAATTCAAGTGTGGAGGAGTATTTCTATCCTTTAATTTATTTTTGCTTTTATATTTTCTTTAGTTTTTTTTAATTATTTTGAATTTTTCAAAAAAATTTTCTTTTTTAATTTTTTAGATCGAATTAGGTTTAATTTAATAATGCTTTAGTATTTAAAGTTTTTAAATATTAATTCCAATTTTCCCACCTTATGAGTTTTGCATTCATCAATATTATAAGTTATATATTAGGTTGAGTTTTCTTAGTATAATCATGGCTTAACTTAGTTCTTATGTGTTAACCAAAAATTCATATGTCTCCATCATCACCACTGTCATTGCCATCTGTCTCTTATCGTTTATTACTTTTTTTGGTGACTATTCTCACTTTTGCAGCTACTCTCTTTGAAAAAGACAAGGAGGTTCTTGCCAACCTTGTCTCTAGCTTCGAAAAAACCAGCCTGATCATCATTAAAACCAACAACTTTTCTAGGCATCATCAAAAAATAAGTGATGATGATGGGCATGACTTAGTTTTCAATTGTAACTATTTTAGTTGTTACATGAGTTTTTGGGTGCCTGGGGATACTTCACCTAATCGCAAAAAGGGGTTAGAATTAAGCATTAAATTTTTCTTAAAAACTACTTCTCTTTTTAAGTGAGTGAAAGGTGTGTGGAATACTATTTTATGGAGAATTTATCTTAGTCGGATGACCTTTGATTTTGGGTTATGCAAGAAACTAACTAATTAAAAGGGGTAGGATGGAAAATAAAATGCACTTGTCAAAGTTATTATTACATAATACAAAAAAAAAAAAAAAAAAGAAAGAAAAAAAGGCAAGATAGAGCATAAAATGCACTTGCTAGATCAATATGAAAGAAAGGGTAAGATGAAGTGTAAAATGCACTCACCAAACTCATGTGAGTTGGAGCATAAAACACACTCATAATTCAATGTAAGTTTGTTTGTTTTTTAAATGTTTTTAAAAAATTAGTTAGCTATCATTCTTGAGGTTAAGGCATTTCTAACATTTAAAATTTTTTGAGTTTGCTTAGTATCTATGAGTTTTATTCTATAAATTTTTCATTAATTCCATTAAGAAGTGTTATCTTGTGATTTTTTTTAATCTTTACTTATGGTGCATAAGAGCCATGTTAGATATATATTACGATTGTTTAAATATGGTTGTACTTTAGAAAATTCCTTAATTTGTATGATTTTGTGATGTTGATGAATTCTTCATTTAAGGATAAACAAAAGTCTAAGTGTGGGGGAGTTGATAAAATGCATATTTGTGTTTATTTTGAATTTATATTTAACTAGTTTTGCTTTTTAAAGTGAAATTATTTTGGTAAAATAGTTAAAATATGTTGATTTAGGATTTTATTTAGTTATTCATTAATTTTTCATAATTCATATAGATTAGATTTAGTTTTATTTTTGATTTTATTTTTGGTTAATATTAGCTATGTTTTAGTTGCACTTTGAGGGGTTTTATATTTATGTTTGGGTATTTGATAGTTAAAGTTTGAATAATAAGCAAAGGAGGGCTCAAATGACTGAAATTAAGCTTGAAATTAAAGCCTTAAAGATCGCATAGCCATGTGGTTTCATGACACAACTATGCGGAGGAGCCTAAAAGTAAGAAATTAAGACCTGGAGCAGGTACATAGCCATGTAATTGTACCACACAACCATGCGGTATAGACTGAGAGCAGAGGAAAATGCGAATAAAGGACCACACAACCATATGCTTGTATCACATAGTCATGTGCCCCATCCGGAAGAATTCTAATTGTCACATGATTTAGTGTTTTAGCCATAACTTGAGCTATAGAGGTTGAAATGACATGATTCAAAATGTTTTGAAAATATAAAAGAAAAGGCTACAACTTTTATGAAGACATAAAAAGATGATTTAGTTGTATTCTAGGACTAAAATTGCATTGAATATATATTATTGATGAAGGGTTATACAAGTATCCTAATTCAATTAGGATTTTAATTCATTTTAAGACTAATCCGATTCTAACACTAATAAGGACGAATTTTGGCTATATAAAAGACCATTAGATGTGAGAAAATAGAGGAAAATCATATTGACATACATAATACTTTGCGTTATAAGTTTTTTTTTCATCATTAGAAGGCATAATTGTAAGGATTTGAGCAAAGAGAACTTTCGACATTCAAAGAAGCTATTCAAGATAGAAAATTGGGGAATTTCACTATTTTCTTATTTTTTATGATGTTTGCTAAATGCTCTTCTACTTGTGTTCTTGTTTCCATAAACATGTTATGCTAGATTTTCTTTATGTTAGCCTTGGGGATGTATTAATTAACTTTTTGCTTAATTAAGATATGATCTCTTGCATATAGATTTTAAATTTGTGCTTAATAATATTCAATGTATGGTTAGGGTTAAGTTATGTTAAGCCTGAGAGGTAATCCATGTTGTGTGTTTTAAGTTTAAATATGAATATTCACATAAGTTATTATGAGACTGGGAGGAGATTAATAATTTAGGAGCTAGTTTAACGTGTATTAAGTTCAATTGATTTGAGAGATCTTTTGAATACTTAATATTTACATGAATTACCTTGTGCTTAAATTTAGTTAAGGATTTGTTAGTTTGGCATAGTGAGGCGAGAGTTTGTGAGTTTAGACTATCAATTGAATTAATTAAATTATCTTATAATTGCTTGAGAGAAAGTAATAAGATTATTATTGGTAACTATCATATGCAAAAATTAGATTAAAAATTTAGATTAGGTTAAATAAAGTTTGTTAAGTTACTGCAAAAAGTCCAAAGTGAAAAAAGAATTTCTAATACATGCATTCGTCATTGATTTTTTATTTGAATTAATATGCATTTGTTTAATTTTATTTAAGTTTTTAGTTTTAATTTGAGTTTTCAAACTTTGAATTTTAATTGATTTGTTTAGAAAAATAATTAATTAAGTCAATTAGTAGTCAATAACTATTTTTCATGTGAACAATACTCATACTTTATTCACTATATTATTTGACCAATCCATATACATGTAGTTAGCAATAATCACTGTCATATTTGTCATTAAGTTTTCACTATAATTATTTTTTTTCAATTTTAATTTCATATTATAAAGTAAATAATTTTATATCTGTCAAATATATATATAAAAATAAAATATACAACATATAATTTGTAAATATTTAATATTTTTTATATAAATATTTTTATAATAATTAATAATTGTAAAAATTTATTCAGTAATGAAAGTATTCATTGTTTTACATAATAAAGTTGTGTAAAATTATTAACTTATTAAATATTTATTATAAGAGAATTGACGGTATAAATCATTTGCATATAATTTATTTTTTATATGTGTGATAGACATAAATCAGTTTTAAATATATTTTTACAATACGTATTGTGTGTGAATCGCTCTCATGATTGATATTTTTAAAATTTATTTAGTTAGAAAACTTTTTAACTTTTGTTTTATTATAAAATTAAAATTAAAATTCTTTAGATAATTTTATAAAAATAGTTTTAAATGTGCAATTTTTTATCCTATGAATAATTTAAAAATTAATATGATTTTATAAATTTAAATTACAGCAAAACTTTATATTACTAATTTCCTATAAAAACAGTGATCTAAAATTTTAAATATTTATTTGGTTTAGTTTGATTCGAAAATGAGAAATTAATAATATAGGTTTGCTTTAGTTTGATCTTAAAATGATGAGAATTAATATTATAGCATATTATTTTAGTTTAGTCAATATTTATTATTATTGTTATTTTTTTTTTAACAAAATTATTGTTGTTGTTGTCGGAAAGATTTATAAATAAAACTTTTAGTAGTAGGAAATGACTTTTAATGCTATTAATTCATATAAATTTATTTAATAAAACATTTATTTTGATTGAATGATTAAATTTTACTAGTAATTAACCCATTTCATGAACATAATATATAAAGATTTATGTGTAAAATTATTTGTGACTTATATATATACTAGTAAATAATCTTGTGTTTTACAAGTGAATAAAAAATTTATTAGACTGTTGATATACAGTAAATAAACAGTTAAATTTATTATTATTATTGTTATTATTATTAAATAAAAATTTTAAAAGTAATAACAATATTATTTCTTTATATAACAATTTGATATTAATTTAATATAGTTATAATATATTATAATTTTTACAAATCTTTTATTTTAATAATTATATAATATTCTTGCAATATTTTTTATAATTAATTTTCATCTAGTCTATAACTAATTTTATATTAAAAAAATATTATGATCATAATTAATTATAAGGTAATAAAAAATCATTAATTATTTGTTAATGAAAATTTTAAAAATAATAAAAAGTTATATTTTTTTATACTACAATTTAAATATTATAACCCCATTAAATTTATAATTTATTACAATTTTAATAAATTTTTTTTTGAGCTATGGCACTTTATTTTTTCAATATTTATAAATATTAATACTTATATTTAGTAAAAAATTAATTTAAAATAATTTTTAAGTTCAACTAATAATTAAATAATAAATATTAATTAATTTAATTTAAAATTTTTTTCATGTTATGAATCATATTTTTAAATTAATTTATTTTAAAATGAGATATACATTATTAATAAATTCAAAAGTTATATTTGATTATTTATTTATTTTGTGGTTAATATTTATTATTTTATGTTTAATTATAATTTTCTACGTAAATATTTATTTTGAAACTTATTATTTTGGAAATTAATTTACGTTATACTTACTACTTTAAAAAGATTTATTTTAATAATATTATTTAAGTACTAATGTTATTTTATTGATTGACTTAATTTTGAGTGTTGTTTTTATTATTTAATTATTCCATAATAATATTTATTATTATTATTATTATTTTTTTAAAGGTTATATGTGTGTGTGTGTATATATATATATATATTTATATTATTGACTAAAATAAAGTTGACCACATTATTTTAATATTACTTTATTATATAATACTATAATATTATGTATATCTATAGACACATGCATACCCATACATACTGTAATATCCCGTGTTTTTAAAATATTTTTACACTGTACCGGGATATGCAGTGTTAATAATTTCTGTACATTATATGATATTTTTACGAGTTAATATGTATTTAAAGCCTATTTTAATTACGGTGTTACGTAAAATTTTCCCGGGACTTGCATTTTCGGGGAAATTTTCACGTAAACAATGTATTATTAATTATTTTAAATGTATTTACGGACTTGCATGAACTCATGCGTATTTTTAAATTATTAAATAAAGCCTGTGTGTGTATATTTATTAATTAGGGTTTGTTATTACCCTAATATTTTATTAATTATTTATTTGTTTAATTGTTATTTAATTAATTTTATTTAGTATAAATTATTAAAATATTAAATTTTATGTGTGTGGTGTATATTTGATGTGTGTAATTTAATATTATTTTATTATATAGTTTAAAGTATATATATATACATATATACATCAAAAATCAAAAGAATTGGAAAATTACCATTTTGCCCCCCGAGTCTTCTTCTTCCTCCCGATCCTTCTCCTCGCCGTCCGGTCGTTGCTACTTGCCGTTTCTTCATCGTGGGTGTGCCGTCCGGTGTGCCACCGCCTTCCCCAACATTTTCCGCCGCCTGAGGTAGCCATTTCCGGCGCTTGGAAGTCGATTTTGGCCGGAGAAGCCGAAAATCGATCCACCGTCGATCACACCGATTCCGGCCACCGTTTTCGACACCGCCAGTCTCTTTCTTCTCCTTGAGCTCCGGTGAGTGTGATTCTAGCTTTGGTTTGAGCTAAAATGGTCTAGAATTTCTTAGGTTTCGATTTTTCAATTTTGGCCTATTAGGGTTTTTGATTTTTTTGAGCTTCTAATTGATTGATTCATGAAAAATTCCTTCACAAATGTTGTTCCTAGTAGCTCAATATACATGTATGAATTTTTTTAGAATTTTTGGAGATTTTTTGGATTTTTGGGTATTTTTGAATATTTTAATATTATTTTCTAATTTTCGGAAATTAATTATTTAAATTATGAAATTGGAGTTTATGCTTAAATTAGGTGATGAAATGAATTATAGGAATTTATTTGGAATTTTTATGAATTTCTAAGTATTTATTTTGAATTATTAAAATTTATGTGATTTTGAGAAATTAGGGTTAAATGTGTTTTTATTTGAATTTAATTGGTTAATTGAGTTTAATTATTCATATTATTGATAAATATGTTGAGAAAATTAATTTTGGATAATTGTATGATTTTTGGTGAATTTTTGAAGTAATTTAAGTATATTTATATATATAGGGGTATTTTGGTAATTTTACCCTAAATTGTCTAAAAATGTAATTTAATTGGTTTTAATAGTTATTTGAGGTATAAAAATGATTTCTACAAAATATTTGATATTTTTAACTAATTAAAACTATTTTTCGTGAATTATTTTCAATTATATATATAACATACGGTTTTTCTAATAAAATGAGTTTTAATCGGTTTTTACAGTGTTTCAAGGTTAATTATGTAATTTCTACGTATAAAATGTATTTCTAGATTTTAAGGATATTTTTGGTATACCTGGAAATTATTCTGTGTTTGTGGACCCCGGTCGGTGGACTGTAGTTTGGAGTCCGACCGTGGGATTTTGATTGTGTTGAGCTTATTTTTTGAAGTGTATTTCTTTGCAGGGTCGGCTCTACTCTTTTGAGTAGAGAGATGTCCGTTTTACAGGGGAGGTTCTGTCGGATTTTCGATAGAATTCTCGTAAAACGTGATGTCCAGTCGAATCCTAATTTCCGATTATATGTTTAATACTCTATATTGAATTCTAGGATTTCTATTAAGTTTATTCTGATGTCGATTATTTATTGCTTGTTTAGTTGCGCCGAGACCGAGGGCTAGTGGACCAGGCCCGTCGGACCTGTCTCGTGGAGCGCATTAGGTGAGTTACTATACTATATATATATGCTTAGGATGCATGATTTAGAAATGCATGTTTTATGTTGATTAAATATGCATAAATAATTTGATTATTTCTTAAGTTTATATTAAGTATATTTTTGGTTTATTTTTGGTATATAATAAATTATATACATGTTTTGTTAATAAAATATATCTAAATGTTTTTAAATATATTTTTAGTTTAATTTATGATTTGACTGGATTTATTTGACGTATATATACTCGAAATATACCTGGTTTACTTTTGGTATATTTCTGGTATATATATGGATTATATTGTTATTTCATTTACATTCATGCATCATTTATTTTTGTGAATGAATATTTTATATTATTTATTAATGAAGGATATCAATAGAACGTGCTACCTAGTGGGCAGCACTAGGACCGAGTACGTACCGGTACGCTTATAGTATTTAGGCTATATTACTAACTTATTTGTGGATATTGATTTGATTATGATTATCGATATGTGAGATGTGGTTTGTGGGTGTGATTGCTGGAGCTCGGTTGACCAAGTGTCTCGGGGCCAATCACACTGGTAGTTAGACTGTTGGAGCTCGGTTGACTTAGTGTCTCGGGGCCAGTCTACTGTCTAAATGGATTAAGTGGATATATTTGGAATAAGTGAGCCTGTATGGCTAGAGTGTTGTTTAACAATATTTCTGAGGTTGCGATATCCTAGGGTTCTATGTGATCCTTCATAAACTGGGATTTTCAATAAAATATATATAAAAATGATTTTCTGCATCTGTGTGAAATTGCCTGTATATATACATATTACATATATACCGTTGATTGTATGCATTATCACTTAGTGTGTATGTATATATATTATAGTAATTCACTCAGTGAGGTCTGACTCCCCTCCGTTGACTATTTTTCAGGAGAGTCAACTTCTTCAGACCTCAGTAGCAGGTCGATACGCCGGATTTCTTCCGCCCCGGCTTCTTTGTGTAAATTATTTACTTGAGTCTTATTTATTTTATCTAGACACTGCAGTAGTTGTGAATTACAGTATTGGATTTCATGTACTTTATTTTAAAGGAGATATATTATGTTAAAACTGGATTGTATTAAAAAGATTTTATGTATGGGATGAGATTTTTATTTAATCCAGTTGATATGAAAAATGATATTATGATTTTTATTTCCGATGCATATTATATTGTTACTGTTATTATGGCATGATTTATTTTATTTTTAGGCTTGCTACGGGTTCCGGATTCGAAAGAATTCCCGTTCCCTAGCGCCGGTCATGGCCCCTGTTTTGGGTCGTGACCGGTGCTAGGGAACGGGAATTCTTTCGAATCCGGAACCCGTAGCAAGCCTGAAAATAAAATAAATCATGCCATAATAACAGTAACAATATAATATGCATC
The DNA here is from genome assembly GCA_947683625.1 of Mallotus nudiflorus. Lineage (NCBI taxonomy): Eukaryota > Viridiplantae > Streptophyta > Magnoliopsida > Malpighiales > Euphorbiaceae > Mallotus > Mallotus nudiflorus. The sequence goes on along the minus strand of CANTUR010000157.1, from coordinate 8,183,226 downwards.
GGAAATAAAAATCATAATATCATTTTTCATATCAACTGGATTAAATAAAAATCTCATCCCATACATAAAATCTTTTTAATACAATCCAGTTTTAACATAATATATCTCCTTTAAAATAAAGTACATGAAATCCAATACAGTAATTCACAACTACTGCAGTGTCTAGATAAAATAAATAAGACTCAAGTAGATAATTTACATAAAGAAGCTGGGGCGGAAGAAATCCGGCGTATCGACCTGCTACTGAGGTCTGAGGAAGTTGACTCTCCTGAAAAATAGTCAACGGAGGGGAGTCAGACCTCACTGAGTGAATTACTATAATATATATACATACACACTAAGTGATAATGCATACAGTCAACAGTATATATATATAATATGTATATATACAGGCAATTGCACACAGATGCAATAAAATCATTTTTATATATTTTATCTGAAAATCATCTTTTATGAAGGATCACATAGAACCCTAGAATATCGCAACCTCAGAAAATAGTGTTAAACAACACTCTGGCCATACAGGCTCACTTATCCAAATATATCCACTTAATCCATTTGGACAGTAGACTGGCCCCGAGACACTAAGTCAACCGAGCTCCAGCAGTCTGACTGCCAGTGTGATTGGCCCCGAGACACTTGGTCAATCGAGCTCCAGCAATCACACCCAAACCACATCTCACATATCAATAATCATAATCAAATCAATATCCACAAATAGTTAGTAATATAGCCTAAAGCTATAGGCGTACCGGTACGTACTCGGTCCTAGTGCTGCCCACTAGGTAGCACGTTCTATTGATATCCTTCATTAATAAAGAATAAAACATTCATTCACAAATACATGATGCATGAATTTAAATAAATCAACAATATAAACTATATATATACCGAAAATATACCAAACATAAACCAGGTATATTTTGAGTATATATATGTCAAATAAATCCAATCAAATCATGAATTAAACTAAAAATATATTTAAAAACATTTTAAATATATTTTATTAACAAAACATGTATATAATTTATTATATACCAAAAATATACCAAAAATATACTTGAATATAAATCACATTATTTATGCATATTCAGTCAAAATAAAACATGCATTTTCTAAATCATGCATCCTAAGCATATATATATAGTATAGTAACTCACCTAATGCGCTCCACGAGACAGGTCCGACGGGCCTGGTCCACTAGCCCTCGGTCTCGGCGCAACTAAACAAGAAATAAATAATCAACATCAGAATAAACCCAATTAACCAATTAAATTAAATTTAAAACACAATTAACCTAATTTTCCAAAATCACCTAAACTTCAATAATTAAAAATAAATACTTAGAAATTCATAAAAATTCCAAATAAATTCCTATAATTCATTTCAACACCCAATTTAACCATAAACTCAAATTTCATAATTTAAATAATTAATTTCCGAAAATTAGAAAATAATATTAAAATATTCAAAAATACCCAAAATCCAAAAAATCTCCAAAAATTCTACAAAAATTCATACATGTATATTAAGCTACTAGGAACAACATTTGTGAAGGAATTAAGCATGAATCAATCAAGAACAATTCGAAAAAAATCGAAAACCCTAATAGGCCGAAATTTACAAATCGAAACCTAAGCAATTCTAGACCATTTTAGCTCAAACCAAAGCTAGAATAACACTCACCGGAGCTCAAGGAGAAGAAAGAGACCGGCGGTGTCAAAAACGGTGGCCGGAATCGACGTGATCGACGGTGAGTTGATTTTCGGCTTCTCCGGCCAAAATCACTCTCCCGACGCCGGAAACGGCCTCCACAGGCGGCGAAACTGGTCGGGGAAGATGGTGGCACACCGGACGGCACACCCACGGTGAAGGAACGGCGTGACAGGCGCTCGGAACGGCGAGGAACGGTCGGAGAAGAAAGGAAGGAGTCGGGGGCAATATGGTAATTTTGCAAACTTTTGTGATTTTTGATGTATATATGTATATATATATATATTATACTATATATTAAAATAATATTAAATTACACACATCAAATATACACCACACACATAAAATATTAATATTTTAATAATTTATACCAAATAAAATTAATTAAATAACAATTAAACAAATAAATACTTAATAAAATATTAGGGAATAATAAACCCTAATTAAATAAATATACACACACAGGCTTTATTTAATAATTTATAAATATGTATGAGTTCATGCAAACCCGTAAATACATTTAAAATAATTAATAATACATTGTTTACGTGGAAATTTCCCCGAAAATAAAAGTCCCGGGAAAAATTTTACGTAAAACACTGTATATAGAACACAGTAATTAAAATAGGTTTAAAATACATAACAACTCATAAAAATATCGCATATATATTCAAAATTATTGACACTGCATATCCCGGTACAGTGTAAAAATATTTTTAAAAAACACGGGATATTACAGTGACACATACATACATTCAATAAGGAATATACATATATTCATATACAAACATAAACACATGCAGAGAGCAAAAAAAAAACATAGCATCATTTTCATCTTCTCTTCTTCCCCTTCGCATAATCCCAACCACCACCTTTACTGCGCCTCCCTCTCTTTAGGCTTGTCACCACCTTCTTTCTTGACCTTTCTCTCATCGTCTGCTCGTGGAAGCTCATCAGCAACGTCCGTTTTTTGAAGAAGCCGAGAACTTCCATTGATTCTAGCCAACCTTCATCTGGCCACTATTTCATGTGTTTCCGATGTCCATCTCCTCCTCTTGCATTGGTGAGAATCAATTCAAGCTTAGTTTAAGCTTTAATCTCCATTTGATTAAGTTTTTATTGATTTTTGTTTATGGAGTTCTAGGGTTTCGAATTTTTTTAGCTTGATCTAGCTTGAATCTTGGAAACTCCCTTTACATATGTGATTCCTAGTAGCTCAATCTACCTCTATGAATTTTTTTATGATTTTTTGGAATTTATTTTGATTTTTGTGAATTTTTTAATATTTTATTATTATTTTATTAATTTTTGTAAATTAATTTATTAAATTATAAAATTGGTTAATTTAGTGATATTATAGATTCTTATTAATTTTAGTGTTGAGAAATTAATTTTTGAGAATATTATATAATTTTTATGAATTTTTATAGTTTATGTCAAAATTGAATAATTAGGTTAGAGTTGGAATTTTTATGGAATAATGGTTTAAATATGTGTTTTAATTAATATTAATAATATATATATTGAGAAAATAATTTTAATGCATTTATATAATTTTTAGGGAATTTTTGAGTAATAATAGGATATTATATATATTTTTGTATTATAGAGGTAAAAATGTAATTTTGTGCTAACTATAGCTAAATACTATCTTTTAATTGGTTTTAATATTATTTGAGGAATTAAAATGATTTTTATAATTATTTACTATTTTTAACTAATAAATACTAATTTTCAAAAATTATTTTTAAATAATATATTATATATTATTTTGGGTACTAAAATGGGTTTTAAACTAATTTTATTATATAATTAAACTATTTTAAGTAATTAAATGTGAATTTTATTAATTAGAATTAAGTTGTATTGTTTTTTTGGGTTATGAACTCAATCGAGTTATATGCAGTATTGGAGAGCCGACTCGAGTATGGTTGAGTGTGAATGCTAGAAGTGCGTTTTTCTATGCAGGAATGGCTCTACCTATGGTAGAGAGATGTTCATTTTACAGGGGAGACTTTGCTAAAATTTTAGTAGATTTTCTCATAAAACGTGACATCTTTTGTAATATCCTAGCGTAAACTAGGGTATTCCAATCTATCGAGTCTTATCCGATTTTTCCCGAGTCATTCTAGAGTCCCGTAAATTTTATTAATTTCCTTTCTTATTCCATAAGTATGATTTTAAAAATGAATATGTTATTTTTAGAGAGTATCGGAGCGGGAGCTTCTGGATTGAGGTAGACGTGCGATCGTCAGTCATCTCGCTCATCTTGTAAGTTAATGAATTGATTTATGCGTGTGTTTTCTTTAAGAATTGTGTGTGCTCATATTTTAGTATTATTTGCTTTATTGATTTGAAATAAATGCTGTTATCGAGAATTTCATTGCAATGTATTTATTTATTTATTTAAAAAAACTAGTTTTGAGAAATTTTGGTAGAACGGGCTACCTAGTGGGTTTCAATAGGACCGTGTGCACATGGTGGAGATTGAGAGATGGATCCAAAATATGTATGACTTGTGGTTATGAACTGGGATGGGTGCCTCAGTGGAAGCCTATGCTCTTGGGGACCGCCAGTGATGTGGAAAGTTAAGATGGATTAGGATGGATACCTCGGTGGATGTCTTAGCTCTTGGGGACCACTAGTGCTATGTGTTTGGATTAAGTGGATGCCTACGGCTTGGTGCCTCTGCTCTCAGGGATTGGCAGTCCATTTGGATTAAGTGGGCCCAATTGGCTAGTTAGAATTAGGTTTAGGGTTCTACCGAGATTTTTCAAAAGCTATATATATATACATATATGTTATAAATTATTTTCACCATATCTATTTGGTTTTCAAATCATACAACTCTTTTATTAACTTACTCAATAAGGTCTGACTTCCCTCAATTTATTTTTTTAGGATTTTGGAACTTTTCTGTTAGGCCTACTTCTCTTCGCCATGTAGTTTCTTCACCGGTTATTTTACGTAGGTCTTCTTAGTTGTGTTGAATTTATTTTCGTGTACTACAATAGAGAAAAACTGTATAACTACATATTTTATTTATAATATTGTCTACTAAGACATTATTTGTATAACTGATGTTTATTTATTTTATGCACTATGATATTATGGTTTAAACTATATTGAGACAAATCAGTTTAATAATATGTATTGTGATTTAATTATTTGTTCTAACATTTCAAAGTTTAAATATTCCGCGTTTTTCTTTTAAGGCTTACTACGAGATTCGGTAGCTTTATGCTTTCCCATTTCCTAATACCGGTCACGGGCCCTGGGATTGGGTCGTGACAGTTCAATTTTATTAAAATATCTAAAAATGATAATTATACTTTTCTTGCAGAAAATAAACTTTCAAACAACTTTTATGCTCTATTTTTATTCATTAATTTTTAATTTATAAAAATATCTACTTTTTAAAAAAATTATATACTTTTCCTATTTTCATAAAATTTATTAATTTCAATTTTAATTAATTATTTATTAAATTTAACATAATAAAACTTATAAAATTATGTTATCTAATTTGATTTATATTAGATAAAATATAAGTTAACCTTATTAAAATAGGTAACATACTTTCAATTAAATTATAATTATATGTCAATTAATTTTATTTTTATTAGAGATAAAATAGAAGTTAACCTAATTAGAATAAGAAATAAATTTTTAATTAATTTAGTTTTGTTAGAGATAAAATATAAGTTAACCTAATCAAAATAGGAAATATACTTCAATTATATTTTAAGAAATTATTTTTTATTAAAGATAAAATAAAAGTTAACCTAATTAGAATAAACAATATACTTTCAATTTGTAATATCCCGTGTTTTTAAAATATTTTTACACTGTACCGGGATATACAGTGTTAATAATTTTTGTATATATCTTACGATATTTTTACGAGTTGATGTGTATTTAAAACCTATTTTAATTACTGTGTCTTATTTACAGTACTTTACGTAAAATTTTCCCGGGACTTGTATTTTTGGGGAAATTTTCACGTAAATAATTTATTATTAATTATTTTATATATATTTTCGGACTTGCATGAACTCATACGTATTTTTAAAATACTAAATAAAGCCTATGTGTGTAAATATTTATTTAATTAGGGTTTAGTATTACCCTAATATTTTATTATTTGTTTATTAATTTATTTTATTTATTATTAAATTATTAAAATATTGAGTGTGTGGATGTAAATTTTTCTAAATATTTTATTAAAATTATTTATTTATTTTATTTTTATTTTTCTTTTATTTTTCTCTTTTTCTTTTTCTTTCTTTTTCTTTTCTTTCTTTTTCTTTTTCTTCTTCCTCTTCTTCCTTTCCCTCCCGAGCGCCCGACCACCCCTCACCACCGTCTGTCACATCGATCACCTACCGTCGGTGTGCCTCCAGGCTTGCCACCGTCGTTCCCAGCCGTCCCCCGTCGCCAGCAGCTTCCTTCCCCGGCGCCGACGAGCTATTTTTTCCTTTTTGGCCGAAATCTTCTCCTCGCCATTTCTTCCTTTTTCGGCCACCATTTTCGACACCACCGGTCTCTTTCTTCTCCTTAAGCTCCGGTGAGTGTGATTCTTGCTTTGGTTTGAGCTAAAATGGTCTAGAATTGCTTAGGTTTTGAATTTTCAATTTCAGTTACATTAGGGTTTTTGATTTTTTTGAGCTTCGAATTTATTGATTCATGAAAACTCCCTTCACAAATGTTGATCCTAGTAGCTTAATCTACATGTGTGAATTTTTGTGGAATTTTTGGAGATTTTTTGGATTTTTGGGTATTTTTGAATATTTAATATTATTTTCTAATTTTCGGAAATTAATTATTTAAATTATTAAATTTGGTTTTATGGTTAAATTAGGTGTTGAAATGAATTATAGAAATTTATTTGGAATTTTTATGAATTTCTAAGTACTTATTTTGAATTATTGAAGTTTATGGAATTTTGGGAAAATTAGGTTAATTATGTTTTTAATTGAATTTAATTGGGTAATTAAGTTTAATTATTAATATTATTGATAAATATGTTGAGAAAATTAATTTTGGATAATTTTATAATTTTTGGTGAATTTTTGAAGTAATTTTAGTATATTTATATATATAGGGGTATTTTGGTAATTTTACACAAAATTTACTAAAAATGTAATTTAATTGGTTTTAATAGTTATTTAAGGTATAAAAATGATTTCTACAAATTACTTAGTATTTTTAACTAATTAAAACTATTTTCGTGAATTATTTTCAATTATATATATAATATACGGTTTTTCTAATAAAATGAGTTTTTATTGGTTTTTAATGTGTTTAAAGGTTATTTATGTAATTTATACCTATAAAATGTATTTTTAGTTTTTAAGGATATTTTTGGTATTTCTGATTTGTTCTGTGATTGTGCACCCCGGTCGGTGGACTGTAGTTTGGAGTCCGATCGTGGGATTTTGATTGTGCTTTGTGTAGTTTTTCGAAGTGTATTTCCTTGCAGGGTCGGCTCTACTCTTTTGAGTAGAGAGATGTCCGTTTTACAGGGGAGGTTCTACCAGATTTTTGGTAGAATTCTCGTAAAACGTGATATCCGGTCGAACCCTGATATCGATTCTGTGTTTAATACTCTAGATCGAATTCTAGGATTTCTATTAGGTTTATTCTGATGTCGATTATTTATTGCTTGTTTAGTTATACCGAGATCGAGGGCTAGTGGACCAGGCCCGTCGGACCTGTCTCGTGGAGCGCACTAGGTGAGTTACTATACTATATATATATATGCTTAGGATGCATGATTTAGAAATGCATGTTTTATTTTGATTAAATATGCATAAATAATTTGATTATTTCTTAAGTTTATATTTAGTTTATTTTGGTTTATTTTTGGTATATAATAAATTGTATACATGTTTTGTTAATAAAATATATTTAAAATGTTTTTAAATATATTTTGAGCTTAATTTATGATTTAATTGGACTTATTTGACATATATATACTCGAAATATACCTGGTTTACTTTTGGTATATTTCTAGTATATATATGGTTTATGTTGTTATTTTATTGAAATTCATGCATCATTTATTTTTGTGAATGAATGTTTTATATTTATTGATGAAGGATATCAATAGAACGTGCTACCTAATGGGCAGCACTAGGACCGAGTACGTACCGGTATGCCTATAACATTTAGGCTATATTACTAACTTATTTGTGGATATTGATTGAATGTGATTATTGATATGTGTGAGCTATGGATTGGAGGTGTGATTGCTGGAGCTCGGTTGACCAAGTGTCTCGGGGCCAATCACACTGGCAGTTAGACTGCTGGAGCTCGGTTGACTTAGTGTCTCGGGGTCAGTCTACTGTCTAAATGGATTAAGTGGATATATTTGGATTCAGTGAGCCTGTATGGCTAGAGTGTTGTCTAACACTGTTTTCGAGGTTGTGATATTCTAGGGTTCTATGTGATCCTTCATAAACTGTGATTTTTAATAAAATATATAAAAATGATTTTACTGCATCTGCGTGAATTTGCCTGTATATATATACATATTAGATATATACTGTTGACTGTATGCATTATCATTTAGTGTGTATGTATATATATTATAGTAATTCACTCAGTGAGGTCTGACTCCCCTCCGTTGACTATTTTTTCAGCAGAGTCAACTTCTTCAGACCTCAGTAGCAGGTCGATACGTCGGATTTCTTCCGCCCCGGCTTCTTTGTGTAAACTATTTACTTGAGTCTTATTTTTATAATCTAGACACTACAGTAGTTGTGAATTAAAGTGTGGGATTTCATGTATTTTATTTAAAGAGATGTATTATATTGAAACTGGATTTGTACTGAAAGATTTATATATATGAGATGAGATTTGATTTAAATCCAATGATGAGAATGTTATTATTATATTTATGATTTTTATTTTCGCTGCATATATATTATTGTTATTGTTATTATTGCATGTTTTATTTTATTTTTAGGCTTGCTACGGGTTCCGGATTCGAAAGAATTCCCATTCCCTAGCGCCGGTCATGGCCCCTGTTTTGGGTCGTGACACAATTAAATTAGAATTTTTATTAGAGATAAAATAGAAGTTTACCTAATTAAAATAGGAAATATACTTTCAATTAAATTATAATTATATTTTAGTTAATTTAATTTTTATTAGAGATAAAATAGAAGTTAACATAATTAAAATAGAAAATAGATTTTTAATCAAATTACAATTATATTCTAATTAATTTAATTTTACTTTTATTAGTAAATGACCTAATTATCCAATTTTTATATAATAATGAGTGAAAATTTTTTCGTAATTTTATTTGTTTCCTCTTTGTACATTTATATGTGCTAGTAAATAATCACTTGTTTCGCACTAGAATAAAAATTTTATTTGACTCGTAATATATAGTAAATAAATAATTAATCACATTATTATTATTATTATTATTATTATTATTATTATTATTAATAATAAATAAAAGTTTTTAAAAATAATAATACTATTATTTATTTATATAACAATTTGATATTAACTTAATATAGTTACAATTCATTACAATTTTTATAAATATTTTATTTAAATAATTATATGATATTACTTCAATATTTCTTATAATTAATTAATCTTAACTTTAAAACTGATTTTATATATATAAAAAAAATATTATTATCACAATTATTCATAAGATAATAAAAAATAGTATTTATTTGTTAATAAAAATTTTAAAATAATAAAAGTTATATTTTCTTCACATATATAACGCTATTAAATTTATAATTTATTACAATTTTAGTAAATTTTTTATTTGAGTTATGAAACTTTATTTTTTCAATATTTTTTATATTAATACTTTTATTTACACACAAAAATTTGATGCCATTTTTTAAGTTTGACTAATAATTAAATTATAAATATTAATTAATTTAATTTTAAATCTTTTTTGTTAAATTTTATAAAAATATATAAACATGATAATTATACTACTTTTCTTATAGATAATATACTTCCAAACAAATTATATGCTCTATTTTTTTATTTCTTAATTTTTAATTTATAAAAATATCTACTTTTAAAACAAGTTATATACTTTTCCTATTTTTATAAAATTTATTAATTATTTACTTATTAAATTTAATATAATAAAACTTATAAAATTATGTTATCTAATTTGATTTATATTCGATAAATATATAAATAGACCTAATTAAAATAGAAAAATTATTTTTAACAAAATTATCACTACAATTTTAATTAATTTAATTTTGTTAGAGATAAAATATAAATTAAGATGATTAAAATATAAAACTGTCATGACCTGAACCCAAAGGGCACGTGATCGGTACTAGGAAATAAGAATAAATAAAGTAACCAAAACTCATTGTAAGCTTTATTTGAGAAATGTTGACAAATGTGGATTCAGACCTTCATTCTTCTCAAGTAGACTGATATACCTTGCAAGCTTTAATGGTTGAAGATCAAATGAGATCCAGTATAGATGACAAAGATACCAAAACAGGATTAACAATTCAGGAGGCCAATAAAATTGATTTTCAGGACTTTGGTTTAGGAAGCTGAAAATACAGGTGAAATGATAGATAAGATGAAAGCCTAATTTGTGAAAGAAATCTGACCCATATTTTCTGATTAGTCCGGATTGAAGTTCAAAAATTTGAGTTCTTGCTTTTTGATTAAGGGTGGTCATGGAAATGTATGATGGTAAGGATGGAGGAATACCTTTTTCAAGAAAGTTGGCATTAATAGTTTGGTACATGTATAGCATGGGAAGAACTTTTAGCTGAAAGGGTGTTTCACAAGAGACAGGTGGTCTACTTAAAAGATCTGGTAACAGGTTATCCTCTCCTTTGATGTGTTCTACTTCAATATCATACTTATTGAACCATTCTTTCATTCTGAGAAGTTGAGGATGGGGCAGAGTCTTTCCTTTGAATTCAAGCATTTTTGGAAATGATGAGCAGTCCATCATAACTTTGAAATGATGTCCAATTAGATAGAATTCAAACTTTTTTATGCCATATTTAACTGCTAAGACCTCTTTGAAGGTTAAGTGATAATGGCATTCTCCATATGTGAACTTTCCACTAGCATGAGCACAAATCTGTCTTTTCTTATTGTCATCTTCTTCTAAAAGAATAGCTCCCTAAAATTGATCACTTGCATCTGTTTGAAGGATTTTTTTTCCTGTGGAGGGAATTTGAAGATCAGGAAGATTTTTTGTGCAAATTTTGAGTTATTCAAGAGCTTTTGTTTATTTTAAGGACCATGGTGGAGGATTCTTTCTTAGAAGAGCGCTGAGAGGGGTTGTCTTCTTTGTCAAGTGAGGAATAAAATCTCTGAGATAATTGATAATGCCAAGAACTTATCTGATTTGCTTGACAAAAAGATTTTCTTTTGGAAATTTATCTAGTTCTGTTACAACATGAGGACTTGGAAGATACTTCCCTTCTTTGAATCTCATTCCAAGAAAATCTATTTTTGTTTGGCCAATGAACATTTTGGTGGGTGAAAGCATAACACCATAATGTCGTACAAGATTAGTAAACTGTTGGAACAATTTCTCATGGGCTTTTATATCTGTAGAAAACAAAAGAATATCATCAATATAAATAAGAGCGTTGGAGAGGATGGGCTCAAAGATTTTGATCATGGACCGTTGGAATAGTGATGGGGCTACTTTGAGTCCAAAAGGCAGTACATTTCATTAATAATGTCTGTTTGGAATACAAAAGCCCATTTTGTATCTGTCTTCCTCTTTGATTCCAAGTTGCCAAAATCCAACCTTCAAATAAAATTTTAAAAAGATTTTAGCTCCCGCCAAAAATGCAAATAATGAGGAAATTTTTGGCAGAGGGAATTTGTCATCTTTAAGGAAGAAATTCAAAGGCTGATAGTCAATCACTAATCTTTTCTTTCCATGAACTTATTCTGATCTTTTGTTTACATAAAAAGCTTGGCATGCCCATTCTGATTTTGTGGGAGTAACTAGACATTGGTCTTTCAATTGGTTGCATTCTTCAATTGCCAATTTAAGATAAGAGGGAGTCATTCCTGGATGAGTTGCCTTTGTTGGGTTGACATCTTCATTTTGTTTAAAAGGTAAGGAGATGAAGAACTCCTCATTTTTCCACAATGGTGATGAGCATTTCTGAAGAAACTCTGTATGAGACTGAGCACTGCATTCTTTTAATAAAAACTCATGAATAGTCTGAAGGTTTGGTTGAGAAACGGTTTGGCCAACAAAAAGGATAGATGAAATATTGGTGAATGGTTGAAAGTATTTCTTGAACTTGAGTCCATTGGGAAGAATTCTCAAGTCTTTCATCTTCCAATATATATCAAAGCCAATGACAATATCTTTTCCAGGTAAAGAAGATCCAAGAACATGTGTCCAGGTGTAAAAATTTGGAAAGAATTGGATCTTTATTGGGTGTCTGGTTTTAAGGCCAGTTTCAAGTAATTCTCCATTGGCTGTAGAGAAATACTCAGAATGATGTTTCCAATATTCTTTAGGCAAGGCTTTTGGGTTGAGAATGGTAGTTTTGGCTCTAGTGTCGATCAAGGCTACAAGTTTTATGGGTTTGGAACAGCTGGCTGGGTAAATTTGAATAAGGAATAAAGGTATTGGATGTTTTTCATGAGTTAGGGCTATCATGTCTCTATTATCACCACCAATTAAGAATTGATCATTCCCGGACTCTGTTTCAGAGCTGGAAATTTCTAAGTCTATCTCTTGGCCTATAGTAAAAACACATTCTGGTGAAGCTTCTTCTTCTTCTTCTGAAAAGAGAGACTCAAGATCAGCATCATTCAGGTCTACTTTAGTGATCTGCTGAATTTGTTGAATCATTTGCTCAGTCTTTTTTGTTTTTGAAGGGCAATTTTTTGTAAAATGACCCTTTTTCCCACAAATGTAGCATCTGTCAATTTTCTTCTTGTAATACTTCCACTTCTTAAACTTGGATCTTTTCCCTTTCTTCTTCAATTTGAAGAATTTTTTCTTCTTCTTTGATGGACAAACACAAACATCAGCATCTTTGTATTTGATATGCAAATCAGGCCTATCACATGAAAGTTTTCCCAAAGGATTCTTCCTACTGCCCAGATACAGTTTAATCATCTTCCTTTGATCACATAACTGGGTATGAGCCTGAATTATGATCTGATACAAATTTCCCATTGGCACATCTCCAACTTTGTAATTTGATTGTTGAAGGATTAAAAACATTCGAGAGGCAAGAATCTCAGGAATAGAAGCCAAAAAGGCTTGTTTTAAATTAGGATTAGTAGTGCCTCCTAACAAGTAAAATCTAGTAGACATATTTTGGAAATGTCTTTCTAGATCTTTTCTCTGTAGTGAACAACATTTCATCTGGTAATATTCCTTTCGTGCAACTTCAAGATCATCATCCCATTTTCATAAGAACTCATAATGCAAGAGTCCTAGAAAATCTTCTGGTGAAGTGGCATCCATCAATTGGGTTCTTGCATAAGCATTCAGAGAAGTATACCAGTTTGCCAGCTTTCCCACCATTTTTGCAAGAAATGTTTCAATAACAACCCTGATTTCTGCTCCAGGAATAAGCATTTATCTAGATATCCATGCTCTAAACTCCAAAAATCTATTCCTATATTATGAAGGAGGAACATCATCCAGGGTAAAGTAATTTCCAGTATTTTTTTGGAAATTTGTCTGTGGTGTTCTGGGTTGTTCAAATTCTTCTTCTAGATCATCAACTTCTTTAACTTGAGGTCCTCTAGAAGATGTAGCATCATCAACCATCAATTGGTAGGGTATTTCATAATCTGAATCAGAGTCACTTTCTAAAGATTCAGAAGATGAACTTTCCTTTGAAACAGATCCAATTGAAAAGCTGGCCATGACATTTTCAGCACATTTTTCCAAAAAGGAAGAGATGGGATTCATCGTCATTAGAGGGTGTTCTGACTCTTTTAGTGATGAGGTTGCTGAGGTATTTTTGGATAATGATTCAGAGGGTGTTGTTTTAGGTTTCTCAGTTTGAGAGAAATGAACTATTTTTCCTTTTTTTGTTGTTGTTTCATTAGAGGACTGTGTTTGAGAGGGGGTTTTTAATGAGGATTTAAATCCTTGAAAATTTGGAGGAATATTCAAGGGAGCTGTTGGTGCAGGAAATAAAGGTTGGGTGGAAGAGGTTGTGTATGGTGAACTGGGAATTGAATAAGGGTTGTACAAAAGACCCAAAGGATATGGGGAGAAAGATTTTGAGGTTTGTGAGGACAACTCTTCTTTCTTTCTTTTAAGATCTTTTTCAAGTTGGTCAACCTGGGCTTTCAAGTTTAAAATTTCCGTTTCTTTCATTTGAATGCTATTCAATGTGCCTTTGTTGCTGATAATTCACATAAGTTCCTGGTGCTTCATCTCTATCTACCTTTATAATTCTACATGAACTACTGTCATTTGTTTTTCAAAGGCCTGTAACTTTTTTTCTGCCAACTTCATATGTTAATCAACTCCATCAATCTTTCCTTTAATAAGCTTCAGTTTTTGATTTTGAGCACAAGCATTCTGTGTCTGCCAGTTGACTATTGCTTCAGCTGGAGTTATTTGTCTAGGTCTGCCATTTGCATCAACAATGTTTGATTCCAGGATAAAAGGCAGCATGGTAATTTGGTTTTTTATTTCTTTGGTTAAAGCAGGAAAGTCTGTGGGTTGGAACATACAGATTTGGGGTAAAGACTTTGGCTTTTGAATCTCGGCTGAGTTTTCTTTTCTTACCCATTTCAAAGCTTTTTTGTAACATGGGAGAGGAGCTGACTTAGGTTTCGGCTGGGAAGGAGGTATTTGAGGCCTGCAAGGTTCATGAGGAATATTTTGAGTAGCTGGTGGTTTGTACCAAACAGGAGGAGAATATGATACAAGATAATCATATTTTCCTGAAGGTTGTCCCAGAGTGTAGATGCTTGAATCTCCATCTTCATATCTTCTTCTGAATTCCTTTTCACTATATTTTCTTGGAGATTTCTTCTTTTTCTTTTTATTCTTATCATCATCAAAGTAGGATGAAATATAACAATCATCACAATCACAATAATCAAAATAACAGTGACCATCACGCTTAAAAGCATAGACTAGTCTTCTAGAATTATCAAAAGAGGCTACAGGAATGTTATCTTCTAGATCCCAAGGATTGGTCATGAACTGTGTATTAAAAACTGTACAAGTCTCTTATTTTCTCCTAAAGATCGTATCAATTGATCCATCAGATCTTTGATATGCACTGGGTCTGTACCTTGAATTGGCTCTATTGTCTCATGCAACTTCTCATAATTGGTGATCCATTTTTCTGGGAATAATTTTAACAAATCATTCCTAAAAAGTTATTTAGGTGTGTGGATACATGTGGGAGTATTATGAGAGTCTGCTTTTATGAACAAAGCATCATTTTGGACACAGGGTAGTGATAGGTTGATAGCATGGTTTTGGAGACGATAGACAATTTGGTAATGAAGGGTGGCTAGTTTGGCTGTGGAGATTTATTCAGCACCAAGGATCTAGAGTTGGACTTTTAAAGTTGTCAAGGCATGGGGATCAGAAAGGGCAAGATTATAATTTGGGAAAAATATAAAGAATACTGAGCCAGCATTTAAGGATGTCTCTACAGTCCCAATTACATCATGTTAATACTGTTTATATCTAGAATCCAAAAGAGCGATCCTAGAGAAAACAGGTTGCCCTGCTCTGCCATGGTAAGAGAGTCCTAACCTTATAGCTCCAAAGTGGATGTGAGTGTATCCCTGGTTAAGCCAAGTTTTTAGAAATTCTGGAGGAATTTCTAAGGTCACGAATTGTTCTGTCTGAGAGGCTGGTATATGGTGTTGATCAAAGTTGGAGGCTTGAACATATTCTTTTATAGAAGAAGTAGGTTGGTTTACAAGAGCTTTAAAAGATTATTTCCAGTTTATTTTGGATTTTGAAAAGGCATCATAAGGGTTCAACAGAGGAAACTTTGATTCTTCAATCTTTTAGTCTTCAGGAAGGTAAGTAAATTCATACAAATAATCGGTCTTTTTCTGGGTGGTTTAGTTGATGGGGGGTGATAGGCTAACAACAATAGACTTAGTTGGCACATACTTATAATCACATATTACAGAGGGAGTAGAAGAGGGAACAGAAGAGCTTTCTGATTCTGTCATGATTAAGAATTTCTTCTCTTTTAGTCTTCGTATGAATTATAACAATTCCACCTTATGCAAAAACAAGGCTCTGATATAGATAATACTAAAATGAGACATTTAAATAAAAGTAAATAATACAAATGAACTGATAACAAAAATAATCTTTGATAAAAAATAATAATTATCTTTAGTGCAAATTCTTAATACATATAACAATCCATAAAATACAACTTAATAGTTAACTATTACTACTACTGCAGTGTTAATAATAATAATAATAATAATAATAATAATAATAATAATAATAATAATAATAATAATAATAATAATAATAATAATAATAATAATAATAATAATAATAATAATACATCTTATATAGACCTACATAAAATAGCCGAAGAAGAAAAAACCTGATATAAAGTAGGTTGACTGACAAATGACTACAGATTCTGAAAAGATAATTGAGGGCAGTCAGACCTCATTGAGTAAGTTAATAAAAGAAATGTATGCAGTGTAAAAATCTCATTTAAAATATATTTTATGAAAATGTAAAATTTATAATTTATAATATAAAATACTTGACTTATTGAAATCCTCTTTTATCAAAATAAAGTATTTAAATAATAAAATACTATATAAAATACAATAAGCTTCCTCAAATCATTTATATAAGAAAATTAGGTAGAACCCTAGTCCACAATTCTAATAACCTTTTGGCTCTCTTATAATCAAAAGACTATCGGTTCCCGAAAGCAAAACATTAACCAAGCTACGAGCTACAGTTAATTCACTTAAACTGATAGTTACTAGCGGTTCTCGAGAGCAAAACATCACCGAGCTATCGACCCCAGTAATATGTAAATGACGTTCGAGATCAAAACAACAATCGAGCCAAATAACTTTCAACACTCACTCTCAATCCTACCAATGCACATACGGTCCTAGTGAAACCTATTTGGTAGCCCGTTTTACCGTAGTTTATTTTAAAATAAATAAATATAACTAAAACAAGGAAGATTACAATAAAATAAAAATAAAATTAACTAATCATATGAAAATTTTATATAAACATGCTTATATAACTATAGCAAATAATAAGAGAATTTAATCCAAATATATTTTCTTTTAATAATATAATTCTTTAATAAATTCTCCCATTTATCAAAATCAATAAATTTTTATTTAATATAAATATCCTACACACAGTTCAGTTATTAACTTATAGGTTGAATGCGCTCCTCTGTGCAATCGCGTTTGACCCTGATCAGTAGACTCAACTAGAGGTACAGCTAAAGAAAAAAAAGTAAAAGGAAATTAAAATGGAAAATCCTATCAATTCTAGATTTTTAAGAAAAGACTCGATTAAAATATGACTCTACTAAAATTGACCCAATGTCACATTTTACAAGAAATCTACCAAAAATTCGACAGAGTCTCCTCTGTAAAACGGACATCTCTCTACAAAAGTAGAACCCAAGGAAAAACACTTCAAATACCAACAACAACTAAAATCTCGAGTTGGGCCTCTGAATTATACTTTATCTCCAACCAAAAACCAATTTCACAAATCACAATATATAATAATAAACTTCCATTTAAATACCAAAATTAATTTATTTACACAATAAAAGCATAAAAGACATTAATTCACAAAATAATTAATAAAACCTACATTTAAAATCAATTTATTTTATAAAGGCCCTTATTCTAATTTTTGAAATTAAATAGCATTTAGTTACCGATAATTATCTAAATTATTCAATCATATAATTAAGCAACCAAAAATTCATTTAAATCTTAAAAATCATAATTACAGTTTTATTCGAATATTATCTTAATAATTACTAATAATTAGCTAAAAATAAAAAAAATAATTCATAGAACTTATCTTAATATTATTTATTACTCAAAAATTATCCAAAACATAATAATTCACCATAATTTCAATTAAAACATAAAATTTACTAATTTATACTAATTTCCTAAAAATTCATTTTTGACATAACCATTAGGAAAATTTGTAATAAAAGTTCAGTACATAATTTTAATAAACTTCCTTAACAAAACTTGCTTAAAATAACTAGTAAAATTTATTAAAAATATAAAAATTTTCTGGCTCGTGAACAGTGTCATGAATAGTAACCTTAGAAATTCGAAAAATTCATAAAAATTCACAAAATAATTTTTGAAAACCTCAAAATACCTACAATAATTTATCCTAAATAACCAACATTAAATAAAATCAAATTGACATTCAATTTCACAATTTAATAAAAATATCCAAATTTTAATTTTGTAAAATCAGAGTTATTATTGGTTAAATTTCTCGAAATTAATCAAGGATTATCGAAATCCGAGTTGAGAGCTTCGATTTGAGCCTAAATTCGGCTGGATAGCTCACTAGAAAACCCACAGATCTTCCTCCTCTATTTCCAACATCGAGAGAGCAAGGGGAGAAGAGGAAGAGGAAATGAGAGGAGGTGCTAGTTGGTGGTGGAGATGGCATCACTTAGTGGTGGCGCAAAGTGTATTGAGTAGTGACAATGGCAATTCAGGCAGCAGGTGGTGGTGATGCGTGCTACTAGTCATGCAAAGAAGAAGGGAAGAGAAGAGGGAAGGGAAAAGAAAAAAATTTCTTTTTATGTATTTTTTTATTAAAAAGCACAAAAGACAAAATAATATAGTATATTAAATTAAAATATTATTTCCAATTATTCTAACCACAAAAGAAAAATACATTAAAATGTATTCAAACACACTAAATTAAGTTAATAATATTAAAATAATATTCAACCCCAAAATTAAATTTAACTTTACTAAAAATCAAATATCACAATTTAATATAATAATATAAAATAAAAATTATTATTAACACTACAAATCTCATAATTTAATTTATAGAAATTCAAGTTTTTATAGTCTTCCCTTTTTTAAAAAAATTCATCTTCGCATTTTCGATAAATAAAGATGTAAAATCTTAATGAAAAAGATAGGGATAGGCCACTTGCAGTGTGGTTGCTCCACAACACTTTCACTATTGGGATCTCCTTAGTATGAAGCTGACGAACTTGGTGATTCACAATTGCCACATGATATTCCTTTTATGACAAATCTTCACTGAACTCCACTATTTGAGGCTGAAGAACATGAGAAGGATTAGGAACATACTTCCTCAGCATATATACATGGAATACTTGGTGAATTCGAGATAATTCAGGTGGCAACACCAATCTATATGCCACTTCTTTAACTCTTGAACATATCTTGAAAGGTCCAATGTATCTCGGGGCTAATTTACCTTTCTTACCAAACTTCATAACCCCTTTCATTGAAGACACCTTCAGAAACACCATGTCTCCAATGGAAAAGGACACATCCTTCCTATTCAGGTCCACATGACGCTTCTACTTATTGAAGGCTATCCTCAACCACTGCTGAATAATGAGAACCTTCTCAAAAGTAATCTGCACCAATTCTAGACCTGGCAGCTGTCTCTCTCCAACTTCCTAACACAATGGTGATCTACACTTCCTACCATACAGTGCTTGATACGGAGCCATCTCAATACTTGCATGATAACTATTTCTATATTCAAATTCTATCAATGGAAAATGTATGTCCCATTGACCACCAAAGTCCATCACACATATCCTCAACATATCCTCAAGGGTCTGAATGGTCCTTTTTAACTGATCATCTATCTAAGGATGAAATGTTGTGCTAAAATCAAGTCTAGTACTGAATGCCTTATGCAACTCTTGCTAGAAGACTGAGGTGAAAGTAACTCCTCTATCAGATACTATGCTCACTAGTGCCTATAAAGACAAACAATTCTGTTGACATATAATTTTGTTAATATGTTAATAGAGTATGTCTTCTTAATTGGTAGAAAGTACGCTAACTTAGTTAGCCTGTCAACTATCATGAAAATAGCATAATAACCACTAGTAGTACAATGTACTCTAGTCATAAAATATATAGCAATCATATCCCACTTCCACTCTAGGATAGGTAATGGATGTAATAATCCTATAGGCCACTGGTGCTCTAGCTTCACCTGTTGACAAGTGAGACCTTTGGATACAAATTTTGCTATGTCCTTTTTCATTCCATTCCACTAATATGTATCTTTCAAGTCATGATACATTTTGGTAGAACTTAGATGAATACTGTAAGCAGAAAAATGTGCCTCTTCCATGATTTTTTTCTCAGCTCATCCACATCTGGCACACATAATCGAGTACCCAAATGCAGCTCACCTTCTTTATCAATAACAAATCCAATGGACCTACCTTATTGCACTTCAAACATGATCTTCTGCAACTGTGGGTCCCTTCTCTGAGCTTCTTTTACTCAACCCAAGTATATTAACTGTACCCTGAACTAAGTAAGGATACATTTCGTAGTCACCTTCAACTATAACCCTTGGTTGATCAACTCATGCATCTCCTTAATAATTAGTCTCCTCTCAGTACTAAAATGTGTGTGGCTGCTTGTAGAATTTTTGTTCAAAGCATCTACAACTACATTTGCCTTACTTGGATGGTACAGAATAAAACAATTATAGTCCTTTAAAAGTTCCATCCATCTACTCTACCTTAAATTTAGATCCCTCTGCTGGAATATGTACTTCAGGCTCTTATGGTCAGTGTTTATTTTCACAAGTTACACCGTATAGGTAATGCCTCCAAATCTTTAATGTAAACAACACTGCTGTCATTTCTAAGTCATGAGTAGGATAATTTTGCTCGTGCTTCTTTAACTGCCTTGAATCATAAGAAACCACTCTTCTATCCTGCATTATCACACAACTTAATCTACTTAGGAAGCATCATAATACACTGCATAACCTTCATTCCTAGAAGGCAAAGTCAACACTAGAGCTGAAGTCAATAAATCCTTAAGCAACTAAAAGTGCTCCTCATATCTATTTGTCCACACAAACTTAGCATTCTTATGGCAATGGTGCAACAATCTTGGAGACATGCTTCACAAATCTCTTATAATAGCCAGCTAAACCCAGAAAACTCCTTACTTTAGTGACTAATGCGGGTTTTGGCCACTTTGTAATAGCTTATATTTTCCTAAGATTCACTTGTATGCCATCTTTGGATACCATATGGCCTAAGAAGGCCACTTAATCTAACTAGAATTCACACTTTGAAACTTGGCATATAGCTAGTGCTCTCTCAGAGTCTGAAGCACCAATCTTAAATCCATTGCATGTTTTACCTTACTCTTGGAGTATATTAGAATATCATTAATAAACACAATCATAAATTAATCCAAGAATGGCTTAAACACCCTGTTCATCAAGTCCATAAAGGTTATTGGGGTATTAGTCAACCCAAAGGACATCACAAAAAATTCATAATGGCCATACCTTGTCCGAAATGTAGTTTTGGGTACATCTCCATCTCTAATCCTTAATTGATGATACCCAAACCTTAAGTCAATCTTGGAGAAACATTGGGCTCCTTGAAGCTGATGGAACAAGTCATCAATCCTCGGGAGTGGATATTTATTCTTAACGGTAACCTTATTCAACTGCCTGTAATCAATATAGAGTCAAAGACTACCATCCTTCTTCTTCACAAACAACATAGAAGCACCCTAAGGAGATGTACTAGGCTAAAAAAACCTTTATCAAGCAATTCCTGTAACTGCTCTCTCATCTCTTTCAACTTCGCAGGCGCCATTCTATATGGTGGCATAAAGATAGGATCTATATTAGGTACAATATCAACGTAGAATTCTATCTCTCTATCAAGTGGCAAGCTTGGCAATTCTTCAGGAAAAACATATAAAAACTATCATACCACTGGCACCCTTTCAACTACCCTTTTATCTGCTTGTATATCTCTAACCATAGCTACATTTCTTTGATAACCTCTACTAAGCATCTTCTTAGCTATGATTTCAAAAATAATATTTTGAGTCATTAAACTCTTATCACCTCCGAATCTAAATTCCTCATCAGATGGAATTCTAAAAATTAGTTCATTCTCTCGATAGTCCAATATGGCATAATACTGTGCCAACCAATCCATCCCCAGGATTACATCAAAATTAATTACATCCAACAAAAGCAAATCTATTAGTAACTCTCTACCCTTTACTAACACTGGATAAGATGGAAAGAACATATTTTTTTCCAACTTGTCACTAAGTGGAGTCATTATAGATAAAGAAATTAATAACTTAGAAGGCTGGTATGCTACTCTAGAAGCAAAAGTAGGAGACATAAAAGAGTTTAAACACCCAAATCCAATAAGACTCTAGCCTCAAAGTAGCATACTGGGAGAATACCTGCCACAATTGCATTGGATGCCAAAGCATCATAAGGAGTCAAAGTGAAGACTCTAGCCTAACCACGACCTACCTGCTGTGAAGTGGACGATGATTGTAATACCCTATATTTTTATTTAAATAAAGTAATTTCCAAACTGTGTTACTAATAATTACTTTTGAATTATATTATAAAATTGTTAATTATGTTAATATTATTTTTAGGGTTATTAATTTATGAAATGATTATATGTGAATATTATTTATTTATTGTTTAAAAAATTTCATTGTTTATTTTTATTATTGTTATCATCATCATCATCATCATCATCATCATCATCATCATCATCATTATTATTATTATTATTATTATTATTATTATTATTCTAAACTACATTAACTTTATGGTTATTTTATGTGTTACTATGTACATGCATATATACATATTTATATATATATACATACACATATATAATTAGGGTTTAATTATTATTTTATTTGTGTGCATTAATTTATTTTTGTGTATATATATGTATATATGTATGTAGTATACTTGTGAGTGAATGAATATATGTATAAATATATATGTATATGTCTAATGTGTATGTGTGGTGGAGAATTTATATATATTATTTTAATATAATGTTTTAATATTAGGTAATTATTATATATATATATATATATATATACAAACAAACTATAGCACCATCACCCTCAACCTCCTCTCATCGCGCGACATCCCCGACCGCCACCATCATTGTGCCTCCCCTATCTCCGACCACCACCTGCTACCTTCTCCTCCTTCTCCCTCGCCTTCGGTCGCCAGCAGAGTCGCCAGAATCACAGGATATAGAGGAAGCCGAGAGTTGCCATTTTTGCCGGCCAAGCTCCGTCCGACCACCATTTCACGCCATTCCGGTGTCAATCCCCTCCTCTTGCACCAGTGAGACCCATTCCAAGCTTAGTTTAAGCTTTGGTCTTGATTTGGTTGAGTTTTGGTTGATTGTTAGTTTTGAGCTCTAGGGTTTTGAATTTTTTTTTGCTCGATCTAGCTTGATTCATGCAAACTTTTTTTGTATGATTTTTTGGAATTTATTTTAATTTTTATGAATTTTTGAATATTTTATTATTATTTTAGGAATTTTTGTAAATTAATTATTAAAAATATAATTTGGTATTTTTGGTGTTATTATGAGTTAATGTTAATTTTAGAGTAAAGAAAATAATTTTTTTTAGAATATTATACAATTTTTAGGAATTTTTATAGTTTATGTAAAAATTGAACTATTAGGTTAAATTATATTTTTAGAAGAAATTAGAAGTCATTTATATGTTTTAATTATATAAGTTGTATATTGTAAGGGTAGAAATGTAATTTTGTTAAATATAGTTAAAACAATAAATTTTAGTTGGTTTTAATAATAATCAAGGAAATTAAAAAGGGTTTTACAAATTATCTATTAATCTAGACCAATTAACACTAATTTCTCAAAGTTTATTTTAATAATATATATATTAGGTATTATTTTGAATATTATGTGTATTTTTTTAGGATAAATATGTAATTCTACGCTAATTATAATTAAAATATATATTAATTAGCTTTATTAACATTTAAGAGGTTTATAGATATATATTTTTCCATATGTAATAATAATAGGTAATTTTTATTAAGCAATATTAATTGTGAGTGTTGTTTCTATATATATATATATATATATATATATATATATATATTATATATATGTTGGTTTGTGAAATTTTGCTTTTAAATCTATTTTGAGAGATGATTTTTTGACTAGATAATCATATATGTGTAATATGTATTTTTGGGAAAATAAATGATATCATTTCTTGGTGTTTCGTTGAGTTGTGATCTCGGTTGGGGCTAAGTGTAGTTTTGAAAGCCCGACTCGAGTGTGTATGTTTGTGGTTATTAGAAGTGCGTTTTCTATGCAGGTTTGGCTCTACCTTTGGTAGAGAGATGTCCGTTTTACAGAGGAGACTTTGTCAAAATTTCGGTAGATTTTCTCGTAAAACGTGATATTCGTAATAATTTCTACTTTTAGTTAGGTTTTATCCTGTCTATCAAGTCTTGTTTAGTCTTCCTCGAGTCAGCTTGAAAATTCATTATTTTGTTGATTTTTGATTTTTATGTCATAGGCATGTTTTAAAAATCGATTTGTTAATTTCTTTCTAAAGCATATCGGAGCAGAAGCCGTGAGATTGAGGCAGACGCGTGGCCGTCAGCCTTCGCATTCATCTTGTAAGTCAACAGAATGATATGTGCGTGTGTTTACTTAAAGAATGCATGCACTCATATTTTTATATTTAACATATGATTTATTTAATTTAATAATGTTATTTAAGATTTAAAACGCATTTTAATTATTTAAGAATCGATTTTGAGAAATTTTGGTAGAACGGGCTACCTGGTGGGCCTCACCAGGATCGTGTGCACATGGTAGAGATTGAGAGGTGGATCCAAATTATTTATGACGGGTGAATGTTAAACTAGGATGGGTGCCTCGGTGGAAGCCTATGCTTTCGGGGACCGCCAGTGACTGTAAGGTTAATAATGGACCGGGATGGGTGCCTCAGTTGATGCCTTAGCTCTCGAGGATCGCCAGTACCATATATTTGGATTAAGTGAATGACTGCGACTTGGTGCCTCGGTTGATGCCTTTGCTCTTTGGGACCGGTAGTCTGATTGGAACAAGTGGGCCCGATTGGCCGTTTAGGATTTTGGGTTTAGGGTTCTACCAAGATTTTTCAAAAGCTATATCTATATATTATAAATTATTTTTTTTACTATAACTTTAAAGTTTTCAAAAGGGTTTTCAAACCATACAGCTCTTATTATTGACTTAGTGAGGTCTGATTCCCCTCAATTTATTTTTTTAAGAGCTTGGGAGTTCGACCTCAGACTGCCTCCACGCCATATTTCTTCATCACCACCCATTTTATGTAGTTCATTCTAAGATGTACTGTTGTAGTGTTCTAAGAAGCTGCAGTAGTAAATGTACTATGAATTATA
Source organism: Mallotus nudiflorus (assembly GCA_947683625.1). Classification (NCBI taxonomy): domain Eukaryota; kingdom Viridiplantae; phylum Streptophyta; class Magnoliopsida; order Malpighiales; family Euphorbiaceae; genus Mallotus; species Mallotus nudiflorus. The sequence continues at coordinate 8,158,022 of CANTUR010000157.1, read as the reverse complement.
TGACTTCAGTGTATCTGTGTATTTTATTTATATGGACCACATTTATGTATAACGATTTAAGGTTGATTTATATATGTGATGCTGGAAATATGTTAATTATGTATTCAATTATATTTAAATTCTAGAAAAATGAGTTTAATAATGTGTTCTATTTTAAAATAAAGTTTTAAATTGTAAGTTTTATTTTTCTTTCCCTTAAGGCTTACTACAGGTTTCAGGGGCCTTATGCCTTTCCATTCTTTAGTGTTGGTCACGTGCCCTCGGGTTCGGTTCATGACAAAGTTGGTATCAGAGCATAAGTTCGATTAATTTTCCATGTCTATTTTTTTGTATAACTACTGCAGCTTTAGGGTTGATAATTGACTTTGAGATGTTCTTGTTTCTAACTCTGCGTTGCGTTAAATATTCTTACCCTGTTTTGAATTCAATTTTCCTTTTCTTCTTTTTCAGAATAGGGCGTGTGCATACCGACCTCGATGCCGATCTGACCCTTAGACTTGATGAGCAGTCTGTGCACGATGAGGCTCCCCCTCCTGCTCCACGTCGTAGGGGCAGAGGTAGAGGTCGAGCTAGGGTAGCTACAGCTGAGATTTCTGATCAGTAGCCAGTCAAGCCTGAAGCCCCAGCCGTAGACCCCATAACCTTTGTAGCTAGACTGGCAGGGATTAATCAGGGTCTTGCAACATTGAATCAGGCGATGCCCCTTGTACAGCAGATGTTGTAGCAGAGGAATCAGGGGATGACAGATATTGAGGCAGCAATTTTTTACTGCTAGATCTATAGAGTTTCTTTTGACAGTACGGGTGATGCCTTTGTCACGTCCCAAAATAGGGGCCATGACCGGCGCTAGGGAACGGGAATTCTTTCGAATCCGGAACCCGTAGCAAGCCTAAAAATAAAATAAACATGCAATAATAATAACAATATTAAATGTAGCAGAAATAAAAATCATAAATATTACAATATCATTTCACCAACTGGATTTAAATCAAATCTCATCTCATATATATAAATCTTTTAATACAAATCCAATTTCAAATATAATACAATATCTCACATAAATAAGATACATAAAATCCCAATAAAATTAATTCACAACTACTGCAGTGTCTAGATTATAAAAATAAGACTCAAGTAAGTAATTTACACAAGGAAGCCGAGGCGGAAGAAATCCAGCGTATAGACCTGCTACTGAGGTCTGAAGATGTTGACTCTCCTGAAAAATTGTCAATGGAGGGGAGTCAGACCTCACTGAGTGAATTACTATAATATATATACATGCATACTATATGACAATGCATGCAATCAACAGTATATATATATCTAAATATATACAGGCAAATACACACAGATGCAAAGAAATCATTTTATATATATTTTATTGAAAATCATCTTTTATGAAGGATCGTATAGAACCCTAAGATATCGCAACCTCAGAAATAATGTTAGACAACACTCTAGCCCACAGGCTCACTTATTCCAAATATATCCACTTAATCCATTTGGATAGTAGACTGGCCCCGAGATAATAAGTCAACCGGAGCTCCAGCAGTCTGACTGCCAGTGTGATTGGCCCCGAGACACTTGGTCAACCGAGCTCCAGCAATCACACCTCCAAACCATATCTCACATATCAAATAATCATAATCAATCAATATCCACAAATAGGTTAGTAATATAGCTTAAATACTATAGGCGTACCGTATCTACTCGGTCCTAGTGCTGCCCACTAGGTGGCACGTTCTATCGATATCCTTCATTAATAAATATAAAACATTCATTCACAATTAAATGATGTATGAATTTAATGAAATAACAATATAAACCATATATATACCAGAAATATACCAAAAGTAAACCAGGTATATTTCGAGTATATATACGTCAAATAAATCCAGTTAAATTACAAAATAAACCTAAAGATACATTTGAAAACATTTTAAACATAGTTCATTAATAAAACATGCATATAATTTAATATATTATCAAAAATATACTTAAATACAAATCACATTATTATGCATATTTAATCAAAATAAAACATATATTTCTAAATCATGCACCCTAAAGCATATATATAGTATAGTAACTCACCCTAATGCGCTCCACGAGATGGGTCCGACGGGCCTGGTCCACTAGCCCTCAGTCTCGGTGCAACTAAACAGCAAATAATGACAGACATTAGAATAAAACCTAACAGAAATCCTAGAATTCGATCTAGAGTATTAAACATAGAATCGATATCAGGGTTCGACCGGATATCACATTTTACGAGAATTCTACCGAAAATTCGACAGAACCTCCCCTGTAAAATGGACATCTCTCTACTCAAAGAGTAGAGCTGACCCTGTAAAGAAATACACTTGAAAAACAAGCTCAACACTCAACCACAACCCCTCAGTCGGACTCCAAACTATAATCTATCGACCGGGGTTCACAAACACAGAACAATTCTGAAATACCAAAAATACCTTATCCATAGAAATACATCTTATAACTAGAAATTACATAATTAACCTTAAACACTGTAAAAACCGATAAAAACTCATTTTATTAGAAATAACCGTATATTATATATATAATTGAAAATAATTCTCGAAAAATAGTTTTAATTAGTTAAAAATACTAAATAATTTGTAGGAAATCATTTTTATACCTTAAATAACTATTAAAACCAATTAAATTACATTTTTAGCCAATTTAGGATAAAAATTACCAAAATACCCCTATATATATAAATATACTAAAATTACTTCAAAAATTCACCAAAAATTATACAATTATCCAAAATTAATTTCTCAACATATTTATCAATAATATCAATAATTAAACTCAATTAACCAATTAATTTCAAATAAAAACATAATTAGCCCTAATTTCCCAATTACATAAACTTCAATAATTCAAAATATAATACATAGAAATTCATAAAAATTCCAAATAAATTCCCTATAATTCATTTCAACACCTAATTTAACCATAAAACACAATTTCATAATTTAAATAATTAATTTCCAAAAATTAGAAAATAATATTAAAATATTCAAAAATACCCCAAAAAATCCAAAAATTCCACAAAAATTCATATATGTAGATTAAGCTACTAGGATTAACATTTTTAAAGGGAGTTTTCATGAATCAATCAATTTTGAAGCTCAAAAAAATCAAACACCTAATGTGATCGAATTGGAAAATTCGAAACCTAAGCAATTCTAGACCATTTAAGCTCAAACCAAAGCTGGATAGCTCAAACCAAAGCTGGAATCACACTCACCAGAGCTCAAGGAGAAGAAAGAGACCGGCGATGTCAAAAATGGTGGCCGAAATCGTCGTCGACGGCGAGGAGAAGGATTTCGGCCAAAAGAAGAAAGAGGAGCTGCCGGCGCCGGGGAAGGAGGCTGATGGCAGCAGGGAACGGCTGGGGACGACGGTGGCAAGCCGGGAGGCACACCGACGATAGGTGGTCGGGTTTGCAGTGGTGAGGGGAAGGGTCAGGCGCGCGGGAAGAAGAAGAAGAAAAGAAAAGAAAAAGAAAAAGAAAAAATAATAAAATAATATGTATATATTAAAATATAGTGTATAAATAAAATATATGGGAAAAATACAGATCACATATTAATATATTAATTTAAATAAACAATTAATAATAAAATGATAAAATATTAGGGTAATATATATTAAACCCTAATTAAATAAATAATTACATGTATACACGGTGTTTAGTATTTTAAAAATACGTATGATTTCATGCAAGTCCGAAAATATATTTAAAATAATTAATAATAAATTATTTACGTGAAAATTTTCCCAAAAATGCAAAGTCCCGGGAAAATTTTACGTAAAGCACTGTAAATAATACACAATAATTAAAATAGGTTTTAAATACATATCAACTCGTGAAAATATCGTAATATATATACAAAAATTATTAACACTGCATATCCCGGTACAGTGTAAAAATATTTAAAAACACGGGTTATTACAGCCTTAGACTTCATTAATGCTATTGAGGCACGTACCAGGATGGGACACACTGATTATCAGAGGATAATGATTGTGGAGTTGTCAGTTCAAGTGGCAGCTTAGGACTGGTTCATGCAGTCGATCCAGCCATCTATGCACGAGTTGACTTGGCCAGAGTTTAAGGACCGCTTCTTGAGATTTTTCTGTCCTTCAGGCACCAGAGATGCCTACAGGTGGCAGTTACTCCACATCACTAGAGGGGATAGGTCAGTGGAGGACTACACCAGGGAGTTTAATAAGCTGTCCTGACATGCAGAGGATATTAGGAGGGACCCTTCAGAGCAGTGGAGCTGTATGTTACTGGATTGGGACCCATTTTTGTTGGTATGTGTACCGAGGACCGCACCCTAAAAAGTGTGATTGAGGAGGCCCTTTTGATTGAGAGGCGACATATCCGCTAGGGCACCATGATAGATCCCTATATGGTTGGGGGCAGTGGATATGGTATAGCTCCCGGGTATCAGCAGCCAGCATTTCACATTGGTAGTTCGAGTCAGCAGGCTACAGATAGTTCACAGTAGGGTGGTAGGAGGTCCAGGACCCACCGAGTTGGTCGCCATGGTTATTCCACGAATAGGAGGAGTGGTAAGGGTCACAGATTCAGTACTGGAGTTAGTAGCAGTAGTAGTGAGCAGAGTTACGGGCAGAGTAGTTCTGGGTCTGGAGCCAATGCTTGCACGAGTTGTGGATGATTTCATCAGGGCCCATGTCATTTATTGTCGGGCGCTTGCTTCAGATGTGGACAGGTTGGTCATCTTGCCAGAGCTTGTCCTCACTCCGGATACCAGCCACAGTATGCTCAGGGTTCATCTTCATAAGTGGCTCAGCCCTACTATTCGATGCCCCAGCAGTATAGAGCACCAATACAGCCACAGCAGAGACCGCCATAGCTTATGGGTCAGCAGGGCCGAGGTTCAGTTGGTAGGCCTAGTGGTCGTGGGTTTGCGTAGCCTTCGATATCTCAGTAGGCAGGTGGTGGTCAGGCTCGAGTGTTCACTTTGACACCACAGGATGCTCAGACTTCGAATGCAGTGGTAGTAGGTATTCTCTCAGTCTGTGCATGTGATGCTAGAGTATTGTTTGACCCTGGTGCTTTGCATTCATTCATATCTCCTATATTTGCTTCGAGAATTGAGTGGCAGCCTTTCAGGTTATCCTTTCCTTTGTCTGTGTCGACTCCTCTTAGTGATGAGTTGGAGACAGATATTTTCTTTCCTTCGTGTCCGATGTTGGTGGATGGTAGAGAATTATTGGCGGACTTGGTATTGCTTGATGTGCTGGAATTCAACGTCATTTTGGGTATGGATTGGTTGTCGAGGTATTATGCTTCGGTGAATTGTAGAGAGAAGGAAGTGGTGTTCAGAATTCCAAACGAAGAAGAATTTTGTTTCAAGGGTGAAAAGATTTCCATGCCTCGTAATCTCATTTCTGCCATCACAGCCCGGAAGATGCTTAAAAAGGGTTGTCAGGGTTACTTGGCAGTGGTAAGAGATATTGAGAAAGAGAATGTGGTGTGTGAATTTCTGGATGTCTTTCCTGAAGAATTACCAAAATTACCACCAGACAAAGAGATAGAGTTCTTTATCAATGTCATACCTGGTACAGATCCTATTTCTATGCCACCCTATAGAATGGCACCAGCTGAATTACAAGAGCTAAAAGAGCAGTTGCAGGAGTTGCTTGATAAGGGTTTCATCAGACCTAGTACATCATCTTGGGGTGCTCCGGTGTTGTTTGTGAAGAAGAAAGATGGCAGCCTTCGACTTTGTGTCGATTACAAGCAGTTGAATAAGGTCACCATCAAGAATAAGTATCCACTTCCAAGGATCGATGACCTATTTGATCAGCTTCAAGGTGCTACATGCTTCTCTAAGATAGACCTAAGATCTGGGTATCATCAGTTGAGGATCAGAAGAGGTGATGAGCCCAAGACAGCCTTTCGGACAAGATATGGCCATTATGAATTTTTAGTAATGTCCTTTGGGTTGACTAATGCTCCAGCAGCCTTTATGGACTTGATGAATCAAGTGTTTAGACCATACTTGGACCGATTTGTAATAGTTTTCATTGATGATATCTTGGTTTATTCCAAAAGTGAGGCTGAGCATGTTATGCATCTTAGAAGGGTGCTTTAGACTTTAAGGGAGCACAGGTTGTATGCCAAGTTTTCAAAGTGTGAGTTTTGGTTGAATCAAGTGGCGTTTTTAGGCCACGTGGTTTCTAGAGATGGCATACAAGTGGACCCTAAGAAGATAGAGGTTGTTACGGAGTGGCTGAGGCTGACTACAGTTAGAGAGGTACGAAGTTTCCTGGGTCTAGCAAGCTATTACAAAAGATTTGTGAAAGACTTCTTTAAAATTGCTGCACCTTTGACAAGGTTGACCCAGAAGAGTGCTAAATTTGTATGGACAGACAGATGTGAAGAGCACTTCCAGTTATTGAAGGACTTGTTGACGTCGGCTCCAATTCTAACTTTGCCTTCTGGAAATGAAGGGTATATAGTGTATTGTGATGCTTCCAGAGTAGGATTGGGCTATGTGTTGATGCAAAATGGCCAAGTGATTGGTTATGCTTTGAGGCAGTTGAAGAAGCACGAACAAAACTATCCTACTCACGACTTGGAGATGGCAGTTATTGTGTTTGCTTTGAAAATATGGAGGCATTACTTGTATGGAGTAACATGTGAGATATACACTGATCCTTCACACGTGTTGTAGCCTGACAGTGTGGAAGTGAGTGAAGATTTGACGTTTGTGGAAGAACCTGTGGCGATCGTTGATTTTCAAGTTCGACAGTTGCGATCGAAGCAGATTCCGATGGTCAAGGTTCTGTGGCGTAGCGACAGAGTTGAAGAGCATACGTGGGAGACTGAAGCTGAGATGCGAGCTTCTTACCCGTATCTCTTTCCTTCTTGATCTTGTTTTCTGGAATTCGGGGATGAATTCTTGTAAGGGGGGAAGACTGTAATATCCCGTGTTTTTAAAATATTTTTACACTGTACCGGGATATGCAGTGTTAATAATTTCTGTATATTATATGATATTTTTACGAGTTAATATGTATTTAAAACCTATTTTAATTACTGTGTATTATTTTCAGTGTTTTACGTAAAATTTTCCCGGGACTTGCATTTTCGGGGAAATTTTCACGTAAACAATGTATTATTAATTATTTTAAATGTATTTACGGACTTGCATGAACTCATGCGTATTTTTAAATTATTAAATAAAGCCTGTGTGTGTATATTTATTTAATTAGGGTTTATTATTACCCTAATATTTTATTAATTATTTATTTGTTCTATTGTTATTTAATTAATTTTATTTAGTATAAATTATTAAAATATTAAATTTTATGTGTGTGGTGTATATTTGATGTGTGTAATTTAATATTATTTTATTATATAGTGTAAAGTATATATATATACATATATACATTAAAATTTGTCAAATTACAAAAGAATTGGAAAATTACACATTTGCCCCCGACTACTCCTTCTTCCCCGATCACCTTCTCCTCGTCGTCCGGACGCCTGTCACTCTGTTTCTTCACCTTGGGTGTGCCGTCCGGTGTGCCACCGTCTTCCCCAACCATTTCCGCCGCCTGAGGTAGCCGTTTCCGATGCCTGGAAGTCGATTTTGGCTGGAGAAGCCAAAAATCGATCCACCGTCGATCACGCCGATTCCGGCTACTGTTTTCGAAACCGCCGGTCTCTTTCTTCTCCTTGAGCTCCGGTGAGTGTGATTCTAGCTTTGGTTTGAGCTAAAATGGTCTAGAATTGCCTAGGTTTCGATTTTGTCAATTTCGGCCTATTAGGGTTTTTTATTTTTTTGAGCTTCGAATTGATTGATTCATGAAAACTCCCTTCACAAATGTTGTTCCTAGTAGCTCAATCTACATGTATGAATTTTTGTAGAATTTTTGGAGATTTTTTGGATTTTTGGGTATTTTTGAATATTTTAATATTATTTTCTAATTTTCGGAAATTAATTATTTAAATTATGAAATTGGAGTTTATGGTTAAATTAGGTGTTGAAATGAATTATAGGAATTTATTTGGAATTTTTATGAATTTCTAAGTATTTATTTTGAATTATTGAAGTTTATGTGATTTTGAGAAATTAGGGTTAAATGTGTTTTTATTTGAATTTAATTGGTTAATTGAGTTTAATTATTAATATTATTGATAAATATTTTGAGAAAATTAATTTTGGATAATTGTATGATTTTTGGTGAATTTTTGAAGTAATTTAAGTATATTTATATATATAGGGGTATTTTGGTAATTTTACCCTAAATTGTCTAAAAATGTAATTTAATTGGTTTTATTAGTTATTTAAGGTATAAAAATTATTTCTACAAAATATTTGGTATTTTTAACTAATTAAAACTATTTTTCGTGAATTATTTTCAATTATATATAATATACGGTTTTTCTAATAAAATGAGTTTTAATCGGTTTTTACAGTGTTTCAAGGTTAATTATGTAATTTTTACCTATAAAATGTATTTATGTGATTTAAGGATATTTTTGGTATATTTGGAATATGTTCTGTGTTTGTGGACCCCGGTCGGTGGACTGTAGTTTGGAGTCCGACCGTGGGATTTTGATTGTGTTGAGCCTATTTTTCGAAGTGTATTTCTTTGCAGGGTCGGCTCTACTCTTTTGAGTAGAGAGATGTCCGTTTTACAGGGGAGGTTCTGTCGGATTTTCGATAGAATTCTCGTAAAACGTGATATCCAGTCGAACCCTAATTTTCGATTCTGTGTTTAATACTCTAGATTGAATTCTAGGATTTCTGTTAGGGTTTATTCTGATGTCGATTATTTATTGCTTGTTTAGTTGCGCAGAGACCGAGGGCTAGTGGACCAGGCCCGTCGGACCCGTCTCGTGGAGTGCATTAGGTGAGTTACTATACTATATATATATGCTTAGGATGCATGATTTAGAAATGCATGTTTTATGTTGATTAAATATGCATAAATAATTTGATTATTTCTTAAGTTTACATTAAGTATATTTTTGGTTTATTTTTGGTATATACTAAATTATATGCATATTTTGTGAATAAAATATATTTAAAATGTTTTTAAATATATTTCCAGCTTAAGTTATAATTTGATGGGATTCATTTGACGTATATATACTCGAAATATACCTGGTTTACTTTTGGTATATTTCCGGTATATATATGGATTATATTGTTATTTCATTTACATTCATGCATCATTTATTTTTGTGAATGAATGTTTTATATTTAATGATGAAGGATATCAATAGAACGTGCTACCTAGTGGGTAGCACTAGGATCGAGTACGTACCGGTACGCCTATAGCTTTAGGCTATATTACTAACTATTTGTGGATATTGATTTGATATGATTATTTGATATGTGAGATGTAGTTTGGGTGTGATTGCTGGAGCTCGGTTGACCAAGTGTCTCGGGGCCAATCACACTGGCAGTTAGACTGCTGGAGCTCGGTTGACTTAGTGTCTCGGGGCCAGTCTACTGTCTAAATGGATTAAGTGGATATACTTGGAATAAGTGAGCCTATGTGGCTAGAGTGTTGTTTAACACTATTTTCTGAGGTTGCGATATTCTAGGGTTCTATGTGATCCTTCATAAAAGATGATTTTCAGATAAAATATATAAAAATGATTTTATTGCATCTGTGTGTAATTGCCTGTATATATACATATTATATATACTGTTGACTGTATGCATTATCACTTAGTGTGTATGTATATATATTACAGTAATTCACTCAGTGAGGTCTGACTCCCCTCCGTTGACTATTTTTCAGGAGAGTCAACTTCTTCAGACCTCAGTAGCAGGTCGATACGCCAGATTTCTTTCGCCCCGGCTTCTTTGTGTAAATTATATACTTGAGTCTTATTTATTTTATCTAGACACTGTAGTAGTTGTGAATTATAGTGTTGGATTTCATGTATTTTATTTTTAAAGAGATGTATTATGTTGAAACTAGATTTGTATTAAAGATTATATATATCTATGAGATGAGATTCGATTTAAATCCAGTTGATGTGAATAATATTATGATATTATGATTTTTATTTTCGCTGCATATTATATTGTTACTGTTATTATGGCATGCTTTATTTTATTTTTAGGCTTGCTATGGGTTCCGGATTCGAAAGAATTCCCGTTCCCTAGCGCCGGTCATGGCCCCTGTTTTGGGTCGTGAAAAAGTTGGTATCAGAGCGGAGTTCTGTGTCAGGGCTTAGTTATGTGAGTTGTGGCCCTAGTTTTAAAGTTGTGTTTTTTTGTTGGACTACTGCAGTGTATTAGGTTCGAGTATGTCTTGATGAGTATTCCTTGCTGTAGTTTTCAGCGTTATTCCTCCGTTGTCTGTTTTGTCTGAATCTTTCCGTTTGTCTTTTCAGAATGAGGAGGCGAGCGCGTGTCGCTCCATCGGTCGTTGAGGCCGAGGATGATGAGTCTTTTCAGGATGAGGTTTTACCTCCTGAGCAGCCAGTTAGACATAGAGGTCGTGGCAGAGGTAGACCTCGAGGAGCGGCAAGTCGCCGTAGGCAGAGAGAGTTACAAGACGAGGAGCCTGTTGAGCCTGAGTTTGATGTTCCTGTTCCTCCAGTTGTTCAGCCTGTTCAGCCTGCCTATCAGCAGGGTATGTCTGACCCTGAGGCAGCTTTATTCTATGCCCGAGTTGGCAGGATTGCTTTTGATGGTACTTCCGATCCGTTAGATTTTCTGCATGCGATTGAGACTAGGACTCGGACTGCTCATACCGAGTACCAGCGGATCATGATCGTTGAGTTGTCTATTGAGGGACCAGCCTTAGATTGGTTCATTCAGATGATCCAGCCCTACATGATGACGATGACATGGGCTCAGTTTCGAGAGCGGTTCATGAGGAGATTTTGTCCAGAGCCTCTTCGTTTGAGTTATCGTCTTCGTCTGACTAGTATTTCTCGTGGAGATCGATCTGTAGAGGAGTATACCCGAGAGTTTCTTTGGTTGGGTAGATATGCTGAGGATCTGATGCGAGATCAGTATTTTGCAATCACTACATACGTTACTGGTTTGGGTTCAGCTTTTGCTGGTATGCCTACAGCAGGTCTTACTCTGGAGTCCGTGATTGAGTTAGCTAAGGAGATTGAGCTGAGGTTAGTTAGGCAGGGAGCGATGCCTGATTATTACCAGTTGGGAGTTCAGTCGAGTGGATTGCAGGCTACTCCATATTCGAGTTTTCATATTGGTTCGAGTAGTCAGCAGCGAGGTTTGACTTAGCAGAGTCAGAGACAGCAGTAGCGAGTGCATCAGAGCAGTAGACATGGCCGTGGAGGTCAGCGTAGATCATTCATATTTGGGTCAGGTGCTTCGAGCAGCAGCAGTGGTCGTAGTTCTGGATCAGCGGCCAGCGTTTGTTAGACTTGTGGTAGAGTCCATCAGGGACCGTGTTATCTGACACCGCTGACATGCTTCAGATGCGGGCAGACAGGACATTTTGCTAGATCGTGTCCTTATTCCGGGTATCAGCAGCAGCAGATTCCGCGATTCCCACAGCAGTCGATTGCTAGTGCAGCACCCGTGCCATTTCAGTTACCACCAGCCCAGCATCAGAGTTCCACTCAGTTTGTTCCACAGCAGAGTCGTGGTAGAGGTACTAGAGGAGGTGCCAGAGGTGTTGGCCAGGCTTCTACCAGTCAGCAGGGAGGTCGAGGTCAGGCCAGAGTCTTCCATCTGACTCAGCAAGATGCTCATGCATTTAATGCAGTCGTGGCAGGTATTGTTTCTGTTTATTACCTGGATGCTTGGGTTTTGTTTGATCCGGGTGCCACGCATTCGTTTGTTTCTCCCATTTTTGCTTTTAAATCTTGTTGGCAAGCTTCGAGGATGGCTTTTCCTTTGTCTGTTGCCACTCCTCTGAGCGATTATTTGGATGCCGATATTGTTCTTTCTGGTTGTCCAGTTCTCGTGGGAGATAGAGAATTACCCGCTGATTTGATTTTGTTGGATGTGATGGAGTTCGATGTTATTTTGGGAATGGATTGGTTATCTCAGCACTATGCCGTGGTAGATTGTAGGAATAAGGAGGTGAATTTTAGAATTCCTGATGAAGTAGAGTTTAAGTTTGTTGGTGATAGGAGTTCAGCACCTCTGAATCTTATTTCTGCTATTACGGCTAGGAAGTGGTTGAAGAAAGGTTGTCAGGGGTTTTTGGCATTGGTCAAGGATACGTCAATGGAGAAGTTGTCACTCACAGATGTTCCTATTGCTTGTGAGTTTCCTGATGTTTTTCCTGAGGAGTTGCCAGGTTTACCACCTCATAGAGAGATTAAGTTCTGTATAGATGTGGTTCCAGGTACTACTCCTATATCTATGCCACCCTATCGTATGGCTCCTACAGAGTTGAGAGAGTTGAAGGAGCAGTTGCAAGAGTTGTTGGATAAGGGTTTTATCAGACCTAGTGTTTCTCCTTGGGGTGCACCAGTCCTGTTTGTGAAGAAGAAGGATGGTACCCTGAGACTGTGCATTGACTACAGAGAGTTGAATAAGGTAACAGTGAAGAACAAGTATCCTCTCCCGAGGATAGATGATTTTTTTGATCAGTTATAGGGTGCACAGTTCTTTTCTAAGGTCGACTTGAGGTCGGGTTATCATCAGTTGTGGATTAGTGAGGTCGATGTCCCTAAGACAGCGTTCCGCACTCGATATGGCCATTATGAGTTTCTGGTGATGTCTTTTGGTTTGACTAATGCACCAGCAGCTTTTATGGACCTGATGAACAGAGTATTCAGACCGTATGTGGATCAGTTTGTAGTAGTCTTCATTGATGATATACTAGTATATTCGAGGAGCATGGAAGAGCATGTATATCACTTGAGGATTGTACTACAGACACTGAGAGATCATCAGCTTTATGCTAAATTCTCGAAGTGTGATTTCTGGATGGAGAGTGTTTCTTTTCTTGGACACGTAGTGTCTAAAGAAGGTATTCAGGTTGATCCACAGAAGGTTGAGGCAGTATCTGAGTGGCCTAGACCTACTTCTGTTATGGAGATTCGGAGTTTTCTGGGTTTAGCCGGGTATTATAGGCGGTTTGTGCAGGATTTTTCCAAGATTGCAGCCCCTATGACTCGCTTGACTCAGAAGAATGTTAGATTCGAGTGGTCAGAAGCTTGTGAGAATAGTTTTCAGTTGTTAAAGGAGAAGTTGACCACAGCGCCAGTATTAGCATTGCCTAATAGTATGGATAAGTTCACAGTTTACTATGATGCCTCTATAATTGGTCTTGGTTGTGTGTTGATGCAGAATGGAAGGGTGATAGCCTATGCTTCGAGGCAGTTGAAGAAGCATGAGCAAAACTATCCTACATATGACCTTGAGATGGCTGCAGTGATCTTTGCTTTGAAGATTTGGAGACATTATTTGTACGGGGTGACTTGTGAGATATTTACTGATCACAAGAGCCTTAAGTACATTTTTCAGCAACAAGATCTGAATTTGAGGCAGAGAAGATGGTTGGAACTGTTGAAGGATTATGATTGCGAGATTCTTTACCATCCGGGTAAAGCTAATGTGGTAGCAGATGCCTTGAGTAGGAAGTCCTCAGGTAGTCTTGCTCACATTGGTGTTGAGAGAAGACCATTGATCCAGGAGTTGCATCTGTTGGTGGATCAAGGTCTGATGATGAAGATTAGTAGATCAGGTGGACTGCTAGCTCAGTTTAAAGTACGATCTGTACTGAGGGATAGGATTAAAGCAGCTCAGAGCCGAGATCCTATTCTAGAAGAGCTTGCAGAGAATGTTAGGGCAGGGAAGTTCACTGATTTCACACTCGATGATGATGGTGTGTTGTGGATCGGTGGTAGATTGTGTGTTCCAGATGTGGATGACTTGAGAGAGGAGATTTTAGAGGAAGCACATTCTACAGCCTACAGCGTTCATCCAGGTGTTACTAAGATGTACCACAGTATCAGAGATCTATACTGGTAGGATGGATTGAAGAAGGATGTCGTCGATTATGTTGCTAAGTGCTTGACGTGTCAGCAAGTGAAAGCCGAACATCAGAGGCCTTCTGGGAAGCTTCAGCCTCTTCCTATTCCCGAGTGGAAGTGGGAAAGGATAGCTATGGATTTTGTGGTCGGTTTACCTCATTCGAAGGATGGATACGATTCCATCTGGGTAATTATTGACAGGTTGACGAAGTCTGCACATTTCTTGCTTGTGAAAGCCACATATTCAGTTGCTAGATTGGCGAAGTTGTATGTGAAGCATATTGTGTGCCTTCATGGAGTACCTGTGTCCATTGTGTCACATAGAGGTTCAGTGTTTACTTCTCATTTTTGGCAGAAGTTGCACGAAGCGATGGGCACTAGGTTGGATTTCAGTACTGCTTTTCATCCTCAGACAGATGGTCAGTCTGAGAGGACGATCCAGACACTGGAAGATATGTTGAGGATGTGTGTCTTGGATTTGGGAGGTAGCTGGGATGATCATTTGCCACTTGTTGAGTTTGCATATAATAACAGCTACCATAGCAGTATTGGCATGGCACCATACGAGGCGTTGTATGGAAGGAAGTGTAGATCCCCGTTGAGTTGGGATGAGATTGGTGAGAGAGCTTTGACTGGACCAGAGATGGTTCAGGATGCTGCAGAGAAAGTCGCCGTGATCAAGCGCAAATTAGAGACCGCAGTTAGCAGACAGAAGAGTTATGCGGATCCTAGGCGCAGAGATGTGGAGTTTCAGGTAGGAGATTTCGTTTTTCTGAAAGTATCTCCGATGAAGGGTGTGATGAGATTTGGCAGAAAGGGTAAGTTAGCACCAAGATACATTGGACCGTTTGAGATTCTGGAGAGAGTTGGCACTGTTGCATATCGGTTGGATTTGCCTCCGAGTATGTCACAGGTGCATCTAGTATTTCATATCTCGATGTTGAGGAAGTATATCTCAGATCCTTCACACGTGTTGCATCCTGACAGTGTGGAAGTGAGTGAAGATTTGATGTTTGTGGAAGAATCTGTGGCGATCGTTGATTTTCAAGTTCGACAGTTGCGATCGAAGCAGATTCCGATGGTCAAGGTTCTGTGGCGTAGCGACAGAGTTGAAGAGCATACGTGGGAGACTGAAGCTGAGATGCGAGCTTCTTACCCGTATCTCTTTCCTTCTTGATCTTGTTTTTTGGAATTCGGGGACGAATTCTTGTAAGGGGGGAAGACTGTAATATCCCGTGTTTTTAAAATATTTTTACACTGTACCGGGATATACAGTGTTAATAATTTCTGTATATTATATGATATTTTTACGAGTTAATATGTATTTAAAACCTATTTTAATTACTGTGTCTTATTTTCAGTGTTTTACGTAAAATTTTCCCGGGACTTGCATTTTCGAGGAAATTTTCACGTAAACAATGTATTATTAATTATTTTAAATGTATTTACGGACTTGCATGAACTCATGCGTATTTTTAAATTATTAAATAAAGCCTGTGTGTGTATATTTATTTAATTAGGGTTTATTATTACCCTAATATTTTATTAATTATTTATTTGTTCTATTGTTATTTAATTAATTTTATTTAGTATAAATTATTAAAATATTAAATTTTATGTGTGTGGTGTATATTTGATGTGTGTAATTTAATATTATTTTATTATATAGTGTAAAGTATATATATATACATATATACATTAAAATTTGTCAAATTACAAAAGAATTGGAAAATTACACATTTGCCCCCGACTACTCCTTCCCCGATCACCTTCTCCTCGCCGTCCGGATGCCTGTCACACCGTTTCTTCACCGTGGGTGTGCCGTCCGGTATGCCACCGTCTTCCCCAACCATTTTCGCTTCCTGAGGTAGCCGTTTCCGGCGCCTGGAAGTCGATTTTGGCCGAAGAAGCCGAAAATAGATCCACCGTCGATCACGTCGATTCCGGCCACCGTTTTCGACACCGCCAGTCTCTTTCTTCTCCTTGAGCTCCAGTGAGTGTGATTATAGCTTTGGTTTGAGCTAAAATGGTCTAGAATTGCCTAGGTTTCGATTTTGTCAATTTCGGCCTATTAGGGTTTTCTATTTTTTTGAGCTTCGAATTGATTGATTCATGAAAACTCCCTTCACAAATGTTGTTCCTAGTAGCTCAATCCACATGTATGAATTTTTGTAGAATTTTTGGAGATTTTTTGGATTTTTGGGTATTTTTGAATATTTTAATATTATTTTCTAATTTTCGGAAATTAATTATTTAAATTATGAAATTGGATTTTATGGTTAAATTAGGTGTTGAAATGAATTATAGGAATTTATTTGGAATTTTTATGAATTTCTAAGTATTTATTTTGAATTATTGAAGTTTATGTGATTTTGAGAAATTAGGGTTAAATGTGTTTTTATTTGAATTTAATTGGTTAATTGAGTTTAATTATTAATATTATTGATAAATATTTTGAGAAAATTAATTTTGGATAATTGTATGATTTTTGGTGAATTTTTGAAGTAATTTAAGTATATTTATATATATAGGGGTATTTTGGTAATTTTACCCTAAATTGTCTAAAAATGTAATTTAATTGGTTTTATTAGTTATTTAAGGTATAAAAATTATTTCTACAAAATATTTGGTATTTTTAACTAATTAAAACTATTTTTCGTGAATTATTTTCAATTATATATAATATACGATTTTTCTAATAAAATGAGTTTTAATCGGTTTTTACAGTGTTTCAAGGTTAATTATGTAATTTTTACCTATAAAATGTATTTATGTGATTTAAGGATATTTTTGGTATATCTGGAATATGTTCTGTGTTTGTGGACCCCGGTCGGTGGACTGTAGTTTAGAGTCCGACCGTGGGATTTTGATTGTGTTGAGCCTATTTTTCGAAGTGTATTTCTTTGCAGGGTCGGCTCTACTCTTTTGAGTAGAGAGATGTCCGTTTTACAGGGGAGGTTCTACCGGATTTTCGATAGAATTCTCGTAAAACGTGATGTCCAATCGAACCCTAATTTCTGATTCTGTGTTTAATACTCTAGATTGAATTCTAGGATTTCTGTTAGGGTTTATTCTGATGCCGATTATTTATTACTTGTTTAGTTGCGCAGAGACCGAGGGCTAGTGGACCAGGCCCATCGGACCCGTCTCGTGGAGCGCATTAGGTGAGTTACTATACTATATATATATGCTTAGGATGCATGATTTAGAAATGCATGTTTTATGTTGATTAAATATGCATAAATAATTTGATTATTTCTTAAGTTTACATTAAGTATATTTTTGGTTTATTTTTGGTATATACTAAATTATATGCATATTTTGTGAATAAAATATATTTAAAATGTTTTTAAATATATTTCCAGCTTAAGTTATAATTTGATGGGATTCATTTGACGTATATATACTCGAAATATACCTGGTTTACTTTTGGTATATTTCCGGTATATATATGGATTATATTGTTATTTCATTTACATTCATGCATCATTTATTTTTGTGAATGAATGTTTTATATTTAATGATGAAGGATATCAATAGAACGTGCTACCTAGTGGGCAGCACTAGGACCGAGTACGTACCGGTACGCCTATAGCTTTAGGCTATATTACTAACTATTTGTGGATATTGATTTGATATGATTATTTGATATGTGAGATGTGGTTTGGGTGTGATTGCTGGAGCTCGGTTGACCAAGTGTCTCGGGGCCAATCACACTGGCAGTTAGACTGCTGGAGCTCGGTTGACTTAGTGTCTCGGGGCCAGTCTACTGTCTAAATGGATTAAGTGGATATACTTGGAATAAGTGAGCCTATGTGGCTAGAGTGTTGTTTAACACTATTTTCTGAGGTTGCGATATTCTAGGGTTCTATGTGATCCTTCATAAAAGATGATTTTCAGATAAAATATATAAAAATGATTTTATTGCATCTGTGTGTAATTGCCTGTATATATACATATTATATATACTGTTGACTGTATGCATTATCACTTAGTGTGTATGTATATATATTATAGTAATTCACTCAGTGAGGTCTGACTCCCCTCCGTTGACTATTTTTCAGGAGAGTCAACTTCTTCAGACCTCAGTAGCAGGTCGATATGCCGGATTTCTTTCGCCCCGGCTTCTTTGTGTAAATTATATACTTGAGTCTTATTTATTTTATCTAGACACTGCAGTAGTTGTGAATTACAATATTGGATTTCATGTATTTTATTTTTAAAGAGATGTATTATGTTGAAACTGGATTTGTATTAAAGATTATATATATCTATGAGATGAGATTCGATTTAAATCCAGTTGATGTGAATAATATTATGATATTATGATTTTTATTTCCGCTGCATATTATATTGTTACTGTTATTATGGCATGCTTTATTTTATTTTTAGGCTTACTACGGGTTCCGAATTCTAAAGAATTCCCGTTCCCTAGCGCCGGTCATGGCCCCTGTTTTGGGTCATGACAAAATATATCTTTCAACAGAGGGACTTGAATTTGAGGCAGAGAAGATGGATGGAACTCCTTAAAGATTATGATTGCTCCATTTTATACCATCCAGGCAAGGCGAATGTTGTTGCTGATGATTTGAGTAGGAAGTCAACGGGCAGTCTTGCCCACTTCAGCACAGGAAGGAGGCCCATTGTTGAAGAGTTGCATGGGTTGATTAATCAAGGGTTGCAAATGGAAATTACCCAACAGTGCCTTTTAGCTCAATTCAGGGTATGATCAGTGTACTTGGATCGAGTTAAGGCAGCTCAAAATAGAGACCCACAATTGCAGAGGATTATATATGAAGTGCAACAAGGGTAGTCAAAGGACTTTGTGATTGACAGAGAAGGTGTATTGCGGTTAGGCACTAGGATTTGTGTGCCAGATGTTGATGACTTGAGGAAGGAAATTATGGAAGAAGCACATTTTTCTGCATATAGAGTTCATCCAAGTTCTACCAAGATGTATCATAACTTGAAGGATACATATTGGTGGAATGGAATGAAGAGGGATATTGTAGAGTTTGTATCCAGGTTCCTGACTTGCCAGTAAGTAAAGCTTCAACATCAGAGACCCTCGGGACTATTGCAACCTATGCCAATTCCTGAATGGAAATGGGACATGATAGTTATGGACTTTGTGTCTGGGCTACCTCGGACTACTGGAGGTTATGATGCCATATGGGTGATTATTGATAGGCTAACTAAGTCAACACACTTTCTACCAATAAAGAAGACGTACTCTACTGATAGACTGGCGGGACTTTATGTCAATAGGATTGTTTGTCTACATGGAATACCAATGAGCATAGTGTCAGATAGAGGAGCCACATTCACCTCAGTCTTTTGGCAAGAGTTACACAAGGCCTTGGGTACCAGATTGGATTTCAGTACGACCTTCCATCCTCAAATAGATGGTTAGTCAGAGAGGACCATCCAGACGTTAGAAGATATGCTGAGGATGTGTGTAATGGACTTTGGAGGACAGTTGGATTCGCACTTGCCACTGATTGAGTTTGCTTACAATAACAGCTATCATGCTAGCATCGAGATGGCTCTGTATGAGGCACTATATGGTAGGAAGTGTAGATCACCATTGTGTTGGGAGATTGGTGAAAGGCAGTTAATAGGTCCAGAGTTGGTGCAGGTCACTTCAGAGAAAGTCCCTATTATACAGCAGCGATTGAAGACAACCTTCAGCAAACAGAAGAGCTACGCTGACCTTAGGAGGAAGGATGTATCCTTCATGGTTGGAGACATGGTGTTCCTGAAGGTGTCTCCAATGAAAGGAGTTATGAGGTTTGTCAAGAAGGGTAAGCTAGCTCCTATATACATTGGACCGTTTAAGATTTGGTCTAGAGTGGGTGAAGTGGGGTATAGGCTGGTGTTACCACCAGAACTGTCGAGAATCCATCCTGTATTTCATGTGTCCATGCTGAGGAAATACGTTCCTGATCCATCTCATGTGTTACAACCTCAGACCGTAGAGCTTAGTGATGATCTGACATATGAGGAGTACCCAGTGGCGATTGTGGATCGCCAAGTCCGACAGTTACGGACTAAGGAGATATCGATGGTGAAGGTGCTATGGAGTAACCATTCTGCTGAGGATTGCACTTGGGAAACTGAAGCTGAGATGCGAGTTTCTTTCCCGTATCTCTTTCCCTCATAGCCTTGTAATTCTTTTATTTCTTCTTTTCTTGAATTCGGGGACGAATTCTTATAAGGAGGGAAGACTGTAATACCCTATATTTTTATTTAAATAAAGTAATTTCCAAACTATGTTACTAATAATTACTTTTGAATTATATTATACAATTGTTAATTATTTTGCTAATTAATTAAGATATATTTATGTTAATATTATTTTTAGGCTTATTAATTTATGAAATGATTATATGTGAGTATTATTTATTTATTGTTTAAAAAATTTCATTGTTTTTTTTATTATTGTTATTGTTGTTGTTGTTATTATTATTATTATTATTATTGTTATTATTATTATTATTATTATTATTATTATTATTATTATTATTATTATTATTATTATTATTATTATTATTATTATTATTATTTTAAACTACATTAACTTTATGGTTATTTTATGTGTTACTATGTACATGCATATATACATATTTATATATATATACATACATATATATAATTAGGGTTTAATTATTATTTTATGTGTGTGCATTAATTTATTTTTGTGTATATGTATGTAGTATACTTGTGAGTGTGTGAATATATGTATATGTATAATGTGTATGTGTAGTGGAGAATTTATATATATTATTTTAATATAATGTTTTAATATTAGGTAATTATTATATATATATATATACAAACAAACCGTAGTACCATCACCCTCAACCTTCTCTCACCGCTCGACATCCTCGACCGCCACTGTCACTGCACCTCCCCCATCTCTGACCACCACCTGCTACCTTCTCCTCCTTCTCCCTCGCCTCTAGTCGCCAGCAGAGTCGCTAGAACCGCAAGATATAGAGGAAGCCGAGAGTTGCCATTTTTGTCGGCCAAGCTCCGTCCGGCCACCATTCCACGCCATTATGGTGTCAATCCCCTCCTCTTGCACCGGTGAGACCCATTCCAAGCTTAGTTTAAGCTTTGGTCTTAATTTGGTTGAGTTTTGGTTGATTATTAGTTTTGAGCTCTAGAGTTTTGAATTTTGTTTTAGCTCGATCTAGCTTGATTCATGCAAACTTCCTTTACAAATGTGATTCCTAGTAGCTCAATCTACCTCTATGAATTTTTGTATGATTTTTTGGAATTTATTTTAATTTTTGTGAATTTTTGAATATTTTATTATTATTTTAGGAATTTTCATAAATTAATTATTAAAAATATAATTTGGTATTTTTGGTGTTATTATGAGTTAATGTTAATTTTAGAGAAAAGAAAATATTTTTTTTAGAATATTATACAATTTTTAGGAATTTTTATAGTTTATGTAAAAATTGAACTATTAGGTTAAATTATATTTTTAGAAGAAATTAGAAGTCATTTATATGTTTTAATTATATAAGTTGTATATTGCAAGGGTAGAAATGTAATTTTGTTAAATATAGTTAAAACAATAAATTTTAGTTGGTTTTAATAATAATCAAGGAAATTAAAAAGGGTTTTACAAATTATCTATTAATCTAGACCAATTAACACTAATTTCTCAAAGTTTATTTTAATAATATATATATTAGGTATTATTTTGAATATTATGTGTATTTTTTAGGATAAATATGTAATTCTACGCTAATTATAATTAAAATATATATTAATTAGCTTTATTAACATTTAAGAGGTTTATAGATATATATTTTTCCATATGTAATAATAATAGGTAATTTTTATTAAGCAATATTAATTATGAGTGTTGTTTCTATATGTATATATATATATATATATATATATATATATATATATATATATATATATATATATATGTTGGTTTGTGAAATTTTTCTTTTAAATCTATTTTGAGAAATGATTTTCCGACTGGATAATCATATATGTGTAATATGTATTTTTAGGAAAATAAATGATATCATTTCTTGGTGTTTCATTGAGTTGTGATATCGGTCGGGGCTAAGTGTAGTTTTGGAAGCCTGACTTGAGTGTGTATGTTTGTGGTTATTAGAAGTACATTTTCTATGCAGGTTTGACTCTACCGTTGTTAGAGAGATGTCCATTTTACAGAGGAGACTCTGCCAAAATTTCGATAGATTTTCTCGTAAAACATGATATTCGTAATAATTTCTATCGTTAGTTAGGTTTTATCCTGTCTATCGAGTCTTGTTTAGTCTTCCTCGAGTCAGCCTGGAAATTCATTATTTTGTTGATTTTTGATTTTTATTTCACAGGCATGTTTTAAAAATCGATTTGTTAATTTCTTTCTAGAGCATATCGGAGCAGAAGCCGTGAGATTGAGGCAGACGCGTGGCCGTCAGCCTTCACATTCATCTTGTAAATCAATAGAATGATCTGTGCATGTGTTTACTTAAAGAATGCATGCACTCATATTTTTATATTTAACATATGATTTATTTAATTTAATGTTGTTATTTAAGATTTAAAACGCATTTTAATTATTTAAGAATCGATTTTGAGAAATTTTGGTAGAACGGGCTACCTGGTGGGCCTCACCAGGACCGTGAGCACATGGTAGAGATTGAGAGGTGGATCCAAATTATTTATGACGGGTGAACGTGAAACTGGGACGGGTGCCTTGGTGGAAGCCTATACTCCCGGGGATCGCCAGTACCATATATTTGGATTAAGTGAATGACTGCAACTTGGTGCCTCGGTTGATGCCTTTACTCTTGGGGACCGGCAGTCTGATTAGAACAAGTGGGCCCGATTGGCCGTTTAGGATTTTGGGTTTAGGGTTCTACCGAGATTTTTCAAAAGCTATATCTATATATTATAAATTATTTTTTTTTACTATAACTTTAAGGTTTTCAAAAGGGTTTTCAAACTATACAACTCTTATTATTGACTTACTCAGTGAGGTTTGATTCCCCTTAATTTATTTTTTTCAGGAGCTTGGGAGTTCGACCTCAGACTGCCTCCACGTCGGATTTCTTCATCACTGGCCATTTTATGTAGGTCATTGTAAGCTGTACTATTATAGTGTTCTAGGAAGATGCAGTAGTAAATGTACTATGAATTGTATGACTTAAGTGTATTTGTGTATTTTATTTATATGCACCACGTTTATATATAACGATTTAAGGTTGATTTATATATGTGACACTGGAAATATGTTAATTATGTATTCAATTATATTTAAATTCTAGAAAAATCAGTTTGATAATGTGTTCTATTTTAAAATAAAGTTTTAAATTATAAGGTTTTATTTTTCTTTCCCTTAAGGCTTACTACGGGTTTCGAGGGCCTTATGCCTTCCCATTCCCTAGTGTCATTCATGTGCCCTCGGGTTCGGGTAGTGACAGCTGTGCATATCCTCTACCCCTAGCTCTGTCTTTAAAACCTTTGCCTTATTGGCTCAGATACTGAGTCAGTCATTATTGAGGATACGTAGGTGCCTAATACTACTGATGCACCTGTTGATATGGCTGAGCAACTAATGAAGAAGATCCTTAAGCATATGATGGCTGGAACCCATAATTAGGACAATCCCTGACAAAATGCCCAAATTGTCCACAATGAAAACAAGCTCCTAGTGCCAAATGATATGGAATTTAATGTACTCGACCATAAGTGGCATATGAACTAGCCCCAAATCCTGAATTGCCATGTTTGAAGCTTTACTCATTACTGTTACTATTGCCACCAGTACCAAACCTAGTAGTCCCGCCACTCTTGCGACTATGAGCATAACTGTGCCTACCAGTCCAATGTGTTATAAACTGTCTACTCTACTAAGAAGTACCCCTTGATTAAGTACTCATACTGCCTATCTAGAAAATAGGCTACTGAACCCCTTGAGCTGGTATGCTACTACCACTCTCATAAGGGTCCGATATGGTGCCATATTGAATATGCCTCTACTCAAGTTGTCTGGCCTCCTCAACTACACTCTCAAGGTTGCGATCCCCTATCTGGATGCCAATATAAGCTAGGCCTAACCTAATCACATAGAGCTCTACCGCTCTTATCTCATCCTGCATCACATCTGCAGCATGACGTGATAGTTCGAAGAACTCTTAAGTGTAGTCCCTAACTGACCGATCTCCTTTGGCAATGTTCAGCAACTGCCATATATAATTCTCTCTCATCGATGTTGGGCAGAAAAATCTCATAAATCTCTCTTTAAAATCCAACCAGGTCATCACAGTCATGTATGGCTAAATGGATTGTATGAACCAATCTTGAGTTACAGTTGACATAGATAACTCGACTATCATGATATGTTCGTAGTCTATGTATCCTATCCTAGTTTTGGCCTCAATGGTATTTATGAAATCCAGAGCGTCCCCTGTACTATCGAAAGAAACTCACCTGACTTTGGAGTACAATAAGGCAGCATCAACATTTGTCATCCCCTGAGTCCTTTACTAAAGCATATGATGTACAAGGGGCATTGCTTCGTTAAGAGCTACCAAGTCTTGATTAATTTCTGCCATACTCACTGCAAAGGTTACAGGATCCTCTACTAGAATTTTAGGCCCTGCTTGTGGTTGTTCCTACCTCTAAGCTGCTGCTGCTCTAGCTCTACCATTGCCTCTACCTCTATGTAGAGGAGTAGGAGGAAGAATCTCATCTTGAATAGATTGTTCATCATCATTCTCCTTATAGGCTACTTCCACAGTAGGAGCAATTTGTGCTCGCCTCATTCTGAAAAGAGACACAAATGAATTCAAGACAAGATAAAAAAAATACTACATAAGCGTCAAATGCAAGAAATATAGAAGACAATGAGTGAAAATTATCTCCCTATTACCGTAGTATCTCATGAAAAATAGACATTTACAACTAAAGACACACATGAAATGAGCCAAAGCTCTGATACTTACTTTGTCACGACCCAAACCCAAAGGGCATGTGATCGGCGCTAAAGAATGAGAATACATAAAGTAACTGAAACCCATAATAAGCCTTAAGGAAAATTTACAATAAAATATAGATAATACTAAAATAAGACATTTAAATAAAAGTAAATAACACAAATGAACTAATATCCAAAACAATCTTTGGTAAAACATAATAATCATTTTCAGTATAAATTCTTAATACAAACGACAATCCAAAAACTACAACTTAACAGTTAACTATTACTAGTACTGTGGTATTCTAGATTTGAAATACAATAATAATACATCTCATATATACCTATATAAATTAGACGGAGAATAAGAAACCCAATATAAAGTAAGCTGACTGACAGATGACTCTCGAGATCCTAAAGTAATAATTGAGGTGACTTAGATCTCACTAAGTAAGTTAATAAAAGAAATGTATATAGTGTGAAAATTGTAATATCCCGTGTTTTTAAATATTTTTATACTGCATCGGGATATCCAGTGTTAATAATTCGATTATATAATATTGATATTTCATGAGCTTTTATTTAATTTAAATCGAATTTTTAATTGTTTATTATTATTTTAAGTGCTTTACGTAAAATTTTCCCGGGACTTGCATTTTTGGGGAAATTTTCATGTAAATAATTTACTATTAATTATTTTAAATAGATTTACGGACTTGCATGAGCTCATACATATTTTTAAAATACTAAACACCGTATATATGTGTACTTATTTATCTAATTAGGGTTTAATTAATATTACCCTAATATTTTATTATTTATTAATTTGTTTTAATATTAATTAATTATTTCTATTTATTATTAAAATATTAAATTATATGTGTGTGGTGTATATTTAATGTGTGTGATTTTATATTATTATAATACATAGTGTAAAGTATATATATATACATATAATATGTTAAAAAAATGAAAATTTTGGAAAATTACCATTTCAGCCCCTCCCTCTTCCTTCCTCTTCCCGATCGTCTCCTTCTCCCCCTCACCGCTGCTAACTCCGTTCTCAGGCCGTCGGTGTGCCGCCAGCAGCTCCGCCCTCCCCAGCCAATAGCTCTGCCACCTTTCCTTCCCTTCTCCAGCGCCGTTTGCCTCTGTCATCGTCGAAAAACCGAAAGTTTGCATTTTCTTCACACCTCGTGATTCTGGCCACCATTTTCAACAATGCTGGTCTCTTTCTTCTCCTTGAGCTCCGGTGAGTGTGATTCCAAACTTTTTTTCACTTGAAATAGTCTTGATTTGCTTAGGTTTCGATTTTTCGAATTCGGCCTATTAGGGTTCTTGATTTTTTTGAACTTCAATTTGATTGATTCATAAAACAATTCCTTCACAAATGTTGTTCCCCTTAGCTTAATCTACATGTATGAATTTTTTTGGAATTTTTGGAGATTATTTTGATTTTTGGGTATTTTTGAATATTTTAATATTATTTTCTAATTTTCGGAAATTAATTAATTAAATTATGAAATTGTGTTTTATGATAATTATAGGTGTTGAAATGAATTATAGGAATTTATTTAGAATTTTTATGAATTTCTATGTATTTATTTTGAATTATTTAGGTTTATGTAATTTTGGGAAAATTAGGTTAAATATGTTTTTAATTGAAATTAATTGGTTAATTGAGTTTAATTATTTATATTATTGATAAATATGTTGAGAAAATTAATTTTGGATAATTACACTATTTTTGGTGAATTTTTGAATGAATTTTAGTATATTTATATATATAGGGGTATTTTGGTAATTTTACCCTTAATTGGCTAAAAATGTAATTTAATTGGTTTTAATAGTTATTTAAGGTATAAAAATGATTTCTACAAATTATTTAGTATTTTTAACTAATTAAAACTATTTTTCGTGAATTATTTTCAATTATATATATAATATACGATTTTTCTAATAAAATGAGTTTTTATCGGTTTTTACTGTGTTTAAAGGTTAATTATGTAATTTCTACTTATAAAATGAATTTCTATGTTATAAGGGTATTTTTGGTATTTCTGAAATTATTCTGTGATTGTGGACCCCGATCGGTAGACTATAGTTTGGAGTCCGACCGAGGGGTTGTGGATGAGTGGTTAAGCCTATTTTTCGAAGTGTGTTTCGTTGCAGGGTCGGCTCTACTCTTTGAGTAGAGAGATGTCCGTTTTACAGGGGAGATTCTACCAAATTTTTGATAGAATTCTCGTAAAACGTGATATCCGGTCGAACCCTAATTTCAATTATATGTTTAATATTCTAGATCGAGTTCTAGGATTTTCTGTTAGGTTTATTCTGATTCTATCGTTATTGTTTGTTTAGTTGCGCCAAGACCGAGGCCTAGTGGACCAGGCCCATCGGACCCATCTCGTGAAGCACACTAAGTGTGAGTTACTATTTTATATATATATGCTTTAGGATGCATGATTTTAGAAATATATGTTTTGTTTTGATTAAATATGCATAAATAATGTGATTAGTATTTAAGTATATCTTTAGTTTATTTTTGATTTATTTTTGGTATGTATTAAATTATATGCATGTTTTATTAATGAATTGTGTTTAAAATGTTTTCAAATATATCTCTAGTTTATTTTGTAATTTAATTGGATTTATTTGACGTATATATACTCAAAATATACCTGGTTTACTTTTGGTATATTTCCAGAATATATATGGTTTATGTTGCTATTTTATTTAAATTCATGCATCATTTATTTATGAATGAATGTTTTATATTTATTAATAAAGGATATCAATAGAACGTGCTACCTAGTGGGCAGCACTAGGACAGAGTACGTACCAGTACGCTTATAGCATTTAGGCTATAGTACTAACCATTTGTGGATATTGATTGAATATGATTATTTGATGTGTGAGATATGGTTTGGAGGTGTGATTGCTGGAGCTCGGTTGACCAAGTGTCTCGGGGCCAATCACACTGACAGTCAGATTGCTGGAGCTCGATTGACTTAGTGTCTCGGGGTCAGTCTACTGTCCAAATGGATTAAGTGAACATATTTGGAATAAGTGAGCCTGTATGGCCAGAGTGTTGTCTAACACTGTTTTGGAGGTCGCGATATCATAGGGTTCTATTTGATCCTTCATAAATGATGATTTTCAGTAAAATATATATAAAATGATTTTACAGCATCTGTGTGTATTTGTCTGTATATATACATATTAGATATATACTATTGATTGTATGCATTATCATTTAGTGTGCATGTATATATATTATAGTAATTCACTCAGTGAGGTCTGACTCCCCTCCGTTGACTAATTTTTCAGGAGAGTCATCATCTTCAGACCTCAGTAGCAGGCCTATACGTCGGATTTCTTCCGCCCCGGCTTCTTTATGTAAACTGCTTCCCTGAGTCTTGAATTTTATTTTATCTAGACACTGCAGTAGTCATTAAATTATTAAAGAAATGTTATATTATATTTGAACTGGATTTCTATTAAAAGAGTTTATATATATATGAGATGAGTATTTCATTTAAATCTAATTGGTGGAAATGTTATTGTGATATTTATGATTTTTATTTCCGCCGCATTATATATTGGTATTACCATTGCATGTTTTATTTTATTTTTAGGCTTGCTACGGGTTCCGGATTTGAAAGAATTCTCATTCGCTAGCGCCGGTCATGGCCCCTGTTTTGGGTCGTGACAAAAATCGTGTTTAAAATATATTTTATGAAAATATAAAATTTATAATTTATAATATAAAAAACTTGACTTATCGAAATCCTCTTTTATCGAATAAAGAATTTAAATCATAAAATACTATATATAATACAATAAGTTTCTTCAATTCATTTATATAAGAAAACTAGGTAGAACTTGAGTCCATAATTCTAATAGTCTTTCAACTCTCTTATAATCTAAAGATTGTTGGCTCTTTTCAAGTTTTTACAAAAACATTCTTTCAATTAAATTAGAATTGTATGTTAATTAATTAACCTAATTATAAAAAGAAATATACTTTTAATTAAATTAGGATTACATTCTAATTAATTTAATTTTGTTAAATATAAAATAGAAGTTGAAAATGCCTTAGGGGGGTGAATAAAGCTAATAAGGGTTTTAGAAAAGTAAAAATGATTTTAAGGAATTAAATAAGAATTTAAAGAATGTTGAGAAGGAAAAATGAAGAACAAAATGATTTAAAGAGTTCAGATGCAACAACAATCCTACGTCTCCACCTAACTTATCCCAAGTTAGGATTTTCAATCACTCACAATCTTATTCACAAGATTGAGATTACACAAGAGTTTTATGGCTCACTCTTATAACCTTACAATTTAAGTTTTCAAGACTCACTCAAAAGTCAAATCCCAAGTGTTTCAATGGACAACACTTAAACCAATTCCTTTTAAAATAGAATCTCACTTCCCGTTTTCTTAATCCTAGAAAATAAAAGAACAAGAATGTCTATTCTAACACTCACCAAATCTCACAAGAATTACATAAATACAAAAATTATTTAAGACAAAATTTAATAGTTTATTGAATGCTTAAGAGAAAATGAATGATAAACAAATTTCTTCAAACTTCAATTATGGAGTGTTTATATAGACACTCAAAATATGGTTGTTGGATGTATCAAATATGTCTCCAACATCTATAATTGATTTTTAAATCATTTTGTACTTATTTCTATCAAAATGCCGCTCACTATCGTGAGGAGCAAGTTCTAGCTTGTGAGGAGCGAAAATACTAGCCATTATATTAAAAAATGACCATTTGGAGCTATCAAGATTGCCCTCATGAGCTACTCACGAGTGAATAATGCTCATAAGAGGCACTATCCCTTTGCTCAATTTTGCTCTCGTGAAGCTTCTGCTCATGATCAACTCATGAGATGCTACCTATAACTTTAAAAATGTCTCTTTTTGACACATAAAAGTTCCAAATACTTTAGGTATAATATTGAACTATTATACTTCTCCAAAATATAATATAATGACCGTATTTCGTATTTCTAAACTTGAATTGATAATTTTGATACAAATAAGTTCCTACAAATTTAAATGAAATTATTAGAAAATTAAATTGATTGTCAAAGTCCAAAATTAGGAGTTTGATCATGCAAATGGTCAACAGAAGTTAACTTAATTAAAATAGGAAGCATACTTTCAATTATATTAGCATTATATTTTAATTAAATTAATTTTTATTTCAGATAAAATAGACTTTAGCCAAATTAGAATCGAAATATACTTTCAATTAAATTAAAATTTTTGTTAGAGATAAGATAGAAGTTAACCTAAATAAAATAGGAAATGTACTTTCAATTAAATTAGAATTATATTTTAGTTATTTTAATTTTTATTAGAGATAAAATAGAAATTAACCTAATAAAATAGGGAATAGACTTTCTATTAAATTAAAATTATATTTTAATTAATTTAATTTACTTTTTTTAGTAAATGACTAAATTATTTAATTTTTATATAATAACGAGTGTAGACTTTTTCATAATTTTGCCTGTTCACCCCTTTATGTATGTGTGTGTGTGTGTCTATATATATATATATATATAACAACTACGTATTTCACACGTGAATAAAAAAATAATTTGACTTGTGATACATAATAAATAAATAAATATACTATTATTAAACTTTTAAAAATAATAACAATGTTATTTATTTGTATAGCAATTTGATATTAACTTAATATAGTTGTAATTCATTACAATTTTTATAAATATTTTATTTAAATAATTATATTATATTACTTCAATATTTCATATAATTAATTTTTCTCAACTCTAAAACTGTTTTCATATAAAAAATATATATAATTAATTATAAGAGAATAAAAAATCATAACTTATTTATTACTAATAAATTTAAAAGTAATAAAAGTTATATTTTATGTATATGACAATTTAAATATCACAACCCTATTAAACTTATAATTTATTACAATTTTAGTAAATTTTTTATTTGAATTATGACACTTTATCTCTTCACTATTTTTAATCATAATACTTTTATTTACACAAAAATTAATTTTATGTAATTTTTTAAGTTCAACTAATAATTAATTTATAAATATTAATTAATTTAATTTTAACTTTTTTTTTAAATTTTATAAAAATATCTAAAAAAGATAATTATTCTACTTTTCTTACAGAAATACTACTCTTAGACAAATTTTATGCTATATTTTCTAGAATATGATGATTATAGATTGTTATAACCCGTATTTTTTATTTATTAATTTAAAAGGGGAATTATTGAATTTTAACTATTATTTTATTTAATTAGTGTCGAATGGAATATTTTAATACATTTTGATATTTATTTATGTATTTGTGTGAGATTTAATATTTTGTATTTTTAAATTATTAAAATATTTTATATGTACCTTTTGAACTTTGTACAATTACTTTAAAAAATTAGTTAAGAATGATTTTTTTCATTTTTTCCTCCCCCCTTCCCTTCTTTTTCTTTTCCTTCCTC
Organism: Mallotus nudiflorus; assembly: GCA_947683625.1. Classification (NCBI taxonomy): domain Eukaryota; kingdom Viridiplantae; phylum Streptophyta; class Magnoliopsida; order Malpighiales; family Euphorbiaceae; genus Mallotus; species Mallotus nudiflorus. Next base: position 8,126,545 of record CANTUR010000157.1, on the reverse strand, counting down.
TTCTCCTTCCTTCTTCCTCCCACCCGATAGCCTCACCACCTGCCACTGCCACCACCACCACTTGCGGACGTCGCTAAGCCACATGAGCACCTTTAGCCACCGGTGACACCTCCTCCTCTCCTTCTTCTGCTTTCCTCTTCGGTGCTGATATGCTTTGAAGATCGCTAGCCATGTTTCTGGCTACCTCAGACGACACCACCGGTCTCTTTTGAATGTCCTCCTCCTGAGAATTTTTTTTCCCTTAATCAATTTGGTTGATCTAAGTTGGTAACAACTTCAGTTTTGAGTAATTGATTTTGGGTTATTTTTAGTTAATTTTATTCAATTAGTCTTGAATTTAAATTAATTAGATATAGCTGCTTTGAGATTAAATGTAATTGAGGTTGTGATCTAGCTAATGGTGATTTTTATTTAATTTTATGATTTTTTTTGAATTTTTCGGGCTCAGTTACTGTTCATGCTACTGTTCTGAGTTTAGGAAAATATTATATTTTCAATAAATTCTATTAATTATGTAGAGTAAACTTTGTGAAGAAAGTTTTGTGAGATTCTTTGTAGAATTTGAAATTTGAATTTTTAAATGTTATGTATAAATATGTATTTTTGAAAATTTGTTGGAAATTAATAAATTATTTAATTTTAACTAAAATTATTGTTAATTATTTTATTTTAGACTACTTTGCTTAATAAAAGTATGAAAAATAATTTTTATAATTATTTTCCAATTTTAATTAATAAGTAGTAATTTTGGAAAAATATATGAAAAATAAGTTTATTTATTATCTTCCAAGCTTAAATGAGCATTTTATTATTTTTTTGGAAAATAATTTCTTTAATATTTTTATGATATATTTTGGTGATTTGAGAAAATTATATTATTATTTTTTATATATTTTATGATTGTCACGACCCAAAACCGGGGCCATGACCGGCGTTAGGGAACGGGAATTCTTTCGAATCCAGAACCCGTAGCAAGCCTAAAAATAAAATAAATCATGCAATAACAATAACCATATAATATGCAGCGGAAAATAAAAATCATAATATCATAATATCATCCACATCACTGGATTTAATCAAAATCCCAACTGATAAATATATGATCTTTTTAATACAAATCCAGTTTCAATATAATACATCTCTTTAAAATAAAATACATGAAATTCAATACTTTAATTCACAACTACTGCAGTGTCTAGATAAAATAAATAAGACTCAAGTAGACAATTTACATAAAGAAGCCGGGGCGGAAGAAATCCGGCGTATCGACCTGCTACTGAGGTCTGAGGAAGTTGACTCTCCTGAAAAATAGTCAACGGAGGGGAGTCAGACCTCACTGAGTGAATTACTATAATATATATACATACACACTAAGTGATAATGCATACAGTCAACAGTATATATATAATATGTATATATACAGGCAAATTCATACAGATGCAATAAAAATCATTTTTATATATATATTGAAAATCACAGTTTATGAAGGATCACATAGAACCCTAGAATATCGCAACCTCAGAATAATAGTGTTAAACAACACTCTGGCCATACAGGCTCACTTATTCCAAATATATCCACTTAATCCATTTGGACAGTAGATTGGCCCCGAGACACTAAGTCAACCGAGCTCCAGCAGTCTGACTGCCAGTGTGATTGGCCCCGAGACACTTGGTCAACCGAGCTCCAGCAATCACACCCACAAACCACATCTCACACATATCAATAATCATAATCAAATCAATATCCACAAATAAGTTAGTATTATAGCCTAAATACTATAGGCGTACCGGTACGTACTCGGTCCTAGTGCTGCCCACTAGGTAGCACGTTCTATTGATATCCTTCATCATTAAATGTAAAACATTCATTCACAAAAATAAATGATGCATGAAGTTCAATAGAATACAACATAAACCATATTTATATACCTAAAATATACCAAAAGTAAACCAGGTATATTTCGAGTATATATATGTCAAATAAATCCAATCAAATCATAAATTAAATTAAAATATATTTAAAAACATTTTAAATATATTTTATTAATAAAACATGTATATAATTTATTATATACCAAAAATAAACCAAAAATATACTTAAATACAAATCACATTATTTATGCATTTTAATCAAAGTAAAACATATATTTCTAAATCATGCATCCTAAGCATGTATACATAGTACAGTAACTCACCTAGTGCGCTCCACGAGACAGGTCCGACGGGCCTGGTCCACTAGCCCTCGGTCTCGGTGCAACTAAACAAGAAATAAATAACCGATATCAGAGTAACCCTAATAGAAATCCTAGAATTCAATCTAGAGTATTAAACACAGAATCAAAAATTAAGGTTCGACTGGACATCACGTCTTACGAGAATTCTACCGAAAATTCGACAGAACCTCCCCTGTAAAACGGACATCTCTCTACTCAAAAGAGTAGAGCCGACCCTGCAAAGAAATACACTTCGAAAAATAAGCTCAACAAAAATCCACAACCCCTCGGTCGGACTCCAGACTACAATCTGTCGACCGGGGTCCACAAACACAGAATAATTCCAGATATAATAAAAATATCCTTAAATCACAGAAATACATTTTATAGATAAAAATTACATAATTATCCTTTAAAACACTGTAAAAACCGATAAAACTCATTTTATTAGAAAAACCGTATATTATATATATAATTGAAAATAATTCACGAAAAATAGTTTTAATTAGTTAAAAATACCAAATATTTTGTAGAAATCATTTTTATACCTTAAATAAATATTAAAACCAATTAAATTACATTTTTAGACAATTTAGGGTAAAATTACCAAAATACCCCTATATATATAAATATACTTAAATTACTTCAAAAATTCACCAAAAATCATACAATTACCCAAAATTAATTTTCTCAACATATTTATCAATAATATTAATATTTAAACTCAATTAACCAATTAAATTCAAATAAAAACACATTTAACCTAATTTTTTCCAAAATTCCATAAACTTTAATAATTCAAAATAAATACTTAGAAATTCATAAAAATTCCAAATAAATTCCTATAATTCATTTCAACACCTAATTTAACCATAAACTCAAATTTCATAATTTAAATAATTAATTTCCGAAAATTAGAAAATAATATTAAAATATTCAAAAATACCCAAAAATCCAAACAACCTCCAAAAATTCTACAAAAATTCATACATGTAGATTAAGCTACTAGGAACAACATTTGTGAAGGGAGTTTCCATGAATCATCCAATTCGAAGCTCAAAAAAATCAAAAACCCTAATATGACCGAATTGGAAAACTCGAAACCTAAGTAAATCTAAACCATTTTAGCTCAAACCAAAGCTAGAATCACACTCACCGGAGCTCAAGGAGAAGAGAGAGACCGGCGGTGTCGAAAACGGTGGTCGAAGGAGGGAGAAACGGCGAAGGGAAGATTTCGGCCAAAAGAGGAAGAAATCAAGCTGCCGGCGCCGGGGAAAGGGGCTGGAGGCAGCGGAGGGCGGCTGGGAACGGCGGTGGCAAGCCGGGAGGCACACTGATGGTAGGTGGCCGGAGTTGCAGACGGTGAGGGATGGTGGTCGGGCGTCGGGCGCGGGAGAGAAGGGAAGAAGAAGAAGAAAAAGAAAAAGAAAGGAAAAAGGAAAGAAAAAGAAAAAGAAAAAGAAAGAAAAAGGAAAAAATAAAGAAAAAATAAATTAAAATAAATTAAAATAATTAAATATTAATAAATAAATAATAATAAAATAATAAATTTTAATAATTTAATAATAAATAAAATAATTAAATAATAATAAATAAATAATAAAATATTAGGGTAATAATAAACCCTAATTAAATAAATATACACACACAGGCTTTATTTAATAATTTAAAAATATGTATGTGTTCATGCAAGTCCGTAAATACATTTAAAATAATTAATAATACATTGTTTACGTGAAAATTTCCCCGAAAATGCAAGTCCCGGGAAAATTTTACGTAAAATACTGAAAATAATAGACAGTAATTAAAATAGGTTTAAAATACATATCAACTCATAAAAATATCGTAACATATATACAAAAATTATTGACACTGTATATCCCGGTACAGTGTAAAAATATTTTAAAAACACGGGATATTACAATGATGTTGGTTCTTAGTTAAGCGTGAATGTTGTTTGGGGGCCCAACCCGAAATGTTGAGTTTTGGAACATTTTGAAGTGTCTTTTTGTGCAAGATTGGTTCCACATCTAGTAAAGAGATGTTCATTTTACTAAGGAGACTCTGCCAAATTTTTAGTAGATTTCTCATAAAACATGATATGGGGTCTTTATTAAGTTTTGAGTATTTCTAGAGTAAAGTTTTAGGTCAAGTTTTCTCTAGAAATATACAATATATAAGATTAGGATTTTTATCCTAATTAATTTATTATTATTATTCTATAGTCATGCTGAGACCAAGGCCTACAGGATAGGGACAATCAAGTTGTCATAGAGGAGTTCATTCTACCTGTGAGTTATTATTATATGTATACTTTACATGTAGAAAATATTGTTGGCATCCATATTTTGAATAAATATGAATTTTATTATGCTATATTGCATTAAATGGTATTATATATGTTTTTATATATATATAAATGTGAATATTAATTTTTATTAATGGATGATGCCATATTTTAATATGAATTTCATATTTATGAAATGATGTTTTGGAGAATAGTCATAGAACATGCCTAGTGGGCCACACTAGAACTGTTGCGCAACAGTACGCTAGATGCTAGGTTATGATATATTGATTAATTTGAGTTATGATAAAGATTTAATTATTAAGATTATGAATATAGAGTAGTGTGGCTATGGAAGCTCGGTTGACCTAGTGTTTCGGGGCTAGTTATGCTGGCAGTGAGATTGTAGGAGCTCAGTTAACTCAATGTCTCAAGGCCAGTCCACTGTCAATATTTTTGGATTTAAGTGAGCATGTTGGCTAGTGAGGTTCAATGATTGACATTGTGGAAAATTTTAGGATTATGCTCCGATCCTCCACCTAAAATCTTTCTGTATTTATTTATTTATCGTAAAATGTGATTTCGAGCATCTATATGAAATGCATGTATAAAATAAATTAAAAGAGTCCTAGAGGGAGAGTGAATAGGACTATCAAATAAAAATCACAAATTAAAAGAATTCTTTGCAATAATTGAATGACAGTTGAAAGGAATAATGAAGAACACAAAGATTTAAGGAGTTTAGATTCAACAACAATCCTACATCTCCACCTAACTTATCCTTAAGTTAAGATTTTAAATCACCCACAATCTTATTCACAAGATTGAGATTACACAAGAGTTTTATGGCTCACTCTTATTACTTTACAACTTGAGTTTTCTAGGCTCACTCAAAAATTGGATTATAAGTGTTTTCAAGGCTCACACTAAAACCAAAATCCCGAGTGTTTTAATGGCTAAACACTTAAACTAATTCCTTTAGAATAAAATCTCACTTCCCGTTTTCTAATCCTATAAAATAGAAGAAGAATAATATCTATCTAAAATTCACCAACTCTCACAAGAGTATACAATATCAAAAATTGAATTGAAGAAGAGTTTAAAGAGCTTAATTGATTGCTTGAATATTGTAGACGGTGGAGTTTAGCGCATGTCCAAGATTTTAGCAACCGCGACACTGTTTGAGCTCAGGGCTCTAGAGAACACACTAACCACTATCACAAAGACATGGCGTGGAGATGAGGAGTCGCCACCCAGGGTAATAACTGGGACAAGTTGAAAAGGTGGTACTCGATTCCCTAAAAGAAAGCTAGCACCATAACCAGGAGATTCTAGATATGGAATACTAACTTCTTTTAGTCTTGTGTTCATTTAGAATTACTTTATGAATTATTATCTTATTCTCTATTTACATGCAATTTCATATAAGCCCTAAAAAAATCAACTCCAAGGCAAACTAGTCATGAAATATACAAGTAAATAATGCATTCAATGAATCACATAATCCCTAAGTTAGTCTACTCTACATAAATTTTGAATAAATGAGTTAAATCTACATGCTTTAAATTACAAGTGAACCTAAAGACCTAATTCCTTTTGATTTTAATTAAATGAACCTAAGTCTACTAATTTTAATTCTAAATATGAGCTTAAATCTACAAATTATGGAATATTTAAATTAATGAACCTAATTCTACATATTTTAATTCTAAGGTGATCTTAAATCTATAAATTATGAAAAAAAAAAGCTTAAATTAAATGGGCTAAGTCTAAATTAATTAAATTAAATTAGGTGGGCCTATGTCTAATTAACTAAATGGACCTAAGGATATTTTTAACCTAAAATCTAATTAATTATGGACCTAAAAATATATTTTAATTAATTAAACCTAATTAATTATAAATGAGATGGGCTAAAAGAATTACCTAAACTTAAATAAATAAATCAAGACCTAAAATGGGCATAAGGCCTAAAACACACAAAAATAATAAATAAAACCCAAAAATAAATAAATACATAAAAAAATAATTAAATAAGATCAAACAAATAATTAAATTCATCCTTACTAAAACCCTAATTTTTATTAGTATGCAACCTAAATTAATCTACTTCCTTCATTGATTTTAAATAATTACCTAATTGAAACCTAGTTTTACTAACCAATTTAATCAAAATAAACATGCAACCACACATATAATTTTATTACTCCCACTATCGGGGCTATTACATTAATTCATAAAATAATTAATAAAATAACAATAAAGAATAAAATAAAAATAAAGAAAATAAAAATAAAAATAAAACCCTAGAAACAAAGTCTCTACAAGGCTTTATCCATAGTCTTCCACGGACTTCTCATGAATTGATCCCCCACATGATCACCATATGTTTTCCTCCATAATCACCATAAAAATAAGATAAAATAATGATTAATGAATAAATTATGATAATAACTTGAAAGAATAATAATAAAAATAATATGAAAGAAACAAATAAACAAATAAATAAATAAACAAAGAATAAGAAGAATATGGTATGATAATGGGTGATTTAAGGTACTCCTCAGATTCGTGATTCACCGTTCTTGATAAATCTTTGAATCTTTTTCTTCAAAAATTCTTCACAAGTCTTGAATTAATTGTTGAATTAAAAGGAATTTTTGGTAAAAAAATAAACTCAAGAAAAATAAAGTTACATTTTCTTTTACCTCCTTCTCCCGTCTCTTCTTGTTTTCTTTTTTTTTTCCTACACTTTTCTGCTTTTTTTACTGCCTCCTCTTTTCTCTACACTGTTCCCCTTTATATAGTGAAACTAGGAAGTCTATCCCCAATCCTAATGTGATTCTAATTCCTAAAGTATATTTAGGAATTTTAAACCAGTTATAATTGAGTTAATTAGAAAGTTTAAACCAATTAAAACTGAATTGGAAATAATTAAAAATAGGAAAAAGATGGAAGAATTCAATCCCGATTGGAATTAGTGTAATTCTGATCAAAATTATGTAATTCCAACTGGAATTACATAATTCTGGTCGGAATTCCATAATTCCCCCATTTTTAATTATGAAAAAACCACTAAAAGAATTTAAATTTTACAATTAGGTCCTAAAAAAACCTTGCGATTTAGTCCTTAGAAACATTAAATCCTTCCTTTAAAAGCTAGATTTAAGCCCTTAGAATTTTTAAAGATTAAGTATCGAAGACATTTTTATCACTGGAGTCCTTTGCTGTATCCATAACATGTCATCCCAAAATTAGGTGTCTACAAATATATAAAATGAATGAACAAGTTTCTTAATATGAAAATAATCTTTAAAGGTCTTATTTATACTTGAGCAATCCAATTATAACTATTAGAAGCAATAATTTTGTTCCCAACATTATTCAAGTCCATTTGAATGAAAATTTGGACTTTTTAGCTATATTTTGTCAGGTCCCAATCGGGACTAAAATCAAATAGCCATTATAAGCCATTGTATTTGAAAAACTGACCTGATCCCGATTAGGATAATCATGTCCCGATCGGACTACAATGATCCTAATCAGGATGACCATGTCCCGATCAGGACTACAATGATCTCGATCAAGAAGACCATGTTCCGATCGGGACTACCTTGTCTCGAGCAATGTCCCGATCGGGACATTCAATTGGGATAGGTACTGCCTATTTTTATGAATTTTGCTTTTTTCGATCTTGCTCGGGACTGCTTTGGTTCCGATCATGACTTTAACCCAAATTGCAATTTCTGTATAATTTAATCCCTATGATGAGTTCAGTTGAGATAGTACTTGTAATGACTTTTTGAAATCATTTTTTCTTTAATAATTCATTATTATATTGACTTCCAAATTGTTCCTAACTTATACACACTTTGAAGCAAGCACATTAGTTGCTCAAAATTAAGTTTATTAAGATCCAAATTAAGATTGCTTAACTTACTAAGATCAATAATCTCTCCCTTTTTGATTTTGACAAACTTATTTTGAGTTAAATAAAAAGATATAGTGTAAAGTGTGTGAACAATTTATGAAAATAATGAATATATGAAATGAGAACAAATATATTTCTTTATTTATCCCCCTATGTATATGGACATGATAAGAAATATAAATTATTATTCTAAATGACATAAAATATATCATGACAAGAATTATGGTCCTCCAAGGCATAGAGGAAATAATTTCAAACACATATAATGCATCCCAAAATAGTACAAATATGATCATATAAAGCTTAGCTAGTTATGAATCATGTGGCATTTAACATATTACAATCATGAACATTAAGTACAAATATCACATTGCTTTTTCTCCCCTTCTATTAAAGAATAGAGGAAACAAAAGACCATGAACCAAAATAATGAAAAAGCAAAGATACATAAAATTTTTATGAAATTAAAATGTCATTTAAGCAAATTTTCTCTTAAAAAAATTGATATTAAGGACACACTATTACTTATACAAACACATCTTTTAAACAAAATTAATTTAAAATTAACTAAGTATACATGCAAACTTAATAAAAGATCAAAACAATTCCTAAAATAAATGGATTTTGCATTTTACATGTACATATAAATAATAATCATGTTTAAACTCTAATATTTCTCCCCCTTTATCAAAAATAAAAAAGAATAAATGCAAATACCACAATTGAAAAAGGAGAAATTTCATTAATAAAAAGATGCAGTCTAAAGATAAAATACTAAAAATAAATGAAAAATAAACTAAACATAAATACGATATTAGTATTCTAAAATTTAAACAAACAATTAGAGGCTCATACACTGAAAATAAACCAAACATAAATTAAACATAAAACAATTAAAAAATACAAAGAAAATATATTCTTAAGGAGGGAAAGGAGGAGGAAGATAGGTGCATGAGTAGCCTTTTTGCTTATAAATGTGATGTACATCATGCTGAAGATGGGTAACATTATCATCAATTTGATTGAAGTGCACATTAAAGTTAGACTCAACTTTATCAAAGTGTACATTAAAGTCGGTTTCCATGAGAGACATCTACTTAAAAATTTGGCCAACCCAAGAAGGTTCATCCTCTTGAGCATCTTGACTTGAGGTTCCTTTCACTCATTGTTCTCTTTCTTGGAGGAGCAACTTGAGGTTATGGATCTTATTCTTCTTCCCCTTGACCTTCTTACTCTTTTAGTTCCTAAAATATGGCCTCAATGTTTTCACTAGCATTAATATCATGTTTCCAAATCGAAACTCCATTGATAGAGGTGAATTGCTTTGAGTTTCAAATAAAAGTAGTATCAAGAAATAAAGGTTTAGTAGAGAGCAGAGAGTTAAGATTAATATTGAAGAATTTAGCTAATTTTGTAATAATCCCACCAATACAAATAGCACCGGTTTAACTAGCACTAATTAGCCAAATTCTCCATTGTAAAAATCTTCTTAAAGCAATACTCTCATTGTTATGAAGATAATAGAGAATAAAAAGATCATCAAGAGAGATTGCTCTATTAGAGAGAGCTCTACCATTAACAGAACATGTCAAAAAATAATGAACATACCAAAGTGCTTTGGATTTGATGACAGAAGCTTTGGTGTGTCCGACGGAAAAGTAAAGTGCATTTAGAGCCTTGATATGATCCCAATATGAGGAGGCAATCCAATGAGGGTCAACTTGAATATGTCTCTCTTGAGAGAATCCGAAAAGAGTGTCAAACTCTTGATAAGTCATAAAGCTATCTCTTCCCCCTAATTTAAATCTCATTGAGAAATAAGGATTATCTTCATCAAATTTTATGGAGTGAAGAGTAAAAGATGAAAGAAACTTAATAATGAGAGAAGGATATGATAGAAAAGGAGTGAAAGAAAATTCATAAATCCTACCTTTTAGGAGAAGATCTTAGACTTCATCATTGCATCTTATATCCTTGAGAGTTTGTTCATGCATATACCTTGAGGGAGTAAATGCCCTTTTTTGAAAAAAAGACATTCTTTTATTAGTCTCTTGAGAGGTATAAAAAAAAGGAGAATGTGATCTCTTAGATTTATCCTTTTTAGAAGGAGGAGGAGCTTGAGAAGATGAGGTGGCTTTGATAGGTTTCTTTGGAGCCATAAATAGAGAGTTGAAGAAAAATGTGTAGAGAGAAAAGACATGTTTTGAGATGAAAAATCAATTGTGAATAGACTGGTATTTATAGTCATAAGATTAGGGTTAGAAATAATGCAGAATTTAAATTTGAATTGAATAAGAACCTAAAAATTCATTCATGTTTTTTATTGGAGAGTCAAAAAGGTAAAAAAATTTAAATTCCTTATCCTATCAAGAGCTATGTCTCGATTGAGACATGCTCCTATCCCGATCAGGACATGATGTCCCAAGCGATGTCTCGATCAAGACATCCATTCGGGATGAGTTTTCTGTAAAAACTTGAGCGATGCCCTAATCGAGACATCCGTTTGGGATTAGTTCTGTGTAAAAACATATAAATTAAATATCATGTCCCAATCAAGACATAATTTGATCCGGCATGACTAGGGTCACTTCTAGAAAAGTTTTGAAAATTTGTTCAATTAGGTCCAAATAATATTAGAATTAGGTCATTTGAAAAATTAATTTGCTTTAATTGGACAAATTTGATGATTTTTTAAGGATATAACTGAGGAAATGAAAAAACTCATTTTATAATGGATATATTTTACTAAATAGTAAATAATTAATTTAATGAAAATTTCATAAATTAATTATTAATTTACAAAATAAAAGGGATAAAAAAATCAAATAAACATGTATCATATACCAATAATAAACAACCAATATACTTAAGGTTTTATCAAAATCAAGATAAACTAGAACCATCAATCATGCCAAGTTCATGTTTAATGAAGTTCAATATCTCTTTATTGAGAGGTTTTGTGAAGATATCAGCAAGTTAATTATTTGTATCAACAAATTCACGTGTGATATTACTAAGTTGTAGATCACATAAGAAATGATGTCTAATGTCAATATGCTTAGTTCTAGAGTGTTGAATGAGATTCTTGCTAAGGTTAGAAGCACTTATATTGTCACATTTGATGGGAATATGATCAATTTTTATACCGTAGTCCAATAATTGTTGTTTTTGCCTTAAAACTTGTAAACAATAAAGACTTACTACAATATATTCAATTTCTGCAATGGACAAGGCAATCAAAACTTATTTCTTTCTAAACCCAGAAACTAAATATTGTCCTAAAAATTGACAAGTTCTGGATGTTAATGATATGCACTAGGTCAATCATGTATGACCATGTTTTGAATTTATCATTTTATTTAATAAAGAGGCAATTTTCATTATCATTTTGTGTTATGATAATTACTTGAATAGTTAATTTTTACTAAGGTCATTAAGTATGTGACTTGATAGTAAAACCCTTAGATTTAATATGAGTCCTATTCAAATTATCCCTAGTTATAATAATGAATTATGGCTAGTATGGTGTTGATTGATGATTATATTTTACTAATCATGAATATGAGATATTAAGTCAACTTATAGGTACTTATTTGAGAAATAAAGTGTTGGATTGACCCATCATGAAAATACCACATAGATAATTGTCATAAGTAATTCTCATCACAATAATATTGGCTTATTCCTCTGACCTTGAAATTACCATAGATTTCTACGTAACTATTTTATATTTTGACAGAATCTTACATTTTCTTTAACCAGATGATAAAATAGATTGTTATTGGGTATAAAATAAGTTATGTGAGTGATTGAGAAGGAATTTGTCCCTCATTTAATATGAGTAAGATATCTATAGGCCCCTTGATAAGATAGACTGAGGAAAATGCATGACCATGCTAAAGTAAATTGATAAAGAGTTATCATTATCAGTCTACTTAGAATCAAGAAATTATATGATTGAATTCTATAAGGATGATATAATCTATGCCTTATATTCAATCAAGATATCATGTGATAAAGGGACTAGAATATTCACTGTATATTAGGTTATGTCAAATTATTGACTTCACATGACTTGGGTAGTCATAATGTCTTGTTAGAGGCCAATTATGACTTATAGGCCTAAATAGAGATTTAAGGCTCATTGCCAACGTCATATGAACCTATAGGGTCATACATTTTGAATAAGCCCAAAACGAAAATGGGTTTAACAAGTCCAAATACACTCTGTGGAAACAAATAAATAAAACATTTCTTTAAGGTAAAGGTTATCTTAAATAAATAGAATATTATTTATGATTTAATTTTAAATAAAATCATAATAAGAATAAGTAAGAAATTACCAAAATGTTGTTTGGTAAGTGAAACCCTAATTTAAATGCATATAAATATATTATATTCTCTAGGGTTTTATACACTCTCATTATTCTACCACTAAATTCATTTCTCTCCTTTTAGAAAATAAAACATAAAGTTCTTTTTATTCTTGATTTGTGAGAAATCAAGAGAAGGTGCTAGCATATAAATATTCATTTTCAAAATTAAGAGTTATTCTTGTGGACACTTATGGAGGACAGATTATGTTGGAGACATCTCAAATCCAAACTGCTAAATTAAAAACTCGAGGTAGGGTGTCATTGAAGTGAACCTCATCTCTTCTTTCCAGATCTCTTGCCTCTTCTGCGTTTATGGTAAGAAAAAAACCTTAGATTTAATTAGTTAATCAAATTACTTGGATTTAGGTTCGGGTTTGTGATTCAAATTTTATTTTTTTACTATGTATGGAATCTTAAAAACTAACACCGTAAGTGCTCTTTCTATTTAGTAAACTATTGGCAAAGTCTACATCTGAATAACTAACCAAGTCAAAGGAAGAACTCCTAAGATACCAAAATCCTAAATGTATTGTACCATAAAGATATTTCAAAATTCTTTTGATAGCATTTAAATGAGATATCTAGGACTTAATTGAAATATAGCTTATAAGCAAGTAGCAAACATAATATTACGTCTGCTGGCAATTAAATAAAGAAGGGATCTGATCATAGCTCTAAATCGCTTTTCATTAACCAGTTTGCCATTCTCATCCTTGCTGAGTTTGGTTATGGTGCTCATTGGAGTTTTGCTTATTTTAGTTCCATCCATTCTAAACTTCTTGAGAATGTCTGTTATGTATTTTGTTTAATTGATGAAAATCCCATCTTTGCATTGCTTGATTTGTAATATGAGAAAGAATTTGAGTTCTCCCAAATACTCATTTCAAATTCTCTTTGCATTAATTTGGAGAATTCCTCATATAAGCAATGGTTAGTAGTACCAAAAATGATATCATCAACATTTATTTGCATAATTAATAAATCATGTTAGGATTTCTTTATAAAAAGAATTGTATCAACTTTTCCTTTAAAGAACCCTTTCTCTAGTATAAAGTTGCTTAATCTTTCATACTAAGCTCTTGGAGCTTGTTTCAATCTATATAATGCTTTTGAGAGTTTAAACACATGATTTGGAGAATTAAAATTTTCAAAACCCAAAGGTTGTTTAACATACACATCCTCTTCAATAAAACCATTTAAAAATACACTTTTAACATCCATTTGAAAATGTTTAAAATCCATGAATGATGCAAATGCAAGTAGCATTCTAATAGCTTCTAACCTTACAATGGGGGTAAAGGTTTCATCATAATCAATGCCTTCCTCTTAATTATAAGCTTTAACTACTAGTCTAACCTTATTCCTAGTTATGACACCTTGTTCATTCATCTTATTTCTAAACACCCATTTGGTGCCTATAATATGATAATGTTTAAGTGTAGGAACCAAGGTCCAAACCTTATTTCTCTCAAATTGATTTAACTCTTCTTGTATAGCAAGGACCTAAAATTCATCACATTAAGCATCATTAACATTTTTGGGTTCAATTTGTGAAATGAAGACTAGATTAACAATAGACTTAAGTTTATATATAGCAGTTACCCCTTTTATAGTGTCACCTATGATGTGGTCTTAAGGATGAGTTTTCTTGAATTGCCAATCTTTTGGAAGTTCATCCTTCAAGGTAGATTAAGATATCTTCTTATTTTCTTCCTTGCTTGGATGTTCAAGTTTCAAAGACTTATTAACATTTTCTTTTTGAGTTTCTATAATCTCATTGTCACCTATAAGATCATCAACACTACAAATATCCTTTCTAGGATCAAAAAGTTTGATTCATCAAATACAACATCCATTAACTCTTCAACTATTAGAGTTCTCTTATAAAAGACCTTATATGCTTTATGAGAAATAGAATAGCCTAGGAAAATTCCTTCATCGGCTTTAGAATCAAATTTCCCAAGATTATCCTTGGTGTTTAATATAAAGTACTTGCATCCAAATACTCTTAGATATGAGATTTTGGGTTTTCTATTATTCCATAGCTCATAAGATGTTTTATTTAAAATTGGTCTTTTGAAAACTATGTTTAAAATATAACAAGATGTGTTAACGGCTTCTGCCCAAAAGTATATAGGCAAATTATATTTATGAAGCATTATTTTAACCATTTCCACGAGAGTTCTATTTTTCCTTTCAACTACCCCCTAAGAGAAGAAAACTTATGTAAAATACCATTTTCATTGCAATAAATTTTGAAAAACTCATTTTCAAATTCGGTTCCATGATTACTTCTAATGGATGAAATACAAAAACCTTTTTCTTTTTTAACTCTTTTAGCAAAATTTTCAAAAGTTTTAAAAGCAACATTCTTATGACCAAGAAAAAACACCCAAGTAAATCTAGAGTAATCATTAACCAATACAAATGTATAGTGCATTCCACCAAGACTAGCAACTTTAGTTAGTCCAAATAAATCCATATGTATAAGTTCAAGTGGTCTAGAAGTGGACACTATATTTTTAATCTTAAATGAGAACTTGGATTATTTTTCCTTTTGACAAGCATCATAAGGTGTATCCTTAGTAAATTCAAGCTTAGGCAAACTAATCACAAGTTCATGTTTACGAAGATCATTCAAAAGCTCAAAATTTGCATGTCCTAACCTTCTATGCCATGTCCATGTGTCATGGGAAATAGTCATTAAGCATTTTATGTCTTTGTTATCAATTTTATTCAAATAAATGATATAAACATTTTCTACTCTTTCACCACTAAAAATAACTTTGTTTTCATCAAGACTACTAACAAAGCAATTTTTAGGATAGAAAGTTACCTTATTTCCCATGTCACATAATTGACTTATACTAAGAAAATTATGTTTAAGACCATCAATAACAAACACATGATGTATAGATAAGGATTGAGGATTACCTATTTCTCCAATGCCAATACTTTTTCCTTTTGCATTGTCTCTAAAAGTAACATGTCCTCCATTTTTAGCATCAAGCTTGTTGAATTACTCCTTGAACATCCACTATCGAGATACCATTTACTTTATATTTTTATGGATTTCAAGTATACCAACACAAAACAATTTAAGTGTTCTTTTGGACCCAAACCTTTTTGGTTTAGGTTGGTTAGTTTCAAGATAGTTCAAAAAAAGCAAATTCATGTATAGTCTTCTATAAAAGCACACATTATTGGTGTGTCCTTTAATCATGCAATATGAACATATGACATTTTTAAATTTATTTCTAAAAGGATTAAATGCTTTCTTAGTGTGTGAAACATGCCTTTTATGTTATAGTGGTGTGTGTCTTTTATAATTTTATGTCATGGAGTGAGACATGCGTTAGCAATGGCAATGTGTATTTTGATAGGTATGTTTAACATGTTTATGTGCATTGTGTTGTTTAGCATGCCTATGAGTGTTGTTTCTAGTATACATGTAAGCATGCTTGGGTTGAGGTGCTTTAGTTTGAGCTTCACATCTTTGTGTTGATAAAGGATGAGTCTTATGAGACTTTCCGTTGTTATTCAACACATGAGAGCATTTAGCTTTAAAAGCTTGAATCTCATTTAATTTGGAGGTAGAAGGAGTAGAATCATATGAGACTTTTCTAAAATTAATGTGTGATGATGAAGGCATTCCATTTTTATATCCAATTCCATGGGTATATCCATGAAATTTTTAAGAGTTAGGAAGACTATCAAAAGTTTCTTTTCCTCTCTTAAATTTAGTAATGGAATTCTTTAATTCTAAGACTTTCTTAGAAAGCTTATGATTTTCATCATTTTCTTTCTTAAGTTGATCTTTCATAGAATTAGAAGATTTTGAATTACTAATAATTTTTTTATTTCATTTAATAAGTTTAGCAAAATCATTTTTAAAACTTTTAAATTCTTTGGTCAAGTTACCTAACTAATGCTTATAATGTTTCTTCTTAGATAATAAACCTTTGCATTTAACTAATAATTTTCTTATAATAAAGCTCTTATCATCATCATCATCATCATCACAATCATTAAAGGAAGAATAAGAGGTAGATGGTACCTCATTTTCATTTTCAAGAGCCATAAAACAAAGATTGATGACTTCTTATTATTCCTCTTCCTCTTTGGATTCGAAGAAATCATCCTAAGTAGCTTTAAATACTTTTTTCTTATGTTTTATTCCTTTATTTTTTAAATTTGAGTTTGGACACTCATTTCTAATGTATAATTTCTTGCATTCATAATAAGTAACCTCTTTTGTTTTTTTCTTCCCATATCCTTCGAACTTCTTAATGAAGTCCCTTGTTCTTGCAAAATTTTTGTTTCTGAAAAACTTCTTGAAGTTCCTAGTGAGTATGGCAATGTCACCATCTTCATCACTAGAATTTTTTATGCTTTCCTCTTCATTGTCTTCTTAAAAAGCTTTTAGAGCTATACTCTTTTTCTTTTCTTCTTTCTTTTCACCTCTTTACTTAATAGTGAGCTCATGTATCAAGAGCATGCCAATGAGCACATCGGTTGATAAAGTGGTGAGGTCTTGAGCTTACTTAATTAAAGTAACTTAAGATTCCCAATCCTTTTGAAGTAGGGTTCTTAGAATCTTGTTGTTTACCTCTTCTTTAGTAAAATATTCAACAAGTTTCTTAAGGATTGTAAGAAGAGCATTGAGTCAATTAGTCATCTCTATAATTTACTCTTGAGACTTCATTTTGAAGAGTTCATATTCATACATGTAAAGTTGAACTTTCTTGCTTCTCACTTTTGTGCTTCCCTCATAGTGATTTTCTAAGGTCTCCCACATTTCTTTGGCCGACATACAATGTTGAAGCTTTCCTCCTTCTTCTCTTGTCATGGAGAAGACTCTAGTAATTATAGCCTTTTTACTTTTTTGATTTTCTTCCATTTGATCAATAGTCTATTGGTTTTTTGACATAGTAGTTACCATACCATTTATAATAGTTGTAGGTGGTTCCTAACCTCTTAGGACAATGTCCTAAAGTTTAATAGAATCACAATCAAGGTATAACTCCATATTAAACTTCCAATAATGATAGTTACTACCATCAAAGAATGGTTTAAGTGATGAAATGTTTTGAGATTCACTCCCTATAATATTATATTCTAGCAATGAAGTTCCTAGAATTCAAGATCTGATACCAATTAAAAAGTCCAAGAGAGGGGGTGAATAGGACTATCTAATAAAAATGAAAAATTAAATGAATTCTTTGCAATAATTGAATGAAAGTTAAGAATAAAGAATGAAAAACAAAAAGATTTAAGGAGTTCGAATTCAATAACAATCCTACATCTCCACCTAACTTATCCCCAATTTAGAATTTTCAATCACCAAAAATTTTAGTCATAAGATTGAGATTACACAAGAGTTTTATGGCTCACTCTTACAACCTTACAACTTAAGTTTTCTAGTCTCACTCAAAAATCGAATTACAAGTGTTGTTAAAGCTTACACTAAAACCAAAATTCCAAGTTTTGATAGCTAAACACTTAAACTAATACCTTTAAAATAGAATCTCACTTCCTATTTTCTAATCCTAGAAAACAGAAGAAGAAGAATATCTATTCTAATACTCACCAACTCTCACAAGAGTATATAATATCAAAAATTGAATTGAAGAAGAGTTTAGAGAATGGATAAGTTTTTTTTTAAATGAAAACAATCTTCAGAGGTTTTATTTATACTTAAGAAATCCAATTATAGCTATTAGAAGTAAGCATTTCATCCCCAACATTATCCAAGTCCATTTGAATGAAAATTTAGACTCTTGAGTTGCATTTTGTCAGGTCCTGGTTGGGAGTACCATCAAATAGTCATTACGAGCTGTTGTGTTTGAAAAACTGACCTATTATTAACAATAAGACCATGTCCCGATCAGGACATTCAATCGGGATAGGTGTGACTACCCAATTTCAGGATACAATTGTGCACAATTGCGACATAAGCCCCTATGATAAAATTTATTCAAAAATTGAACTTGGTTATCGATTTTCTAGACGTTAGGGAATAAATTGCAATGCTTTTTAGGATTTAATTACAAAGAAGTCAATTTTTTAGGGGTCTTTTGGTAATTAAAAGTTAAAAAAATTTTAAGGATTGGCATTTGTGTAATGTCAATTGACATTGCACAATGCTGACACGTAAAGGTCCCATTTTTTTATTTTTTAAATATTTTTTTATTTTTTATCGATTTTTCAGTGTTTTGACTGGTTAAAAATTTAATTTTATTATTGTTATTATCTTATAAAAATTTCAATGCATTCAAAATGCGTAAGGAGCTTTCAAAATCAAAATTTATTCTTAGTTTGTTTTGAAGAGATGAGCCCGTTCCTGTAATAGGGGAAGTCAATACGTAGACTCTGCTTTAAAAAGCAAAGAGTCTACATGTGTGCGGGGACAGAGACACACACATAGCGAGGGAGAAAAACAAAAGGAGAAGACAAAAAAAGGAGACAAAAAAAAGAGGCGAAGCAATGCGTAAAAAAATCCTAAAATCCAAATGCTACTGAGAACACCCCGCACACCACAAACTTTGATTTTTTTTTTGTTCTGTCAAAACCTTAGTTTTTTTTATACGATTCTTTCAGCAAGAACAATCCAGCATTGTTTTTAGTTCCATTCTAAAATCAACAATACTTCAATTTCAACGATGAAAATCCTAATGTAAGGGGCTAAAAAAGGCATTTGCACAGCATCTAAGATCATCATAGTGTTTTTTTATTCTTTTCTTCCTTAATAATTTTATTTTTTTTTTATTGATTTGAGTTTAAAATTTCACTCATCTGATTTTTTTATTTTTTTGTTTTGATATCTGAGCGGTGATTGTGGAGGAAACAGTCTAATGTTCAAGAATTGAACAGAAGATCAATGGAATGCCATGGATGAACCTGTACTGTTTTTCAATAGTTCTTAGGATTTTAATCTTTATTTTGCGTTTATGTGTTCTGCATAGTTATTTTAATTCATGGGTTTATAATTTTTTAATTTTATTTTTTGTATGTAGTTTGTAATAGCCCTACTAGTGGGAATAATGAAAGATTTAATTTTCTGCGTTTAAAATTGATTAGTAATTAGGTTCAATTGGGTAAAAATCAATTAAAATCAATAGTGGCAGTAGCTTAATTTAGTGTTTGCATGTAATTGATTTAGGGTTTCTAGAAAATCACTAAAATGTATGTTTGATCTCTTTTTTATGTTTTATTTGTTTTGGGTTATGTTTTTTGTGTTTTTATATTATTTTGGGCCCCAAGCCCATGCTTAGGTCCAACTCACTTTAAATAGGCTTAAAAAATGGTTTAGGACTTTAAATAATTAAAATCAACTTAGGCCCATTAGGTTAATTAGATTTTAGACCCACTTAGTTAATTAAAACTTGTTTAGACTTAGCTCAGCCCACTTAATTTCATTTCTCTTAAAATAAATAGGCCTAAGCCCACTTCTCATTTTAAATAAAACCAAGGTAGACTTAGGCCCACTAAAATTGAATAGACTTAAGCTCATTCCTTAGACAAACTAAAATAAATAGATTTAGGCTCACTAATTAATAAAAAATGTAGGCCCACCTTTAGTCCCTTTCTTACTTGTAAATAAAATGTAAATTTAGCTAACTTTTTAATAAAATTAACATAGTTTAGACTTAGGGACGATGAGATCTTGAGTGCGTTTTTTATGTGTAATTTTATTGACTAGATGCCTAGGGTTAGATGGATGTCAAATAGGGTTTAAATAAAATTGCATGTAATTAAAGGATGAATAATCATTTATAAAATTATTCTAAATGAACACGAGACTAAGAGTAGTTAGTCTTTCGTTCCTAGAATCTCCTGATTGTGGTGCTAACTTTCTTTTAGAGAATCGAGTACCACCAATCAAATTGTCCCAATCATTATCCTGGGTGGCGATTCCTCTTCTCCACACTATGACTTTGTGACATAGTAGTGTGTTCCCTAAGGCCTTGAGCCTAAACAATGTCACAGTTACTAAAATCTTGGACACGCGCTAAACCTCACCATCTACAGTGGTGACTCCACTAAGGATAAGAGATACTGATTCTACTTTTGTTCTTTAGAATTATTTTATCATTTATTATTTCATTCTTGCATTCATTTTGCATGTCCTTACTAAACCGATGGCGTTGGTTTATGATTCCATGATTCCACTAGCTTCATAAAATTATAGATTGGCTAACCATCACTCTTAGCCTTAACTCGGTTCAAGAGAGATTACCAGGCTCATCTGACCAGAGTCTATAACCCAAGTCCTTAAGGGGGGTAATCTTCTCTTAAGTTGGTAAAGGATGCTAGGCCCCTTTGACTTTGTCCTATAACTCAAAGTCCATAATGGAGAGCATCTTACTAAAGGAACCTTAACTTTTCACTGGACCTTAGCCACATATAATGGCCTAGTTACTTCCCTTAGGATTTTTACCTAAAGTGCTTGTTTGTTTAAATTGCCATGAGGTATTTCTATTTATAAAAGCCCAGGCCATACCTTTGAAGCTCATTTAGGCTAATAAGGATTAGGCTAGACCTTTATATTTAGAAATGTTGTTTTTGTGATTTTTGTTTTAAAAAGAGATTTGGCATGCACGTCAGCTCTTAATATCCCCTATTGATATGAAGGCCAAGACCAAAAATCCTAGAAAAAGAAACTCGCCATTGAACACGTGTGTGGGAGAAATAAGGTTGGAAGGTTTACCTGCATGATGGCTTGTTGATTGCTTCTTGATATTTGTTATGTGCTAAGTGTTTGCCTGCTATTTATTGCATAAACATATGCATCATGCATACATACAATGCACGCATCATACTAACACCTTGTTTTATAGCCATTATAGATTCATTTGGGTCTTCTCGTGTTTAGGGGCACAAAGGTGGCAGATTAATTAAAACATATCTAAGCCTTAAGTCAATAGCTCAAAAGATCCTTCAAGAACTAGAGAAGAGTCCAATCAACCCATTATACTTAGAAGCTGAACCAACTCAGACTGAACATACTGAAATGGAACAACACCAAAGATATGGACCTTAGAGGACTTTAAGGGAGCTTTAATGGATGACATGAGAGCTATGATGCAAGATGAACTGAGACAAACTTTGGCTGGACTAGTGCAACCTGTTGTTGAATAACCACCTACTGCTACTATTGAATAGCCACTTACTGTAGGAGCTCCACCTGTTGCTGTAGCTTTTCCACCTGCTGCTAACAATGCTGGGGGGCAATTTGCTGCTAGAAATGTGCCTACTACTGATATGAGACTGGAAGGCGTTAAAAATTTCATGATAGAAAAGGTGAAGAGAGAGTCACTTGAATTGGTTCATAATCATGAGGCCAAGAAAATGCAAGCACTGACTCAGAAAATGTCCAAGATGGAAGAGCTAATTAGAGGACAAGAAATGGGATATTCTTTTGACTTTGATGACATGCTGCAAATGGAGGGGGATAAACTATCTAAAAAATTCAAAATGCCTAAACTAAAAAAGTTTGATGGGAGAGGAGATCCAAGGATTCATTTGAATCAATACACCACAACCATAAGCATTATTAAAGCACTATTATCAGTAATTGCTAGGCTGTTTGTACTATCACTGGAGGGAATGTCAGTAAACTGGTACCATGGGTTAGAAAAGTGTGTTAGGGCTGACTGGAAGGAACTATGTACTGCATTCTTAAAACAATATGATTATAACACTCAATTAGAAGTGTCTATTAAGGATTTGGAGTTGACTAAGCAAAAACCCAATGAATCCTTTTCTAATTTCCTCACCAGATTCATGAATAAGGCAAGACTAATGAAAAATAAATCGGTTGAAAAGGATTAAGTTAGGATGATTGTTCATAATGTATCACCTAATTTGGTCGAAAGACTGTAAATGATGAACCCAAAGACCTTTATAGATCTATATAATGACGATCTACAAACTGAAGAGATAGAGAATGAGAAAAAGAAGAATTCTAGAGACTCAACAACCCAAAATTACTCAATTAGGGGCACACAACAGGGAAGTACTAGCCGAGCTATGGAGCTGCGTGCAGTTCAGCAACCCCGAAGGTTCTCCAACTTCAACCAACCACTCTCCAAAGTCCTAGAGAAGCTAATCCAAAAAGGCCTACTCTAACCCTTAACCTTTTCTAAGCCACCAAACCCAAATGTTCCTAGTTTTGACCCTAATAATTACTGTAAATTCCACCAAGCTATTGGCCATCCCACAGACAATTGTATCTGCCTAAAACATGAGATCCAAAACCTGATAGACTCTAAAAAAATCACTGACCCTAAAAAATCTAACTCTAACCCAAACACCTCCCAGACTACTAAAATGTTCTACACCTGCCACCTTGATGATCAACTTAGGGGTTAGTGAAGAAGAAGTGCTAAGCTTTTTTGAGGAACTCAACCCTAGACTCAATGGAGAACCTTTCGAACAAACACAGAGAGGAGTGGAAGATTTACTAGGCCAGCCCTTAGGCAAGTTTAATTATAAAGTATTCTACTCGAAACCACCTCTGATGATATCCTTATTGAATCAATTAAGCCCTCAGGTTAGGGAGATGAGTTTGATGATAAATCGCTAAAAGAATAGCCTAAAATTCCCAAACAGACACTAAAAGGAGTTGAAGATTTATTGAATAAACACTTAGGCAAGCTCAATATGGGAGATCTGAAAGGGAAGGAAACATGCACAATAGAAGTGTGGAAAGATGGGAAAAAAGACCAAATCATTGAAGTTATTGACATCTGGTATGACTCTGATAAAGAAAGCCCTGGCGGTTTTGATGTTTGGAGTGATGAACCTAAAGTGAATTATATCACTAGAAGTGGGAAGAATTATAAAGCAGTAAAAAAGAAAACAGAAAGAGTAACAGAAAGAGAAGATGTAGAGATAGAAAAAAACAGAAAGAGGATTTGATTTTGGAATAACTGAAGAAAGCCAAGGCAAATGTCAGCATTTAGGAATTACTGATGCATTCAGGTAGCCATAAAAGAGCTCTTATCAAAGCTCTAGCGAACATGAATATTGAAATAGTTGCTACTCCATAGGCTATGGTAGTAAAGGTTATAAAAAAGAAATACGGGCTGATAACATTCTCAGATGATGACTTACCTTTAAAAGGAAGAAACCATAATAAGGCATTATTTATCCCAACTGAGGTGAGGGGAAAGAGAACCAATTTTGATATGGTCAATGATGGTTCTGCTCTTAATGTATGTCCTTTGAAAATCCTACCTAACTTAGGTTTGAAAGCTAAAGACTTAACATATTCAAACCTCATAATCAGAACTAATGATGACAGCACTAGGAATGTGGAGGGGACATTCTAAGCTCTAATTAAAATAGGACCTGTGGAATCAACTATTGAGTTTACCATGCTGGACATTCCAGTCACTTATGCTTTGTTGTTGGGACGGTCATAGTTCTATGCCTTGGGAGGGGTACCCTCAATTGTGCATCAAAAGATAAAATTCCCTTATGAAGGAGAAGTTGTGACCACAAAAGCTGAGACCAATGCTATTGTGGCATCCATTTGGATAAACAGAAATAAGTGTGTGCACCCCCTGGATTCTAGATTGCTAGGATATTTAATGGGACTGAAATGGATCCAAGAGTAGTAAAAATGATGGAGAACATGAATTACCGGCTTGGACAAGGAATGGGGAAGAATGAATAAGGAAGTCTAGAATTCCTAGGATTCAAAAATCAAGATGACACAACAAGATTGGGTTTTACAGGGGAAGCAAAACCAAAAGGTAGAAGGGCAAGGAAGAGATTCAATGCAGAAAAGAGGAAGCTTTATGCAAAAGTTGGTCCTTTGAGTCAAAACTTCATCAAGCCAAAGGAAGGCAAATACTATTTGGGAGCCAAGGAATCAATTAGTGTTATTGGAGCATATGTCCTTGGGTTTAAGATCTTTAAGGAGCAAATTATGGAGAATCTGGTGAAGGACAACAAAGAAGAAGTGATGAAGCTGGCAGCTGAGAGGATAGGCAGTGCTGTTATTGAAGAGCTGCTATGTTTACCACCTGAAGAGGAGCCACCCCAAAATTTAGCTACTATCATTAGTGATATTTTTATTGATGTCTTTTATGATGAAACTAGTGTAATAATGTCTGGTCTATTTGAGGATGAAAATTCTATTTTTTCCATGGTCAATGATATGAATGTTGGTTTTGCTTACTTATGTGATGTGCATCCTAATAGTTCTGTGCATTATAATTTAGATCAGTATGTTTGACATAAATTTAATTCAATTAGATTCATTCAACATGGGCATAAATGCAAATTCGAAGAACATACATATATCACATGATGTAACTTTTGAAGATAGGAAATGTTAGAAAAAAAATAAAAAATAAAAAATAAAAAAAAGAACAAAGAGCGAATAAAAAAGAGAAAAAAGAACAGTAAGGTAAAAATTAGAGAGGAAAATTCATGACTAACTGATAACAAGAGTTATTTTTTGTGATGTAATGATTGTTCTCATTTTTGCCCTAATGAATGATTAAAATTGAATTTTAAATTTTTGTTCAAACATCGTATATTGGTCTTTATCATACTGCATAAGTATCTTAATGGAAAAACAATACATGATGAAAGCTTAAAATCAGAAATATGAGATCAATTCCTAATGATGTCTTTGCTTCTTCTTTTGTGACTTTTTCATATAAAGCCTAAGTCCTCTTGTATCTAGAAAATCCTAGTGGTTCGGTAGCTTGTACCATAACCCATACAATGTAATTGTCATCAATTATTATCAGCATCAAGCCTCATATTTTGCTCAAGAATTCTTCAAAGTGCAAGTCTAGTTGATTTCATCATATAGAACTCGCTTTAATCAGTTCGCCCACTCCTATGCATCTTCATTACATGAGATTACAGCTAATAGGGTTAGTAAGACAAAGGTCCAACAACAATAATGACCAAACTGAGTCTCTTTTGCACATAAAGAAAGTGATTGCTAGGATGAATTCAAAATGAAGCAAGGGGCAAAATGTAACGCCAGGACAAGTTAGGGGCAAAATGGTAAATACAACAGTAGAACTTCAAAGTTAGTGAAAATGATTTCAGAGCAGAAAGGAGTAGACTACAAGCATACAAATATAACAGTTATCATATAGCAAAAGCATTAACAAAAAGAAAAGTTCAATAGTGCATCAGTCAATCATGAGCTCCAATGTAAAGCCATGGACCCCACTCGAAGGCCTGGTTATTTGTTCGATAGACTATATCAGAAGCTCAAACATCAAAAGTACCAATAATGAATCATCAAGTGCTTGAACCTATAAGCTGTTGATGAGGCACCTCGTTCTCACACTCCAAGCTGTAAACATAGTTTTGCTCCAAACAAAAGACCTATTAGGGTCATGCATATTATGCATAACATGTATACACTTATATACGTTTGTTATAAAATACTTTCTTTGCATAATAAAGTCTTTGAGCCTAGTCAAGATTGTCCAAACACTTTGTTACTAATATTCAAGATTAGTATTGTAAAAGCGTAGGAAAGTAGTCTGAGTATTCATAGGTAAAGCATCTGAAGGAATGAAAATAAAAGGAGTGACATTACCAAAAAGCATCATCCTAGTGACCTCTAGAGGCTGGATAAGACTTTCAAGCTCCTCAAACTCAGTATCCATCTCTATAGTCTCATCGGGAACATCATTTAGAATATCTTTCCATAACAGTTAGACCAATGTAAGGTGTGGAATATGGTAACGAGAAGGTCCAACATGTCAGCAATACATGCACTCAGCCCTAAAAAGGGAAGAATGCACTTAAAACTTGAGATAAATGCACTCTGAAGACTTCTTTGATGGTGAAATAAAAAACCTCTAACTCCCAAATCTTTTCTTTTACAGGAAACATTGGGAAGAGGAATGAGGCCATTTACTAAAGCATCAATAGGATAGCAGAAAGACAAATTTAGCCTAAAGCCATAACCTCAATGGTAGAATATCATGACCCTGTGATCCGAAACATCATCACCATAATCAAAAAGGGAAGAATGCAAAAGAATAACATTGCATTTTGATAAAATTTCTTCTCTTACAAATAAACCATACTAACTTATAGTATTTTGTGCAGGGAAAATAAAAGAGAACGAAGAAGAGGAAAGGAATTGATACATTAATAAGAATGACTAGGATATCAAATGCCAATCACTCATCAAAATCTCACTCTGTGTGACAAATAGCCTAACAAATGGCAAATGAAAGTAGTATAACTCTATCTATTTTGATTCTGTAGTAAAGTACAAAGAAAATTTATAAAATTAAGAGTAAATTCATCCACTTCATGATATCATATGCAAAAACTTATCTCATGACCTTTGATTTTAATGGCTTTCTTTTATTAGCCTAGCAGAATTTAGATGTCTTGTTGAAAGTTCTATGCTAAGAGTTTCTAAAACTCTAATCAATCTAATGCTTACTTTACACCCAAACGAGGGGAAGAATATACAAAGATAAAATCTATGGACTTGCAATATAAATTGGTTAAAATTCAAAGTATCATTTTAGTCTTTTGAATAATAAATATGCATATAATATACTCCAATGCTCAAAAATGAGTATGAGTACAAATCCCTCAATGGTATCCATGCTGAGTACTACGAGAAAGGCGAGGGAACACTAAGAGGAGAATCAGAATAAAAGCAAGCATAACGTACCCCAATGCCCAAAAATGAGCAAGAGTATCAACATGAACCTCTGGCAATATCCACGTTGAGTAATACAATAAAGGTGGGGGAATACTAAAAGAGGACCCACGTTAAAAAAAACTTGCTCTATTTACTCCAATGCTCTGTAAGAGTAGAGTATCCAAAGGACTTTTCTAACGGTATCTACACTAAGTAATATGAGAAAGGCGGGAGAATACTTGGATAAGGAAGAAAAGCACAAAAATAATTCAAAGACTATTTTGATACTCCGAATTTAATATTTTTATACTTAATTTCCACAAGTTATGTTTAGCAAATTCTCCTTAAAATTATATGTGGAAGTAAGCTCTTCACTTGGTAAAAGATACATTCTCATCATAAGATGGTTAACGATGTCTCTGACCTTTGCAAATGGCAAATAAGTAACAATTATAAAAATAAAAAATAGTGAGATTCATTAAGTACATGTTATCTCATGATAAAAGGATGAATTTTCTCATAAATTTTCAACATTATAATGTACTTTTATATATTTATCATTATTGAAACTAACTTTAACAAGTTTGCAAGAATTATAAATCTAGAAGGAAGTAAATCCAACTTATAGAGTTGGTTAACACAGCAGTATGATAGAAAAATTAGATAGCCTAAATCAGTCATCCTGAGCTTTAGAATCTAGCCATGGGCTCCATCCTTTGGTAGAGTCATCACAATGAAAGATGTCCGGAGGTCTGACAGAGGAAGTCCCAACACTGTAAGGATCAATGCCTGAACTTACAAGTTGTTAGCGAATCATCTCAATCTCACACTCCAGACTGCTTGAGTAGCTCTGTGATATTTTTATAGAAATAAACAAAAATAAGAAAAGTTACCTCATTACCCACATCTCTGCACCTGTGGGTATGTAAATGAGTTAAAGGAAAGATAGTTAAGTCTTCTTAAAGTCTAAGATCATTATGAGGAAAATGAGGAGGCAAAATCCTCTGACATTTTGAAGTCTCAACTCCTTCATGTTATCTATATGACGAGGAGGCCATAGGATCAGACGGATTGCAAATCAGATGTCAAATGATGAAGAAATCAAGGAAAGAAAATCAGTGAAAAGAGAGAAAATGAAAGGAAAGGAAAATGAAGAAAGGAGATAATGGAATGTTATATGTAAAAAAGGAAAGTATATATAAAGTGAAAAATATCCACCTTGGTCCTTATACATGGATCCAAGTTATTTCATTGCAATTTGGTCCATAATTGCATTTTGATTAGGAACATGTTCATAATTAAATCATGACATTCATCAAATTAATAATTCATTGAATTATTAAAACTGCATAATCAATCGGTGATTCTGAATTTTTTTTCAAGTACAGAATACAAAACAAGATTATATAATTCATTTTTTGCATTTTACATGCATCATTTCAATCAAAGGATTCATATGCTGCACAGTAGCTATGATATGAATTTCAAATGATTTTGTTATGTGTTGCACAGTAGTCATAACCTTCATTATGTTATGTACTACATAGCAGTTATGACATAAACATTCAAAATTCATCAGTGCTAGACGTTCCATAGGAACTATAGCAAATTTTCAATTCAACTTCACTAGACATCCCACGGAGAATATAATGTACATTGTTAGATGTCCCATAGGGAATATAATGAAATTCATCAATGCTAGACGTTCTACAGGAATTATAGCAGATTTTCAATTCAACTTCATTAGACGTCCCACAGGGAATATACTATATATCACTAGATGTCCCACAGAGAATATAGTGTACATCGTTAGACGTCTCATAGGGAATATAACAAAATTCATCAGTGTTAGACGTTCCATGGGAACTATAGCAGATTTTCAATTCAACTTCACTAAACATCCCACAGGAAATATAGTGTGCATCGTTAGACGTCCCACAGAAAATATAATAAAATTCATTAATGCTAGACGTTCCACAGGAATCATAGTAGGTTTTCAATTTAACTTTATTAGACGTCCCACAGGGAATATAGTGTGAATCGTTAGATGTCCCATAGGGAATATAACAAAATTCATCATTGTTAGACGTTCCACATGAACTATAATAAGTTTTCAATTTATCATCACTAAACATCTCACAGGGAATATAATGAAACTCATTTGCATAAAGTCCACTAGACGTTTAGCAGGAAATATAGTAAGACTTGTCAAATATTACACCTTGCTCAATAATTTGAGCATCAATCTATCATTTAAGATACAATCAAGTGTCTTAATTTCTTTCTTTTGAAATTGTGTGCTTCCACTGTTTTGCCGTAATTTGTCAAGCAAACAAAGACAAAGGGGGGCAACTATAAGCACCCAATTTCAGAATGCAATTGTACACAATTGCGAAGTAAGCCCCTATGATGAAATTTGTTCAAAAATTGAACTTGATTTTCGATTTTCTAGACTTTAAGGACTAAATTACAACACTTTTTAGGATTTGATTACAAAGAAGTCAATTTTTCATGGGTCTTTTGATAGTTAAAAGTTAAAAAAATTTTAGGGATCGACATTTGTGCAATGCCGACCGACATTACATAATGCCGACTAGCATTGTGTAACGTCGATCGGCATTGCACAATGTCGATCGACATTGCATAATGTCGACGCATAAAGGTTCCATTTTTTTTATTTTTTGTGTATTTTTTTATTTTTTGTCAATTTTTCAGTGTTTTGATTGGTTGAAAATTTAATTTAATTATTATTATTATTTAATGAAAATTTCAACGCGTTTAAAACACATAAGGAGCTTTCAAAATCAAATTTTGTTATCAGTCTATTTTGAAGAGATGAGCCCGATCCTGTAATGGGGGAAGTCAGTATGCAGACTCTGCTTTAAAAAGCAAAGAGTTTGCATGCATACGGGGATAAAGACACACACACAGCAAGGGAGGAAAAAAGAGGGAGAAGACAAAAAAAAGAGGCAAAGCAGTGCGCAAGAAAACCCTAAAATCCAAACGCTACTGAGAACACCACGCACACCACAAACTTTGACTTTTGTGGTTATGTCAAAGCCTTAGTTTTTTTTTATACGATTCTTTCAACGAGAATGATCCAGTGTTATTTTTAGTTCCAGTCCAGAATCAACAATACTTCAATTTCAATGGTGAAAACCCTAGTCTGAGATGCTAAAAAAGGCATTTGCACAACATCTAAGATCATCACAGTGTTTTTTTTTATTCTTTTCTTCCTTAATAATTTTATTTTTTTTTATTGGTTTGAGTTTTAAATTTCACTAATCTGATTTTTTTTTTATTTTTTTGTTTTGATATTTGAGCGGAGATTGAGGAGGAAATAGTCTAATGTTCAAGAATTAAACAAAAGATCCATGGAATGTCATAGATGACCCTATCCTATTTTTCAATTGTTCTTAGGATTTTAATCTTTATTTTGCATTTATGTGTTCTGCGTAGTTATTTTAATTCATGGGTGTATAATTGTTTAATTTTTATACGTAGTTTGTAATAGCCCCAGTAATGGGAATAGTGAAAGATTTAATTTTCTGCATTTAAAATCAATTAGTAATTATGTTCAATTAGGTAAAAATCAATTAAAATCAATGGTAGCAGTAGTTTAATTTAGAGTTTCTAGAAAATCACTAAAATGAATGTTTAATCTTTTTTTATGTTTTATTTATTTTGGGTGGTGTTTTTTGGGTTTTTATATTATTTTGGTCCCCAAGCCCACGCTTAGGTCCAGCTCACTTTAAATAGACTTAAAAAATGGTTAAGGACTTTAAATAATTAAAATCAACTTAGGCCCATTAGGTTAATTAGATTTTAGGTCCACTTAGTTAATTAAACTTGTTTAGACTTAGTTCAGCCTACTTAATTTCATTTCTTTTAAAATAAATAGACCTAAGCCCACTTCTCATTTTAAATAAAACCAAGTTAGACTTAGGCCCACTAAAATTGAATAGACTTAAACTCATTCCTTGGACAAACTAAAATAAATAGATCTAGGCTCACTAATTAATAAAAAATGTAGGCCCACCTTTAGTCTCTTTCTCACTTGTAAATAAAATGTAAATTTAGCTAACTTTTTAATAAAATTAACATAGTTTAGACTTAGGAACAATGCGATCTTGAGTGCATTTTTTATGTTTAATTTTATTAACTAAATGCCTAGGGTTAAATGGATGTCAAATAAGGTTTAAATAAAATTGCATGTAATTAGGGGATGAAATAATCATTTATAAAATTATTCTAAATGAACACGAGACTAAGATTAGTTAGTATTTCGTTCCCAAAATCTTCTGGTTATGGTGCTAACTTTCTTTTAAAGAATCGAGTACCACCAATCAAATTTTTTCAATTATTACCCTGGGTGGCGACTTCTCTTCTCCACGTTATAAGTTTGTGACATAGTAGTGTGTTTCCTAAGGCCATGAGCCTAAACAGTATCGTGGTTGCTAAAATCTTGAATGCGTGCCAAACCCCGCTGTCTACAATAAGTACTGCCTATTTTATGAATTTTGCTTCTTTTGGTCCTGCTTAGGACTACTTTGGTTCTGATCAGGACTTCAACCTAAATTATAACTTTTTATGGAATTTAATCCTTATAATGAGCCCGGTTGAGATGGTACTTATAATGGCTTTTCGAAATCATTTTTCTTCAATAATTCATTATTATCTTGACTTTCAAATTATTCCTAACTTATACACACTTTGAAGCAAACACCTTAGTTGCTCAAAATTAAGTTTGTTAAAATCAAAATCGAAATTGCTTAACTTGCTAAGGTCAACATAAATAAATATAAATTGAAAGAGTCCCAAAGGGGGTGTGAATATGACTATCGAACAGAAATGAAAATTAATGGAATTATTTGCAAGAAGTGAGTAAGAGTAGAGAAGGAAGAATGAAGAACATAAATATTTAAGGAGTTCAGATTCACAAATAATCCTACATCTCCACCTAACTTATCCCCAAGTTAGGATTTTTTAATCACCCACAATCTTATTAACAAGATTGAGAATACACAAGAGTTTTATGGCTCACTCTTACAACCTTACAATCTTGAGTTTTCAAGGCTCACTGAAAAACCAAATTCCTAAGTGTTTTAATGGCTAAACACTTAAACCAATTCCTTTAGAATAGAATCTCACTTCCCGTTTTCTAAACCCAGAAAATAGAAGAATAAGAATTTCTATTCTAATCACTCACCAACTCTCACAAGAGTTATACATAAAGAATTTTTCAAAAGAAAGTTTTAGAGCTCAATTGAATTTTTAAGAAAATGGTGAATGATGCACAAGTGTTCTTAACCTTTCAATTGAATTCTAAGTTGTGTTTATATAGAAAAACACTTAAAAATGTAGTTATTGGATATTTCAATCATGTCTCCAACGTTTAGAATTGATTTTGACTCAAGTTTTGAACTTATGGCAGCTCAAGGGATGCTCATGAGCGCTCACGAGTGAACAGTGCTCGTGAGGGGTGAAATTATAGCCGTTGCATTCAAAAATTCCCGTTGGAATGCTATCAAGGGTATGCTCATGAGCAAGTCACGAGCCACTAGCTCATGAGGGTTGCTGCCAATTTTTGGCAAAAATGTGCTTTAAAGGCTGCATTGAAGGACAGCTTGTGACCACTTCGAAAGATGCTCATGAACAGGACTGAAGACGATCGATTCAGCCAAAAAATTCTTCATGAAAGCTGTAGATAATTGTCTTATCTTTCCATAAAAATTTTAATAATCCCATTTGGACATCTATAGCTCAAGATATTACTGAAATACCAAGAATTGTGCAAACTAAAATGCAAGCTATATATGCTGACTTTGACTGAAGATTTTCATACCCAAATGAACTTGGATTTTGACAAGCAAGCTCAATCTGGAAAGCTTAAGATGCCTACTTCAAAAGTGAAGAAGCTCATTTTCATATTTAAGAGCTCTAAATAAGTCAATAGCCTTCTTCAATTTCAGAGGTTCAATCAGCCCGAAAAGTCACTATTCACCCAAAAGTGTATATGTTTGGTATATAATTCCCTACACACTTAATTGAAATTATTAGTATAAAAATTGTTCCTCAAAGTCAAAAATTAGGAGTTTGATCATGCAAATGGTCAACATAAATATTATTATACTGATGCTTGAATGTCTATGTTCTTAGGTTGCATGCATATATATAATAATGATTCATTCAGTGAGGTCTGACCCCCCTAAATTATTTTTCTAGACTTTTTACTTTAGATCTCCCCTATTAATCCTCTTCGTCGGACCCTTTCTTCACTAACCGATTTATGTAAATTTTTAATTATCACTTCTTGTATTTATTAGACGCTGCATTAATAGTATGTCTTGTTATAGTATTTTATATTGTTATTGACTGAGGTTTTGTATTTGAATATTTGTTAGAATATATATTTTATTGTGATATGATATGAAAGTTATTTTGATTTAAAAAATTTTAATTTTGAGATATATTTATGTTTATGTTTTGTTGGGTTCCGGATTCTTACGAATTTCTGTTCTCTAGTGTTGGTCATTATTCTTGGGTTTGTGTTGTGACATAGATAAAAGACAATTAATTTTTTTAATTAATTTAATTATAATTATTTACTTAATAAACTTTAATTTAATAAGTATTTAAAAATAATAAGAGTATTATTTTATTTATATGTCTATCTATTTTTTGAAATTTTATAGTGTTACAATACAACATAGTAATTTATTTCAATTTTAATTATTTACTTATTAAATTTAATATAGTAAGACTTATAAAATTATGTTGTCTAATTTTATTTATATTAGATAAATATAAGTAGACCTGGTTAAAATAGAAAAAAAAATAATAAAAATACTACTAATATTTTCAATAATTTAATTTTATTAGGGATAAAATAGAAGTTAACTTAATTAAAATAGAAAACATATTTTCAATTAAATTAAAATTATATTTTAATTAATTTTATTTTTATTTGATCTAACATATAAGTTAACCTAATTAAAATAGAAAATAGATTTTCAAATACATTAGAATTACATTTTAATTAATTTTATTTTTATTAGTAAAAGACTAAATTATTCAATTTTTATATAATGATGAGTGAAATTTTTTTTATAATTTTTTTGTTCCTCCTTTATATATATATATATATATATACTAGTAAATAATCATATGTTTTACACGTAAATAAAAAATTTATTAAACTTGTGATATATAACAAATAACTAAATAAACATATTATTATTATTATTATTAAATAAAGTTTTAAAAATAATAACAATGTTATTTATTTAGCAATTTAATATTAACTTAATATAGTTATAATTTATTACAACTTTTATAAATCCTTTATTTAAACAACTATATGATATTCTTTCAATATTTTTTATAAATAATATTTC
Organism: Mallotus nudiflorus; assembly: GCA_947683625.1. NCBI lineage: Eukaryota > Viridiplantae > Streptophyta > Magnoliopsida > Malpighiales > Euphorbiaceae > Mallotus > Mallotus nudiflorus. The sequence continues at coordinate 8,091,686 of CANTUR010000157.1, read as the reverse complement.
TCAACTTTAGAACTAATTTCATATAGAAAAAAAAATATTATGGTTATAATTAAAAATAATAAAAATTATATTTTCTTTATATAACAATTTAAATATTATAACTCATTAAGCTTATAATTTATTACAATTTTAGTAAATTTTTATTTGAGTTATAATATTTTATTTATTCAATATTTTTAATATTAATAATTTTATTTACTCAAAAGTTAATTTAATGTAATTTTTTTAAGTTCATATAATAATGAATTGATAAATATTAGTTCATTTAATTTTAACTTTTTTAGTTAAAGAGTGTAGCACTTCTCCTCCAACTATTATTTGTTATTTTGAAAATTTGGTTAATATGAAATACACTACCTAAAAAATCTGTAAAAAAATATAAATAAAATAATTCCTTACATGTTTATTATAACATAACATATTACAATTACAATATTATAAAATATTACCATACATTCTTTTTCTTCACTTCTTCCGATTACACTTTCTTCAATATCAGGTGTTTTTTATGGTAAATTGCTTCATCCCATTTTCAAGAGAATCAATTGTACAGATTTCACTATTACTATTAGTAGACATATTGGTAAAATTATTGATGGATTAAAAAATAAAAACTATAAATTTCAAAATCACATTAAAACAAAACCTTTATATGGAGAATTTTTTCCATATGATAATTACAATTAGAATTATAAAAAAAAAATTTAATTCCAATCATTTTAATTTAAATTCTAATTACAAATTACAAATTCTTAATAGAGTTGGTTAATCTTAAAAAGCTAATTTTTTACAACATAATAGTCGCGTTCGCCATAAAAAAAATATGTTTAATAAATTAATGTTAAAATTTTAATAATTTAATTTTTCCAACATAATAGTAATGTTGGCCACAAAGTAAATATTTTTAATAAATTAATACTAAACTTTTGATAATTTAATTTTATTAAAGATAAAATCGAAGTTGATATAATTAAAATAATAAAAATACTTTTAATTAAATTAGAATTATATGTTAATCAATTTCATTTTTATTAACATAATTAAAATAGAGATAGATTTTATATTAAATTAAAATTATGCTTTTAGTTAATTTAATTTTACTTTTATTAATAAACAATTAAATTATTTAATTTTTATATAATAAAAAATGAAATTTTTTTTTATAATTTTGTTTGTCCTACCTCTCGTACATTTATATATAATATGGATATAAATATAGACTATAGATAGATAGATATATTTGTTATTTTTATAGATAAATTAATAATTAAAATTTAAAAATTATTATTTAAGAAAATTATATAATTAATTTGATTTATTATTATTATTGTTGTTGCTGTTGTTATTATTATTTCCATATTTCCCCTGAAAACATCTGTTTCTTATCTTTTCCTCGCCCTCCTCTCACACATTCTCGGTGGGTTGTGGTGGCTGACGATAGGAGCACAACCACACTTCAATTCCCAATTACTTAAAAAAAAAAAAAAATCTTAAAAGGCAATCTTTTCCCTCTTTGGGTTAGCTTCTCCAGCCCCACATCCCCTATAGTTGATTCTTTTCTTTTTTCAATTGACTGAAGGTTTGATACCTGCATTTTTTTTTTTTTTAAACTTGAATTTTTGCTTAGTTACTTCCTTGAATTGGTGCAGAATGGCAGCAACAGCCTTGTCTTTTGCAAACCATACAGTCTTCTCTATCAGAACAAAAGCATCACACTTTATTGGTAGAAGAAGAAGAAGTGCACTCACTCACTTCACTTTCTGTTTGCCTTTCTCTTCTTCTTCCTCTTCTGTTCTCACCACTTCTACTAATAACAAACATTGGAGACGACCTGTCGTTTCTGTCCTTGAACTTGGTGGTGTCAAGATTGATAGAGATGGTATTGCTTTTACCCTTCTCCCAAAGTTTCTTTCTTTGATTGGATTTATGAATTGATGAGGATTATTTCTCCATGTTTTTGGGTAATCTTTTGTGGGTTGTTGCTGCAATTGGTAATGTTGCAGTGGCCTTGCATTTTTAAACCCCAGGACTGATAAAAGTAGTAACCTTGTGCTGTTTTAGTGTTGAGCAAAAGCTATAGCTTTTCTAGTTTATTTAATTATTGTCATTAGATTGACAGTTTGCCATGATGTTGACTCTAACAATTTACTACCAACAGTACTTGGCTGGTGTATTTTGATGATGTATCGAATTTAATTTGGGATATTGATGTTTGTAGATGTGGTTCGGGATGACCCTACAAACAATGTTCCAGATTCAATTTTTTCAAAACTTGGAATGCAGCTTCATAGGAGGAATCAACACCCAATTGGAATTTTGAAGAATGCCATATATGAGTATTTTGATACCAATTTCTCGAACAAGTTTGATAAATTTGATGATCTATGTCCACTTGTTTCTGTCAAACAGGTAAATATGAATTGGACAAATAAGGTTGCTCTGGCTCTGTATATTTGTTATTGTTATTTATAGTTTCTGAAGCATGGGTAGTTTTCTTAGTGATGATAAAATGTGTTTCTTGCAGAATTTTGATGATGTCTTGGTTCCTGCTGACCATGTAAGTAGGAGCTATAATGATACGTACTACGTTGACTCTCAAACTGTCTTGAGGTGCCATACGAGTGCACATCAGGCAGAGCTATTGAGAAATGGTCACACTAATTTCCTAGTAACTGGAGATGTTTACCGTAGAGATTCTATTGATTCAACTCATTACCCTGTTTTCCATCAGGTTGGTGGTTATCTATAATTTTTGCAATCAATCGTGTTTTCCTTATATACTATTATTGGAAATAGTGTTCTTTTTTTCCCGTGATAAATTTATTTTAGTACTACACAGATGGAAGGGGTTCGTGTTTTCTCTCCAGCTGCTTGGGAAGCATCTAGCTTGGATGCCACATCTTTTGTTGCAGAGGATTTAAAGAAATGCCTTGAGGGTTTGGCAAGGCACCTATTTGGTAAAGTGGTTTAGACTTGAGTAAACACAACCTCACAGATAATGCTAGTCATTGTTGTAGGAATGCTGATGTTTGAAATTCTTGGAATTATTTTATTTTGGCATTTAGTCTGATGCTGTGTTTGCATAATTAATTTGTTGGAAAAAAAATAGGCTGAAATTGAGTGGCAGAAGTAATTGAGTGGCTAAAATAGGCTAAAACAGCTGCCCTCATTTTATCCTCAACTCTATGATTGTGTTCTAATGGTTCCATTATGTCTTATATTTGTTGATTACTGATTGACTGATTTTGTTGGATATATCAGGTGCTGTGGAGATGCGCTGGATTGATACATATTTTCCGTTTACCAATCCTTCATTTGAACTAGAGATATATTTTAAGGTATTTTGTGTAATTTAATTATTTTTCTACTTCTAGCATTTGGTTCATTAGAAAGATTTTAGTAACTGGTGAAACGTGAAATTAAGATACTTCATAAAAATAATTATCAACTTTCAATGGATGTCTTATGTTGTTCAATAATCTGAGGAATTTGTTATTTAAAGTGTTTGAATTACTGAGGGAAAAGATGTAGGGTACATGTAGTGTAGATGAATTGCAGTTTTCTTGTTTGAATTTAATGGCCAAAAAGTAACATGCAAGTTGCAGCTTTTAATGTTTAGGGAATCCTTCCGTCAAACCTGCTTAACATCTTAGGTAGGGGGTCACTCCTAAAAGATGCAGCCTACTAGAGAGGCCAAAGTAGACCCTGAATCAAGCTGTAAGCTGATGCCTATAGAATTTCTTAACTCACAAATCCTTTAAAAAGCTGTTAACAAGCCTACAATATTTAGAAGCAATCCCTGTTAGGTGTTAGATGTTGTTGAGCAGTCTGTAGGTGTTAGATCATTACCTCAATAGGCCCTTCTCCAAACCAATCTTCTTTAAACATCCCCTATCAATCATCCTTCGAGATCATTAATAAGCATTGCAATTCTGTGCAGAAGTATATAATTATTATGTATTATTTAAAATGGATAATGTGACCCTGTAACTGGATTTATGTCCTCTAGATAAGTTTGGCAAGATGATCCATGGTACTTTAGGAAAAGATCCTAGTAGTTTATCCATATTAGCAGGCACTCTTTTGAGTTGAAACAGATTGTACTAACCTTCATTCTAATCAACATGTTGATTTTACAACAACCTGTCAATATTAGATTTGCCCGGCTTCTAGTTTATAGCTCTTTGCAGACTGAAGTTGCTCAAAATGATAGTTTTCTATTGACACTCTGAAGCAGTATCTATTATTACTTCTTTTGTCCTATTTGTTATCTCAATCATTCATAAGCTATTTTAGATAGATTACAATTTGTGTAATTTGGAAACCATTAGAATATATGGGTCATTGCAAATCTTATGTTCCTAAATCTAATGTCATAATACTCTGGTTTGCCTTTTTATTTTATTTGTGTCGTCATAACTAAGCCTTGTGTGTATATATCACAATTTTTAGGACGCTATAATGCCACTTCCAGTATAACTCTGTATAACTGTCATATTCAGTTTGATTGACTCTGTATTTAAATGATGCCTCTTTTGTGATTTGGCGGATTTCAATTGTGCTATCCTTCTTATTCTGTGTGGTGGTTTTGCAATTTTTTTTTTCTTTGTTCTGATCATAGGTTGTTATCAGACATCTCTTTTACAAATGTTGGTTGCTAATACAAATGTTCCCTCTGGAGTTGCAAACAAAAAAAAGCAGTTAATGGACACTAAGAAAAGGAAACTGGATATATTTGAAACATAAGCAGTGTAAGAAAAAGTTGTTCTCCAATGTCTCTGACCTTTTTTTATGTTAAAATGATGAAATAAAATGAGCAGTAACTAGACTTGATAATTTTGTAATCCATTCATAGTACACTTATTTGGTATATTGCCCACACATTTTCATAAATAGGTGGTGGCACCTTTATTTTGACAAAGACAACCTTGAATTGTTCTGTTCATTGGAACTATTATTATTGTAATTATTTAAGAAAATTTTGCATAAGTTATTGACCCAAAATGTAATTTTGCATAGGGGGGAGCCTTGAAATTTAATTAGAGGACTGTTCAAATTCAGTAAATAAAATACTGTTTTAGCATGGACATATAAAAGACCTTAATAAATTGTTGTCCTCACCATTATTGGAATTGCTTTCTCCATTGAAATTCTTGGACTGCCTAAGTCACCATCTGGTGGACAATGATTTGTTAGGATGACTGGTTGGAAGTCTTAGGATGTGGTGTAACTGAGCAAGAAATTTTAAGGAGAAATGGCAGACCTCAGGATGTTGCTTGGGCTTTTGGACTTGGATTGGAGCGTCTCGCAATGGTTCTATTTGACATTCCTGATATTCGGCTTTTCTGGTCAAGTGATGAACGCTTTACTTCTCAGGTCAGTCCTTAATTATGATATGGTTTAGGCTAAACTCTTGCTCCCTCTTCATAGTCAGTTCATTTTTATGTTTACTAATTTAATTCCATGAATTGACATTATTTATCTTTTTGTGATCTAATACAACTGAATTATTAATTTGGAAATATTTCTCCTTGTATGTAGTTTTCCAGTGGCCAATTAGGAGTCAAATTCAAGCCATTCTCAAAGGTGTAATTATGTCTTTCCTCTTGTCAATGCAATCCTAATCCTTTTTTTTTTCTTCTTTTTTTCCTTTGATCAAATGTCCCCTCTATTTAAAAGGCCATGTGGAGACTTACATGTGGAAGTATCTTTTGCAGTATCCTCCTTGTTATAAAGACATGAGTTTTTGGATCAATGAGTCATTCACTGAAAACAATTTGTGTGAACTTGTCAGAGGAGTTGCTGGGGATCTTGTTGAGGAGGTATGTTTATAGATGCTTGTTTCCTTTTAGTGCTATTTGTAATGTACAAATACTGCTGAAAGAAAATCTCCAAGTAACATTCATTCATTCCCTCAGTCACCTTCTTTGCTCAGCTCTGTTGGCATGTTCCCTGTTATTTTCAGAGTGTAAGCTGATATCATTGATTACAAATGGTCAACATGCTTTTCTGGAACTATGTTAAATGTGCCAATATTAATCAGTGCATTTCCTTGGATATATCCTGATCAATTCATTTTAGCTGTTGTAAAGTAAGAATCTAGGATGAAATTGTAATCGATGCAGGAACTTCTGTGACGAGGGAGTAATTGGTAATAGTCAGAGGATGCGTTTTATAATAATTTCTGTGAGCCTTTTAATTCTGTAAAGCAGCTTGGGACTTGCTTGGTGCATACTGCATATGTAATAACATAAATGGATAACAAGGTGTCCTTTGTGATGAGTTCTGTGTGCCTTCAAATCCTTGGCAGTAAGGCAGCTGAGGATGCGCAATGCAAGTCTATGATAATAGCATTCTGAGCCTGCGGTACTTAGTGTAGTATTGATTAAGTTCCTTTTTGCTGTTGATCTACATTGTTGGTTATTTGTGAATCAGGTGCGCTTGATAGATAATTTCACCAACAAGAAGGGAATGACAAGTCACTGTTATAGGATTGCATATCGCTCAATGGAACGTTCACTAACAGACGAGGAAATCAATGATCTGCAGGTAAATATTTATTTTTTATTATTAATATCACGTTATTAATAATCCAAACAATATGGCCATAACTTCAAATTTTGTTATGCAGTTTAATGTGAGAGAACAAGTGAAGAACAAGATGAAGGTTGTTTTAAGATGAGAGTTACCTGTGATTCGACCATTTAGAATATGTAAATTTGGGGGCGGATAGAGTTTAGAATTGACGAGCCATTCCTTTGCTTTATTTATAGCATTTCAAATGGATTGTTGGAGGCACCCACATTGTACACCATATGGGATATTAAAAAAAGCTCATCATTTTGTGTGATAAATCTATGCTGTATTTTTTTTTTTTTCTCTTTGAACTTGAGAGGGGAATTTTACCTGTCAGGAATTAAACCCATAATTGTTTAATTCTACGAAGTAAGTTTTTGGTATTAGTCTATTCAGCTCGTTTCTATTGGTATGAGTTGTCGTTTCCAAGGATCAAACTGAAAGTTTTGCAAAATTGTCTAAACATAAATCAACCGAGTTGATTTTAATTCTATGCGTATCACCGTTAAGGAAGCGGGTCGAGAAATGGACCCTTGCAGCAGGCAGCAGCTATTGTTTTACCAAGCTGATGGTGGCATCAACCAATCTGAAGTGCGGTTGTTGTCCTGCCTTTCTCTTGTGCAAAATTATTATGTTAAAAAAATGAGTTCTCCAACTCTGGCCTTGTTCGGTCTAAGACGCAATATTACCACAATTGATACTTAACAGGCACCCCACTGCCTGCGACTGCGTACCCAGAAATCAAAATTTTTCCAAATGCAATACCCATATAGAATTTAGCCTCAAAAAGGCAACAGTCATCACACACCTGCTTTCCTGCGTACATCCCCGTCGCACACAGGACTATACTGAATAAGAAAATTGTAGAAAGTAAAGCTATATCAATGGCAATGTCGTCTTCTTCTGCTTTTTTGCGTAAAAGAATCCATTTCACTCGTTACTCTTCCTCTTATTCCTACTTCGACCCTCCTCCTCCAATCACTGCTCGCAGAGTCGTTGTCACCGGTAACACGAAATTTTCTTTTCTTTCTTTTATTTGCTGTTTGGGTATGTGCTGCTATTACTACTACTAATGTTATTGTTGTTGTTCATATGATAACTTCAGGTTTGGGTATGGTAACTCCACTTGGTTGCGGAGTGGAAACAACATGGAAGCGATTAATAGAGGGGAGTTGTGGGATAAGAGCGATAACACCTCATGATCTCAAAATGAATGATACATTTGATAATGAAACTCAGTTGCACGCGTTCAATCAGTTAACCTCTAAAGTTGCTGCAATTGTGCCCTCTGGAACTGGACCTGCTGAGTTTAATGAGGAATTATGGCTTAATTCTAAGGTATTCTGTAAAGAATTGTTTTCTGTATCAGCTTTCAGTTTTTTCATGAATTGGGTATGCTGAAAATGTTATTTGTACTTTTATGTTTATGCTTGTGTTTAGTGGTTTGATGAGTAAAGAATCGGTGGATTTTGAGCTTGTGAGTAGTATCAGAAGTATTTTAAGCTGAGAATCAGAATTAGGTAAGAGCAATGTTTGTCTTTCATTCATACTGTTAGACAGTTGCTATAATGTGTGGTAAAGAGAGTTGGTGGCTGAAGGCACAATACGTCCACAAATTGATTGTTGTAGAGATGAGAATGCTGAGATGGATGTATGAGTATAATAGGATGGATAGAGTCTATGAAGAGTGTATCAGCGAAAATGTGCGAGGTACCTATTAAAGACTGACTAGAGAATAGAGATTATTGAAGACAGGTTAGAGAGAATGGAGATTAAGGTTGTTCGGTCACTTGAATTATACGCCAGTCCACTGCCCTAATTAGGAAGGCCAGCCATATTATTGTGCAGAATTGAGAAAAAGGATCCATATAGCTGACTCCAACCGACTTAGGATAAGGGCTTACTTGAGTTGAGTTGATTTATGCTGACAACTGGCAACAAATATTCCATATATTCATCAACTTTTTATATAGGGGCAGTATTTGTTGAGTTTTTTTGGATAACGAATTAGATGGGTTTACTTCGTTATTTGAATTTGCTTTCATTCCATCCTGCATTTCTTTTTTCTCTTTAGGTTTATAATAACATCTTCACTTCATTTGTGATCGTAATTCTTCTGGCAATTAGCTTTGTTTTACTGTGCGCTAATTGCTGGTGGAATATCATGGTCAACCCTTTAGTAGCATCTGTGCCATTGTAATTTGTGTTTCTCAGGAGCATCGATCAATTTCAAGGTTTATAGGATATGCATTATGTGCTGCTGATGAGGCTTTAAAAGATGCAAAATGGTTACCCACTGAGCAGGAACAGAAAGAAAGAACGGTAATTTATTGATATTTCTGGATAGTTGTGTAATATTATATACATATTTTTCAATTTTGATGATTGAGTCTTTCCTTAACATGAAGAACACCAGGGTGTGTCAATTGGTGGGGGAATTGGAAGTATCTCTGATATATTGGATGCGTCACAAATGATTTGCGAGAAGGTGGGATTATTATCCTCCTTTAATATGTTCAGGAAAGAAAGCCTTTAGTTGATGTTTCACCATCAATGCCATTATATTGCTGTACCTTCTTTAGTCCAATTATCATTAGCTTCTCATGGTTTTGTGAAGGCACCTGCGTATGATGAACTATGTGCTAGCAGAAACACTTAATCTCATATCTAGGCTCTCTCGTTTGCAGAGACTTCGTCGGCTTAGTCCATTTTTTATCCCACGGATATTGATCAACATGGCTTCTGGTCATGTGAGTATGAAATATGGATTCCAGGTGCGCTATAATTCCTCTGCCACAGTATTCTTACACGTTATAATGAATTAACCATGTTATCCCACTGATATATAATCATTTTGGTGGTGCTTTGTCTCTTCAGTTGTTAGGCTCTTTGACAGATTTTTCATGAAATTAAATTTTGATGCTAAAACTAAAATGCTTACGGTCCATTTTCTAGTTTATGCTTTGGAAGGTTAGATTTTTTAATAGGATAAGCAGAATCATGAGTGTGCAGTCTATTAGAGAGTTTATGATGTGGACAGCTGGTCTCTATGAACTCGTAGCTCAGATATTCACTACTTATTTTCTCTACCCTTAACAAAAGAAAATGTTTGCTGCCTCTTCAAGGAGACACTCATTAAACCAACAAAGTAACATGTTACATCATACTCAGCCTTTATTTGATATAGGGACCAAACCATGCTGCTGTGACTGCCTGTGCTACTGGTGCGCATTCCATTGGTGATGCTACAAGGATGATTCAATTCGGAGATTCTGATGTTATGGTGACTGGAGGGACAGAGTCCAGCATAGATGCTTTGTCGATAGCAGGATTTTGCAGGTTATTGTTTCTTGAAATTGTAAGCCTTGTTGTAAAGTAAACTGCTCACAGAGAGTTGTATCCTGATGCAATTTCCTTTGCTCTCCTGAACATTTGGCAAATATACGACCCTGAAACCTGAATGTCAGTTATGCTTGTCATACATATATTGCAAGCCCCCAGACTCTTGAAATGAACCTTATGTGCAGCATTACAATGTTGTACTTGCAACCAAGTGACTGCAATTTTGATGCTTGTGAGCTATTGCATTACTGCATGTTGAAAAACATGACTAAATTCATGTGTATCTTCTCAAGACCCTGCTCTGATAGGACCATAACTAAGTGATCCTTCATGAGGAAACTTTTCAATTTTGAAAGGTTCAAAATAACAAAAATTTTGGGCATAAGCACTTATATAGGCTTGTTGAAGTGTGCATTCATTGGAGGGGCATCATGATATATTGTGGATAACATAGAATATTGTACAAGAGCAATATGCTTAGAGAACACATTGATATACTTAATTTCTGGAGAACATTGATTTTTTACTGAAAGATGTCTTGAGAAGTTTGAAAATACTGTATATGAAAATTATAAAGAATAGGAATATCTCCACACATTCCCAAGTCAGGACCATCCTCTGGTTGGGCCACAGTTGATGCTTTTGTACTGCAAATTATTAGCATTTATAGTAGAAAGCAAATGCAAGCACAATTCCTTTCTTGAAATGACGGCTGTGTTCCTCCTTTTTTTTTTTTTTTTTTGTTCCATGATTTCGTTTTTCAGTGGCATGACACAATGTAGCTAGTCTATAATAGTTTATAATACTATCACAATTGTACCTGTGAAATGCAGTTGGAGACTTAGTATGTAGAATATATTAATTGTAATCTGATGATGCCTTCTTTACAGTTATTTAACTCACTTTCTAATGGCTCCGGGTTTGTCTACACTTTGCTTATTCACTTAGCTGATAGCCACTTCTTGTTGAATTCCAGGTCAAGGGCTTTGACCACAAAATACAATTCAATGCCCCTAGAAGCTTCTCGACCTTTTGATTGTGATCGGGATGGATTTGTGTAAGCACATACATATATTATTTTTATTTGTCATGTCTATCATTTGTTTTCATCTAGTCATGATCTGAATTTGCTTTGAGCTCAGGATTGGTGAAGGTTCTGGTGTCCTTGTATTAGAAGTAAGTTGAGACATTTCTTTGTTTGACTTCATACTACATTTCTAAGATTAAGTTGTTACAATTGTTGGCTTTTACATCATCAAGGAACTTAAGCATGCAAGAGAAAGAGGAGCTAAAATTTATGCAGAGGTTCGTGGCTATGGAATGTCAGGTCTGTTGCCTAAAACATAAAGTTTTGGAATCTTCTACTGTCACAGTTTGGTTGATTGTTTTATCTCAAAGGCAATATTATTGTTCAGGTGATGCATATCACATTACCCAACCACATTCTGATGGAAGAGGAGCTGTTTTGGCCATGACACGTGCTCTGAAACAGGTAGAAAAATGTTAGTGACTTTGAGTCTTTTGTCTGTTCTAGATTAATTTTTGAGTTGCTGCAGCATTAATGAAAAGTTTTAGATTATGTCTGCTAAAGAAATGTGAGATGCCTACAGTTTGAATTGCTATAACTCCTTTTGTCTTTTTCAATGGTGATATCATACTGAATTTTCTTTACATAGTATTCATTTTCTGATGTCAACTTTTCAATGGAGCTAGCATGTTTGCTTCTTTGTCAATTGCAGTCTGGTCTTCATCCCAATCAAGTGGATTATATAAATGCCCATGCTACTTCCACACCTTTGGGTAAACTTTTTGGACATTCACTACTTGTGTTTTTCTGTATTTGTCGCTGATATATTGAGCATGTTCATGTTAAAAATTGAAACTCATGTATTATTCCTTAATTATCTCATCCAGGTGATGCAATAGAGGCCAGTGCCATCAAAACCATATTCTCTGAACATACAACTTCAGGTGCTTTGGCCTTGTCTTCTACGAAGGTAATTTAGGATACAGACTATGTATAGGTGAACATGGCAGACATAATTTTGTACCATGGTGTATGCGTGTTTCTGCAAATTTTTTGCTGTGCAAATGTTAATGATGTTTAATAATCTTTGCAAGCCTTTCTTGATCACCATATCAGTGTCCACAGAGATTTGACTGCAACAGTAGTCATATGATAAGAGAAATGCTGTACTATTTTTCATTGCAATTAATATAAATGATGTAAAATGTGTTCGTCATAGATCATGCCAATTTTTGTGGTTCCAAATGATGCTTCTTATTTGTTTCTCTTGCTGTACCATAGTATATGTATCTCCCTGTTGGTATCCTAAAATTATCTCTCTCTCTGGATATAAAGGAAAGAGGGGTAAAAAAAAAATCCATCTCATCCTTTACAGTATCATGTTCTGTGGCAAAGTTTTTTTTTTTTAATTAGTATATGAAAGAAAAGGAACAACATTCATGCATGTCTCTTTTTAAAATATCTGCTACAATTATATTGATTTATAAAGAACAGATATTCGTATGGTAATTTCTTACTGTTATAATAAAATTCAGGGTGCCATTGGCCATCTCCTTGGAGCAGCTGGTGCTGTTGAAGCAATTTTCTCAGCTTTAGCCATACACCATGTAAGCAATAGCATATACTTACATCTTGTTTCATCGATGATATAACAATCAATGCCATGGCACAAGTTACTGATTGATTACCTGCTTGACCGTGTATCCTGGTGATTGTTTGTGTGCATGCAGGCGTGCACACTATTTCACCTGCTTTATGTGTATTTTGTTCCGCATAAGATTTTGAATTACCGGATCCATCAAATTGACGCTTTTCTTTTAAATTATAAGACACCTATGGGACTGATTCCAGAAATTTGTGTGGTCATGCCTTACTTGTAGCTTGCTTTGCTTACAAAGCCACAACTCCAAAATTATTGTTTCTTCAGACAAATTTGCTCATGAACTTTCAGTAATTAAGAGAATACTTGTAATCTTATAAAACTTTTTCACATTTCAGGGAATTGCCCCATTGACGCTTAATCTTACTCAACCAGATCCCATATTCAAAGACAAGTTTGTGCCATTGACTGCATCAAAGGAGATGCCAATAAGAGCGGCCTTATCAAATTCTTTTGGCTTTGGAGGAACAAATGCATCTCTATTACTCACTTCTGCCCCTTAGCAGACATGCTTCGGTGCACACTGTTAATCTGGACTTAACATGAAATCAGAGGCATCTTTCTTGAAAGTTTTCTAGATATGGAATTGATGAAATAACGTGATGATCATCATTGCAAAGAATCATTTCTTTTATGTACTTGTTAGCTTAGACATCATTTTTAACCTTTAAGATCCAGATCTTAATACTGCCAGAGATATACCAGTTACAAGATCTACCATGAGGCTTTTTTCTTGTGCACCACTTATCAAGTGGAGTTACAGAATTTTGCATGGAGGACTGGTGATGTAAAGTAGCACAAACAATTTTTGTTAATTATCTAAAATCGTGCATGTTAAATACTGTTGCTAAAACATAGTTTACCAAGTAGTAGAACTTCACATTTTAGCTTTGCCGTTCACCTGTCATGACTTCCTAAAGTTTGGATTCATATAAATGTTGTGCCATGGGATGTCTGATCTTTTCTTTGTTTGCTAAATACAGTTACTGCCACGAATCCCCATATGATATGATATATTTCAAGGTAGTGAATTTTTTTTTTCTTTTTTTTTTCAGTCCTAAAAGTAATACCTTTTCAATAATGATTTCTTAAAAGAAAATTATTTTCTACATTTAAGACTCTATTTATTTGCACAAAATATTTTATCTTTGAATAAATATTTTCTAAAGAAAATATTTTTTCATAAAATATAACATTTTTCGATATTTGGTTGCAACATTAGAAAACTGTCATGACCCGAACCCTAAAAGTATGTGACCGACATTAAAAAATGAGAAAGCGTGAAACTTTCGAAACCCATTGTAAGCATTAAGGAATTTATCATAGAGAAACTAAAATGTTAAAGAAAATTCAGCAGAATTTCCCTTGTACTGAAATAATCTTAAAACTTGTAAAATGCAAATACACTCTCAATTAACTCAAACAGTTCCATATATAATAATAACATTAAGTTAACCTATTTAGAATAGCCAATGAAAAATGAATTTAGTGTCGAGAATACAAATTAACTGTATACTCTCAAGATCCTAGAAAAATAGTTAAGGGAAGTCAAATTCATTTAGTAAGCTAATATTAAAAAATGTATATTAATTTGACAATCTTCTTTATTAAAACATTTATTACAAATATTTTATTATGAAATTGTATTTAAAGAAAATCATTAATTTTATTATAAGCATAACTTCCAAAAATCAATTAATTACACAAATTTATAATTAAAAAAAATAATGTTAATAAAAAAACTTAGGTGGAAATTAGTGGTGGAACCCTTTAATCCCAAACGTTATAGTTACTCAGCTCTCTTATTTATCCAATGATTGTGAGCAAAGCTTCCATTGAGCAAGCAGCCGCAATTAGTCTCTTATTCCAATATTTACTAGCGGTTTTCGAGAACTAATTATCTACCGAGTCACCAGTCCCAATAATAACTAAACATAAATCATAATATAGCGCCCAAGAGCTATGCATCAATTGAGCTTCACAAATGAATTTTATCAATAAGGGCCTGACTCAATGGTCATTACCTATTTATACACGATTTCGATGACATCTATCAGGTAGCTTGTTCTACTAATCTTTTTCAAATTTTTTTTTATTTATAAATACACAGTAAAATTTCAAGGAATATAATAATTGGGAATAAAATTTTATTCCCCACAACTTCTTTATAATTAGTAATCATAATAACAAAATAAGGGAAATATGACATCAATAATAATTATAACATAAATAGCATATTTAAAATATCTAAATCAATATTATGGCCATTTCAACTGTTAAAAATACAAATTCTTTAACTAAATTTCCTTTTTAAATATAATTAACTAAAATACACTTTTATGCATAAACTTAACACACATTTCAAAATATTAATTTATAAGTGGAGCTAGCAGGCTAATATGTTCTCATCTACCTATTTTCCGATGTTTCTGCTCTGGTATTCTCTATAATAATCAATATGTATATATAATGAATAATTAATAAATAAATCCCTATTAATTCCCTAAAATTCTAGAAAAAACACTAAAGTGAAGGAATTATTGAAATTGACTTTACACTCTAAAACATCCATTGGAGGCTAAATGGAATATTTTTGACAACTAAATTAATTTAACAAAAATAAAATAATTTTTGTCGAAACCAATATGAATTTTTTATCTCATTATCCATAAGGAATTTAGCTTCACTCCAGTTATGAAAATTAATCACGAATTTATACTATTTAATAAAAATAAATTCACAATTTTCTGGATTGGTACTGATTAGATTACGTCTATAAGTGGGACCCGTAAGAATTCTCACCAGAAACTAAACACCCAACTAAACCAATCCTGCCAACATGCTCATAGCAATTTATAGAGCCTAAATATAGCTCCAAACATGCAAAATACATGCTAAATTAAAAGATCAAACAATAGATAGAAAATTACCTGATGTATTCATAGAAAATTCAAATGACGAAGTTAGGAAGCAAGACCAATGTCTATAGACTCCTGGGAAGATGGCCAACAAGCTGATGGTGATTGTTAGAGATAATTAGTGGCAATAATGACAATTTGGTGATAATGAAAATGACAGCAACTTTAGAGGCAAAGCTACATTTTTCTATGCCATTATGCTCGAATAGAGACCAACAGCGCATAAAGGATATCAAAAAGTATATACAATTAAATTTTCATGGTGATCAAAGGTCGTTTGGGTGGTTAACAGAGAAGAAGAAAAGTTCAGATACTAAATTGGATATTTTTCCTATAAGCGTGATGGTTTCCAGCTGCTGCTACTTTTTCTATTATATATAGACTTTTGTTTCTTTCCTCTTTTGTCTTCTTCTTCAACTTATAATAATAATAATAATAATTATTATTATTATTATTATTATTATTATTATTATTATTATTATTATTATTATTATTATTATTATTATTATTATTATTATTATTATTATGATAACAACAACAACAACAATAATAATGACCGCAAAAATTCAGGTTATTACATTTTTCCCCCTTAATAAAATTCATCCTCGATTTTTACATCAATATTGAAATAAATAGGGGTATCAACTTTGCAAATCAACCTCCGTCTCCCAATTGCAATCTTCCATTATATGATCACTCGATAGCACCTTTATTATAGGAATCTCTTTGGTACGTAGCTAGCGAACTTGATGGTCTACTATCGCCATTGGATACTCTTTATAAGATAAAGCTTCACTGATCTCTATTGCTTGTGGCTGGAGAATATAAGAAGGATTAAAGATGTACTTTCAGGTGACAACACTAATTTACAAGTCACCTCTCTAACTCTTAAGCGAATCTCAAAATGTCTAATGTATCTTGGAGCTTTGCCCTTTTTACTAAATCTCATTACCCCTTTTATCGATGTCACTTTCAAAAAAATCCATGTCTCTTGATAGAAAATGATACATCCTTCCTTTTAGGATCTGCATAACTCTTCTATCGACTGAAAGCTATCCTCAACCTTTATTGGATGATAGGGATCTTCTCCGAAGTCACTTGCACTAATTCTAGCCTTGTTATTTTCCTCTCGAAAACTTCTCAACATATATGGGATTTACACTTCCTACTATATAATGCTTTATATAAAGTCATTCCAATGCTAGTATGGTAGTTATTGTTATATGCAAATTCAATCAAAGGCAAATGTAAATCTCATTGATAACCAAAGTCCATCACACACATTCTTAATATATCTTTTAATGTCTGAATAATTCTTTCTGATTGACCATTCATTTAAGGATGAAAAGCTATGCTGAAATCAAGTCTAGTGCCTAATGTTTAATGCAATTCTTGCTAAAAAATTGAAGTGAAAGTAACTCATATATCTGATACTATACTTTTTGGCACCCTATATAGGTAAACAATTTGATTGATATACAACCTGGCCAATTTGTTTGTAGTATAAGTCTTCTTAATTGGCAAGAAGTATGTTAACTTGGTTAGTTTGTTGACTATTACCCATATGGAATCATAGCCACTCAATGTGCAAGGAAACTTAGAAACAAATCCCATTGTAATCAAGTCCCACTTCTACTTTGGAATAGGTAGTTATTGCGGCAATCCTGAGGATCTATAATGTTCTAACTTCACCTATTGACATGTAAGACACTTGGATAAGAATGTGGCAATGTCTTTTTTCATTGTATTACACTAGTAAATATCTTTAGATCATGATACATCTTGGTAGAACCTAGATGAACACTGTATGCAGAAAATGTGCCTCTTTTATAATCTCTTGCCTTAAGTCATCCACATCTGGTACACACAATATAGTTCCTAAATGCAGTACACTGTCATTATCCACTACAAAATCTTGAGATTAACCTTATTGTATTTCTGACTTTATCCTTTGCAATTGAGGGTCCCTTCTTTAGGCTACTTTGATTCTATCCGAGCACACTGATCATATTTTAAATGGAGCCAATAGACATGACTTGGTTACCTTCTACTACAACCTCTGATCAATCAACTCATGCAATTCTTTAATGATTAGCCTCCTTTTCTAAGCTAATGTGAGCAAGGCTTCCTGATAACTTCCTTCTCAAAGCATTAGCTACCACATTGGCTTTTTTGGGATGGTAGAAAGTAAAGCAAGTATAGTATTTCAATAGTTCTATCCATCTCCTCTACATCAAGTTCAAATTACTTTACTAGAAGATATACTTCAAACTCTTATAGTGAGTGTATATTTCATAAGTTACACCATACAAATAATGCCTCCAATCTTCAATGCAAACACCACTACTGCCACGAGTAAGATAGTTATACTTATGCTTCTTTAACTGATGTGAAGTATAAGAACCCACTCTTCCATTCTGAATCAATACACACCCCAATCCTATTCGAGAAGCATCACAATACATTATATATCCTTCATTTCCAAAAAGTAGAGTTAATACCAAAGCTAAGGTTAACCTATCTTTAAGCAATTGAAAATGCTCCTTACATGGTTTGTCCAAATAAACTTAGCATATTTCTAGATTAACCTTTATTAAAAGTATGATAATTTTGAAGAAATCTTTTACAAATCTCTTATAATAACCAGCTAAACCCAAAAAACTCCTTACTTCTATAACTCTTATAGGCCTTAGTCATTTTGTAATGACCTCAATCTTTTTAGGATCCACTTGTATACCATTTTTGGATACCACATAGCCTAAGAATGCCACTTGATCTAACCAAAACTCACATTTTGAGAACTTAACATACAATTTGTGCTCTCTTAAAGTTTAAAGCACCATCCTTAAATTTTTCTTCATCATAAATTAGTTCACGAATGGTCTAAACACCTAATTCATTAAGTCTAGAAAAGCTACCGACGCATTGGTCAACCCAAAAGACATCACCAAAAATTCATAATGGCCATATCTCGTATGAAATGCAGTTTTTGGTATATCTCCACTTATGATTCTAAACTAATGATTCCCTAACCTCAAGGAAATCTTGGAGAAACACTAAGCTCTTTGAAGCTAATTAAATAAGTCATCGATCATCAGAAGAGAATACTTATTCTCGATGGTGACTTTATTCAACTATCCATAATCAATACAAAGTCAAAGGCTACCATCTTTCTTTTTTACAAATAACATCAATGCACCCTGAGGAGACATGATGGGTCTAATGAAACCTTTATCAAGTAACTCTCGTAACTATTCTCTAAGCTCTTTCAATTCTATAAGTGTCATCTTATAAGGTGGTATAGTGATAGAATCTATACCATATACAACATTATTATAAAATTCTATCTCTCTTTCCAGTGGTAAACCTAGTAATTCTTTAGGAAAGATATTTGAAAACTCACACACAATTGGCACATTCTTAACTACCCCCTTATCTGCCATTTTATCTTTGACCACAACTGTCATAACCCAAAATAGGGGCTATGACCAGCGTTAGGGAATAGGAATTCTTTCGAATTCAGAACCCGTAGAAAGCCTTTAAAATAAAATAGAAGCATGCAATAATAATAAAATAAATAAAATATCTTGCAATGAAAATTTAAAAATCTCAAAATAATAAAGCAACTCATCAGTTGATTTAATAACACAAACTCATCTCATATATATAATATCTTTTAATACAAATTCTCGGTTCAACTTTTAAAATTTAAATCTCAAACATATATAATACATACAGTTCACTAAAATAACTACTGCCGTATCTAGAATACAAAATAAACTCAAGTAAGCAGTTTACACAATAAAGTCGGAGCAGAAGAAATCCGACGTAAAGGTCTGCTACTGAGGTCTGAGGACAAAGACTCTCCTAAAAAATAATCAATGAAGGGGAGTCAGACCTCACTGAGTGAATTGTTATAATATATATATATGCATTGCTAAATGACAAATGCACACATTCAATAGTATATATAATAAATATATATACAAGCAAATACACACGGATGCAGCAAAAATCATTTTATATAACTCTGAAAATATTAACCATTTATGAAGGATCAAATAGAACCTTAAATGATCGCAACGTCAAATAGTGTTAGACAACACTCTAGCCATACAGGCTCACTTAGTCCAAATAAATTCACTTGTTCCATTTGGACAGTAGACTGGCCCCGAGACACTAAGTCAACCGAGCTCCAGCAGTCTGACTGTCAGTGTGATTGGCCCCGAGACACTTGGTCAACTGAGTTCCAGCAATCACACTCTCAAATCACATCTCACATCAAATAAATCAATTCGATCAATATCCACAAATAGGTTAGTAATTTAACTTAAATTCTATCGTTGTACTGGTATGTACTCGGTCCTAGTGCTACCCACTAGGTAGCACATTCTATTGATATCCTTCTTTTAAAATAAATCCATACATTCATGAAATAAATGATGCAAGACATTAATTAAATTAACAATATAAACCATATATATACTAAAAATATACCAAAAATAAACCAAGTATATTTCGAGTATATATATGTCAAATAAATTCAATTTAATTATAAAATAAACTAGAAATAAACTATATATATACTTAAAAACATTTTAAGTATAATTCAATAATAAAACATGCATTTAATTTAAAATATACCTAAGCAATTATTAAACCATTTATGCATATTTCATAAAATTTAAACATACATTTCTAAAACATGCAATCCTAAAACACATATATATAAAATAACAACTCACAATTGTGCGCTCCTCGAGACGGGTCTGACGGGCCTAGTCCACTAGGCCTCGGTCTCGGCGCAACTAAACAAATAAATGACAATGTGAAATCAGAATAAATCTAACAAAATTCTAGAGACTGGATCTAAAACACCAGACACAGATAAGGAATTGGGATTCGACCGGATGTCACATTTTATGAGAATTCTACCAAAAATTTGGCAGAACCTCTCATGTAAAATGGACATCTCTCTACTCAGAAAGTAGAGCCGGTCCTGCAAGAAAACACACTTCAAAAATAAACAGTCACACAACCCCTCGGTTGGACTCCCAAACTACAATTCTACCGATCGAGGTTCACAATTCATGAGATATACACAGAATATATGAAAATTCCAAAAGTACCGAAAATACCCTTTATATATCAACTTATAGCAATTTAGAGATTTAAATGCTAAAAATAATTATTTTACCGATAATTACATAAAAACCCTAATTTTAATAAAATATTATTAAAAAAACCATAATTCCTGATAAATTCACAAATATTAACCGAATTTCATTTTATAAATCCAAATTACACAATTAGCCCAAAAACACATTAAAAATTAATAAAAACTCATTTATTTACAAAAATAGTATACTATATATATTTTGAAAATAATTTTCAAAAAATAGTTTTAATTAGTTAAAAATACTAAATAATTTGTAAAAATCATTTTTATACCTCAAATAATTATTAAAACCAATTTAACCTAATTTTTAACCAATTTATTACCAAATTACCAAAATACCCCTAGTTATATATAATTTCACATAATACACTATAATTATTCAAAAATTCACTAAAATTTATACAATTTCTCAACATATAATTCAATAAAATCAATAATTATACTCAATTAACCTATTAATTTTAACAAAAAGCTCATTTAACCTAATTTTCTAGAAATCACCTAAACTAAATAAACTCACAATAATTATACAAAAATCATAAAAATTACAAATTAAATTATAAAATTCATTTTAACCCCTAAAAACACCATAAATCACAATTTCATAATTTATTTAATTAATTTATGAAAATTAGAAAATATTAATAAAATAATAAAAAATTCACAAAAATCAAAATAATTTCCAAAAATTCCACAAAAATTACAGAATGTGGATTGAGCTACTAGGATCAATATTTGTGGAGGAAGTAAGTTTGAATCATTAGAATCAAAGTTTAAAAAAATCAAGAACTCAAAGTGGCCGAAAATGAAAATTGATTACCAAGGGAAATCTAGACCAAATCAAGTGAAACTAAGCTTGGAAATGAATTCACCGGAGCTTAAGGATGAGATAGAGACCAGTGGCGTCCAATATGGTGGCCGGAAAAGGCTTGAACGGAGTTGAGCATAAATTCGGCTTCTCGGGTGGAAACCGGCCAAAACTCACCGGAAATGGAGGCTACAGGCGGCAGAGGAAGCTTGGGAAGGTGGTGGCACGCCAGACAGCACACCGACGGCAAGGGGAGAGGTTGATAGTGGCGGAGATGGAGGTGGGGCGTCGGGTGGTGATGTTGAAGAAGACGATGGCACGGGTGTAAATAAAATGAACTTTATATTTATGTGTGTGTGTGTGTGTGTGTGTGTATATATATATATATAACTCTAACTTATATTATAACATATTAATATTATATTCAAAAATACTCCACACCATATGTCTAAAATAACCAACTAATATCTATATACATATACATATATATAACACACATTAATTTAATAAAAATATATAATATATACTTAATTAAAAATAAACCTTAAATTATTAAATGTGTATATATATGCATGTATATGTATATATATTAATACGATAATTAAAATCATACATGGACTCATGCAAATACGTAAAACCAACTAACATAATTAATAAATATTTATTTAGGTTTTAATTTTCCCAAAAATAAAATTCTCAAGAAAATTTTACGTAAGAAATTTAAAATAATTAAAAATAACTTTAATAAATAACAAACTAATTAAATAATCAAATATATTTATCAAAATTATTAACACTGCAAATCCCGATGCAGTTTAAAAATATTTAAAATCTCAGGATATTATAACAACCAAATACCCTTGACACCCCCTTCTAAGTATCTTCTAGCTATGATTGCAGAAATAAGATTCTGAGGCATTAAACTCTTATCAACTCTGAATAAAAATTTCACACCATTCAGGATTCTAAAAATCACCTCTTTCTCATGACAATTAAATGTAGCATAATGTTAAGATAATCAATCCATTTCCAAAATTACATCAAAGTCAATTACATCTAATAAGATTTAATCCATAAACAACTATCTACCTTCCACCAATACTAGGCAAGATAGAAAAGCTATATTACCTCCAACTTGTCTCTGAGGGAGTTGCTACAGATAATGGAACTAACAAATTAGATGGTTTCTACCCCATTTGTAGTTGTCCCTCACTGATGATGGACATAAATATCTTAAAAACCACTCTCTAAACTCCAACCATGTCATGGTAGTCATATATGGTTAGATTAATTGCATGAACCAATCTTATGTTACAGCCTGAACTGACAACTCCATAATCATTATCCTATGATAATATATGTATCCAGTCCTTGTTTTTAACTAAAAAATGTTGATAAAATCCAAAGCATCTCCTACCCTATCAAAACGAACTGTACCCATCGTAGAGTACAAAAGCGATGCATTAACATTTGATTTCCTTATTCCTCTATTAAAGCATTTGCTGAACAATTAGCATGCTTGGTTAAATTCTACCAAGCCCTTGTCAATCCTTGCTACTCCATTAAAAAATGCAATAAATTCTAGCTTATCCATTTACAGTAAATGCTCTAGCCTTTAAGCTACAGCTACCTCTAACCTACCCCTATGCCAAATGGGTGAAGTAGGGGCTAGAACTAGAATTGGAACTTCATTTTGAAAAGACTAGTCATCATTATATGTCATCTCTATAGCATGAGAAGTTCGTGTTTGCCTCAATTTGAAAGGACACAAAATTTATAAAGTTCAAGACATAACAAAGATAGAAATATGAATGCAAAATTCTAGAAGCAATGATGACATCAAATGAAAATTACTACCTAATCATAACAATAGTTTCAAGAAAAGACAAACACCAGCGACCAAATGGACACAAATTTAATAAATGCTCTGATACCAACTTTATCACGACCCGAACTCTGGGCATATGGTCGGCACTAGAAAATGAAAAAATATGAAACTTTTAAAACCCATAGTAAGCCTTAAGGAATTTATCATAGAGAAATTAATTAACTTTAAAATTCTAAAGAAAATTTGGCAGAGTTTCTCCTGTACCAGGACAATCCTAAAACTTGTAAAATGCAAATACACTCCTAAATAAATAAATAAATATATATATATATAATCTCCACTACTACAAACCACAATACCGCAATCACCTGTATCTTTATCTCAATACATCATAGAACATAGTACAAAACAAATTTAATAATAACAAAACCAAATCTCCAAACCACTACAATGTTTAGATTAACTAAAAAAATTCCATAGATAATAATAACATTAAGTTAACCTATATAAAATAGCCAGTGAAGAATGAATCTAGTTTAGAGAAGATAAACTAACTATAAACTCCTAAAACCCTAGAAAAATAGTTAAAAGGAGTCAGATCTCACTAAGTAAGTTAATATTAAGAAATGTAAACTTCTTTTATTAAAATATTTATTATAAATATTTTATTATGAAATTTTATTTAAAGAATATATATATATATATATATATATATATATATATATATATATCTTTTAAAATATATATATACCACTTTTCGCATTATTTGCTTGGCATGACGAGCATGGTCTCTTGTACTTTCTTTGCTGGTTTTACTCTTCACGTTATTTGCTTGGCGTGGCTATGAGTGTGGTCTCTTGTATTTTCTTTGCTGGTTTTTCACTATTTGTCCAGTGTCAAGAGGTGCCAAGCATGGTAAAGGAGAAGCTCTTCTTGGGCTTGCTGTAATGATAGGCCTTATGGCTTAGTTCAACCTTTTAGTGAAAAGGCTTGAGTGTTTTTGCTTTGGACCTTTGTTGTTCATTTGGACCTAGTTGCCAAGGTTCCCTTAATGAAAATGATCATTTTATGTTCAATCAAGTTATGGTTATAGGTGATTATTTTGTTAGGCGTTTAATGCGTCATCATTACCTTTTAGCTCAATGCCTGTTGATTAGTTACGTAAGCTATGGTAAACACATCTCCTCATTTTGTAATGTTGCCTTTTAGGATTTTGAAATGATGGGGAGAGAAATGCAATAAATTGTTGGTTGCCTCATTTGGTTGGTTAAACCAGGCCATGAGTCAATTTAGGTCTGGAATCAGACCAAAATCGCCCTGGTCAAATCCAAGTTTGAAACCATTCAAACCTGAAATTGGGCTAAATCGACCTTAACCCTTAGGGAAATTAATGTAGGGCTGGTTCCTCCCAGGCGGACCATGAACCAGTGGTTATGGTTTTAAAGCTATGAAATTAAAAAAAAAAAAAAAAAAGAAAAATTATTAAATGGTTGGGGGTTGGGCCTTGGGTGCCCCCCTATAGGGAGGGCCTAATGCACAACTCAATCAAACCTAGGACCAGAACCTGTCAAACTTAAAACCAGGCTAAACTGGCCCTAACCCTTATGAGGAACCGGTTTAGGGCCTATTCCTCTCCATAGGAACTTTAAATTGCCAATTTCGATCCCAAATTGGTGAAATTAAAAAAAAATAACGGTTTAGGGGATGTGAGGCTACTTTGGTGGTGGAGCCTAATGCGCAACCCCCTAAAAAATATATTACATTTTTTTTATTTCTAAAAAATTATAAAAAGACAATTTTATCTTATACAACAGTCATAAAATAGCTAGTTTATGGGGTTATTTTAAGAAGTTCAAAAAATTAATTTTGGTATGTATAAATAGGGTTAATGGGGAGTTATTTTTTGCTCATAATTTTTTTTTTTTCAATTCTCTCAATATTCTCTTTATATTTTCTCAAAATGCTCACTCAAATATCCAATATATATTATTTATTCTATTATAATCTAATATTTTATTTATTTATTATATATATTCATATTTCATTCTTATTCTATTAATTAATATTTTATTATTATTTTTACTCTCAATTATTTATATTCACTTATCAAATTTTTTTTATCCAAAAATAGCAAGTGGAAGTGGAAGATCAAGATCACAATATTTTGGTGAATCACAACAAATATTGTTAATTTGGATAATATATTGGATAATTTGCAAAATGATTTTCCAACACAAGAAAACCAAGAAACTTGTGGAAGAACTTGCAATAAATATTCTACAACAAGGCGATGAAGGAAATTTCAATCACAATCGGATATTTTCAAAGTTCATTTTAAGCAGCAAAGAAATGTGGATGACAATTATGATGTAATTTGTAATTATTGTTAGCCAAAATTATAAATTTAAAAGTGAAGGTGGCTATGGCACATTTAGAAGGCAATTGATGAACAAACATCCAATACAAATTTGTGTTGAACAAAGACAAATACAAATTTCCGGGTATGCAACATACTCTTCGTCTTCTCATTTATTTAAATTTGTGATGAACAAAATAAATTAGAATTAGCTAGAATGATTAGTATGAAACATTTATCTTTTAGTTTTGGTGAAAAAGTAAGTTTTATTAATTATTGTCAAAAAACATTAATCCACAAGGTAAACGTGTGCTTAGAAATACATTAAAATGTGCATTATTTAATTTATATAAATAAGAAAAAAAGAATTAAAAATTTTATTTATTAATTTTAATGGACATCCATGCATATCTAGTGATATTTGGAGTGATAATTGGTAAAATCACTTATATATGGGAATAACTTGTTATTAGATTGATAATGAATGGTTATTACAAAAAAGAGTTATTGCATATAGAGTTTTTGATGACCGGCATACCATCAATAATATTTTTAAAATAATTAAAAATATTTTAGAAGAATATTTTTTAATTAGAATTTTTTTTTCAATTTCATTTGATAATGCAACGACAAACACCACATCAATTAGTGATTTCCAATTTATTTGTCAATTAAATATTGAAGGAAAATTTTTTCATGTTAGATGTCAGTCATGTTTTAAATATTATGTGTCTAAGATAATTTAAGATCATTGGATGTGCTCCTATCACTAATTAAAAAAAACAATTTCATTTTTATGGACACATCCACAAGTAATGAAATCTTGGGAAAAATTTTGAAAGAAAATGGTAAAAGACCAAAAAAAATTCCAAGAGATGTTCCGACTCATTGGAATTCAACCTATAAATTATTAAATGAGTCATATGGATATAGAGATTCATTATACGCATTTATTTCCAATAATGTGTTACAACTTTATTTACATCCGCAAAATTGAAAGGTTTGTACAAAACTTTTAGATATGTTAAAATTTTTTAATAATGCAACTTATATTTTAAGTAGTGTTTATTATCCTACATCACATTTATTATTAATTGAATGTTGTAACATTGTTGGTGCACTGCAATACATGAAAATAATATAGTTTTAAAAAAATCAATTTTAATAATGAAAATAAAATAGTTAAATTATTTTAAATTCATTCCATTAATTAATTTTGTTGCATGTGTTTTTTATCCTAGAATTAAAATAGATGGCTTATATGATTATTTAAGTATTTACTATGGATGTTTACGTCTTATGGAAGATAATGATACTAATATAAAATCAATAATTAATAATGTTAGAAATATAATAGTAGAATTATATAATAAATATAAAGATAATGTAAATATTTATACATCATCATCTTTTTCTTCTATTTCCTCTTCTTTTCCTTAAATATTTATACATCATCATCTTTTTCTTCTATTTCCTCTTCTTTTCCTACCAGTCAAGTGGAAGATGAAGAAAATAAAATTGGTATTGGTGATCATGTCTTGTTGGAAAGACAAAAAAGATCTCGAGGATCATCCGGTTTATTTCCTGAACTTGATATTTATTTAACAATTGTTTTTGAGTTTGGTGATAGTAAATCCAAAAAAGATTTTTTCAGTCCTTAAATAGTGGAGTCGACACCAAAATACATTCTCAACCCTTGCACTAATTGCTAAATAAATTTTTTTAAATCCAATTTCAATGATATTCGTTGAACAAGCATTCAGTGCAGGAGGAAGTATTTTTTATGAGACTCAATCATCAATGGCTCTCGAATCATTGAAGGCTCAACTATAGTGGATGATTGGTCTATAGCGGCATTAAGAACACAAGAAATTGAAAGAGGCAAAAATGAAGCTTTATTTGATTTCACAACCGATTAAGGAACGAGAACTTCAACTTTCGGTGTTGGAAGTGATTGATTATTTAAGATAAAAAGGGTCTAATTTTTTTGAAAAAAATTAAGAGAACTACATAGGCTTTGAATCCTCTATACCCCTAGGCAACTTAATTTTTTATAAGAAAATTAAGTTCAAGCCCTTTAATTTTTTAATTTTATTATTCTAATTTAATTTATTAATTCATTCTTGTAAAAAAATTATTTGAACCAATATTATATATAAACTAACTTAATATATTTGCTTTAATTTTATTTCAATCTTTTTGATTATTTTTTTTATTTCAAGTTAACTAGTTAATTTATTTTAAGTTAACTAGTCAAATATTATTTTTTATTTTTTATATTTATTTTTTAAGTAAAAAAAAACCTTGTTATTTGTTATTTCAACTTTAATGTAATTTATTTGTCCTAAAAATTATTTTTTTAAATATATTATTTTAAAAAATTGAATTGAATCAAACAGGAACTAGCTAGTTCTGGAATCGGTCTTGAACCTTCCCTACGCTTGGTTCCAATCCTATTCCACTAAGCTTCGAACCGTGAACCACCAGTTCATGAATCGGAAGTGGCAATTCTGGCTCTGTGGCTAGGGCTATGGTTGGTTATTGGCCATTTTGTTTCTAGTGGTGGCATTTCTCTATTTTTCCCCTTCCCATCTATTTTCGCGTTTTTCGTATTTCTTCAACTTCGCTGGTTATTCAAGGCCTTTCTAGTGCTTCCACGGCTGGTGCTAAAGGTATGCTTCTATGCTTTTTCCCCTTTTTATTATTTTCTCTCTTTTTTTTGTAAGGTGTATGTGTTCTTTATTGTTTGTTACTACTTATGGTGCATTTGGATCAAAGTTAAAGAAATAAAGTGTAACAATTCCAAATTTAACTGTTAAATGAGTAATAATTACAGGTGTAATGACTAAGGTGTTAACCTTGTTTGACAAATTAAAGGTAACTAAAAATTATAATGTGAAATTCTTTAAGAAAAAAAATTATATAGTAGATTAAATTTATTATTAAATATTTAAAAATAATAAAAATAAATAAATAATCATTTAAAATTTTGAATATTTATATAATTATTTAAATAATATATTCATATGCATTTTGAAAAGTAACATAAATATTATAATAAAAATTTAAATTGATTTGTACATTTTTTGTAAATTTGATTAGTAGTTTATTGATACAGGAAAAAAAAATTAAAGTAACATGATCAAGGTAAAGAAATAAAAATAATAATAATAAATGCTATTTTAAAAGCATTTTTTTTTGTTACAAGTGTTTAATCTAGTGTCAACTAGGTTAATAAAAACACACATAAATGGACTTAATCGTTAAGAGGGTTAAATGTTAATTCTTAATTTTTAAAGTTTAACAAATAAGGATAAAAGAGGTTAATGTATTATAAAAATAACATTTAATGATCTTTAACCTCTATCCAAACATACTCTTATTGTTAGTTACTTATGTAACTTAGGCAAATATTCTAGTTACTTGTATGGTGGTTTCAGTTGAAACTAAAGAAATAAATTGTAGTAGTTACATGTGTAACTATTAAAAAGGTAGTAGTTACAGTATAATAGTTGAATTATTAATCTTATTTTAAAATTAAAGGATAATACATAAATTATATAATTGATTTTTTTAAAAGATAGAAATTATAAAATCACCATAAAAAATTAAATTGATTTATATTTTTTTACAGATTTTATTTGTATTTTATTAATGTAGAAAAATGAAAAAATAAAAAATTTGCAAATATATATATAAATGATAGAAAGATTAAAAATTTATATTTTTCAATAAAAATGATCTTTTAAAAAAAAAATTAAATGAGCTTAATTATAAATTTTAATATTCTAAACTTTGGCAAACAAATTTAAATGGATCCAATCGCACTCTTAGTATAGAAGTTATATTTACCCTCTTTTACTTTCGATCCAACCGCACTCCTACTATTTTGTAAGTTAATATTATAGATCGGTTAATGGGGGAAAGTTGCTTGAAAAATTTTTCGTTATTAAGAAGCCTTAACAATGACTAGATTTCCTATATCAGTCAATTGAAAATTGGTTATTTATTCAAGAATGGATAAGATTCAAATTCTACCCTCGACTTTATTTCAAAGTTTATAGTTTACCTTAATTTTTTTTTTTATATCATTTGGACTTTAATTTTTAAAAATTGAATTATGTTGGACTTTTCTTCAATAGAATTGTTGTAATTAAATTCTAAAAATCAAATAAAAGTTTAACTTTAACATTAACTAACAAAAATTAGTTTGAATAACAAAGAGAATTGATGAAATTACTTTTAAAATATACATTTATGAAGTTTTTTAAATTTTAAAAATTTTAAGTTTATAAAAGAAATTTTTAATATTTTTGAAAATTTTTAAAAAAGTTTAAAAATAATTTTTATAG
Source organism: Mallotus nudiflorus (assembly GCA_947683625.1). Lineage (NCBI taxonomy): Eukaryota > Viridiplantae > Streptophyta > Magnoliopsida > Malpighiales > Euphorbiaceae > Mallotus > Mallotus nudiflorus. The sequence continues at coordinate 8,061,640 of CANTUR010000157.1, read as the reverse complement.
ATTTAAAAGTTTTAAAAATTTAAAAATTTGACAATCAAGTCATATGCATTTAAAAAAAAAGAATTAAAAATTTTCTATACACTCAATAATTTTTTAAAAATTTTAAAATTTTCTATAAATTTAAAAAATTTTAAAAAATTATTATATGTATAGAAATTTTTTTTTTTAAAATGTATATTGCTTGATTCCAAAATTTTTAAATTTTTAAAAAATTTTAGATTTACAAAAATATTTTTAAATTTTTAAATAATATAAAAATATATTTTTGCAAATCTAAAAATTTTAAAAACTTGATAAATATTTTTTTGAAAGTAATTTCATTAATTTACACTGTCATTCAAACTAATTTTTATTAATTAATATTAAAGTTTTTTTTTTATTTTTAGAATTTAATTGCAACAACTTTTTAAAGAAAGGTCTAATATACCAATTTTCAAAGATTAAAATCTAAATGAAAAAAAAATATTAAAATCAAATACAAATCTCATGTTACCGTTTATTGATCAATTTGTACCTTATTCCTTCCAAAATGGTTTGGTTGAAGGAGTTGTGGTGGTTTCTTTTTAACTGATAGTCAACCTGGTCTTTATAAACAAGTAAAATGTCCCTAAATCTTGAAGATTGATGGGATTTAATAAAGTTTTTTCTTTTTTTTTGGAAACATGATTTCATAAAAGAAATCGCAAAGCCCCATGACGGGAACTACACCAAATCCTACAACATGATACAAAATAAAAAGGATGCCTATAACATCCTTAGAAGGGATTGCTAAATAAACAACCATTATAACTGTCATGATAAAAATTTAAAGGACATAGCATTAGGAAATGAGAAAGTGTGAAAATAATTCAATTTAAAATTTTTAATGAAAATTCGGCAAATTTTTTTTTATATCGGAAATAAATCAAAACCTGTAAAATACAAATAATACTCCCAAAATATTCTTTAACTATCATAACTCCACCACAACACAAAAATTTCAACACCAAATTCATATCAAATCCACCACAAATATATGTATCTCTAACATAATAAAATCTACAATACAAATATATGTCCATCACATTATATCATCATAATAATACATAACCCCAAATTAAAATAGTTAAATCATATACACATTTATTCAAAATTCAAACTACTACTGTAGTGTCTAAAGTATCAATATAAGACAGTAAACATTAACATGACCTACATAAAATAGTTAGAGAAGAACAAGTCCAGCGCAAATGAAAAGGAATATCGGTCTAACTATGAGATCGTGGGGAAAAATAAAATTGAAGGGGGGAAAAATAAAATTGAAGAGAATCATACCTCACTGATTGAGTTAATATTATAAAATGCATGTTGGTTTTAAAATACTTATTTAAAACCATTAATTAAAACAAGTAGATAATTGAAATCCTTTACTTTAATAAAAATTTATTTATATAAATATTTTTCCAAAATCTATAAATCTTTTAAATATAAAAATAGTCTTTGCCAAAAACAATATAATATAGTAAATAAAACCTTAGTGGAAATTATGGTAGAACACTAAACCTCAATTCCACTAGCCTTTTGGCTCTTTTAAATCCAAATAAGTACCGGTCCTAGAAATCAACTCAATTAGAGTCCAGCCACAATTGTGTTGGGATCCATGATGCAAACGCAGCGGAAAAATTAAAATTTTATCACGTTCCCAAGCCAGGATCCATGTAATTCGACTAATTGATTAAATCTAGGGTTTTTAATAATCTTACCAAAACGCAGAAGAGGCAAGATTCTCTGGAAGGGTGAGAGGAGGTTCACACCGGTGACACCTTACCTCAAGCTTTTTGGCTTGGTTATTCGGATCAAGACGTCTCCAAAAGGATGCGTCCCCTATAGGTATCCACACGAATAGCCCTTCACAAAACGAATTTGAGTGTGTGTGCTAGCAACCTCTTGACTGTCTTACAAATCAAGAACAAAAAAGGAAAACTCTGTCTTTGTTTTCTAAGAGGAAAGAAAACGAATTTGGAGGCAAAAACAAGTGTGTGAAACCCTAGAGAATATAACATATTTATAGACTCCAAGTTAGGGTTTCACTTACCAATAACCTTTTGGTAATTTTCCATTTATTATATTTTGATTTTGTTTAAAAACAAATCAAAAATAATATCTTATTTATTTATTTAAAATAACATTTATCTTAAATAAATAAACAAATAAATAAATAAATAAAACACTTTAATTATTTATTTCCACAGAGTTTATTTTGGGCTTATTAAACCCATATCCGTTTTGGGCTTGTTCTAAGTGTGTGACCCTGTAGGTTCACATAACATTGGCAGTGGGCCTAAATCTCTATTTAGGCCTACAAGTCATAAGTGGCCTCTAGCAAGACATTATGACTACCCAAGTCATGTGAAGTCAATAATCCGACATAACCTAATTACAGTGAATTTTATTGTCCCTTTATCACATGATATCTTAATTGAACATAAGGCATAGAATGTCATCCTTATATAGTTCAATATTATGACTTGATTCCAAGTAGACTGAAAATGATAACTCTTTATCAATTCATTTCAGCATGGTCATGCATTTTCATTCAGTCTATCTCATCAAGGGGCCTCTAGATATCTTTCTCATATTAATGAGGGATAAATTCCTTCTAAATTACTCACATTCCTCACATAACTAATTTCATATCCAACAACATTCTTTTAATCATCTGGTTAAAGACAATGTTAGAATGTGTCAAAACATAAAATAGCTATGTAGAAATCCATGATGATTTCAAGGTCAAAGGACCGAAATAAAATTAATGTGATAAGAAGTACTTATGACAATAATCTATGTAGTATTCTCATAGTGGGTCAATCCAGTACATGATCTCTCATCATGTACCTATGAGTTGACTTAATATCTCATATTTATGATTAGTAAAACATAACCATCAGTCAACATCATACTAGCCTTAATACTTTAATATTCATATAATGAATAAATGGCTAGGGATAATTAGAATAGAACTCTTATTTTAATCTAAGGGTTTTACTATCAAGTCACATACTTGATGGCCTTAATAAGAATTAACCATTCATGTAATTATCATAAAATCAAATGATAATATAATACCTCTTTATTAATAAAATAATAAAGTCAATACATAATCACAAATGATTGACCTAGTGCATATCACTAACAAATTGATCTCTTATACCAATTTTTTATTGGCATCCACAGAGAGAGTAAGCTCGACTAAGGTCCAACCAGTAGACATATACCTACCCAAAGAGTTTTGCTCAACCAGGCCTCACAATCAATAATCATGCCCAAATAGTCTCACTCAACTAGGGCTCACAATCAATAAATGCACAATACACAAATTAACATTGGTGCACGCACAGTCTTAGTGACACCCACCAAATGGCATATTCTACCATTTTTCCCCAAAACATGCTTAACATATAAAATAAAATTAAATAAATAAAATGAAGTAGAATAAATTAAAATGAGATGGAATCAAGTTAAAGCATTTGCTCAAAATTCTTAGCATCAATATAGTAAATAAATTATGCTCGGAATAATATTCATATTCATAATTAAAATTTTTTCTCATGAAATTTCTTATTTATATAATCTCAACAAACATCTTATAAAATTAAGTCATACATGGAGCATGCTGACTGACGTGTCCTCAACTGCCTAGATGCTACAGCTTTCACTTCGGAACTCTCTATAATAAATAGTATTTATTTAAAACATGCTTATGTATAACAAATAAAATTCGTAAAAATTTTTCAAAATTCCGGAAAAATTATTAAAATCATGGAATTTATAAAATGGACTTAAAAATATTCTAAATATAACTTTTGAGACTAAAAGAATTTATCTCTGACTGTTTAACTAATTTAATTGGAATTTAAAAAATTTTCACTATAACCTTCCTGAGATTTATTTCTCAAAATCCATAAAGAATTACACTAAACTCTATATACAGAAATTGATCACAATAATTTATACTATTTATTAAAAATAGTTTCATAATTTTTCCTCGTACTGTTACTTGTTAGAATTCAAGTGGAACCCATAGGATTTCTCACAGGAAAAGTATCACCCTACAAAATTGAATATACCAAAATATTCCTAATAATTAATAGAACACATCTAAAGCCTCAAACAACCCAAAATACATACATAATTCATGGATAAAAAAATTTTAAAAATTACCCAAAAATTCACCAAATATTATAGAGATGAAGATTTGATGGGTGGTTAGTGATATGAACTACTGGTGATGAGAGGAATATAATGGAAGCAACCTTAACATCTGAAATCTGTCGAAATAGTGCAAAAATGAGATGAAAGGTTGGCTGATCTAAGCTGAAACTGCAATAGTTCAGGCCATATCTTGCAAAACGAAGACCGCTAGAGTCATGATGAGAGTGAAATGAATTTATAGTTCAAATTTTAGGTAGATGGGAGATCATTTGGGTGGTTAACGGATAAAAAAATGTTTTGATACTAAAAGAAAATTTGCCACCCCAGAAATCCAACTCCCACTGCTGCCTTCATTTGTTCTCTACGCAGACCGCTTTCTTCTTTTTAAATCACAACCACACACACGTGTCCTTACTCCACTTGTTCTGTTTTTTTAAAATAATAATAATAATAATAAATAGAATAGCAATAGAAATAATATTAATAACTACACAAATTCGGATTATTACAATTACACTGCTAGAAAGACCCGACCATATGAACACATATGACTTCTAGCAATCATAAGCAAAAAGTCCTAAACATAAAGACTAAGGCATAGCAGCCACCACAAACAAAACCAGACCATGTGGAGTCACTAAATTACTAAAAACCTAGTATTAATAGTAAGATTGTGACTCCACAAGAGCAAAATAGATTCAGGTATGGTTTTCTTCGTTATGAGATGGAGCGTTATCTTCCTTGGGAGGAGTGTTTTCAATCTTGCTGGGGCCTTCAATGCTTGATCTTCTTGAGGTGGACCTGAAGTCTTTTATTCTAAATTTCTTCATCTTCCTAGCATTGGGTTTTGCCATTGTTCCCTTGTCAACAGTCTTGCTGCCCGAGCCCAAAAGGAAATCCATAGTGAGCATACCCACTTTCATATGCTCCAGCAGGCTTTTTGTTGGACTGGATGCACTCTTTAGGATATCTATGCTACTATTCTTTTCCTCTTGCTTGCTAAGTTTGGGCTTGGGCTGGGTTGGCAAATCGTCTAAAATCATCATTATATCCTCCTCAGAGGGCTCCCGATTCGCCTCTTTTCTCTTCCCTTGCATTACCAGTTGACTGAGAACTATTGTTTTAGGGGCAAGTCCATCCTGACAACCCTCAGATGTAGCTGACTCTAGATTATCAGCAGTAGTGTTATAATGCCTACCTACTTCTGCAGCCGAACCTTCCCCTTCAAGCAACTGAATTGAGTCAAATAGATTTGTGCTTCCACACACTTGTAGAACCTCTTGCTCCCCACACGCTACTAATAGTAGGAGGAGACGGGAAGATCTCCCAATTTATAGGAAATATCCATCGGGTTATGCCTGGAAGTGGTACTGCCCTGGCTAACTCACAGTAGTGATGATTTCTTTAGATTAGCATGAATCCATGGACTGTAATCCAAACAATTATTGACTCTAAAAGTAATCTTCTCCTGAGTTGTAAATCAGAAGCAATTTCTAGTACTGTGATCAAAGTAGCCACAAAACAAATGCTCGGCATTTTTCATACTGAATTATTATTTTTGTGCTTTTAGTGCCTTGTTTGTTCCTAAATCTTTGTGGGTGGGGTTGTTGAGATAAACTCTCACTTTAATTTTCATCACATGTTCAAATCCATCTTCAGATTAAAGGGCTTCATCCAATTCTTCTAAGCCAATAAACATGACTTTTGCTATCTTCTGAGCATTCTCAGTAAAAATCTGATTTAGCGGGAGACCACTTACCTGGATGCAAAAGCACTCCGAGGAGAAATCTAACTCTTCAGCTGATAGAGTAGGATTCCATTCCTTTAACACCATCAAACTATAAACCGTCCATGGGATGCCTTCTTCATTCTATCGCTGTCCTCCTTCCTTGCAAATTTGAAGACATAAGTGTTCCGTTCCTTCATTGCCTGAACCTGAAACTCAAAGGCAAATCCCCACACCTGCAATAAGATTTACAGCACTAAGTTTGCACTAGGATTTAGGATGATAGTTAGTGCAAGCTTAGGGAAATCTTCTGCACTTATCTCTATGTTTGAATCATACTGAAGCGCTTGTTGAGTTGGAATACTACTAAGCGATGCCATTAAGACTGAAACTCACAATGGTACAAGGTAGATGATAGGATTTAATAAAGTTTGAATTATTAGTTTCCCCAATAATTCAATAACAAAAACATAAAATGTCACGCACAAATTCTTAGAAACAAATCCACTTAACTCACAAAAGTCTAAGGAATAATCACAAATATCTAACTGATAATTGCAGTCATACATATCCAATGATAATGTAAAATCAAACTTACGATTGTCATGACAAGTGATGCACACATTATGCACTCAATTTGTTTTTTAAAAAAATAGAGATTAAGTGAATATGCAAAAATCAAACTTCACTGGATTATCATGACAAGTAAAGCGCACATTATACGCCAAAAAAATGGAGATTATGTTGGATGTGCTCACCTTATAGTCAAGTGATTTAAATAATGAACATTATAAAATTAAGATTATAGGTTCAATTTTCCTTCCTTTAACTCCTCAATTGTTTAAAAAATTATATATGATGAAGTAGGTGTCAGCCAGCTCATCAATCATTAACATTTTGGCTAATTGGACATTTAATGATTTCATAGGTCAAGTTTTAGATAAATTTTTAAGTTGCCCAAAAATAGAAGACTAACGTTCCAATTAGATAAGAAATATATATATATATATATGTCACGGATTATTGTCACTAATTCATCACAATTTTGTAATGGATTTTTGTCACAAATCTGTGATGAAAATTGTGACGAATTTTTGTTATTGTAACGGACTTCTGTCACAATTTTGTAATGGAAAAACATTTTTCTTGATGTGAATTTTAGTGATAGAAACCATTTTCATCACGAAATTATAACAAAAACACCTTTTATCGCCATTGAAATTTTTAGTGATAGAATTTTTTTCCGTCACAAAATTTAGCGACAATCAATATTTTGATGACAAGATTTCTGTCACAAATCTGTTACTAAACCTAATTTGTGATTTTTTTCCAAAAAAAAAAAATCTGATTTGTGAAGGAAATTTCCATCACTATTTTAATGTTTTCTTGTAGTGTAACATGAAATTTATTAAAGTACATCAATATGTTTTTTTTTTTCAATTCAGATAAATAAATTTTACTTTTTTCTTAAAATAAAATAACTAATATTCCAAGTAATAAATTCAAGATTTTATCAACAAATAATTTTATTTTGGGACTTAAATCTATTGGAAAATAATTGACAAGATTTTGTTCTAAATAAAAAGAAAGGTAAAACTTTATTTTTCTTATAATTGACAAATGAAATAGTATAGAGAAAATAAAATTTTGAAATTTTGAAGGATCTAAATAGAAAGAAATGCGAAATTTTTTTCTTATAAATAAAAAATTGAAATAAGATAGAGAAATTAAAGTTTAGAAATTTTAAAGGACTAATATGAATTTAAGAGCTTAATCCACGTAGGTAGGATGAATGATAAAACATTGGGAAAGAGTAGAATTCAATCCTCCAACCCTTCCAATTCTCTCATAACATGCCATGAGTTAGCCATCAAACCACCGTCCTTAATTATTGGACAAGCGTTCAATGTAAAAAAATGTTATATAGCAAACTTGAAACGAGTCTTGTTTGACCTCCTCCTCGCAATAAGTTCAGCTTCATACCTCCAATAATGGAAAAGCCAACACTAGCTTGTGCTCTCTATTAATATTTATTTGTTTGAAATAGTTCAATTTGTATATATCACCAGGGCTGGGGACGGGAGAACAAGGGCAAAAATTTAAGATAAAATTTTTTATATATATTTATTAATTTTTAATTAGATGTTTTTATATTTTAGGCAACGTTTGATTTGTGCTCTGAAATCAAAATTAAAAATATAATTGAAATGAGAAATGGAATGGAACTTTGAAGAATGTGTTTGGTTTTCTAGGAAATGGGAACAGAAATGATAATCAACATTATTAGTAACTAATTTTTTTTATGAAAAGTATTTCTATAATTATTTTATATATATTTAAAATTAACATTATAATTATTTTATATATTAAAAATTAATATTATAATTAGCTATTATAAAAATTTATTTTGGATAAATATTTTTATTCAAACATTTAATACATACTTTTAATAATTTATATATTTTATTTATAAATTTTAAATAATAAATGTTGATATCTAAATGTTTGATCAATTTATAAATGATTTGACTTAATTTTCAAATAATCAAAAGTCATTCTTTAATTACATTCTCATTCTTATACTTAAATTTAATTAATGAAACACAAGAATCTAAATAATTATTTCAATTCTAATTTCCACTCTTATTTTTCACTAAACGAAAAGACCATTACTTCATTAGTTTTGTTTTTTAAATTACTATTTATAAAATTTTGGTTTTTTAATTTTTTTACTACATTTATGTTTATCACTATTCTAAATGAACTAAACACAAATTAGTATAATAGAGTGGAGTTGAGTACAGTTATGAGTTCCTATTCATTTTCTCTAAGAAGAAACATAACAGAAAATTGATATTGATATTTTGTTTTGAATTAGATAAATGAAAAATAATCAATATATAAAGTTATCTTTTATTGTTAGTATTTCTGAAAAAGTAATATATGGTATTTTTAAAGAAATAATATAAAATTCAATAACATTTTTATACTCAACATAATTCTTTCATAGCGTGAATGATTTGTGTATGAGGCATGGATTATATAGATAATTTTTTTACTTAGATTTGTGAAATACACGAATGGAATTTAATAGACATAATGGGGAGTGAGTATTTGGAAATTGTATAATGCTTGGATAAAAGGTACATTATGGACTTGTTTGGTTTAGTAGTTTACAATTTACAGCAGTTAATAGCTAATAACGGTTACAGATAGCGGATAACTATTAACTGATTGTCACGACCCAAAACAGGGGCCATGACCGGCGCTAGGGAACGGGAATTCTTTCGAATCCGAAACTCGTAGCAAGCCTAAAAATAAAATAAATCATACAATAATAACAATAATCATATAATATGCAGCGAAAATAAAAATCATAATATCATAATATTACTTACATCAACTGGATTTTAATCAAATCTCATCTCATAGATATATAATCTTTAATACAAATCTAGTTTCAATATAATACATCTCTTTAAAAAATAAGATACATGAAATCCAATACTTTAATTCACAACTACTGCAGTGTCTAGATAAAATAAATAAGACTCAAGTAGATAATTTACACAAAGAAGCCGGGGCGGAAGAAATCCGGCGTATCGACCTGCTACTGAGGTCTGAGGATGTTGACTCTCCTGAAAAATAGTCAACGGAGGGGAGTCAAACCTCACTGAGTGAATTACTATAATATATATACATACATACTAAATGACAATGCATACAGTCAATAATACATATCTAATATGTATATATATATACAGGCAAATTCACACAGATGCAGTAAAATCATTTTTATATACTTTTATTTAAAATCATGATTTATGAAGGATCACATAGAACCCTAGAATATCGCAACCTCGGAAATAGTGTTAGACAACACTCTAGCCATACAGGCTCACTGAATCCAAATATATCCACTTAATCCATTTGGACAGTAGACTGGCCCCGAGACACTAAGTCAACCGAACTACAGCAGTCTGACTGCCAGTGTGATTGGCCCCGAGACACTTGGTCAACCGAGCTCCAGCAATCACACCCCAAACCACATCTCACACATATCAATAACCACATCAAATCAATATCCACAGATAAGTTAGTATTATAGCCTAAATACTATAGGCGTACCGGTACGTACTCGGCCCTAGTGCTGCCCACTAGGTAGCACGTTCTATCGATATCCTTCATTAATAAATAAATCATTCATTCACAAAATCAATGATGCATGAATTTAAATGAAATAACAATATAAACCATATATATACCGAAAATATACCAAACGTAAACCAGGTATATTTCGAGTATACATACGTCAAATGAATTCAATCAAATCATAAATTAAACTAAAAATATATTTAAAAACATTTTAAATATATTTTATTAATAAAACATGTATATAATTTATTATATACCAAAAATAAACCAAAAATATACTTAAATACAAATCACATTATTTATGCATTTTAATCAAAGTAAAACATATATTTCTAAATCATGCATCCTAAACATATATATATAGTATAGTAACTCACCTAGTGCGCTCCACGAGACGGATCCGACAGGCCTGGTCCACTAGCCCTCGGTCTCAACGCAACTAAACAAGAAATAAGTAACCGACATCAGAATAATCCTAACAGAAATCCTAGAATTTGATCTAGAGTATTAAACACAGAATCAGAAATTAGGGTTCGACTGGATATCACGTTTTACGAGAATTCTATCGAAAATTCGACAGAACCTCCCCTGTAAAACGGACATCTCTCTACTCAAAAGAGTAGAGCCGACCCTGCAAAGAAACACACTTCGAAAAAAATAGGCTCAACACAAAACCACAACCCCTCGGTCGGACTCCAGACTACAATCCACCGACCGGGGTCCACAAACACAGAACAATTCCAGATATACCAAAAATATCCTTACAACCTAGAAACACATTTTATAGGTAAAAATTACCTAATTAGCCTTTAAACACAATAAAAACCGATAAAAACTCATTTTATTTGAAAAACCGTATATTATATATATAATTGAAAATAATTTACGAAAAATAGTTTTAATTAGTTAAAAATACCAAATAATTTGTAGAAATCATTTTTATACCTTAAATAACTATTAAAACCAATTAAATTACATTTTTAGCCAATTTAGGGTAAAATTACCAAAATACCCCTATATATATAAATATACTTAAATTACTTCAAAAATTCACCAAAAATTATACAATTATCCAAAATTAATTTTCTCAACATATTTATGAATAATATCAATAATTAAACTCAATTATCCAATTAATTTCAAATAAAAACACATTTAACCCTAATTTCTCAAAATCACATAAACTTCAATAATTAAAAATAAATACTTAGAAATTCATAAAAATTCCAAATAAATTCCTATAATTCATTTCAACACCCAATTTAACCATAAACTCCAATTTCATAATTTAAATAATTAATTTCCAAAAATTAGAAAATAATATTAAAATATTCAAAAATACCCAAAAAATCCAAAAAATCTCCAAAAATTCTACAAAAATTCAAAAATGTAGATTAAGCTACTAGGATCAACATTTTTGAAGGGAGTTTTCATTAATCAATCAATTCGAAGCTCAAAAAAATAAAAAACCCTAATAGGCCGAAATTGAAAATTCAAAACCTAAGCAATTCTAGACCAATTAAGCTCAAACCAAAGCTAGAATCACACTCACCGGAGCTCAAGGAGAAGAAAGAGATCAGCGGTGTCAAAAATGGTGGCCGGAATCGGCGTGATCGACGGTGGATCGATTTTCGGCTTCTCCGGCCAAAATCGACTTCCAGACGCCGGAAACGGCTACCACAGGCGGCGAGGAAGGCTGAGGAAGGTGGTGGCACACCGGACGGCACACCCACGATGAATAAACGGCACGACAGTGACCGGAACGGCGAAGGGAAGTGATCGGGAGGAAGAAGAAGGCTCGGGGGCAAAATGGTAATTTTCCAAACTTTTGATTTTTGACAAATTTTAATGTATATATGTATATATATATACTTTACACTATATAATAAAATAATATTAAATCACACACATTAAATATACACCACACACATAAAATTTAATATTTTAATAATTTATACTAAATAAAAATAATTAAATAACATTTAAACTAATAAATAATAAATAAAATATTAGGGTAATACTAAACCCTAATTAAATAAATATACACACACGTAGGCTTTATTTAGTATTTTAAAAATACGTATGAGTCCATGCAAGTCCGAAAATATATTTAAAATAATTAATAATAAATTATTTACGTGAAAATTTCCCCGAAAATGCAAGTCCCGGGAAAATTTTACGTAAAACACTGTAAATAATACACAGTAATTAAAATAGGTTTTAAATACATATCAACTCGTGAAAATATCATATAATATACAGAAATTATTGACACTGCATATCCCAGTACAGTGTAAAAATATTTTAAAAACACGGGATATTACAGTCTTCCCCCCTTACAAGAATTCGTCCCCGAATTCCAGAAAACAAGATCAAGAAGGAAAGAGATACGGGTAAGAAGCTTGCATCTCAGTTTCAGTCTCCCACGTATGCTCCTCAACTCTGTCGCTACGCCACAGAACCTTGACCATCGGAATCTGCTTCGATCTCAACTGTCGAACTTGATAATCTACGATCGCCACAGGTTCTTCCACAAATGTCAAATCTTCACTCACTTCTACACTGTCGGGCTGCAACACGTGTGAAGGATCTGAGATATACTTCCTCAACATTGAGATATGAAATACTGGATGCACTTGTGACATACTCGAAGGCAAATCCAACTGATATGCAACAGTGCCAACTCTCTCCAGAATCTCAAACGGTCCAATGTATCTCGGTGCTAGCTTACCCTTCCTGCCAAATCTCATTACACCCTTCATCAGAGATACTTTCAGAAAAATAAAATCTCCAACCTGAAACTCCACATCTCTGCGCCTAGGATCCGCATAACTCTTCTGTCTGCTTACTGCTGTCTCTAATCTTCGCTTAATCAAGGCAACTTTCTCTGCAGCATCCTGAACCATCTCAGGTCCAGTCAAAGCTCTCTCACCAATCTCATCCCAACTCAACGGGGATCTACACTTCCTTCCATACAATGCCTCATACGATGCCATACCAATACTGCTATGGTAGCTGTTATTATATGCAAACTCAACAAGCGACAAATGATCATCCCAACTACCTCCCAAATCCAGGACATAAATCCTCAACATATCTTCCAGTGTCTGGATCATCCTTTCAGACTGGCCATCTGTCTGAGGATGAAAAGCAGTACTAAAATCCAACCTAGTGCCCATCGCTTCCTGCAACTTCTACCAAAAATGAGAAGTAAACACCGAACCTCTATCTGACACAATGGACATAGGTACTCCGTGAAGGCACACAATATGCTTCACATACAACTTCGCCAATCTAGCAACTGAATATGTGGCTTTCACAGGCAAGAAATGTGCAGACTTCGTCAATCTGTCTACAATCACCCAGATGGAATCGTATCCATCCTTCGAACGAGGTAAACCGACCACAAAATCCATAGCTATACTTTCCTACTTCCACTCAGGAATAGGAAGAGGCTGAAGCTTCTCAGAAGGCTTCTGATGTTCGGCTTTCACTTGCTGACACGTCAAACACTTAGCAACATAATCAGCAACATCTTTCTTCAATCCATCCCACCAGTATGAATCTCTGATACTGTGGTACATTTTAGTAACACCTGGATGAACGCTGTAAGCTGTAGAATGTGCTTCCTCTAGGATCTCTTCTCTCAAATCATCCACATCAGGAACACACAATCTACCACTGATCCACAACACACCATCATCATCAAGTGTGAAATCAGTGAACTTCCCTGCTCGAATATTCTCTGCAAGCTCTTCCAGAATGGGATCTCGGCTCTGAGCTGCTTTAATCCTATCCCTCAGTACAGATCGTACTTTAAACTGAGCTAGCAGTCCACCTGATCTACTAATCTTCATCATCAGACCTTGATCCACCATCAGATGCAATTCCTGGATCAATGGTCTCCTCTCAACACTAATGTGAGCAAGACTACCTGAGGACTTCCTACTCAAGGCATCTGCTACCACATTAGCTTTACCCGGATGATATAGAATCTCATAGTCATAATCCTTCAATAATTCCAACCATCTCCTCTGCCTCAGATTCAGATCTCGCTACTGAAAAATGTACTTAAGGCTCTTGTGATCAGTAAATATCTCACAAGTCACCCCGTACAGATAATGTCTCCAGATCTTCAAAGCAAAGATCACTGCAGCCATCTCAAGATCATGTGTAGGATAGTTCTGCTCATTCTTCTTCAACTGCCTCGAAGCATAGGCTATCACCCTTCCATTCTGCATCAACACACAACCAAGACCAATTCTAGAGGCATCACAATAAACTGTGAACTTATCCACACTGTTAGGCAAAGCTAACACTGGCGCTGTGGTTAACTTCTCCTTCAACAACTGAAAACTATTCTCACAAGCTTCTGACCACTCGAATCTAACATTCTTTTGAGTCAAGCGAGTCATAGGGGCTGCAATCCTGGAAAAATCCTGCACAAACCGCCTATAATACCCGGCTAAACCCAGAAAACTCTGAATCTCCGTAACAGAAGTAGGTCTAGGCCATTCAGACACTGCCTCAATCTTCTGTGGATCAACCTGAATACCTTCTTTAGACACTACGTGTCCAAGAAAAGAAACACTCTCCATCCAGAAATCACACTTAGAGAATTTAACATAAAGCTGATGATCTCTCAGTGTCTGTAGTACAATCCTCAAATGATATACATGCTCTTCCATACTCCTTGAATATACCAGTATATCATCAATGAAGACTACTACAAACTGATCCACATACGGTCTGAATACTCTGTTCATCAGATCCATAAAAGCTACTGGTGCATTAGTCAAACCAAAAGACATCACCAGAAACTCATAATGGCCATATCGAGTACGGAAAGCTGTCTTAGAAATATCAGCTTCACTAATCCGCAGCTGATGATAACTCAACCCCAAGTCAACCTTAGAAAAGAACTATGCACCCTGAAGCTGATCAAACAAATCATCAATCCTCGGGAGAGGATACTTGTTCTTCACTGTCACCTTATTCAACTCTTTGTAGTCAATGCACAGTCTCAGGGTACCATCCATCTTCTTCACAAACAAAACTGGTGCACCCCAAGGAGAAACACTAGGTCTAATGAAACTTTTATCCAACAACTCTTGCAATTGCTCCTTCAACTCTTTCAACTCTGCAGGAGCCATACGATAGGGTGGCATAGATATAGGAGTAGTACCTGGAACCACATCTATACAGAACTCAATCTCTCTATGAGGTGGTAAACCTGGCAACTCCTCGGGAAAAACATCAGGAAACTCACAAGCAACAGGAACATCTGTGAGTGACAACTTCTCCACTGACGTATCCCTGACCAATGCCAAATATCCCTGACATCCTTTCCTCAACAACTTCCTAGCCGTAATAACAGAAATAAGATTCTGAGGTGCTGAACTCCTATCACCAATAAACTTAAAATCTTCTTCACCAGGAATTCTAAAAGTCACCTCCTTATTCCTGTAATCTACTACGGTGAAGTGCTGAGATAACCAATCCATTCCCAAAATAACATCAAACTCCATCACATCCAACAAAATCAAATCAGGGGGTAATTCTCTATCTCCCACGAGAACTGGACAACCAGAAAGAACAATATCGGTGTCCAAGGAATCGCTCAGAGGAGTGGCAACAGACAAAGGAAAAGCCATCCTCGAAGCTTGCCAATAAGATTTAGAAGCAAAAATAGGAGAAACAAATGAATGCGTGGCACCCGGATCAAACAAAACCTAAGCATCCAGGTAACAAACAGAAACAATGCCTGCCACGACTACATTAGATGCCTGAGCATCCTGCTGAGTCAGATGGAAGACTCTGGCCTGACCTCGACCTCCCTGCTGACTGGTAGAAGCCTGGCCAACACCTCTGGCACCTCCTCTAGTACCTCTACCATGACTCTACTGTGGAACAAACTGAGTAGAACTCTGATGCTGGGCTGGTGGCAACTGAAATGGCACGGGTGCAGCACTAGCAATCGACTGCTGTGGGAATCGCGGAATCTGCTGCTGCTGATACCAGGAATAAGGACACGATATGGCAAAATATCCTGTCTGCCCGCATCTGAAGCATGTCAGTGGTGTCAGATAACACGGTCCCTGATGGACTCTACCACAAGTCTGGCAAACGCTGGCAGCTGATCCAGAACTACGACCACTGCTGCTGCTCGAAGCACCTGACCCGAATCTGAACGATCTACGCTGACCTCCACGGCCATGTCTACTGCTCTGATGCACTCGCTGCTGCTGCCTCTGACTCTGCTGAGTCGGACCTCGCTGCTGACTACTCGATCCAACATGAAAACTCGAATACGGAGTAGCCTGCAATCCACTCGACTGAACTCCTAGCTGGTAATAATCAGGCATCGCTCCCTGCCTAACTAACCTCAGCTCAATCTCCTTAGCTAGTTCAATCACAGACTCGAGAGTAAGACCTGCTGTAGGCATACCAGCAAAAGCTGAACCCAAACCAGTAACATATGTAGTAACCGCGAAATACTGATCTCGCATCAGATCCTCAGCATATCTACCCAGACGAAGAAACTCTCGGGTATACTCCTCTACAGATC